>OW203669.1:12556000-13195000 GCA_934044485.1 Apeira syringaria | reverse complement strand
AACCTAACCTAACCTAACCTAACCTAACCTAACCTAACCTAACCTAACCTAACCTAACCTAACCTAACCTAACCTAACCTAACCTAACCTAACCTAACCTAACCTAACCTAACCTAACCTAACCTAACCTAACCTAACCTAACCTAACCTAACCTAACCTAACCTAACCTAACCTAACCTAACCTAACCTAACCTAACCTAACCTAACCTAACCTAACCTAACCTAACCTAACCTAACCTAACCTAACCTAACCTAACCTAACCTAACCTAACCTAACCTAACCTAACCTAACCTAACCTAACCTAACCTAACCTAACCTAACCTAACCTAACCTAACCTAACCTAACCTAACCTAACCTAACCTAACCTAACCTAACCTAACCTAACCTAACCTAACCTAACCTAACCTAACCTAACCTAACCTAACCTAACCTAACCTAACCTAACCTAACCTAACCTAACCTAACCTAACCTAACCTAACCTAACCTAACCTAACCTAACCTAACCTAACCTAACCTAACCTAACCTAACCTAACCTAACCTAACCTAACCTAACCTAACCTAACCTAACCTAACCTAACCTAACCTAACCTAACCTAACCTAACCTAACCTAACCTAACCTAACCTAACCTAACCTAACCTAACCTAACCTAACCTAACCTAACCTAACCTAACCTAACCTAACCTAACCTAACCTAACCTAACCTAACCTAACCTAACCTAACCTAACCTAACCTAACCTAACCTAACCTAACCTAACCTAACCTAACCTAACCTAACCTAACCTAACCTAACCTAACCTAACCTAACCTAACCTAACCTAACCTAACCTAACCTAACCTAACCTAACCTAACCTAACCTAACCTAACCTAACCTAACCTAACCTAACCTAACCTAACCTAACCTAACCTAACCTAACCTAACCTAACCTAACCTAACCTAACCTAACCTAACCTAACCTAACCTAACCTAACCTAACCTAACCTAACCTAACCTAACCTAACCTAACCTAACCTAACCTAACCTAACCTAACCTAACCTAACCTAACCTAACCTAACCTAACCTAACCTAACCTAACCTAACCTAACCTAACCTAACCTAACCTAACCTAACCTAACCTAACCTAACCTAACCTAACCTAACCTAACCTAACCTAACCTAACCTAACCTAACCTAACCTAACCTAACCTAACCTAACCTAACCTAACCTAACCTAACCTAACCTAACCTAACCTAACCTAACCTAACCTAACCTAACCTAACCTAACCTAACCTAACCTAACCTAACCTAACCTAACCTAACCTAACCTAACCTAACCTAACCTAACCTAACCTAACCTAACCTAACCTAACCTAACCTAACCTAACCTAACCTAACCTAACCTAACCTAACCTAACCTAACCTAACCTAACCTAACCTAACCTAACCTAACCTAACCTAACCTAACCTAACCTAACCTAACCTAACCTAACCTAACCTAACCTAACCTAACCTAACCTAACCTAACCTAACCTAACCTAACCTAACCTAACCTAACCTAACCTAACCTAACCTAACCTAACCTAACCTAACCTAACCTAACCTAACCTAACCTAACCTAACCTAACCTAACCTAACCTAACCTAACCTAACCTAACCTAACCTAACCTAACCTAACCTAACCTAACCTAACCTAACCTAACCTAACCTAACCTAACCTAACCTAACCTAACCTAACCTAACCTAACCTAACCTAACCTAACCTAACCTAACCTAACCTAACCTAACCTAACCTAACCTAACCTAACCTAACCTAACCTAACCTAACCTAACCTAACCTAACCTAACCTAACCTAACCTAACCTAACCTAACCTAACCTAACCTAACCTAACCTAACCTAACCTAACCTAACCTAACCTAACCTAACCTAACCTAACCTAACCTAACCTAACCTAACCTAACCTAACCTAACCTAACCTAACCTAACCTAACCTAACCTAACCTAACCTAACCTAACCTAACCTAACCTAACCTAACCTAACCTAACCTAACCTAACCTAACCTAACCTAACCTAACCTAACCTAACCTAACCTAACCTAACCTAACCTAACCTAACCTAACCTAACCTAACCTAACCTAACCTAACCTAACCTAACCTAACCTAACCTAACCTAACCTAACCTAACCTAACCTAACCTAACCTAACCTAACCTAACCTAACCTAACCTAACCTAACCTAACCTAACCTAACCTAACCTAACCTAACCTAACCTAACCTAACCTAACCTAACCTAACCTAACCTAACCTAACCTAACCTAACCTAACCTAACCTAACCTAACCTAACCTAACCTAACCTAACCTAACCTAACCTAACCTAACCTAACCTAACCTAACCTAACCTAACCTAACCTAACCTAACCTAACCTAACCTAACCTAACCTAACCTAACCTAACCTAACCTAACCTAACCTAACCTAACCTAACCTAACCTAACCTAACCTAACCTAACCTAACCTAACCTAACCTAACCTAACCTAACCTAACCTAACCTAACCTAACCTAACCTAACCTAACCTAACCTAACCTAACCTAACCTAACCTAACCTAACCTAACCTAACCTAACCTAACCTAACCTAACCTAACCTAACCTAACCTAACCTAACCTAACCTAACCTAACCTAACCTAACCTAACCTAACCTAACCTAACCTAACCTAACCTAACCTAACCTAACCTAACCTAACCTAACCTAACCTAACCTAACCTAACCTAACCTAACCTAACCTAACCTAACCTAACCTAACCTAACCTAACCTAACCTAACCTAACCTAACCTAACCTAACCTAACCTAACCTAACCTAACCATAGTAATTAGGCAGTATATACAGTAAAAGGATAGTATAGTCCTCCCTACACATTGTTTCCAAAGGTTTTTTATGCGGAAAAGTCAAACCTTATACAAAATTTACAAAACTTGACTTCTTCGCTTCCAGCAGAAGGCAGTTCTATCGCAGGACCCAGTATAAACCTAGGACGCACTAAATCTGCACCCAGATTTGGACGGAAAATAGGGTTATTTTGGTTTTAGTTAGCTTTTTACAAGTATTATCTACACTATTTAAAACTTTTACAAATTTATTATTTTAGTCTGAATTTTTAGCGTTTGGTTAGGCATATCTGACCAAGGCCTACTAAGGCCTTGATAATTGGGCAGCCATTTAGTCATTAGCTTGTACTATTAGGTTAAGATTTTATTTTTACAACTTTTATTTATTATTAATCCTACTTTTATCATCATTCTTTTTTTACAACTTCTACAAATTTACATTTTAAACACTAAATTATTATTTAACGAAAACGCGAGTGGCGTTCGACCTACTTCCCCCTCCCCCCGCATCCCCCCACCTTCCACAAACATGTTGGGAATGAGAACTCCGGTGAAACCCCCCAAGGCGGCTGAAAATGTACTCGAAAGATCGACCGCCGACACTCCAAATGAGCCCGGACCTTCTCACACAAAAAGTGTGAGAGCAAGTGTCAACGAGTGGGAGGCCGTAATACCGGAGCACACCCGAGTCAGCCTCTCGCCCAAGGAACACAGCAGGGAGGCCGGGTTAATGAGATCCAACCCAGCGGCTCGGCGACTCTTGTCGGAAACCATCACCATTAGCCCACCGAAACCTGGTGGCTCAAAGTCTTCCGACAGAGTAGCCGAAGCAAGGTCCTGGCTCTTAAAGGCGAAGCAACACATCAACGCGTCCCGCAACCTGAAGTTAGAGCTCAAGCAGGGAATCACGCTGGCGGTTGAGCATCTGTTTCGACTGGTGAAGGAGGCTGGCACAACCAAGGGTCGAGCAGCCGCTCAGCAGCCAGCGGACATACCACAAGATCAAGGGAAGGACAGAATGCGGGACGCGGAGGAGTGCGAGTGCGAGACGAAGAGTAAGCTGGAAAATTTGTTGGGTATACACATGGAGACCATTAATAAAAACACAGAATTGCTGCGAAACACAAGCAAAAAAATGGACGAACTAAAGCTGACACTGGCTAGGAAGGTCCACGCGAATGTCGAGCCACCTAAAATCGACAGCATAATTGACGAGGTGCGAGAACTTCGCCAGGTTACCGAAGAAACCTATAAGGGAGTAGCCTTCTTGAAGAATGCACCCTCATACGCCGAAGTCCTGTCTAGCTCAGCTCACAAACCTGCACCAAGGAACGCGCCAACTCACTCCATCATAGTGTCTTCCAATTCGGAAGAGGACACAAGTGACGAGGTTCTCGGAAGGGTGAGGGAAGCCTTGGAAGCAAGGACCAGTGGTCTGCAGGTTCAAAGAGTCCGGAAAGTCAGGAACCAGAAGGTCGTGTTAAGCTGCACAAGCAAGGAGGACCTAAAACAAATTACCGACAAGCTGGCCTCTAAAGGGAACCTCAAGGTAGAAGAAGCAAAAAACAAAGACCCTCTGATCATCCTAAAGGACGTCTTAAGCTATAACTCAAACGACGATATAACCGAGGCCTTAAGAACCCAAAACTCATCCCTCTTCAGAGACATGAAACCTGAAGAAATCAGAGCGGTTGTAAAGTATCGCAGGAGAGCCAGAAACCCTCACGAGAACCATGTCGTGCTACAGGTATCTCCAAAGGTCTGGCAAACCCTGACGGCGGTCGGAAGAATTCACATTGACTTGCAGTATGTGTTGGTGCAGGATCAATCCCCACTCATCCAATGCACGAGGTGTCTGGAGTATGGACATGGCCGCAAGATGTGCAAGGAAACTGTAGATCTGTGCACATACTGCGGCGGACCGCATCTTCGCGGCGAATGCCCAGCAAACAAAGAAGGGGGAACTCCTGCCTGCAGAAACTGCAAGTTATCCAAAGCCCCGGAAACAGACCACACGGCATTCGACAGAGACTGCCCCGTACGCCGCAAATGGGACGCGATAGCAAGAGCCAGCGTGGCATATTGCTAACGATGAGGGCACCCCAACAAAAACCTGTATAACCACACATAAGGATACAACCAGGGAAAAATCCTACATGATAATACAGGCCAACCTACAGCGCAAGGAACTCGCAACACAAGAGCTGTTCGATGAAGCGCGTACCAAAAACTGCAGCCTGGCCCTTGTCCAAGAACCGTATGTGGGCTCGACGGGAGAACTTAAAAGGTATGCGGGCACAAGAATTATACAGTGTGGACCAGATCGGACTAAACCAGTTAAGGCGGCCATAGTCGTATTCGACGATGAGCTGGAGGTACTTAACAACGCATCACTAAGCTCCGAAAATATAGCAGTAACCATTCTAAGCACCAACAAATGGGCTATAGGGATGCTCTCCATCTACCTAGAGGGCTCAGAGCCGATTGAGCCTTATCTGGCCAGAATCAGGGAAATCTGTCTTGCCCTGCAAACCGATAAAGTTCTCGTTGGGGGTGACGTCAATGCTTGGAGTACGTGGTGGGGAAGCCGGGAGGAAAACTCCAGAGGGGAAGAACTCAGAGGATACCTTGATGAGTACGACCTACACATCCTGAATCGGGGCACTGAGCCCACGTTTGACACGATCCGTGGTGACCTGGTACTCACTAGCAACGTAGACATAACATTCTGCACAGTCTCACTGCTACCCAATGTTCACCACTGGAGAGTGGACAAAACCATCACAAGCTCCGACCACAACGCAATCATCTTCGAATTAAACCTAAGCAAGCCCACTGTAGGAAGACCTAAAAGTTCTACCCGTCTTTATAATACTCATAAAGCCAAATGGGATGAGTTCACCGAGGAAATCAGCAAAACACTTGAGGCACACCAACTGACAGAACAGAACATCTCTCAAATACAATCCACCGAAGAACTAGAAGAAGCAGTCAGTAAGTACATAATGAGTGTTCAGACAGCATGCAATAAAACCATACCAAGCATTAAAAAAGGTAACAAAAAGAACTACTTACCTTGGTTGACCGAGGAGCTCCGGAGCCTGAAGAAAGACTTCATCACGAAGAGACACAGGATAAGTTCCGCAGCCCCTCGTCGCCGGAAACACGTCGTAGATGTATACCTGAAAGCAAAGAATAAGTATGAGGAAGAAGCAAGGAAAGCACAGTTATCTAGCTGGAAACAGTTTTGCACACGGCAGGACAAGGAAAGTTTCTGGGATTCAATATACCGGGTGATGCGGAATACAGCGGCGAGACAGGAAGACCAACTTTTAGTTGAAAATGGAAATGTCCTTAGCCCAGAAGAGTCGGTGACACTGCTGACAGAAAAGTTCTTTCCTGACGACGATGGTGACCAGGATAATCCAATCCATGTAGCCATCAGGAGTAGGGCAGGAACAATCTGCAACGAACTACCAGAAGACACCAACGACCCACCGTTCACGATGGCCGAACTAAAACAGACACTAAGTAGCCTAAACCCAAAAAAGGCTCCTGGGTTGGATGGCTTCACTGCAGACATCTGCAACAGAGCAATTAACGCCAAACGAGAAACATTTTTGGCTCTAGCAAATAAATGCCTTCTCCTGTCTTGCTTTCCATCGCCCTGGAAGGAGGCTGCTGTTGTGGTGCTGAGGAAGCCAGGAAGGTCGGACTACAGCGCAGCGAAATCATACAGACCCATTGGTCTACTACCGATCCTTGGCAAAATTCTGGAAAAGATGATGATGCGAAGAGTACGGTGGCATCTACTACCCAAAGCAAATCCAAGACAGTATGGTTTCGCTCCGCAAAGGTGCACCGAAGACGCCTTGTACGACCTCATGCACCACATCAGGAGCAACCTGGAAAATAAAGAAGTGAGCCTCCTGGTCTCACTAGACATAGAAGGCGCATTTGATAATGCTTGGTGGCCTTCCATAAAGTGCCAACTTATTGAGAAAAAGTGCCCAAAAAATCTGCGACAGCTCATAAACAACTACTTCGACGACCGCAAAGTTATAGTTCAATATGCAGGCAAAAAAGAGAGACGTACGACTCAAAAAGGATGCGTGCAGGGATCCATAGGGGGTCCAACATTCTGGAACTTGCTGTTGGATCCCTTACTGGACGACCTAGACAAACGCGGAATATATAGCCAGGCGTTCGCAGACGACGTTGTCTTGGTGTTTTCCGGGAAAAGCTCCAGCAAAATCGAAGAACAAGCAAACCAAATACTGGCACTCGTGCACGATTGGGGCTTGACAAATAAATTAACATTTTCAGCGCAAAAAACCAACGCAATGGTTATCACTAGAAAGCTAAAATACGACGTCCCAAGAGTGCACATGAGCGGAAGGGACATAAATTTGGTTGACGAGATAAAACTTCTGGGTCTCACAATAGACAGCGGACTCACGTTTAACAAGCACGTGTCCGCTGTCTGTCGCAAGGCCACAAACATGTACAAACAGCTGGCACGAGCAGCCAAAATCGAATGGGGACTGAACCCGGAAATCACCAGGACGATATACATATCCGTGATAGAGCCTACCATAACATACGCAGCAAGTGCGTGGGTCACAACAACAGACAAAATAATGACCCGGAAACAATTGAACGCAGTTTCTCGTGGCTTTGCGCAGAAGATCTGCAGGTCATACAGGACGGCATCGCTGAACGCAGCAATGGTCTTGGCAGGACTAATCCCGCTAGATCTAAGGATACGAGAAGCCGCCGAACTGTACGAGACAAAAAGGGGCAAGAACCTCCACTTATACAGGGGCCGAGAGATGGAAAAGAGCGTGTCTCCCGCAGAAGCCGAACACCCTGCAAGCACAGAAGATATCGAGTACGACATCTTAAATAACGAATCAGACATCCACAAACATGACCTCCCAAAAGTTCAAATATACACTGATGGGAGTAGAATCGACGAAAAAGTGGGTGCAGCGTACTGTGTGTGGGAAAACGGAACTGAAAAATGCGCGAAAAAACTAAGACTCGAGTCTTTCTGCACGGTATTTCAGGCCGAGCTTTATGCCATCTACCACGCTACCAAAAGCTTGAACAAGCACAAGCCTGACACTATTGCCGTGCTGAGCGACTCGAGATCCGCCTTGGACTTAATTAAAAAACATGAAACACTCCATCCCCTAGCTTACAAAATAAGGAACAACATTAAAGCCCTAAAGACCAAGGGCCTGATCGTGCGGCTCTTCTGGGTTAAAGCTCACGTAGGAGTTCCCGGCAACGAGCGCGCAGACGCCTTGGCGAAAGAAGCCGCGCAATATAACAAAATAGCTGCCCAGTATGACAGGTTTCCGGCCTCCTATGCGAAAAGAACTATACGCACAAGAACGGTCAACTTATGGAACAATAGATATCAAGAAGAAGACACAGCCCAAGTTACCAAAATGTTCCTACCAAATGTTCCGGAGGCATATAAACTAATAAAGAAAATTAAACTAACACCACTGCTGACCCAGGTATTCACAGGGCATGGTGGGTTCTCCGAGTACTTAAATCGGTTTAAATGCAAGGAGGACCCCTCATGCATCTGTGAAGAAGGAAAGAAAGAAACAATACAGCACCTGCTCTTGGAATGCCCAAAATATGGCGCAATGAGGCACGACCTGGAGTCCGCAACAAACACAACGTTGACGAAATCTACATTGTATGAAATGTTGATAGGGAAAGACACCAGGCAGCGCCTCATAGCGTACTGCACAACAGTGGCCCAGGATGCTGTAAATCGTAATAAAACTAGATGACACTGAGCGTCACCAAGTTCTATTTCAACCCAGATGTAAAGAAAATTTTTATGTACGATATGTATTCGTAAGGAATACACTACGCTACATACAAAACACGAAAAGGAACCACCAGAAGGATGCCTGCTCAGCAGAGATGTTAGTTAGTCTGAAGAACCAAAATACTAAACGAAACGACCCAATAATTTTACAATATGACGAGTGTAACTACACTGAAATAAAAATCAAACTACGAACCAAAGAAGATTAAGATTAAATTATTATGCCGACATAATGACAGCAACTTAAAACAAACAGCAACTCCTTTTAAAGATATAAATTCACTATAAAATACTGACCAAAGTCAAAAAATTACTACTACTACATAAAATGCTAAAAAAGGTCTCTGGAGGACACCAGAGGAGATCGGCGATTTATAAAAAAAAAAAAAAAAAAAAAAAACTAACCTAACCTAACCTAACCTAACCTAACCTAACCTAACCTAACCTAACCTAACCTAACCTAACCTAACCTAACCTAACCTAACCTAACCTAACCTAACCTAACCTAACCTAACCTAACCTAACCTAACCTAACCTAACCTAACCTAACCTAACCTAACCTAACCTAACCTAACCTAACCTAACCTAACCTAACCTAACCTAACCTAACCTAACCTAACCTAACCTAACCTAACCTAACCTAACCTAACCTAACCTAACCTAACCTAACCTAACCTAACCTAACCTAACCTAACCTAACCTAACCTAACCTAACCTAACCTAACCTAACCTAACCTAACCTAACCTAACCTAACCTAACCTAACCTAACCTAACCTAACCTAACCTAACCTAACCTAACCTAACCTAACCTAACCTAACCTAACCTAACCTAACCTAACCTAACCTAACCTAACCTAACCTAACCTAACCTAACCTAACCTAACCTAACCTAACCTAACCTAACCTAACCTAACCTAACCTAACCTAACCTAACCTAACCTAACCTAACCTAACCTAACCTAACCTAACCTAACCTAACCTAACCTAACCTAACCTAACCTAACCTAACCTAACCTAACCTAACCTAACCTAACCTAACCTAACCTAACCTAACCTAACCTAACCTAACCTAACCTAACCTAACCTAACCTAACCTAACCTAACCTAACCTAACCTAACCTAACCTAACCTAACCTAACCTAACCTAACCTAACCTAACCTAACCTAACCTAACCTAACCTAACCTAACCTAACCTAACCTAACCTAACCTAACCTAACCTAACCTAACCTAACCTAACCTAACCTAACCTAACCTAACCTAACCTAACCTAACCTAACCTAACCTAACCTAACCTAACCTAACCTAACCTAACCTAACCTAACCTAACCTAACCTAACCTAACCTAACCTAACCTAACCTAACCTAACCTAACCTAACCTAACCTAACCTAACCTAACCTAACCTAACCTAACCTAACCTAACCTAACCTAACCTAACCTAACCTAACCTAACCTAACCTAACCTAACCTAACCTAACCTAACCTAACCTAACCTAACCTAACCTAACCTAACCTAACCTAACCTAACCTAACCTAACCTAACCTAACCTAACCTAACCTAACCTAACCTAACCTAACCTAACCTAACCTAACCTAACCTAACCTAACCTAACCTAACCTAACCTAACCTAACCTAACCTAACCTAACCTAACCTAACCTAACCTAACCTAACCTAACCTAACCTAACCTAACCTAACCTAACCTAACCTAACCTAACCTAACCTAACCTAACCTAACCTAACCTAACCTAACCTAACCTAACCTAACCTAACCTAACCTAACCTAACCTAACCTAACCTAACCTAACCTAACCTAACCTAACCTAACCTAACCTAACCTAACCTAACCTAACCTAACCTAACCTAACCTAACCTAACCTAACCTAACCTAACCTAACCTAACCTAACCTAACCTAACCTAACCTAACCTAACCTAACCTAACCTAACCTAACCTAACCTAACCTAACCTAACCTAACCTAACCTAACCTAACCTAACCTAACCTAACCTAACCTAACCTAACCTAACCTAACCTAACCTAACCTAACCTAACCTAACCTAACCTAACCTAACCTAACCTAACCTAACCTAACCTAACCTAACCTAACCTAACCTAACCTAACCTAACCTAACCTAACCTAACCTAACCTAACCTAACCTAACCTAACCTAACCTAACCTAACCTAACCTAACCTAACCTAACCTAACCTAACCTAACCTAACCTAACCTAACCTAACCTAACCTAACCTAACCTAACCTAACCTAACCTAACCTAACCTAACCTAACCTAACCTAACCTAACCTAACCTAACCTAACCTAACCTAACCTAACCTAACCTAACCTAACCTAACCTAACCTAACCTAACCTAACCTAACCTAACCTAACCTAACCTAACCTAACCTAACCTAACCTAACCTAACCTAACCTAACCTAACCTAACCTAACCTAACCTAACCTAACCTAACCTAACCTAACCTAACCTAACCTAACCTAACCTAACCTAACCTAACCTAACCTAACCTAACCTAACCTAACCTAACCTAACCTAACCTAACCTAACCTAACCTAACCTAACCTAACCTAACCTAACCTAACCTAACCTAACCTAACCTAACCTAACCTAACCTAACCTAACCTAACCTAACCTAACCTAACCTAACCTAACCTAACCTAACCTAACCTAACCTAACCTAACCTAACCTAACCTAACCTAACCTAACCTAACCTAACCTAACCTAACCTAACCTAACCTAACCTAACCTAACCTAACCTAACCTAACCTAACCTAACCTAACCTAACCTAACCTAACCTAACCTAACCTAACCTAACCTAACCTAACCTAACCTAACCTAACCTAACCTAACCTAACCTAACCTAACCTAACCTAACCTAACCTAACCTAACCTAACCTAACCTAACCTAACCTAACCTAACCTAACCTAACCTAACCTAACCTAACCTAACCTAACCTAACCTAACCTAACCTAACCTAACCTAACCTAACCTAACCTAACCTAACCTAACCTAACCTAACCTAACCTAACCTAACCTAACCTAACCTAACCTAACCTAACCTAACCTAACCTAACCTAACCTAACCTAACCTAACCTAACCTAACCTAACCTAACCTAACCTAACCTAACCTAACCTAACCTAACCTAACCTAACCTAACCTAACCTAACCTAACCTAACCTAACCTAACCTAACCTAACCTAACCTAACCTAACCTAACCTAACCTAACCTAACCTAACCTAACCTAACCTAACCTAACCTAACCTAACCTAACCTAACCTAACCTAACCTAACCTAACCTAACCTAACCTAACCTAACCTAACCTAACCTAACCTAACCTAACCTAACCTAACCTAACCTAACCTAACCTAACCTAACCTAACCTAACCTAACCTAACCTAACCTAACCTAACCTAACCTAACCTAACCTAACCTAACCTAACCTAACCTAACCTAACCTAACCTAACCTAACCTAACCTAACCTAACCTAACCTAACCTAACCTAACCTAACCTAACCTAACCTAACCTAACCTAACCTAACCTAACCTAACCTAACCTAACCTAACCTAACCTAACCTAACCTAACCTAACCTAACCTAACCTAACCTAACCTAACCTAACCTAACCTAACCTAACCTAACCTAACCTAACCTAACCTAACCTAACCTAACCTAACCTAACCTAACCTAACCTAACCTAACCTAACCTAACCTAACCTAACCTAACCTAACCTAACCTAACCTAACCTAACCTAACCTAACCTAACCTAACCTAACCTAACCTAACCTAACCTAACCTAACCTAACCTAACCTAACCTAACCTAACCTAACCTAACCTAACCTAACCTAACCTAACCTAACCTAACCTAACCTAACCTAACCTAACCTAACCTAACCTAACCTAACCTAACCTAACCTAACCTAACCTAACCTAACCTAACCTAACCTAACCTAACCTAACCTAACCTAACCTAACCTAACCTAACCTAACCTAACCTAACCTAACCTAACCTAACCTAACCTAACCTAACCTAACCTAACCTAACCTAACCTAACCTAACCTAACCTAACCTAACCTAACCTAACCTAACCTAACCTAACCTAACCTAACCTAACCTAACCTAACCTAACCTAACCTAACCTAACCTAACCTAACCTAACCTAACCTAACCTAACCTAACCTAACCTAACCTAACCTAACCTAACCTAACCTAACCTAACCTAACCTAACCTAACCTAACCTAACCTAACCTAACCTAACCTAACCTAACCTAACCTAACCTAACCTAACCTAACCTAACCTAACCTAACCTAACCTAACCTAACCTAACCTAACCTAACCTAACCTAACCTAACCTAACCTAACCTAACCTAACCTAACCTAACCTAACCTAACCTAACCTAACCTAACCTAACCTAACCTAACCTAACCTAACCTAACCTAACCTAACCTAACCTAACCTAACCTAACCTAACCTAACCTAACCTAACCTAACCTAACCTAACCTAACCTAACCTAACCTAACCTAACCTAACCTAACCTAACCTAACCTAACCTAACCTAACCTAACCTAACCTAACCTAACCTAACCTAACCTAACCTAACCTAACCTAACCTAACCTAACCTAACCTAACCTAACCTAACCTAACCTAACCTAACCTAACCTAACCTAACCTAACCTAACCTAACCTAACCTAACCTAACCTAACCTAACCTAACCTAACCTAACCTAACCTAACCTAACCTAACCTAACCTAACCTAACCTAACCTAACCTAACCTAACCTAACCTAACCTAACCTAACCTAACCTAACCTAACCTAACCTAACCTAACCTAACCTAACCTAACCTAACCTAACCTAACCTAACCTAACCTAACCTAACCTAACCTAACCTAACCTAACCTAACCTAACCTAACCTAACCTAACCTAACCTAACCTAACCTAACCTAACCTAACCTAACCTAACCTAACCTAACCTAACCTAACCTAACCTAACCTAACCTAACCTAACCTAACCTAACCTAACCTAACCTAACCTAACCTAACCTAACCTAACCTAACCTAACCTAACCTAACCTAACCTAACCTAACCTAACCTAACCTAACCTAACCTAACCTAACCTAACCTAACCTAACCTAACCTAACCTAACCTAACCTAACCTAACCTAACCTAACCTAACCTAACCTAACCTAACCTAACCTAACCTAACCTAACCTAACCTAACCTAACCTAACCTAACCTAACCTAACCTAACCTAACCTAACCTAACCTAACCTAACCTAACCTAACCTAACCTAACCTAACCTAACCTAACCTAACCTAACCTAACCTAACCTAACCTAACCTAACCTAACCTAACCTAACCTAACCTAACCTAACCTAACCTAACCTAACCTAACCTAACCTAACCTAACCTAACCTAACCTAACCTAACCTAACCTAACCTAACCTAACCTAACCTAACCTAACCTAACCTAACCTAACCTAACCTAACCTAACCTAACCTAACCTAACCTAACCTAACCTAACCTAACCTAACCTAACCTAACCTAACCTAACCTAACCTAACCTAACCTAACCTAACCTAACCTAACCTAACCTAACCTAACCTAACCTAACCTAACCTAACCTAACCTAACCTAACCTAACCTAACCTAACCTAACCTAACCTAACCTAACCTAACCTAACCTAACCTAACCTAACCTAACCTAACCTAACCTAACCTAACCTAACCTAACCTAACCTAACCTAACCTAACCTAACCTAACCTAACCTAACCTAACCTAACCTAACCTAACCTAACCTAACCTAACCTAACCTAACCTAACCTAACCTAACCTAACCTAACCTAACCTAACCTAACCTAACCTAACCTAACCTAACCTAACCTAACCTAACCTAACCTAACCTAACCTAACCTAACCTAACCTAACCTAACCTAACCTAACCTAACCTAACCTAACCTAACCTAACCTAACCTAACCTAACCTAACCTAACCTAACCTAACCTAACCTAACCTAACCTAACCTAACCTAACCTAACCTAACCTAACCTAACCTAACCTAACCTAACCTAACCTAACCTAACCTAACCTAACCTAACCTAACCTAACCTAACCTAACCTAACCTAACCTAACCTAACCTAACCTAACCTAACCTAACCTAACCTAACCTAACCTAACCTAACCTAACCTAACCTAACCTAACCTAACCTAACCTAACCTAACCTAACCTAACCTAACCTAACCTAACCTAACCTAACCTAACCTAACCTAACCTAACCTAACCTAACCTAACCTAACCTAACCTAACCTAACCTAACCTAACCTAACCTAACCTAACCTAACCTAACCTAACCTAACCTAACCTAACCTAACCTAACCTAACCTAACCTAACCTAACCTAACCTAACCTAACCTAACCTAACCTAACCTAACCTAACCTAACCTAACCTAACCTAACCTAACCTAACCTAACCTAACCTAACCTAACCTAACCTAACCTAACCTAACCTAACCTAACCTAACCTAACCTAACCTAACCTAACCTAACCTAACCTAACCTAACCTAACCTAACCTAACCTAACCTAACCTAACCTAACCTAACCTAACCTAACCTAACCTAACCTAACCTAACCTAACCTAACCTAACCTAACCTAACCTAACCTAACCTAACCTAACCTAACCTAACCTAACCTAACCTAACCTAACCTAACCTAACCTAACCTAACCTAACCTAACCTAACCTAACCTAACCTAACCTAACCTAACCTAACCTAACCTAACCTAACCTAACCTAACCTAACCTAACCTAACCTAACCTAACCTAACCTAACCTAACCTAACCTAACCTAACCTAACCTAACCTAACCTAACCTAACCTAACCTAACCTAACCTAACCTAACCTAACCTAACCTAACCTAACCTAACCTAACCTAACCTAACCTAACCTAACCTAACCTAACCTAACCTAACCTAACCTAACCTAACCTAACCTAACCTAACCTAACCTAACCTAACCTAACCTAACCTAACCTAACCTAACCTAACCTAACCTAACCTAACCTAACCTAACCTAACCTAACCTAACCTAACCTAACCTAACCTAACCTAACCTAACCTAACCTAACCTAACCTAACCTAACCTAACCTAACCTAACCTAACCTAACCTAACCTAACCTAACCTAACCTAACCTAACCTAACCTAACCTAACCTAACCTAACCTAACCTAACCTAACCTAACCTAACCTAACCTAACCTAACCTAACCTAACCTAACCTAACCTAACCTAACCTAACCTAACCTAACCTAACCTAACCTAACCTAACCTAACCTAACCTAACCTAACCTAACCTAACCTAACCTAACCTAACCTAACCTAACCTAACCTAACCTAACCTAACCTAACCTAACCTAACCTAACCTAACCTAACCTAACCTAACCTAACCTAACCTAACCTAACCTAACCTAACCTAACCTAACCTAACCTAACCTAACCTAACCTAACCTAACCTAACCTAACCTAACCTAACCTAACCTAACCTAACCTAACCTAACCTAACCTAACCTAACCTAACCTAACCTAACCTAACCTAACCTAACCTAACCTAACCTAACCTTTTTTTTTTTTTTTTTTTTTTTTTTTTTTTTTTTTTACGTGGGGAAAATGCATTTACGCACTTCCGCCTACCGGGAAAGTAGGCGGGGTGTGTCGGGCTCGCTCGAGCATCACCGCTCCCTGGGGGGCCTCATGGCCCCCAACCCTAACTGCACCCACAGCAGCCAGGGTCCACTACCGACTAAAACCCACGGTGTCCATCCTGCCGCTAGAACGGAGGGAGCGCGGGGTACATTTGCATACCGCGCCCCCACCACGGCCGTCCGTTTCCGGACCCCTCCAGGGGGGAGGATGACCCTCCCCCTCGCGACCGTGCCGGGACCAAGAGCACGGCCGCACCACCCCGGGGACCACACAGTGCAAGGAACGCCAGACTTCCCACATCCGACGCTCGTGGTCCCCTGCGATGGGCCAGATGGAGCAGCCCCATCGCCAGCCGCTTCGGCCGCCACCCTCCGACGGCGGCCATATCGGCGCCACAGCAGGAGACGAACTGAATCACTCCCGCCGCAGCGCCTCCTCAGCTGCAGCACCGTCCAACACGGCGCCGCTGCCCCCCTCAGTTGCAGTGCCTTGCAGCAGCACCGCAACCTATCGTCATGTGGACCGCTCCTCGTCGGCTTGGCGAGCAAAGCCTATCGGGAGCAGTCCCGGCCTGAATATAATAAACATACATAAATAAATGGATATAAATAAACTTACATAGATATGAGACACGCGAGGCGCCGGACGATGTCTAGTTACGTCTAATTCAGAGGAATTAGACCAAGAACAGGCAGCACCGCGAGAAGGTAATCGCCAGACTTGCCTTGAGGATCATCACGACCTGCGCTTCCCCCAAGACCGTAACCTCCCTACCCATCACGGGATGAGTAAAGAAGGCCTGGACTTAACCAAAACAAGCAGCGTGAACGCCGCAAGCATAGGCATAGCAACTATTTAATGGATAAACCCAGACCCGCCCAACCTAACCTAACCTAACCTAACCTAACCTAACCTAACCCAACCTAACCTAACCTTTTTTTTTTTTTTTTTTTTTTTTTTTTTTTTTACGTGGAGAAATGCTCTTACGCATACCCGGCCCTCCGGGGGGAAGACCGGGTTATGTGGGGCTCGACCGCGTTGGAGTGAGATGCCGCAGCCCAATACCCACTAAAACTCCACGATGCCCTTCTCAACGGCCAAGGCGAGGTCACGGGACCGTTCGACACATGCTTGCCGCGACCTCGCCAACGCCGGCGTCCGTCTTAGTAGCGGACCCACCTCGGAAGGGGATGGTGTTCCCTTCGACTCCTTCAACTCCTCAGCTCAGTTGGAATGAGCTAGGCGTGTTTGGGGGACGCCGGATGCCCCCGCATCCTGCGCCCCCGACCCTCCGAGCGGTGACGGCGTTCGGGCTCCAGCCCGCCCACGTTGCCGCACTCTCCGGAGTGGGAGAGAGAGGGGATCGATCTCTCTCTCGCGCTCCTCGGTCTCTCTCTGCGCTACAACCGCTTCACAAAATGAGACCATTGCGTTCCATGCCTCCTCGCTGCCGAGCATCTTTGAGATGATGGTCGGCAGCGAGAGGTCCGTCCCGACAGCCACGACTAACTCCCGCCGTGGTTCTTCTGCTCCTGGACACGCTTCCACTACGTGTTCGGCAGTCTCCTCTGTCACTCCGCACTGATGACACACAGGTGTCGGTTCTCGCCTGGCCACGTTGCACAGGTAGCGACCAAAGCAACCGTGGCCAGTGAGAACTTGTGTCAATCGAAAGGTGAGTGCGCCGTGCTCTCTCGCCACCCAGTCCACGAGGACAGGGCGCACCGCACCAAGAAGCCGAATGGCTCCTGTCCCTCTCTGAGCGGGCCCCGTGAGAAGCCGCTCCCTCCATTTTAATATGGCCGCGTCTTTGGCCCGCCTGCGCCACACCATCAACTCCCGTGGCGCAGGGTTCGAGCCCTCGCTCCGTGCCCGCGTCCTTTGCCAGTAGATGGTCGATAGCACCTCCGCCTCCAAGTCCCAGGGGACGGATCCCGCAAGGACGCAGGCCACCTCGTGCGAGAGGGTGCGGTAACCTCTGCAGCAGCGAATCGCCATCACTCTCTGAGCCCTGTGTAGAACCGCAGTCTCGCGCGCATTCAACGACCCGGCCCATATCGGGGCTCCGTAAAGGGCCATTGATCTTACTACCGCCATATACAAGTGGCGGCAGTGGCCATCTCCGCCTCCCAAGTTGGGCAAGAGGCGTCCTAACGCCATGGCAGCACCCGTTAGTTTCGGAGTGAGACGGTTCAGGTGCTCCCCAAAGCGCCACCTTCCTTCGAGGACCACACCCAGATATTTGAGTGTTGGTCTTACGGGGATTGGGGTTCCCCCCACTACGATGCAGGAATCTGCAGGCGGGGCCCCACGGGGGCCATGAAAACAGATGGCCTCCGATTTGTGGAGCGCCACCTCCAGACCCAGTTGTCGGATGCGACCCACTACCGTCGCAACTCCCGCCGTCGCGAGGACCTTTGCCTCCCCGTACGATGCCCCCCGGGCGGTAACCAGCGTGTCGTCAGCATAACAAATGATGCCGACGTCACGAAGGTTAGCGCCCCGTAAGACCCAGTCATAGCCGACGTTCCAGAGGAGTGGGCCTAAGGCCGACCCCTGTGGAACGCCCCGGGTCACTGAGCTTCTTCCCATCCCTTGTGTCGTCGGGAAGACTACCTCCCGGTCTGAGAGATAGTCCCCGACGAGACGCTGAAGGTATTGCGGTACGCGGTGATACTGCAACGCTCCCAATATTGTGGTCCAGGGCAGGGTATTGAAGGCGTTCGCGACGTCTAGGGACACAGCCAACATCACCCCGCCGCTGGAGCACGCCTCCTCTGATGAATCTCGAACGCGAGCGATCGCATCTACGGTCGACCGACGCCTCCTGAATCCGTACTGGCACTCTGCCAGATCGGGACCGTCACTCTCCAGGTGCTTGGCGAGGCGGGCAACAACCACCCTCTCCAAAAGCTTGCCCGCCTCGTCGAGCAGAACAATGGGGCGGTAGCCTGCCGGTTGGTCGGCAGGACGTCCAGGCTTGGGCAGTAGCACGAGCTTGCCGGCCTTCCACCGCTTAGGGAACTTCCCCTCTGCAAGGCAGCGGCTGAAGACTCCCTTGAGCCACGGTCCCAGCGATTCCTGCGCAAGCACCCACGCGCGACCAGGTATGCCATCGGGCCCTGGCGCCGTGTTCTTCACCCGCATGCGCAGTATCGCGGCTCCCAATTCTCCGTCCGAGATAGCAGGACCTTCGTCATCCTCTCCCGCCAGATCCACGTGCTGTGATGCCACAACGGTGGGTGGGGCGAAGTCGGGACCCGGAGCCCCGGGAAACAGTCCCTCGACCACACGTTGGAGCGTGTCGGGCCGCAGCGTAGACGTTGTTGGTGGAGCCCAAGGGCGGAGCGTTCGCCTAACCAGCCTGTACGGGCGCCCCCATGGATCACGGTCCAACGACTCCAGGAGCTCCCGCCAGGCTGCGACCTTCGCCTGCTTGATGGCAGCACGCAGGGTTTTATTTGCCGCTCGATACTCAGCGTACAGTGCGTCTGCCTCCTCCGACTCCTGGCGCCTTCTCCTCCGATAGCGTTGATAGCGCCGGCGCTTCGCCACACACTGGCGGCGGAGTTCCGCGATCTCGTCGGACCACCAGTAGACCTGGCGCCTTGACGGTGGTGTCCTTGCGCGAGGCATGGCCGCATCGCACACGCGCACCATTGCCTCGCACAGTCCGTCAGCCTCCGCGTCCAGGTCTAAACCCTCCGACGAGAGAGCGCACCACGCCTGCACGATTGCAGCCTCCTTAAGTAACTCCGGGTCAAGGCGCTTTAGCGCCCAGCGTGGACCAGGGTCCAGACGACTCTGTACTTCCACTTCGGTAGTCGAGGAAGAGGAGACACTGAATCGGATGTAGCGGTGATCCGACAATGTCTCCTCGTCCTCAAGCACTCTCCAATCCAGGACACGGCGCGCGACGTCAGGAGAGGCGAACGTGACATCGACGATCGACCCCCCGTTCTGCCGCACGCACGTGTCAATTGTGCCGCGGTTGAGGACACACAGCCCCACCTCTGTCACCCACTCCTCCACTTTACGCCCCCATGTAAGGGTCGTCGGGGATCCCCACGCCATGGATTTGGCGTTGAGATCCCCGAGGACGATGACGGGGCGAGGTCGACTCTGACCGACCACCGTCTCCACCCCGTCGAGGAGGACCTCGAGATCAGATAATGTCCCGTTGGGGGAAAAGTACACCCCGATCACCACCAATTCGCCGACAGACGCCGCAACGAACCCCCTCCCCCTCAACACCTCATCAAGAGGGGGAGACGGGGTCGGCGACTGGGTGGTGATCGCCACCACGCCACTCACGTCCCCGATCCAATCAGGTCTTTGCGGCACCCTGTAGGGCTCCGCTGCCACTCCTACTTGTATGGACCACTCCGCCAAAGACTGCAGGAACAAGTCCTGGGCTCCAGCGGAGTGGTTTAGGTTGGTCTGGAGGAATTTTAGACCCATCTAACTTTCCTCCATTCGAACCACCGGCTCCTCCGTTACGACGGGGGCGGACGTTTGCGGCTTGGCCTGAGCCTTAGTCGCAGCCGTCCCTCGCCTCTTTCCTGGTTTGGTCGGGGGCTTGGCGCAAGCCTTGCCCCCGGCAAGATGATTGGCCGGCTTCCCAGCAACAGCACAGTGAGTGCAGTGTGGTGCGGCGGAACATTCTCTCGCTATATGGCCGCTTTGGCCGCAACGGTAACAGTCACGGCTGCGGTCCTGTTCAGCCCTGCACTGCGCTGCGACGTGGCCTGATGCCAGGCATCGATAGCAGCGTCGGGGCCTTGGATCCAGCAGATGGACCTGCGCTGAGACCCACCCCACTAGTAAGCGACTGCTGCTTGCGACGATGGCCTTCGCGGCTGTCCTGGGACATCGCACGAAGGCGGAGCCCATCCCGGCTGGACCCCTCTTAATTGTGCCCACCTTTATGTCCGCCGTAGGACATCCGCCAACTTTTGCGAGTGCCGAGGACAGTTCGTCGACGCTCACTGAATCGTCCAGGCCGCTCACCCGCATGTCAGCAGTGACGGTCGGCCTGGAGACCTGTACATCTTGGGTATTCTGGAACACCTCTCTCAGCTTTGTAGCTAGAGCATCCGCCTTTTCGAGTTTCGTTGCTCCAGGGACCTCAAACATGCGAGCCCCGGACGCAGTCTGCTTCATCTTCAGAGGAGGCATCTCCAAAGCCTTTAGGTCGATTTGGCTCCTCGCCTCCGCCAACACCTTAGCATAGGTGACGCCCCTCTCCGCCGCCCCCGGTTGCAGCGTGATGACCACAGCTGCAGTGCGGGGAAGGCGGAGCTTGGGCGTCTTATTTTTCTTCTTCTGCTGTGGGCCAGGCTTCCGCAGTGGAGCACGCGCAGGAGCAGCAGATCTCGCCCTCGCCGGCTCAACACTTTGGTTACCCCTTGCCCTTGCCCTTTTCCCTTTTTCTTTCTCTTTCCGACCCACGACTTTCGTCCACTGCTCCTGTACTGCCGGAGCTGGGACTGAGGTCTTAGGGCCGGAACCAATCTCGGCTGGAGTGGAAGTTATTGCGTCGTCTTTCTTCCTTCCTTCCCTTCCCTGTGTTGAGGGCGGGACCGTTTCCAGGGTGATTTTAGGCGCAGCCTTGGTAGCCTTTTTGCCTCTGTTAGATTTGGAAGCAGGCTTCTCTTGAGAGGGACCCGGGTTAGTGACGGGGTCCACCAGGACTGACGCTCTACGCACATCCGCGGCGAGTGCCGGGCGGAGGTTCCGCTCAGGCAGAAGCCTTTCTTCGAGATTTTCAAGGCGCGCATTTAACATCGTCCCAACAGAGACCATGACATGGCGCATTATTTCCTCCAAGTCCGGCTGTTGTTGTTGCACGGGCTTGGGCGTTACGTCTTCTTTCGGGGTCGAACCCCGACGATTGCTACGTAGCTCTTGGCGTAGCTCCGACATATCCTTTTTTAGGGCCTCGATTTCCGAATGTAATCGGGCATTTTCCGCCTGCAGTCGAGTCGTCTCGTCCGTAGAGGACCGTTGATGGAGTTCGTCGACTATAGTAGCAATAGTGCTTGCAGCGTCGAGTCGTCTCGTCCGTAGAGGACCGTTGATGGAGTTCGTCGACTATAGTAGCAATAGTGCTTGCAGCGTCTTTGAGGGCACGTTGGAATGTGCCCTTAAGGTTCGATGATTTCCTTGCCACATGCTCAATAGTGGCAACGCAATCACCGACCTGCTTTTTCAACTCCGTTGCCGAGTCAGATGTGCACTCGACATTTCCACTCTTTTTTCCAGATTGTAGAAAGTCCGAGAGTGTTGATGCTCTGGGCTTCCGGAACGATTTGGTAATCTGAGCAACCTCTTGTTCGGCTCTCAGTTCCATCTCTTTTCGTTGGGCTTTGACGAAATCTTCTTTCGCCTTGGCCAGTCCAACGTATTGACCGGTTGTGGGCGGTCGTCCTCTACCCTTCTTTTGCCCGGTCTTTGTGACTTGCAAGTATGTCGCGTCACTTTCCGAGCCCTCGCTCTCCCCCTGAACTTCAGAGGAGCGTGGGCGCTTTCGCCTTCGAAGAAGCGATGGCGAACCTTCTCGTGAGTCTAAACTCATGAAGCTCATTGCCACGGACGAGTCCGAGGCAAAGTCGTCGTCGGCCGGAAGGCGCTTCAGCACGACGCTACACCGTGAAGGTGTGCGATCCAACTCTTCCAATCTGCTTGCATCAGTATCCATATTCGTTGCTTTGGTCGGTTTTTTTAATAAGAGAGTCTGGCATTTCTTGTCCCCCCCAGAATACGAGGGACAGCCCGCACTCAATGGCGCGGGGAGGGATTCTCCAGCACTGCTGGTACCCTCCTGGGGTAATTTCTGTTTGGAAGATGCCATTTTCATGATTGTTTCCTTAACGACAAGGCGGCCGCCTTTGTTAGAGGGGTGAGGTCCCCTTTATCGCGCGCCTTGGAGGCCCGCCATCCCACGACCCAAAGGGTCCGCTGCTGCAGCATATACGCATATATATGTATACATGTGTATATACATATGCATACGTATATACAGCAGCCATCCCAACAGCATCGCCCGACAGGGTGGCCGAGTTGACCGATCCCTGCCGCGCGACACCCGAAACTACCCACGTGCTGAACACGCCACTTCGACGCCGAGTCATCATAAAAGCTGACGGCACTGCGGCGAAGCCCACCAAACGACTGTCTCGTCCACATTCCCGACGGAAAACGCAAGGAAGCGAGAGACCTTCCACCTTTTTTAATAAACATACATATATAATAATATATAAATAATATAATAAATAAATATAAATATACATACATAAACTACACACGCGAGGCGCCGGGCGATGTCTAGTTACGTCTAATTCAGAGGAATTAGACCAAGAACAGGCAGCACCGCGAGAAGGTAATCGCCAGACTTGCCTTGAGGATCATCACGACCTGCGCTTCCCCCAAGACCGTAGCCTCCCTACTCATCACGGGATGAGTAAAGAAGGCCTGGACTTATCCAAAACAAGCAACGTAAACGCTGCAAGCATAGGCATAGCAACTATTTAATGGATAAACCCAGACCCGCCCAACCTAACCTAACCTTTTTTTTTTTTTTTTTTCACGTGGAGAAATGCTCTTACGCATACCCGGCCCTCCGGGGGGAGGACCGGGTTATGTGGGGCTCGACCGCGTTGGAGTGAGATGCCGCAGCCCAATACCCACTAAAACTCCACGATGCCCTCTCAACGGCCAAGGCGAGGTCACGGGACCGTTCGACACATGCTTGCCGCGACCTCGCCAACGCCGGCGTCCGTCTTCAGCGGACCCTCCTCAGAAGGGGATGGTGTTCCCTTCAACTCCTTTAACATCCTCAGCTCAGTCGGAATGAGCTAGGCGACGCGCTGGGGCATACAGCGCGCCGCCTTCTCGCACGTGAGGGTTTATGGTGTTTGGGAGACGCCGGATGCCCCCGCATCCTGCGCCCCCGACCCTCCGAGCGGTGACGGCGTTCGGGCCCTAGCCCGCCCACGTAGCCGCACTCTCCGGAGTGGGAGAGAGAGGGGATCGATCTCTCTCTCGCGCTCCTCGGTCTCTCTCTGCGCCACGACCGTTTCGCAGAACGAGACCATCGCGTTCCATGCCTCCTCGCCGCCGAGCATCTTTGAGATGATGGTCGGCAGCGAGAGGTCCGTCCCGACAGCCGCGACGAGATCTCGCCGTGGTTCCTCCGCTCCTGGACACGACTCTATAACGTGTTCGGCCGTTTCCTCTGCCGAACCACATTGGTGACACACCGGTGTCGGTTCTCGCCTGGCCACGTTGCACAGATAGCGGCCAAAGCAACCGTGGCCAGTGAGGACCTGTGTCATCCTGTAGGTGAGTGCGCCGTGTTTTCTCGCCACCCAGTCCACGAGGACAGGGCGCACCGCACCAAGGAGCCGAGTAGCTCCCGTCCCTCTATGAGCGGGCCCCGTGAGGAGCCGCTCCCTCCATTTTATTACGGCACCATCTCTTGCGTTTCGGCGCCACACCATTATTTCTCGAGGCGCAGGAATCGAGCCCTCGCTCCGTGCCCGCGCCCTCTGCCAATAGGTGTTTGACAGAACCTCCGCCTCCAAGTCCCAAGGGAGGGAACCTGCCAGGACGCAGGCCACTTCGTGCGAGAGGGTGCGATACCCTCTGCAGCAACGAATGGCCATCACCCTCTGTGCCCTGTGCAGTACTGCGGTCTCCCTGTTATTTAGTGAGCCTGCCCATATTGGCGCTCCGTAAAGGGCCATCGACCTCACCACCGCCATATACAGGTGGCGGCAGTGGCCGTCTCCGCCTCCTAAGTTGGGCAGGAGGCGCCCCAACGCCATCGCAGCGCCCGTCAGTTTTGGGGTCAGCTGGTTGAGGTGTTCCCCAAAGCGCCACCTTCCTTCGAGAACCACACCCAAATATTTAAGAGTGGACCCTATGGGGATTGAAGTCCCCCCCACCACAATGCAGGAGTCTGCAGGCGGGGCCCCACGGGGGCCATGAAAACAGATGGCCTCCGACTTGTGGAGCGCCACCTCCAGACCCAGCTGCCGAATGCGACCCACCACTGTCGCAACTCCCGCCGTCGCGAGGACCTTTGCCTCCCTGTATGATGCCCCCCGGGCGGTAACCAGCGTGTCGTCAGCATAACAAATGATGCCGACGTCACGAAGGTTAGCGCCCCGTAAGACCCAGTCATAGCCGACGTTCCAGAGGAGTGGGCCTAAAGCCGACCCCTGTGGAACGCCCCGGGTCACTGAGCTCCTTCCCATCCCATGTGTCGTCGGGAAGACTACCTCCCGGTCTGAGAGATAGTCCCCGACGAGACGCTGGAGGTATCGAGGTACCCGGTGGTACCGCAGCGCCCCCAATATGGTGGTCCAGGGCAGGGTGTTGAAAGCATTCGCTATGTCTAGAGACACCGCCAACATCACCCCGCCGCTGGAGCACGCCTCCTCCGAGAGATCGCGAACGCGAGCGATCGCATCCACGGTCGACCGACCTCTCCTGAATCCGTACTGGCATTCCGCCAGATCGGGACCGTCACTCTCCAAGTGCTTGGCGAGGCGGGCAACAACCACCCTCTCCAAAAGTTTGCCCGCCTCGTCGAGCAGAACGATGGGGCGGTAGCCCGCCGGTTGGTCGGCGGGACGTCCAGGCTTGGGTAGCAGCACGAGCTTGCCTGTCTTCCACCGCTTAGGAAACCTCCCCTCCGCAAGACAGCGGTCGAAAATTCCCTTGAGCGACGGTCCCAGCGACTCCTGCGCAAGCACCCACGCGCGACCAGGTATGCCATCGGGCCCTGGCGCCGTGTTCTTCGCCCGCATGCGCAGTATCGCGGCTCCTAGTTCCCCGTCCGAGATGGCAGGAGTTTCACCGTACTCTCCTGCAAGATCCACTTGCTGCGACGCCACAACGGTGGGTGGGGCGAAGTCGGGGCCCGGTGCCCCGGGAAACAACCCCTCGACCACGCGCTGAAGCGTGTCAGGCCGCAGCGTGGTAGTAGTTGGCGGAGCCCAAGGGCGGAGCGTTCGCCTGACCAGCCTGTACGGGCGCCCCCACGGGTCACGCTCCAACGACTGTAAAAGCTCCCGCCAAGCTGCGACCTTCGCCTGTTTGATGGCAGCACGCAGGGTCTTGTTTGCCGCTCGATATTCCGCGTACAAACCGTCTGCCTCCTCCGGCTCTTGGCGCCTCCTCCTCCGATAGCGCTGGTAGCCTCGGCGCTTCGCCACACATCGGTGGCGGAGTTCCGCAATCTCGTCAGACCACCAGTAGACCTGGCGCCTTGACGGCGGTGTCCTTGCGCGAGGCATGGCCGCGTCACACACGCGCACCATTGCCTCGCACAGTCCGTCAACCTCCGCGTCCAGGTCCAAACCCTCCGACGAGAGAGCGCACCACGCCTGCACGATGGCAGCCTCCTTGAAAAGCTCCGAGTCCAGGCGCTTTAGCGCCCAGCGTGGACCAGGGTCCTGTCTGCTTCGTGCCCTCGCATCAGTCGTCGAGGAGGAGGAGACGCTAAATCGGATGTAGCGGTGGTCCGACAGCGTCTCCTCGTCCTCAAGCACTCTCCAATCTAGAACACGGCGTGCGACGTCAGGAGAGGCGAAAGTGACATCGACAATCGATCCCCCATTCTGCCGCACGCACGTGTGAACGGTGCCTTGGTTAAGGACGCACAGTCCTAACTCCGTTGCCCATTCCTCCACTTTACGTCCCCATGTAAGAGTCGTCGGGGATCCCCACGCCATGGATTTGGCGTTGAGGTCCCCGAGGACAATGACGGGGCGAGGTCGACTCTGACCGACCACCGTCTCCACCCCGTCGAGCAGGACCTCGAGATCGGCCAAGGTCCCATTTGGGGAAAAGTAGACCCCGATCACGACCACGTCGCCGACAGACGCCGCAACGAATCCTCTCCCCCTCACCATCACATCAAGAGGGGGAGACGGGGTCGGCGACTGGGTGGTGATCGCTACCACGCCATTTACGTCCCCGATCCAATCGGACCCTAAAGGCACCCTATAGGGCTCCGCTGCCACTCCAATTTGTATCGACCACTCCGCCAGAGACTGCAGGAACAGGTCCTGGGCTCCAGCGGAGTGGTTGAGATTCGTCTGGAGGAAAGTTAGACCCATCTAACTTTCCTCCATTCGCACCACCGACTCCTCCGTTATGACGGGGGCAGACGCTTGCGGCTTGGCCTGAGCCTCAGTCGCAGCCGTCCCTCGCCTCTTTCCTGGTTTGGTCGCGGGCTTGGCGCAAGCCTTGCCCCCGGCAAGATGATTAGCCGGCTTCCCAGCAGCAGCACATAGACTGCAGTGAGGAGCGGCAGAGCACTCTCTCGCTTTGTGGCCTTTTTGGCCACAGCGATAGCAGTCCTGACTGCGGTCGGATTCGGCCTTGCATTGCGCCGCGACGTGGCCCGATGCGAGGCATCGGTAGCATCGACGGGGCCTTGGTTCCAGCAGATGGACCTGCGCTGAGACCCACCCCACTAGTAGGCGACTGCTGCCTGCGACGATGGCCTTCGCGGCTATCCTGGGACATCTCACGAAGGCGGTGCCCATCCCGGCTGGACCCCTCTTAATTGTTCCCACCCTAATGTCCGCCGTGGGACATGCACCAACCTTCGCGAGTGCCAGGGTCAGTTCTTCAACACTGACTGAGTCGTCCAGACCGCTCACCCGCATGTCTGCAGTGACAGTCGGCCTGGAGACTTGTATGTCTTGCGTGCTCTGGAACACCTCTTTGAGCTTTGTAGCCAGAGCATCCGCTTTTTCCATTTTTGTTGCTCCCGGGACCTCAAACATGCGGGCCCCCGAAGCAGTCTCTTTCATCCTTAGAGGAGGCATCTCCAAAGCCTTTAGATCTATTTGGCTCCTTGCCTCTGCCAACACCTTTGCATAGGTGACGCCTCTTTCCGTAGCCCCCGGTTGCAGTGTGATGACCACAGCTGCAGTACGGGGAAGGCGGAGTTTGGGCGTCTTTTTCTTCTTCTCCTGTGGGCCAGGTTTCCGCAGTGGAGCGCGCGCAGGGGCAGCAGATCTTGCCCTCGCCGGCTCAACACCTTGGTTGCCACTTGCCTTTTTTCCTTTCCCTGCTTTGCGACCCACCACCTTCGACCATTGCTCCTGCTCTGCGGGAGCTGGGAGTGAGGTTGGAGGGTCGGAACGGGCCTCGGCTTGGGTGGGAGCGACTGCGACGGGTGCAGCTTTCTTCCCCCCCCTGCCCTTCTTCTTCTTTGGAGGTTTTGGGGCCGGAGCCTTCCAACGCTCCTTTCCTGCGCTGCCTTTCTCCTTCGGTTGGTGTGAAGGAGCGGCAGCCTGCGGCGTCGTCTCAGCTGGACTAGCAATGTCCATCGGGCATGAAGCCGACGCTTTTCCCTCCCTCCTCTTGTCGGCTGCCAGGGGTGGCCTGAGGCGCTTCTCCGGCAGGAGCCTCTCCTCGAGTGCCTCTAGACGGGCCGACACCATCGTTCCTACCTGTACCATGATGGTACGGCACAGGTCCTCGACTTTAGGAGCTTCCGCAGGTGCCGGGGTCGGCACCGGGACAGGAACGGGGCGTTGTTGTGCCGCTCTGAGCTCCTTGATTTCCTTTCGGAGAACATCCAGCTCGATGGTCAGCTGCTTGTTGTTCTCCGAAAGGACGGCCACTTCTTCGGCCACAGTGCGTGACCGCGTCTCCTCAAAGGCAGCAGAGATGGCTTGAGCTGCCTTATTCAGGTTTTTGACGTAAGTCCCCTTCAGGTTTGAGGACCTCTTGGCCACCTCCTGGATCGTGCCGACTGCGTCCGACACGATTTTTCGAAGCATTTCTGCGTCCATCCCTTTTACTTCGAGCGGCTGCTCTTTAGGAGATTTCCTAAAGAGGTTGGCCGTCTCCTTTCGCTGTTGCTCTTCGGCAAACTCCATCTCTGCCTCGAGCTCCAGCTCCTCTCTCCTGGCCTTATTCAGTAAGGCCTTGGCTTTGGCGAGGCCGACGTATTGCCCCGTAGTGGGGGGACGTCCACGCCCACGCCTCTGCGCCGACACCTTGGCTGACGAAACGTCCTCCTCGGTGTCCTCCTCCTCGCTTCGACGGCGTTTCCGCCAAAGGCTAGACCGTGACGCCCCAGAGTCCCGGGACGTCACAGTCTCTAAACTCGTGTCCGAGTCGGACCCGGACAGGTCAATGTTCCTCGCGTTGGAGAAAACATCGTCCTCCACCTCGTTGTTTGCGCTACGCGCCTTCTTCTTAACATCTTGTTTTGGGTTTTTTAATAGAGAACTTTCCATTTTGATTCCCACGAGCATGGGGGAAGTATGTAGTCCGCCCGGGCAGAGACCCCTGTACCCGGGTAACCCTATATACGCACGGAGGTCGGGCGGTATCCGTGGTTGACCTCTAGCTGGTTGATGCACTCCACCAACCACCCCGAAGAGGGGCGCCCCAAGGCGGATAAGTCGACACCTTGGAGCTTTGAGGATTTTTTACTGTGGTTTACTCCACCCGGACCGGCCAATTAAGGCAAGACCTTCGTCTTCCGTACTCCACGTTTGCCCGACAGGCATCACAACGCCGAGGTGATGAGGCGAGTCGCCCGAGCAGATGAACTGCCCAGGCCCCCACTGTCTCGTCCACATTCCCTGCGAACGCGCAAGGAAGCGAGAGACCTTCAACACCCCCCCAACATTTCCAAACACACCATTTAATAAACATACATATATACATAATAAATAAATAAACATACATAAACTACACACGCGAGTCGCCGGGCGATGTCTAGTTACGTCTAATTCAGAGGAATTAGACCAAGAACAGGCAGCACCGCGAGAAGGTAATCGCCAGACTTGCCTTGAGGATCATCACGACCTGCGCTTCCCCCAAGACCGTAGCCTCCCTACTCATCACGGGATGAGTAAAGAAGGCCTGGACTTATCCAAAACAAGCAACGTAAACGCTGCAAGCATAGGCATAGCAACTATTTAATGGATAAACCCAGACCCGCCCAACCTAACCTAACCTAACCTAACCTTTTTTTTTTTTTTTTTTTTTTTTTTTTTTTTTTTTTTTACGTGGGCGAAATGCATTTACGCACTTCCGCCTACCGAGAAGTAGGCGGGGTGTGTCGGGCTCGCTCGAGCATCACCGCTCCCTGGGGGGCCTCATGGCCCCCAACCCTAACTGCACCCACAGCAGCCAGGGTCCACTACCGACTAAAACCCACGGTGTCCATCCTGCCGCTATAACGGAGGGAGCGCGGGGTATTGCATACCGCGCCCCCACCACGGCCGTCCGTTTCCGGACCCCTCCAGGGGGGAGGATGACCCTCCCCCTCGCGACCGTGCCGGGACCAAGAGCACGGCCGCACCACCCCGGGGACCACACAGTGCAAGGAACGCCAGACTTCCCACATCCGACGCTCGTGGTCCCCTGCGATGGGCCAGATGGAGCAGCCCCATCGCCAGTCGCTTCGGCCGCCACCCTCCGACGGCGGCCATATCGGCGCCACAGCAGGAGACGAACTGAATCACTCCCGCCGCAGCGCCTCCTCAGCTGCAGCGCCGTCCCACAGCGCCGCTGCCCCCCTCAGTTGCAGTGCTTTGCAGCACCGCAACCTACCGTCTGATGGACCGCTCCTCGTCGGCTTGGCGAGCAAAGCCTATCGGGAGCAGTCCCGGCCAAAATACTATAAACATACATAAATAAATGGATATAAATAAACTTACATAGATATGAGACACGCGAGTCGCCGGACGATGTCTAGTTACGTCTAATTCAGAGGAATTAGACCAAGAACAGGCAGCACCGCGAGAAGGTAATCGCCAGACTTGCCTTGAGGATCATCACGACCTGCGCTTCCCCCAAGACCGTAACCTCCCTACCCATCACGGGATGAGTAAAGAAGGCCTGGACTTAACCAAAACAAGCAGCGTGAACGCCGCAAGCATAGGCATAGCAACTATTTAATGGATAAACCCAGACCCGCCCAACCTAACCTAACCTAACCTAACCTAACCTAACCTAACCTAACCTAACCTAACCTAACCTAACCTAACCTAACCTAACCTTTTTTTTTTTTTTTTTTTTTTTTTTTTTTTTTTTTTTTTTTTTTTTAACGTGGAGAAATGCTCTTACGCATACCCGACCGTCCGGGGGGGCGACCGGGTTATGTGGGGCTCGACTGCGTTGGAGTGAGATGCCGCAGCCCAATACCCACTAAAACTCCACGATGCCCTTCTCAATGGCCAGGGCGAGGTCACGGGACCGTTTGACACACGCTTGCCGCGACCTCGCCAACGCCAGCGTCCGTCTCTCTGGCGGACCCACCTCGGAAGGGAATGGTGTTCCCTTCGACTCCTTCAAACTACTCAGCTCAGTTGGAATGAGCTAGGCGACGCGCTGGGACATACAGCGCGCCGCCTCCTCGCACGTGAGGGTTTATGGTGTTTGGGGGACGCCGGATGCCCCCGCATCCTGCGCCCCCGACCCTCCGAGCGGTGACGGCGTTCGGGCCCTAGCCCGCCCACGTAGCCGCACTCTCCGGAGTGGGAGAGAGAGGGGATCGATCTCTCTCTCGCGCTCCTCGGTCTCCCTTTGCGCCACGACCGTTTCGCAAAACGAGACCATCCCGTTCCATGCCTCTTCGCTGCCGAGCATCTTTTGGATGATGGTCGGCAGCGAGAGGTCTGCTCCGACAGCCACGACCAACTCACGTCGCGGTTCCTCTGCCCCTGGGCACGTCTCGATAACATGTTCGGCAGTTTCCTCTGCCGAACCACATTGGTGACACGCCGGTGTCGGCTCTCGTCTGGCCACGTTGCACAGGTAGCGACCAAAGCAACCGTGGCCAGTGAGGACCTGTGTCATCCTGTAGGTGAGTGCGCCGTGCTCTCTCGCCACCCAGTCCACGAGGACAGGGCGCACCGCACCAAGAAACCGGGTGGCTCCTGTCCCTCTCTGAGTGGGCCCCGTGAGGAGCCGCTCTCTCCATTTTATTATGGCCGATTCTTTGGCCCGCCTGCGCCACACCATCAACTCCCGTGGCGCAGGGTTAGAGCCCTCGGTCCGTGCTCGCGTCCTTCGCCAGTACACGTTCGATAGTACCTCGGCCTCAAGGTCCCAAGGTATGGAGCCCGCAAGGACGCAGGCCACTTCGTGCGAGAGGGTGCGGTACCCTCTGCAGCAACGAATGGCCATCACCCTCTGCGCCCTGTACAGCACTGCAGTCTCCCTTGCGTTGAGTGAGCCGGCCCATATTGGCGCTCCGTAAAGGGCCATCGACCTCACCACTGCCATATACAGATTGCGGCAGTGGCCATCTCCGCCTCCCAAGTTGGGCAGGAGGCGTCCCAACGCCATGGCAGCACCCGTTAGTTTCGGGGTGAGCCGGTTCAGGTGCTCCCCAAAGCGCCACCTTCCTTCGAGGACCACACCCAGATATTTAAGTGTATGTCTGACGGGTATTGAAGTTCCCCCCACCACAATGCAGGAGTCTGCAGGCGGGGCCCCACGGGGGCCATGAAAACAGATGGCCTCCGATTTGTGGAGCGCCACCTCCAGACCCAGTTGCCGGATGCGACCCACCACCGTCGCAACTCCCGCCGTCGCGAGGACTTTTGCCTCGCTGTACGATGCCCCCCGGGCGGTAACCAGCGTGTCGTCAGCATAACAAATGATGCCGACGTCACGAAGGTTAGCGCCCCGTAAGACCCAGTCATAACCGACGTTCCAGAGGAGTGGGCCTAAGGCCGACCCCTGTGGAACGCCCCGGGTCACTGAGCTCCTTCCCATCCCATGTGTCGTCGGGAAGACTACCTCTCGGTCTGAGAGATAGTCCCCGACAAGACGCTGAAGGTATTGAGGTACGCGGTGATACTGCAACGCCCCCAATATGGTGGTCCAGGGCAGGGTATTAAAGGCATTCGCGATGTCTAAAGACACAGCCAACATTACCCCGCCGCTGGAGCACGCCTCCTCTGATAGATCTCGAACGCGAGCGATCGCATCTACGGTCGACCGACCTCTTCTGAATCCATACTGGCACTCTGCCAGATCAGGACCGTCACTCTCCAAGTGCTTGGCGAGGCGGGCAACAACCACCCTCTCCAAAAGCTTGCCCGCCTCGTCGAGCAGAACAATGGGGCGGTAGCCTGCCGGTTGGTCGGCAGGACGTCCAGGCTTGGGCAGTAGCACGAGTTTGCCTGCCTTCCACCGCTTAGGGAACTTCCCCTCTGCAAGGCAGCGGCTGAAGACTCCCTTGAGCCACGGTCCCAGCGATTCCTGCGCAAGAACCCACGCGCGGCCAGGTATGCCATCGGGCCCTGGCGCCGTGTTCTTCACCCGCATGCGCAGTATCGCGGCTCCCAATTCTCCGTCCGAGATAGCGGGACCTTCGTCATCCTCTCCCGCCAGATCCACGTGCTGTGATGCCACAACGGTGGGTGGGGCGAAGTCGGGACCCGGAGCCCCGGGAAACAGTCCCTCGACCACACGTTGGAGCGTGTCGGGCCGCAGCGTAGACGTTGTTGGTGGAGCCCAAGGGCGGAGCGTTCGCCTAACCAGCCTGTACGGGCGCCCCCATGGATCACGGTCCAACGACTCCAGGAGCTCCCGCCAGGCTGCGACCTTCGCCTGCTTGATGGCAGCACGCAGGGTTTTATTTGCCGCTCGATACTCAGCGTACAGTGCGTCTGCCTCCTCCGACTCCTGGCGCCTTCTCCTCCGATAGCGTTGATAGCGCCGGCGCTTCGCCACACACTGGCGGCGGAGTTCCGCGATCTCGTCGGACCACCAGTAGACCTGGCGCCTTGACGGTGGTGTCCTTGCGCGAGGCATGGCCGCATCGCACACGCGCACCATTGCCTCGCACAGTCCGTCAGCCTCCGCGTCCAGGTCTAAACCCTCCGACGAGAGAGCGCACCACGCCTGCACGATTGCAGCCTCCTTAAGTAACTCCGGGTCAAGGCGCTTTAGCGCCCAGCGTGGACCAGGGTCCAGACGACTCTGTACTACCACTTCGGTAGTCGAGGAAGAGGAGACACTGAATCGGATGTAGCGGTGATCCGACAATGTCTCCTCGTCCTCAAGCACTCTCCAATCCAGGACACGGCGCGCGACGTCAGGAGAGGCGAACGTGACATCGACGATCGACCCCCCGTTCTGCCGCACGCACGTGTCAATTGTGCCGCGGTTGAGGACACACAGCCCCACCTCTGTCACCCACTCCTCCACTTTACGCCCCCATGTGAGGGTCGTCGGGGATCCCCACGCCATGGATTTGGCGTTGAGATCCCCGAGGACGATGACGGGGCGAGGTCGACTCTGACCGACCACCGTCTCCACCCCGTCGAGGAGGACCTCGAGATCAGATAAGGTCCCGTTGGGGGAAAAGTATACCCCGATCACCACCAATTCGCCGACAGACGCCGCAACGAACCCCCTCCCCCTCAACACCACATCAAGAGGGGGAGACGGGGTCGGCGACTGGGTGGTGATCGCCACCACGCCACTCACGTCCCCGGTCCAATCAGGTCTTTGCGGCACCCTGTAGGGCTCCGCTGCCACTCCTACTTGTATGGACCACTCCGCCAAAGACTGCAGGAACAAGTCCTGGGCTCCAGCGGAGTGGTTTAGGTTGGTCTGGAGGAATTTTAGACCCATCTAACTTTCCTCCATTCGAACCACCGGCTCCTCCGTTACGACGGGGGCGGACGTTTGCGGCTTGGCCTGAGCCTTAGTCGCAGCCGTCCCTCGCCTCTTTCCTGGTTTGGTCGGGGGCTTGGCGCAAGCCTTGCCCCCGGCAAGATGATTGGCCGGCTTCCCAGCAACAGCACAGTGAGTGCAGTGTGGTGCGGCGGAACATTCTCTCGCTATATGGCCGCTTTGGCCGCAACGGTAACAGTCACGGCTGCGGTCCTGTTCAGCCCTGCACTGCGCTGCGACGTGGCCTGATGCCAGGCATCGATAGCAGCGTCGGGGCCTTGGATCCAGCAGATGGACCTGCGCTGAGACCCACCCCACTAGTAAGCGACTGCTGCTTGCGACGATGGCCTTCGCGGCTGTCCTGGGACATCGCACGAAGGCGGAGCCCATCCCGGCTGGACCCCTCTTAATTGTGCCCACCTTTATGTCCGCCGTAGGACATCCGCCAACTTTTGCGAGTGCCGAGGACAGTTCGTCGACGCTCACTGAATCGTCCAGGCCGCTCACCCGCATGTCAGCAGTGACGGTCGGCCTGGACACCTGAATATCTTGGTTGTTTTGGAACACTTCCCTGAGCTTAGTAGCCAGAGTGTCCGCCTTTTGGAGTTTTGTTGCTCCCGGGACCTCAAACATGCGGGCCCCAGTCGCAGTCTCCTTCATTTTAAGTGGAGGCATCTCCAAAGCCTTCAAATCTATGTGGCTCCTCGCCTCCGCCAACACCTTAGCATAGGTGACGCCCCTCTCCGCCGCCCCCGGTTGCAGCGTGATGACCACAGCTGCAGTACGGGGAAGGCGGAGCTTGGGCGTCTTTTTCTTCTTCTTTTGTGGGCCGGGCTTCCGCAGTGGAGCACGCGCAGGAGCAGCAGATCTCGCCCTCGCCGGCTCAACACTTTGGTTGCCCCTCGCCCTTGCCCCTTTTCCTTTTCGACCTACGACTTTCGTCCACTGCTCCTGTACTGCCGGAGCTGGGACTGAAGTCTGAGGGCCGGAGCTAACTTCGACTGGAGTGGAAGTTGCCGTCTTATTCTTCTTCTCCTTCCTTCCTTCCCTTTTCTGTGTTGGGGGCGGAGCCGTTTCTTTGGTCACTTTAGGCGCAGTCTTGGTAACCTTTTTGTCTCCCTTGTTTGAGTTAGAAGCGGGCTTCTCCTGAGAAGGACCCGGGTGAGTGAAGGGGTCCACCAGAACCGAAGCTCTACGCACATCCGCGGCAAGTGCCGGGCGGAGGTTCCGCTCAGGCAGAAGCCTTTCCTCAAGGTTTTCAAAGCGCGCATTTATCATTGTCCCTACCGAGACCATGACATGGCGCATGATTTCCTCCAAGTCCGGCTGCTGTTGTTGCACGGGCTTGGGCGTGACGTCTTCTCGCGGGGTCGAACCCCGACGATTGCTACGTAGTTCTTGACGTAGCTCCGACATATCCTTTTTGAGAGCCTCAATTTCCGAGTGTAGGCGGGCATTTTCTGCCTGCAATCGAGCCGTCTCTTCCGTAGAGGACCGTTGGTGTAATTCGTCCACTATGGTTGCAATGGTACTTGCAGCGTCTTTGAGGGCACGTTGGAAAGTGCCCTTAAGGTTCGATGATTTCTTTGCCACATGCTCAATAGTGGCAACGCAATCACCGACCTGTTTTTTCAAATCCGATGCCGAGTCAGATGTGCACTCGGCATTTCCTTTCGTTTGCTCCGATTGCAGAAAGTCTGAGAGTGTTGACACCCTGGGCTTTCTGAAAGTTTTGGCAATCTGAGCAACCTCTTGTTCGGCTCTCAGTTCCATCTCTTTTCTTTGTGCTTTGACAAGCTCCTCCTTCGCCTTGGCCAGTCCAACGTAGTGACCGGTTGTGGGCGGTCGTCCTCTACCCTTCTTTTGGGTGACCTTTGCGACTGAATATGTCGCGTCACTTTCCGAGCCCTCGCTCTCCCCCTGAACTTCAGAGGAGCGTGGGCGCTTTCGCCTTCGAAGAAGCGATGGCGAACCTTCTCTTGAGTCTAGACTCATGAAGCTCATTGCCACGGACGAGTCCGAGGCAAAGTCGTCGTCAGCCGGAAGGCGCTCCAGCACGACGCTACACCGTGAAGGTGTGCGATCCAACACTTCCAATCTGCTTGCATCAGTATCCATATTCGTTGCTTTGGTCGGTTTTTTTAATAAGAGAGTCTGGCATTTCTTGTCCCCCCCAGAATACGAGGGACAGCCCGCACTCAGTGGCGCGGGGAGGGATTCTCCAGCACTGCTGGTACCCTCCTGGGGTAATTTCTGTTTAGAAGATGCCATTTTCATTTTGTTTTTCCTTAACGACAAGGCGGCCGCCTTTGTTAGAGGGGTGAGGTCCCCTTTATCGCGAGCCTTGGAGGCCCGCCATCCCACGACCCTGGGGTCCGCTGCTGCAGTATATACGCATACATATGTATATATATGTATATACATATGCACCCGTACATACAACAGCCATCCCAACAGCATCGCCCGACAGGGTGGCCGAGTTGACCGATCCCTGCCGCGCGACACCCGAAACTACCCGCGTGCTGAACACGCCACTTCGACGCCGGGTCGTCATAAAAGCTGACGGCACTGCGGCGAAGCCCACCAAACGACTGTCTCGTCCACATTCCCGACGGAAAACGCAAGGAAGCGACTGACTTTCCACCATTTTAATAAACATACATATATAAATAATATAATAAATAAACATACATATATAAATAATAAAATAAATAAACATACATATATAAATAATATAATAAATAAACATACATAAACTACACACGCGAGGCGCCGGGCGATGTCTAGTTACGTCTAATTCAGAGGAATTAGACCAAGAACAGGCAGCACCGCGAGAAGGTAATCGCCAGACTTGCCTTGAGGATCATCACGACCTGCGCTTCCCCCAAGACCGTAGCCTCCCTACTCATCACGGGATGAGTAAAGAAGGCCTGGACTTATCCAAGACAAGCAACGTAAACGCTGCAAGCATAGGCATAGCAACTATTTAATGGATAAACCCAGACCCGCCCAACCTAACCTAACCTAACCTAACCTAACCTTTTTTTTTTTTTTTTTTTTTTTTTTTTTTTTTTTTTTTTAACGAGGTTAATCCCTTTACGGACTTCCGCCTGTGATATGGGACACAGACGGCTTCTGTCGGAGTCTGTTTAATGGTCTCTTACACCAACCCGACTATAGAATATAGCCGGGCCCCTACCGACTAAACCACCCCGGCGAGCAGACGCAGCCTGTCGGGGAGAGATGGGGAAGTACTTTCCATCCCGCCCCGGCTTAAGGTCCGGTGCCATCAACCGAACCAACGGCAGACGGAGCGGCTTAGCTCAGACCTTCAGCCGCTCCCCGGCACGTAGGGCCATTGAGTCGGTTGGGGGCCCATAAACCCAACCGATGACCCTACTACACGGGTGGGGCGAGGAGGCGATCTGCAAATCGCCTTCTCCTCCCTCCCGTGCGCCGACGTCGGAGAGGATCAGCGAGGGCGTCGACCTCTCTGATCCTCTCCGCGGCCTCCTTCTGCGAAATCACGATTTCGCAGAAAGAGGCCACCGCCTGCCAGGATCTGTCGCTCTCGAGCATGGCCCGTACCACGCTCGGCAACGAGAGATCCTGGCCCACTACCGCTGAAAGCGTGCACCGCTGTGGGACCCACGCGGTGCACGCTTCCAGCGTGTGAAGCGCCGTATCCTCCGGCGCTCCACACTCGTGGCAAGCCGGGGTCGCTTCCCTCCTTGCGATTCGATGCAGGTACCTTCCGAAGCATCCGTGTCCGGAAAGCACCTGCACCAATCTGAAGGAAAGCGACCCGTGTCGCCGCCCTACCCACCTCCCGAGGACCGGGCGGATGGCGTCCACCGTCCCCTGGCCGGGGACGGGTGGTGCCAGGTCCTCCGACCACCGCCTCAACAGGGCGGCCTGCGCCTGCCGTCGCATGCGCGCCACCTCCTCCCACCCTGGGGGCTCCCCGCGCGACTTCCTCGCCGCTACAAAATTGTAGATCTCGGCGAGGATTTCGGCTTGGAGCTCCCAGGGCGGGTCTCCGGCCAGCACGCATGCGGCTGTCCAGGACACCGTCCGGTAACCGCGTATCGCCCTCGTCGCGATGACCCGCTGCGGACGTCGCAGCAGGGCCTTATTGTCGCGACCGAGGGCGTCCGCCCAGACAGGTGCCCCGTACAGGGCCATACTCCGGATTACTCCGGAGTACAGCCGACGGCAAGTTGCGCTAGGGCCGCCCACGTTCGGCAGTAGTCGCCCCAGGGCGGCTGCGGCTCCCACGACTTTCGGGGCCAGACTGGCGAAGTGGGCCCCGAAACCCCACCTCCCGTCCAGGACGAGACCCAGATATTTCATCTGGGTCCCGACCCGGACAACGACCCCCTCCAGGACCACATGTGTTCCTGGCGGGGGTCGCCCCCGAGGCCCGTGGAACAACAGGGCCTCGGTCTTGGGGAGAGCGACGCGTAACCCCAGGGCACGGATGCGGTCGACCACGAGGGATGTTCCCACCGTGGCCAAGCGCACCGTCTCCCTGAGGTCCCTCCCCTTGGCCACGACCAGGGTATCGTCCGCGTAGCACGCCACCCGCACACTGGCGGGAAGCGTGCCACGCAACACCCAGTCGTAGCCAATGTTCCACAGGATTGGTCCTAAGACGGACCCCTGTGGAACCCCGCAGGAGACGCGACGGCGCCTCACTCCGTCGCGTCCTACCACCAGGACCTCGCGGTCCCGGAGGTAGTCGGCCAACAGCCTCCGCAAATACAGGGGCACTCCGTGATAGCGGAGTGCCTCCTGTATGGTCCCATGCGGGAGGCTGTTAAAGGCGTTGGCAATGTCAAGAGACACCGCCAACGCCCTGTTCCCCTCTGCGACCGCCTCCTGCGTCCACCCCTTGAGCCAGAGCAGGGCGTCCACCGTTGAACGCCCTTCTCTGAACCCGTACTGGGCCTCCGACAAGTCGGGCCCAGTCCCCCTCAGGTGCCGGATGACACGGGAAGCGACCACCCTCTCCAACAGCTTTCCCGTGTCATCCAGCAGCACAATCGGCCTGTATGCGGAAGGAGAGTCTGCGTCTCGACCCTCCTTCCGCAACAGGCACACCCGTCCCACTTTCCAAGGCTTCGGGAACCGTCCGGACGTGAGGCACGCGTCGAACAGTTCCCGAAGCCTTCCCCCCAAAGCGACGCAGCTTATGGCCAAGACCCGGCCCGGTATTCCGTCCGGGCCGGGAGCCGTTCTCTTGCGAAGACGGCTCACCGCTACCTCCATCTCCGCCTCTGTGACAGGCGGGATGGAGGCTGGCGCCAGCTCCTCGGCATCTGCTGGCGCCATCGTCGGAGGCGCGTGCTGGGGGTCCGCGTCGGGAAATAGACCCGCCAGCACGCGATCAAGGACCTCCGGCTCCAGGGACTCGGCCACGGGGGGCGCCGGGCCGCCGAGCTTTTTGCGCGCGACCTGATACTGACGCCCCCACGGGTCCCTGTCGAGGCCCTCCAGGACCTCCGCCCAAGCCGCCTCTTTGGCACGGCCCACCGCCAGCTGCAGCGCATCCATTGCGTTACGGTACGCTTCGTGCAGCCGGCGTTCCTCTGCCAGCACCTCGGCTGGCAGCTGTTCGTCGGTGCGGCCGTGCCTCCGCCTCCTGCATCTCAGGTAGGGCCGCCGCGTCCGCGTGCACTGCACTCGGAGCTCTGCTATCTCAGAGCTCCACCAGTACACGTCGCGGCGGCCGGTGCGGTGGCGGGCCCGCGGCATGGCCGTGTCGCACACTGCCGTTAACGCATCCCGGAAGTGACTCGCTGCGACGTCAACTTCCGGGGGCGCGGGCCCTGCGAGCCACGCTTGGACGATTGCCGCCTCCTTCGCTAGCCCAGCGTCGAGGCGGCTCAATGCCCAGCGCGGCAGGTCAGCGCTTACGTTGCGCTGACGCCCTCCAACCAACCCGTCGGAGGTGGACATCTCGAACCGGATATATTTATGGTCCGAGTATGTCTCTACCTCCGACTCGACCCTCCAGGCCCGGACACGTGCTGCGGCAGTCGGTGTGGCAAACGAGAGGTCCACCACGGACCCCCCATTGTGTCGCACGCACGTGTGGACCGAACCCCTGTTGAGGAGGTCCAGTCCGCTGGCGACAGCCCACTCCCTGACAAGCTCACCGCGAGCGTCAGTTTGTGGGTTGCCCCAGTCTCGGGCCTTGGCATTGAGGTCCCCCATAAGGAGGACCTGCCGGGGCGCCTGACGTCCGACCGCTGCGGTGAGGAGATCCAGGAATATCTCCAGGGCCGCAACGGTCGTGTTGGGGGAGAAATACGCACCGACGACTGCGTACTCTCCCCACTTTGCCACAACAAAGCCGGACCCTCTCTCCACGACTGAGAGGGGGAATCCGCCGGCTTTTGCAATTACGGCGACGGAGCCATCCAAGTCCCCAGCCCAGTGTGGTTGGGAAGGGACATAATATGGCTCCGCCGCGACTGCCACGTCAATTTGCCACTGCGCCATGGACTGCATCAGCAGGTCCTGTGCCGTGGCGCAGTGGTTCAGGTTCGTCTGAAGGAAGTTGTGATGTCTGACTGGATTCATTATTCAGACATCACAACTTCCTCTATCGCCTGAGCTGGGCGAATTACGGCAGGGGTGGCGGGGCTGGTCGCTGCCGCCGGGAAGGCCTGGGCTGTGGCCTTTCCCTTCGTCTTCGGGGGGGCGCAGCTGCGTCCCCCCATTACGTGGCCCGAAGGCCGCCCCGTCTCCGCGCATATGGCGCAGCGCGGGACCTTATTCGGGCACGCGACCGCCTTGTGACCTGTGCTTCCACACCTGAAGCACAGGTCGCCCCTATCCGCCGTCGCTGGGCACTGCGGCCGCGTGTGCCCCAGCCCGAGGCACTTGAAGCAGCGCATCGGGCGCGCCTCAAGTGCCTTGACCCGCACGGAGCTCCACCCTATCATGAGCCTGCCCTTTTGCAGCACCGCCTTTGCGGCTGCCACAGGGCAGGACACGAGCGAAGCTCCCACTCCGCCGGGGCCACGGCGGATTTCGCCGGCCTTTACCAGGCCGACGTCGCAGCCGCCCGCTTTGGCGACTGCCGCCACCACCTTCTCCTTGGTGGCTGCGTCGTCCAGGCCCGTGATGTCCAAGTCTGTGGACTTTTGGGGCCTGGAGACGGTCGCCACCTCCGACAGGACCTCGCGGAGCTTCTCCGCGAGCCTGTCGGCCTTCTCGCTGCTACCGGAGCCAGGGATCTCCATTTTCCTGGCTCCGGTGGCCGTCTGGCGGAACCGCACCTGGTCGATCCCCAGCTCCTGGAGATCGACCTTGTCTTGCGCCGCCTGCATCATCGCGCCGTAAGTGACCCCCTTGTCCACGGCTGCAGCCTGGAGGGACAGGATGACCACCGCGGACTTAGGGGTCGTTAGTGCCGATCTCTTCTTTTTAGGCGGCGTAGCAGCGGGGGCACGCGCTGCTGGTACAGGCGCAGGGGCGGGAGGGGACTTCTTCCCCTTGCCCTTTCCCTTGCCCCTTCTCACTACCGTCGCCCAGGTATCAGCCTGAGGGACAGCAGCGGAGGGGGCAGCTACCTTGGGTGCATTTAACACTGCCGACGACGACGATGGGGTAGCACGCGAAGCTACCGAAGCTACCGAGGCCGACTGCTTCGGTGCTTTCCTCGCCGCTTTTTGGGGCGGCGCAGGCGCAACATCGGCAGGAGCAGCCGGCGCAGGCGTCACTTTAGGCGGCGCAGTGGCCACCCTCTTCTTCGAATCCGCCCTAAGAGGCGGGCGTACAGTTGGGGCAGGCAACAAGCGGTCCTCAATTCCCGCCAGACGCGCACTTATAATCTCCCCAACGGTACACACCAGGGAGCGCTTGAGCTCCTCAACCAGCTCAACTCCCACCACAGTGGCAGGGGCGACCTCCCTCGCTTCGCTGGAAGCAGCGGCAGCAGTAGCGGTGGCGGCGGCGGCGTCTGCCTTGGCTTCGGAGAAGCCGCGACGGAGCGCTTTAATCTCCGCCTTTGCCGCCTCAACCTCGAGGCGCAGTCGGGAGTTATCTCCTCGGAGGCGCCGCGTCTCTTCGGCCTCGTTCCTTCCAGCAAGGGTGTCCACCACTTCTCTAAGAAGGGACGCCGATCTCTTTAAACGGGCCACAAACTCGCCCTTGAGGTTGCCAGACTTTCTGGCAACCTCCAAAATGCAGGCAAGTTGTCCGCCCGCCTGCGCCCCCAACTCCTGTGCATTTAGCACATTCAAGTCGTCGGCTCTGAAAGCGACCTCGGAATCACTTCCGTCGGTCACAGAGTCGACGGCCACAGCAGACGACCTTTTCTTGAACGCCCTGCTCCTCAGGACGTTCTCCAGCTCGCTATCTGAGCACACGGGGGAAGGTTTCAGAAAATCTTCCCTTGAAGGCCCCGCTTTTGCGTTCCTTCCTCTGCCCCTCCTGGCAGTGCTGACCTTCGCGCCAGCCGTCGCCTCGGTCTCCGTGTCTGATTCTGAATGACCAGGCACGAAGAACGAGGAAGACGGCCGCTTGCGCTGAGCCAGCGTCGCCGCAGTCCTACTTTCAGACTCTGTGTCCGAAAAACCCACAATTTCCCCCTCGACCGAGTCGATGGGTTTTTTGAGGAACTTCCCCGAAGCGTCCCTCGGCGGTTTCGGCATCCCGAAACACAATAAACAAAACAAAAGACAAATAACAAAACGACGCAGTTCAAACAAACAACAAAACAAAGAAACAAAACATTTCCACTCCCCCGTGGGGGTACCCTTAGGGCAACCACCTCCAAATCAGTGCCACCTTATCGGCGCACCCTTCCTACACACTCCGACACAAAAATAACAACAGAAATAACAACAGAAAACACGAATTTAATTTTGAAATTTTTTGCGTGGAGACACCTTACAACACGTCCGCTCCCGTCGAGTGGCGAAAGCAGACTCAACCTAACCTAACCTAACCTAACCTTTTTTTTTTTTTTTTTTTTTTTCTTTACGTGGGGAAAATGCATTTACGCACTTCCGCCTACCGGGAAAGTAGGCGGGGTGTGTCGGGCTCGCTCGAGCATCACCGCTCCCTGGGGGGCCTCATGGCCCCCAACCCTAACTGCACCCACAGCAGCCAGGGTCCACTACCGACTAAAACCCACGGTGTCCATCCTGCCGCTATAACGGAGGGAGCGCGGGGTACATTTGCGTACCGCGCCCCCACCACGGCCGTCCGTTTCCGGACCCCTCCAGGGGGGAGGATGACCCTCCCCCTCGCGACCGTGCCGGGACCAAGAGCACGGCCGCACCACCCCGGGGACCACACAGTGCAAGGAACGCCAGACTTCCCACATCCGACGCTCGTGGTCCCCTACGATGGGTCAGATGTAGCAGCCCCATCGCCAGCCGCTTCGGCCGCCACCCTCCGACGGCGGCCATATCGGCGCCACAGCAGGAGACGAAACGAATCACTCCCGCCGCAGCGCCTCCTCAGCTGCAGCACCGTCCACACGGCGCCGCTGCCCCCCTCAGTTGCAGTGCCTTGCAGCAGCACCGCAACCTACCGTCAAGTGGACCGCTCCTCGTCGGCTTGGCGAGCAAAGCCTATCGGGAGCAGTCCCGGCCTGAATATAATATACATACATAAATAAATGGATATAAATAAACTTACATAGATATGAGACACGCGAGGCGCCGGGCGATGTCTAGTTACGTCTAATTCAGAGGAATTAGACCAAGAACAGGCAGCACCGCGAGAAGGTAATCGCCAGACTTGCCTTGAGGATCATCACGACCTGCGCTTCCCCCAAGACCGTAACCTCCCTACCCATCACGGGATGAGTAAAGAAGGCCTGGACTTAACCAAAACAAGCAGCGTGAACGCCGCAAGCATAGGCATAGCAACTATTTAATGGATAAACCCAGACCCGCCCAACCTTTTTTTTTTTTTTTTTTTTTTTTTTTTTACGTGGGGAAAATGCATTTACGCTCTTCCGCCTACCGGGAAAGTAGGCGGGGTCTGTCGGGCTCGCTCGAGCATCACCGCTCCCTGGGGGGCCTCATGGCCCCCAACCCTAACTGCACCCACAGCAGCCAGGGTCCACTACCGACTAAAACCCACGGTGTCCATCCTGCCGCTAGAACGGAGGGAGCGCGGGGTACGTTTGCATACCGCGCCCCCACCACGGCCGTCCGTTTCCGGACCCCTTCAGGGGGGGAGGATGACCCTCCCCCTCGCGACCGTGCCGGGACCAAGAGCACGGCCGCACCACCCCGGGGACCACACAGTGCAAGGAACGCCAGACTTCCCACATCCGACGCTCGTGGTCCCCTGCGATGGGCCAGATGGAGCAGCCCCATCGCCAGCCGCTTCGGCCGCCACCCTCCGACGGCGGCCATATCGGCGCCACAGCAGGAGACGAACTGAATCACTCCCGCCGCAGCGCCTCCTCAGCTGCAGCACCGTCCAACACGGCGCCGCTGCCCCCCTCAGTTGCAGTGCCTTGCAGCAGCACCGCAACCTACCGTCAAGTGGACCGCTCCTCGTCGGCTTGGCGAGCAAAGCCTATCGGGAGCAGTCCCGGCCAAAATACTATAAACATACATAAATACATGGATATAAATAAACTTACATAGATATGAGACACGCGAGGCGCCGGACGATGTCTAGTTACGTCTAATTCAGAGGAATTAGACCAAGAACAGGCAGCACCGCGAGAAGGTAATCGCCAGACTTGCCTTGAGGATCATCACGACCTGCGCTTCCCCCAAGACCGTAACCTCCCTACCCATCACGGGATGAGTAAAGAAGGCCTGGACTTATCCAAAACAAGCAACGTAAACGCTGCAAGCATAGGCATAGCAACTATTTAATGGATAAACCCAGACCCGCCCAGACCCGCCCAACCTAACCTAACCTAACCTAACCTAACCTAACCTTTTTTTTTTTTTTTTTTTTTTTTTTTTCCCGGGGAAATCCTTTATGGATACCACCGGCCGGGGGAGGCACGGTGGTTATGTGGGAGTCCCCGCCAGAGTGGCGAGTGTACCCACTAAAACCCCGGGGTGTTCCTCCGTCGTCGGCAAGTGACGGGGGGCACGGTCCCGCTTGCGCACTATCCGCAGCCCCCGTCGACGCCGCTGCCCGCCTTGCGACGGGCCCACCTCGGGTAGGGATTCCTCCCTCACCCCTCGTGCACGATGCCCTCGGGAACACATGGAGGGCATCGCCACCTCGGAGGGCTCATACTTGGGGGGTGCCAGACGCCCCCGCATCTAGCACCCCCGGCCCTCTCAGCGGAGACGGAGTGCGGGTCCGATCAGCCCGCCTCCGTGTCCGCGCTCGCCGAAGCGGGTGAGAGAGAGGATCCCTTTCTCTCTCCCGCTCCGCGGCCTCCCTCTGTGACATGACAGTTTCACAGAAGGAGGCGACCGCCTCCCACGACCTCTCATCACCGACCATCTTGGCTAAGACGACCGGCAAGGAGAGGTCAGTGCCTCCCAGAGCCGCGACCAAAGCTCGGCGCGGCTCGGCTCCTCCCGGACAAGCCTCCAGTGCGTGCTGGGCGGAGTCTTCCGCGTGCCCACACTGGTGGCAGACCGGGGAGACTTCCCTCCTGGCACAACGGTGCAGGTACCTCCCAAAGCAACCATGCCCCGAGAGGACCTGCGACAGCCTATAGGAGAGCCTCCCATGCCTCCGGTTAACCCACTCTCCGAGTATGGGACGGATAGCCTCGAGGAGTCGTCGAGCGCTATCCCCCCTCTGCGTGGGTTCTTCGAGGAGCCTTCCCTCCCACTGTGTGATGGCGGATGCTCTGGCTTCCTCCCGCCAGAGCATCACCTCCCTCGGCGCCAGTCGCTCGTTACGCTCCCGCGCTTCGGCTCTACGCCAGTAGACCGAGGCAAGGACTTCAGCCTCAAGGTCCCACGGAAGCGTCCCGGCGAGGGCGCATGCCACCTCATGAGAGAGTGTGCGGTACCCCCTGCACACTCTCTTCGCCATCACACGTTGAGCTCCGATCAGCAGGGCGGTTGTCTGCCGATCGAGCTGTCCCGCCCATATCGGGGCACCATAGAGCGCCATGGAGCCTACCACCGCGGTATACAGCCGCCGGCAGCTCCCCTCTCCTCCACCGATATTCGGGAGGAGGCGGCTCAGCGCTCCGGCCGTCGCCACAATCTTCGGGGACAGCCGTCGCATGTGCGCCCCGAACTTCCACCTCCCGTCAAGGACAACACCCAAGTATTTGAGCGTTGTCCGGACAGGAATGGGGGTACCTCCCACCACTATGGTGGAGCCTGCAGGTGGCGCTCGTCGGGGTCCATGAAAACACATGGCCTCCGACTTATGGAGCGCGACCTCCAGGCCCAGCATCCGGATCCTGGACACGGCCGTCGCGACAGCGGCTGTTGCCAGGATCACTGCCTCCCTGTAGCTCTGCCCCCGCGCGGTCACCAGTGTGTCGTCAGCGTAGCAGACTACGTCGACTCCACGAAGGTTACCGCAGCGGAGGACCCAATCGTACCCAATGTTCCACAAGAGTGGTCCGAGGACAGACCCCTGTGGAACACCGCGCGTCATGGGGCTACGTCCCACCCCTTGGGTCGTCGAGTAGACTACCTCTCTATCGGAGAGATAGTCCTCGACGAGCCTCCGCAGGTACCTGGGCACATTGTGGTGCCCCAGGCCCGCGTGTATCGTGCTCCACGGGAGCGTGTTGAATGCGTTGGCGATGTCCAACGATGTGGCCAACAACACGCCTCCACTGGAGCACGCCTCCTCGGAGAGGTCGCGGACGCGCGAGATCGCGTCGATCGTCGAGCGACTCCTCCGGAAACCGAACTGGTTGGGCGCCAGGTCCGGTCCGGTCGTCTCGAGGTGCTTGACAAGGCGGGCAGCGACTATTCTCTCGAACAGCTTGCCGGCCTCATCAAGCAGCACGATGGGACGATACCCCACGGGCTCGTCCGCTGGACGACCCTCCTTCCTTATGAGGACGAGGATGCCCCTTCTCCACCGTCTGGGAAATCTGCCAACCCTGAGGCACTTGTCAAAGACACCTCTCAGGGCGGTGCCCAGGTGCTCCAAGGAGAGGGCCCACACGCGGCCCGGTATGCCGTCAGGCCCGGGCGCCGTGTTCTTGGCCCTCATCCTGAGCACTGCAGCACCTAGCTCTCCCTCGGAGATGGGGGCAGGCTCGTCCTCTCCCTCGGCGAGATCGGCCGATAGGGCGGCCACAGCAGTGGGAGGTGTGAAGTCGGTCCCCGGCGCACCGGGGAACAATCCCTCGACCACTCTTTGCAGCACCACCGGTTGGAGCGAGGCCGTGGTGGGGGGACCGCAGGGGCGGAGCTTTTGTCTCGCCCATAAGTACGGTCGACCCCACGGATCGCGCTCAAGCCCTTCCAGCAGTTGCTGCCAAGCCTGCTTCTTGGCCTCCCCTATCGCTATGCGTAGGGCCCTGGAAGCCTCCCTGTAGGCGGCGTACAGAGACTCGGTGTTTTCGGTCTCTTGCCGCCTACGCCTTCTATACCGCTGGTATTGGCGTCTCCTCGTCACGCAGCGTCTCCGAAGTTCGGCGATCTCCTCCGACCACCAGTAGACCTGGCGTCTGGGCTGTGGGGCACGCGAACGCGGCATCGCGGCGTCGCAGATACGCGTAACCGCCTCACACAGCCTGTCCGCCATCGCGTCCGGGTCTACCGGTTCCGGTTCCTGAGGAGCGCCACTCCACGCTTCGACGAGGATCGCCTCCAGCAGTAGTTCGGCATCGAGGCGCTTCAGGGCCCACCGCGGGCCGATCTCGCTCCCTCCTCTTCCTCCTCCTCCTAACACTGCGTCCGTCGGGGACGGGGAGACGCTAAACCGGATGTACCGGTGATCGGATAGCGTCTCCGCGTCCACCAGCACCTGCCAGTCGCGAATGCGGCAGGTGAGGTCTGGGGTGGCAAACGTCAGATCGACGATCGAGCCACCCTGTTGACGGACACAGGTGTTCTCCCTGCCTCGGTTCACGATACAGAGACCCACCTCGGTTGACCACTCCAACACCATGTCGCCCCGAAGATCCGTCGCCGGGGACCCCCACGCCAAGGATTTGGCATTGAAGTCCCCGAGCACGACAACGGGGCGTGGGCGGGTCTGACCAATGAAGGTCCCCACCTCACCGAGAAGAGTCTCCAGCTCGTGAACCGGCCTGTTGCCGGAGGTGTACACTCCGACGATGACGACTTGGCCCAAACAAGCCGTCACGTATCCCCTGCCCCTCGGGCCACCTTCGAGGGGGGGGGAGCGGGCCGGCGACTGTGTGGTGATCGCCACTAAGCCGTCGAGGTCCCCAACCCAGTCAACCCGGGGTGGGACGGCGTACGGCTCGGCGATCACTCCAACGCTGATCAACCGCTCCGCCAAGGATTGAAGGAATAAATCCTGTGCCCGGGCGGAGTGGTTGAGGTTCGCCTGGAGGAAGGTTAAAGCCATTAACCCACCTCCATTTGAGCCACCGGCCCTTTATCGGGGGGAGGCGGCCGCGGCTTGGCCTTGGCCTCAGCCGCAGCGGCCCTTCTCCTGGCCCCTGACTTGGCCGTGGGCTTGGCGCAAGCCTTGCCCCCGGAGAGGTGGTCCGCCGACTTCCCAGCTGCTTCGCAGATGGTGCAGTGGGGAGTGGCGGAGCAATCCCGGGCCTTGTGGGCCTTTTGACCGCAGCGATAACACTCATCGCTACGGTCAACCTCGGACTTACACTGGGCAGCAATGTGGCCCAGCGTAAGGCAACGGAAGCAGCGGCGGGGTCGAGCGTCTAGGACGACGACCCGGGCCGCTACCCAGCCCACCAAAATGCGTCCCCCACTGGCCATGACCCTTTTGGCCGCCAGGGTGGGACAGCGCACGAAAGCGGTCCCCATGCCTCCGGCTCCGCGGCGAATTGTGCCGACTGAGACGGACTGGATGGGGCAGTCGCCCGCCTTCGCGAGCACCTCTGCCAGCTCCTCCGGCGTGATGGAGTCATCCAGGCCATTGACCCTCAGGTCACTGGTGGTGACCGGCCTGGTGACTCGTACCTGCTCCTCACTCCCGAACACCTCCTGGAGCCTTCCGGCCAGAGCGTCTGCCTTGGTGGCATTCTCTGGACCGGCAATCTCCAGGATTCGGGCCCCGGTGGCCGCCGTTCGGATTTTCAACGGCGGCACCCCCAACTCTTTTAGGCTTATACTGGCCTTAGCCCGCTCAAGAACGTTGGCGAACGTCAAGCCTTTCTCCGCCGCCCCTGATTGCAGCGAGATCACTACGGCTGCAGTTTTCGGGGGGCGGAGCTTAGCCGTACGCGCACCGGTGGTCTTCGGTGTTGGAGCGGGCTTCTTCGCCTTCTTCTTCCTTTTCCCCCTCGAGTTGGAGGTAGGAGCAGGTGCTCGCGCAGGAGGAGGAGGAGCTTCCCTCTGCCTCTCTCTTTCCCGACCTCGCCTCGCCACCACATTCCACGGCTCAGATGGTGGAGCCGGAATGGGGGCGGGGATGAAGCGCGGCGCCGGTGTAGGAGCACCCCGTGAGCCACGCGTCTGGGTGGCTGGGGTCCTCGCTGGGGCGCGGGCGGGCGCAGTGCTTCTGCTTGTGGCCGCCGCCGGACGCGACTCAGCCTCCCTACGCCGATCCGCGGCAAGTGGGGGCCTGACCGTCCTGGCCGGCAGCAGCCTCTCCTCAAGGCCCTCTAAGCGCGCGTTGAGCATGGTGCCCACTGTCACCACGATCTGCCGCATAGACTCCTCTGAGAGGGGGGATTGGGCCGAGGTCCTGGCCGGCACCGCAGGGGTCGGGGCGGGAGCCGCTCGGGCCGCCTTCAGCTGTTGCAGCTCACGTCGGAGCTCTTTGAGGTCCGACGAGAGCTGCTTGTTCGCCTCGACGAGGAGGGCCATCTCCTCCGTAATAGTGCGGGCACGTGCCTCCTGGAACGAGGCCTTGATGGTCGCAGCGGCGTCCTTCAAGGCCTTGACACACGTGCCCTTCAAGCGCTTGGACTTGGTGGCCACCGTCAAAACGGTGTCCACCGAGTCCATTACCATGGTCTCCAACTGGGCGGCATCGCAGCTGCCCAGTTGGGGATTATCCGGCATTCGCACCTTCACTTTCTGGAAGGTGGCCCTCCTTTCGAGCTCTTCGTCGAGCGACTGCTCGGCGGCGGCCCGTTTCTCCTCTTGCGCGGCGCGGGGTGATGGGTGCCTCGAGGTGGTGGGCAGGCGCCCTCTCCCACGCTGCGCAGTTGGGACCTTGGGTGACGGTGAGGAGTCACCCTGGTCCTCTTCTTCATTGGCGCCTCTTTGGCGCTTCCGGAGTCGTCTCGCATTGCTGCGAGACGAAACCGTCTCCCAAACCATGGCCTCGGAGTCCGAAGTCTCCGAGGGGCTCTCCTTAGCCGCGCTTTCGTCGCAACGAAAGAGGCGAACTAAGGGAGTTCTCTTCTTCGAATCAGTGTCCGTAGTCTTGCTGTGGTCGTCATGTGGTGCAGAATCAGGTTCCTTTGTCGATAAGCCAGGGTTGTCGGTACGTGAGCTCCGGCCGGAGCTCACGAGGCGGTTGCTGCCCCCCCCAGATACGATGGGGCTGCCTTCTCGCGAAGGGTGGGCTTTACCCACCTGGGGATTTTTTACAATCGCCTGTGTTTCCATTGTTTTCCTTTTAAGGGTGAGGTCCCTTTTTGGTGCCCTAGCGGCCGGGTTCCCCCCGACCATGCATCCTTTTGGCGGGCACCGAACCGTAGGATTCGGAGACGCATTGGGCCCGACAGGGTGGCCGAGTTGACCCTCCCTGCCGCGCATCGCAGGCCTTGCAGGCCCGCCATCCTTCGACCCGAAGGTCCGCTGCGGCATGTTGCCGCCGTCCCAGTTTTGCCCGACAGGGTGGCCGGGTTGACCCTCCCTGCCGCGCCGCCGGCCTTGAAGGCCGGCCATCCACCGACCCGAAGGTCCGCTGCGGCATATTGCCGCCGTCCCAGTTTTGCCCGACAGGGTGGCCGAGTTGACCCTCCCTGCCGCGCCGCCGGCCTTGAAGGCCGGCCATCCACCGACCCGAAGGTCCGCTGCGACTCGACGTCGCCACTCCACCTCGTGCCCGACAGGGTGGCCGAGTTGACCCTCCCTGCCGCGCCGCCGGCCTTGCAGGCCGGCCATCCTCCGACCCGAAGGTCCGCTGAGCCCCTCGCCGGACTCCTGGCATCCCTCCTATGACGCTCCTCACCAACCGCGCCATCTTGCCTCATCCACTTCAACCTATCAACGCTATAGGGCAGAAGTGGAGAGACGTACCCCACGTCAAGCTCTTCGCCAGCGACCCACTGTCCACTGTTGCCCGGGGTGCACCACGAGGAGGTGGCTTGACCTCGCACCCCAACCTAACCTAACCTAACCTTTTTTTTTTTTTTTTTTTTTTTTTTTTTTTTAACGAGGTTAATCCCTTTACGGACTTCCGCCTGTGATATGGGACACAGACGGCTTCTGTCGGAGTCTGTTTAATGGACTCTTACCAACCCGACTATAGAATATAGCCGGGCCCCTACCGACTAAACCACCCCGGCGAGCAGACGCAGCCTGTCGGGGAGAGATGGGGAAGTACTTTCCATCCCGCCCCGGCTTAAGGTCCGGTGCCATCAACCGGACCAACGGCAGACGGAGCGGCTTAGCTCAGACCTTCAGCCGCTCCCCGGCACGTAGGGCCATTGAGTCGGTTGGGGGCCCATAAACCCAACCGATGACCCTACTACACGGGTGGGGCGAGGAGGCGATCTGCGAATCGCCTTCTCCTCCCTCCCGTGCGCCGACGTCGGAGAGGATCAGCGAGGGCGTCGACCTCTCTGATCCTCTCCGCGGCCTCCTTCTGCGAAATCACGATTTCGCAGAAAGAGGCCACCGCCTGCCAGGATCTGTCGCTCTCGAGCATGGCCCGTACCACGCTCGGCAACGAGAGATCCTGGCCCACTACCGCTGAAAGCGTGCACCGCTGTGGGACCCACGCGGTGCACGCTTCCAGCGTGTGAAGCGCCGTATCCTCCGGCGCTCCACACTCGTGGCAAGCCGGGGTCGCTTCCCTCCTTGCGATTCGATGCAGGTACCTTCCGAAGCATCCGTGTCCGGAAAGCACCTGCACCAATCTGAAGGAAAGCGACCCGTGTCGCCGCCCTACCCACCTCCCGAGGACCGGGCGGATGGCGTCCACCGTCCCCTGGCCGGGGACGGGTGGTGCCAGGTCCTCCGACCACCGCCTCAACAGGGCGGCCTGCGCCTGCCGTCGCATGCGCGCCACCTCCTCCCACCCTGGGGGCTCCCCGCGCGACTTCCTCGCCGCTACAAAATTGTAGATCTCGGCGAGGATTTCGGCTTGGAGCTCCCAGGGCGGGTCTCCGGCCAGCACGCATGCGGCTGTCCAGGACACCGTCCGGTAACCGCGTATCGCCCTCGTCGCGATGACCCGCTGCGGACGTCGCAGCAGGGCCTTATTGTCGCGACCGAGGGCGTCCGCCCAGACAGGTGCCCCGTACAGGGCCATACTCCGGATTACTCCGGAGTACAGCCGACGGCAAGTTGCGCTAGGGCCGCCCACGTTCGGCAGTAGTCGCCCCAGGGCGGCTGCGGCTCCCACGACTTTCGGGGCCAGACTGGCGAAGTGGGCCCCGAAACCCCACCTCCCGTCCAGGACGAGACCCAGATATTTCATCTGGGTCCCGACCCGGACAACGACCCCCTCCAGGACCACATGTGTTCCTGGCGGGGGTCGCCCCCGAGGCCCGTGGAACAACAGGGCCTCGGTCTTGGGGAGAGCGACGCGTAACCCCAGGGCACGGATGCGGTCGACCACGAGGGATGTTCCCACCGTGGCCAAGCGCACCGTCTCCCTGAGGTCCCTCCCCTTGGCCACGACCAGGGTATCGTCCGCGTAGCACGCCACCCGCACACTGGCGGGAAGCGTGCCACGCAACACCCAGTCGTAGCCAATGTTCCACAGGATTGGTCCTAAGACGGACCCCTGTGGAACCCCGCAGGAGACGCGACGGTGCCTCACTCCGTCGCGTCCTACCACCAGGACCTCGCGGTCCCGGAGGTAGTCGGCCAACAGCCTCCGCAAATACAGGGGCACTCCGTGATAGCGGAGTGCCTCCTGTATGGTCCCATGCGGGAGGCTGTTAAAGGCGTTGGCAATGTCGAGAGACACTGCCAACGCCCTGTTCCCTTCTGCGACCGCCTCCTGCGTCCACCCCTTGAGCCAGAGCAGGGCGTCCACCGTTGAACGCCCCGCTCTGAACCCGTACTGGGCCTCCGACAAGTCGGGCCCAGTCCCCCTCAGGTGCCGGATGACACGGGAAGCGACCACCCTCTCCAACAGCTTTCCCGTGTCATCCAGCAGCACAATCGGCCTGTATGCGGAAGGAGAGTCTGCATCTCGACCCTCCTTCCGCAACAGGCACACCCTCCCAACCTTCCACGGCTTCGGGAACCGTCCGGACGTGAGGCATGCGTCGAACAGCTCCCGAAGCCTTCCACCCAGAACACCGCAGCATATCCGCAAGACCCGGCCCGGTATTCCGTCCGGGCCGGGAGCCGTCCTCTTACGTAGACGGCTCACCGCTACCTCCATCTCCGCCTCTGTGACTGGCGGGATGGAGGCTGGCGCCAGCTCCTCGACAACTGCTGGCGCCATCGTCGGAGGCGCGTGCTGGGGGTCCGCGTCGGGAAATAGACCCGCCAGCACGCGATCGAGCACCTCCGGCTCCAGGGACTCGGCCACGGGGGGCGCCGGGCCGCCGAGCTTTTTGCGCGCGACCCGATACTGACGCCCCCACGGGTCCCTGTCGAGGCCCTCCAGGACCTCCGCCCACGCCGCCTCTTTGGCACGGCCTATCGCCAGCTCCAACGCCTCCGTCGCTACACGGTAGGCGTCGTAGAGCTGGCGCTCAGCTGCCAACCATTCCGGTGGCAGCTGGTCATCAGTGCGGCCGTGCCTTCGCCTCCTACTCCGCAAGTAGGGCCGCCGCGCTCTTGTGCACTGCACCCGGAGCTCCGCAATTTCGGAGCTCCACCAGTACACTGCGCGGCGGGCGGGGCGGCTGGTGACCCTCGGCATGGCCGTGTCGGCCACGGCCGTAAGCGCATCCCGGAAGTGGACAGCAGCTACATCCACGTCCGGGTGCGCGGGCCCGGCGAGCCACGCCTGGACGATTGCCGCCTCCTCCGCTAGCCCAGCGTCGAGGCGGCTCAATGCCCAGCGTGGTAGGTCAGCGCGTGCGACGCGCTGACGCCCTCCATCCATCCCGTCGGAGGTAGACATCTCGAACCGAATGTACTTGTGGTCCGAGAGTGTCTCCACCTCCGACTCCACCCTCCAGGCCCGGACACGTGCTGCGGCAGACGGTGTGGCGAACGAGAGGTCCACCACGGACCCCCCGTTATGCCGCACACACGTGTGGACCGACCCCGTGTTGAGTAGGGTCAGTCCGCTGGCGACAGCCCACTCCCTGACTAGCTCACCCCGAGCGTCAGTTTGTGGGTTGCCCCAGTCTCGGGCCTTGGCATTGAGGTCCCCCATGAGGAGGACCTGCCGGGGCGCTTGCCGACCGACCGCTGCGGCGAGGAGGTCCAGGTATGCCTCCAGGGCCGCAGCGGTCTTGTTTGGGGAGAAGTACGCGCCGACGATCGCGTACTCTCCCCACTTCCCTACCACGTAGCCCGCGCCCCTCTCCTTAACTGTGAGGGGGGCACCACCCGCCTTGGCTACTATGGCGACGGAGTCGTCCAGGTCCCCAGCCCAGTATGGATGGGAGGGGACGTAGTACGGCTCCGCCGCGACCGCCACATCTACCTGCCACTGCGCCATGGTCTGCATGAGCAGATCCTGGGCCCTGGCGCAGTGGTTCAGGTTCGACTGAAGGAAGTTGTGATGTCTGACTAGATTCATTATTCAGACATCACAACTTCCTCTATCGCCTGAGCTGGGCGAATTACGGCAGGGGTGGCGGGGCTGGTCGCTGCCGCCGGGAAGGCCTGGGCTGTGGCCTTTCCCTTCGTCTTCGGGGGGGCGCAGCTGCGTCCCCCCATTACGTGGCCCGAAGGCCGCCCCGTCTCCGCGCATATGGCGCAGCGCGGGACCTTATTCGGGCACGCGGCCGCCTTGTGACCTGCGCTTCCACACCGGAAGCACAGGTCGCCCCTATCCGCCGTCGCTGGGCACTGCGGCCGCGTATGCCCCAGCCCGAGGCACTTGAAGCAGCGCATCGGGCGCGCCTCAAGTGCCTTGACCCGCACGGAGCTCCACCCTATCATGAGCCTGCCCTTTTGCAGCACCGCCTTTGCGGCTGCCACAGGGCAGGACACGAGCGAAGCTCCCACTCCGCCGGGGCCACGGCGGATTTCGCCGGCCTTTACCAGGCCGACGTCACAGCCGCCCGCTTTGGCGACTGCCGCCACCACCTTCTCCTTGGTGGCTGCGTCGTCCAGGCCCGTGATGTCCAAGTCTGTGGACTTTTGGGGCCTGGAGACGATCGCCACCTCCGACAGGACCTCGCGGAGCTTCTCCGCGAGCCTGTCGGCCTTCTCGCTGCTACCGGAGCCAGGGATCTCCATTTTCCTAGCTCCGGTGGCCGTCTGGCGGAATCGCAGCTGGTCGATCCCCAGTTCCTGGAGATCGACCTTCTCTTGTGCCGCCTCCATCACTGTGCCGTATGTGACCCCCCTGTCCACGGCTGCAGTTTGGAGGGACACTACGACCACCGCGGACTTAGGGGTCGCTAGTGCCGGCCTCTTCCTCTTTTTCCCCGGCGTTGCGGCGGGGGCACGCGCTGCTGGTGCAGGCGCAGGGGCGGGAGGGGACGTCTTCCCCTTGCCCTTTCCCTTGCCCCTTCTCACTACCGTCGCCCAGGTATCAGCCTGGGGGACAGGAGCGGATGAGGCAGACGTCGTCGGCACTGACGGTGGCAGTGCAGTCGAGATAGTCGCTGCTGCGCGCTGTTGCAGAGATGCTGGTGCACGCGCCGTCTTTGCTGCCACTTTTTTCTGCCTTGTCGGTGCAGGCGTCGGCACAGCCTGCGCAGCCTTCTTCGCGTCAGCCCTAAGAGGCGGACGGACGTTCGGGGCAGGCAGTAGGCGATCCTCCAGCCCCGCAAGACGCGCATTCAGCATGTCCCCGATTGTGCATGTAAGGGAGCGCTTCAGCTCCTCCATAATTTCAGCTCCCTCCATGCCAGAGGGGGGCGCAGAACTGGCAACGGTAGTTGCGGCGGCGGTGGCGGTGGCGGCGGCGGCTTCAGACTTGGCTTCTGAAAAGCCCCGACGCAGCGCCTTCACCTCCGACCTGCAGGCTTCGACTTCGAGTCGCAGGCGGGAATTTTCGGCTCGGAGGCGCCGAGTCTCCTCTGCCTCACTCCTGTCAGCGAGGGCGTCCACCACGTCGCGCAGCAACGACGCTGATCTTTTAAGGCGAGCCACGTACTCACCTTTTAGGTTGCCCGATTTCCTGGCAACCTCTAAGATGCAGGCCAGTTTCGCGCCAGCCTGCGCCCGCAACTCCTGCGCGTTTAGCGTGCTCACGTCGCCAGCCCTGGCAGCGACCTCGGAATCACTTCCGGTGTCGGTGACAGGGTGGACGACAGCACCCTTCTTCAAACTCCTGCTTCGCAGGACCGCCTCCAACTCACTATCCGAGGGCACCGGGGACGGTTTTAGAAACTCATCCCTCGAAGAGCCCGCTTTCGTAGTCCTCCCTCTCCCTCTTCGCGCGGTGTTGACCTTCGCAGCAGCCAACACCTCGGTCTCCGTGTCTGAGTCACTCAGCCCAGGCTCGAAGAACGAGGTAGACGGGCGCTTGCGCTGTGTCAACATCGCCGCGATCTCAGTTTCGGACACCGAGTCCGAAATAACAACATTTTCCCCATCGACAGAGTCGATGGGAGAGGCCTCCGGGCAGTTGGCTTTCTTGAGGAACTTCCCCGAAGCGTCCCTCAGAGGTTTCGGCATCCCGAAACACAATAACAAAAACCAAAAGACAATAACAGACAAATAACAAAACGACGCAGTTCAAAACAACAACAAAACAAGAAAACAAAACATTTCAACTCCCCCGTGGGGGTACCCTTAGGGCAACCACCTCCAAATCAGTGCCACCTTATCGGCGCACCCTTCCTTCACACTCCGACACAAAAATAACAACAATAACAACCGAATTAACAAATTTTTGAAATTTTTTGCGTGGAGACACCTTACAACACGTCCGCTCCCGTCCAAGCAGACTCAACCTTTTTTTTTTTTTTTTTTTTTTTTTTTTTTTTTTTTTTTTTTTTTAACGAGGTTAATCCCTTTACGGACTTCCGCCTGTGATATGGGACACAGACGGCTTCTGTCGGAGTCTGTTTAATGGACTCTTACCAACCCGACTATAGAATATAGCCGGGCCCCTACCGACTAAACCACCCCGGCGAGCAGACGCAGCCTGTCGGGGAGAGATGGGGAAGTACTTTCCATCCCGCCCCGGCTTAAGGTCCGGTGCCATCAACCGGACCAACGGCAGACGGAGCGGCTTAGCTCAGACCTTCAGCCGCTCCCCGGCACGTAGGGCCATTGAGTCGGTTGGGGGCCCATAAACCCAACCGATGACCCTACTACACGGGTGGGGCGAGGAGGCGATCTGCGAATCGCCTTCTCCTCCCTCCCGTGCGCCGACGTCGGAGAGGATCAGCGAGGGCGTCGACCTCTCTGATCCTCTCCGCGGCCTCCTTCTGCGAAATCACAATTTCGCAGAAAGAGGCCACCGCCTGCCAGGATCTGTCGCTCTCGAGCATGGCCCGTACCACGCTCGGCAACGAGAGATCCTGGCCCACTACCGCTGAAAGCGTGCACCGCTGTGGGACCCACGCGGTGCACGCTTCCAGCGTGTGAAGCGCCGTATCCTCCGGCGCTCCACACTCGTGGCAAGCCGGGGTCGCTTCCCTCCTTGCGATTCGATGCAGGTACTTTCCGAAGCACCCGTGTCCGGAAAGCACCTGCACCAATCTGAAGGAAAGCGACCCGTGTCGCCGCCCTACCCACCTCCCGAGGACCGGGCGGATGGCGTCCACCGTCCCCTGGCCGGGGACGGGTGGTGCCAGGTCCTCCGACCACCGCCTCAACAGGGCGGCCTGCGCCTGCCGTCGCATGCGCGCCACCTCCTCCCACCCTGGGGGCTCCCCGCGCGACTTCCTCGCCGCTACAAAATTGTAGATCTCGGCGAGGATTTCGGCTTGGAGCTCCCAGGGCGGGTCTCCGGCCAGCACGCATGCGGCTGTCCAGGACACCGTCCGGTAACCGCGTATCGCCCTCGTCGCGATGACCCGCTGCGGACGTCGCAGCAGGGCCTTATTGTCGCGACCGAGGGCGTCCGCCCAGACAGGTGCCCCGTACAGGGCCATACTCCGGATTACTCCGGAGTACAGCCGACGGCAAGTTGCGCTAGGGCCGCCCACGTTCGGCAGTAGTCGCCCCAGGGCGGCTGCGGCTCCCACGACTTTCGGGGCCAGACTGGCGAAGTGGGCCCCGAAACCCCACCTCCCGTCCAGGACGAAGCAGACTCAACCTTTTTTTTTTTTTTTTTTTTTTTTTTTTTTTTACGTGGGCGAAATGCATTTACGCACTTCCGCCTACCGGGAAGTAGGCGGGGTGTGTCGGGCTCGCTCGAGCATCACCGCTCCCTGGGGGGCCTCATGGCCCCCAACCCTAACTGCACCCACAGCAGCCAGGGTCCACTACCGACTAAAACCCACGATGTCCATCCTGCCGCTAGAACGGAGGGAGCGCGGGGTACATTTGCATACCGCGCCCCCACCACGGCCGTCCGTTTCCGGACCCCTCCAGGGGGGAGGATGACCCTCCCCCTCGCGACCGTGCCGGGACCAAGAGCACGGCCGCACCACCCCGGGGACCACACAGTGCAAGGAACGCCAGACTTCCCACATCCGACGCTCGTGGTCCCCTACGATGGGTCAGATGTAGCAGCCCCATCGCCAGCCGCTTCGGCCGCCACCCTCCGACGGCGGCCATATCGGCGCCACAGCAGGAGACGAAACGAATCACTCCCGCCGCAGCGCCTCCTCAGCTGCAGCACCGTCCCACACGGCGCCGCTGCCCCCCTCAGTTGCAGTGCCTTGCAGCAGCACCGCAACCTACCGTCAAGTGGACCGCTCCTCGTCGGCTTGGCGAGCAAAGCCTATCGGGAGCAGTCCCGGCCTGAATATAATAAACATACATAAATAAATGGATATAAATAAACTTACATAGATATGAGACACGCGAGGCGCCGGACGATGTCTAGTTACGTCTAATTCAGAGGAATTAGACCAAGAACAGGCAGCACCGCGAGAAGGTAATCGCCAGACTTGCCTTGAGGATCATCACGACCTGCGCTTCCCCCAAGACCGTAACCTCCCTACCCATCACGGGATGAGTAAAGAAGGCCTGGACTTAACCAAAACAAGCAGCGTGAACGCCGCAAGCATAGGCATAGCAACTATTTAATGGATAAACCCAGACCCGCCCAACCTAACCTAACCTAACCTAACCTAACCTAACCTTTTTTTTTTTTTTTTTTTTTTTTTTTTTTTTTTTTTTTTCGGCTCGGCTCCTCCCGGACAAGCCTCCAGTGCGTGCTGGGCGGAGTCTTCCGCGTGCCCACACTGGTGGCAGACCGGGGAGACTTCCCTCCTGGCACAACGGTGCAGGTACCTCCCAAAGCAACCATGCCCCGAGAGGACCTGCGACAGCCTATAGGAGAGCCTCCCATGATAGGAGAGCCTCCCATGAACCTAACCTAACCTAACCTTTTTTTTTTTTTTTTTTTTTTTTTTTTTTTTTTTTTTTTTTTTTTTTTTTTTTTTTTTTTTTTTTTTTTTTTTTTTTTTTTTTTTTTTTTTTTTTTTTTTTTTTTTACGTGGGCGAAATGCATTTACGCACTTCCGCCTACCGGGAAGTAGGCGGGGTGTGTCGGGCTCGCTCGAGCATCACCGCTCCCTGGGGGGCCTCATGGCCCCCAACCCTAACTGCACCCACAGCAGCCAGGGTCCACTACCGACTAAAACCCACGGTGTCCATCCTGCCGCTATAACGGAGGGGGCGCGGGGTATTGCATACCGCGCCCCCACCACGGCCGTCCGTTTCCGGACCCCTCCAGGGGGGAGGATGACCCTCCCCCTCGCGACCGTGCCGGGACCAAGAGCACGGCCGCACCACCCCGGGGACCACACAGTGCAAGGAACGCCAGACTTCCCACATCCGACGCTCGTGGTCCCCTGCGATGGGCCAGATGGAGCAGCCCCATCGCCAGCCGCTTCGGCCGCCACCCTCCGACGGCGGCCATATCGGCGCCACAGCAGGAGACGAACTGAATCACTCCCGCCGCAGCGCCTCCTCAGCTGCAGCGCCGTCCCACAGCGCCGCTGCCCCCCTCAGTTGCAGTGCTTTGCAGCACCGCAACCTACCGTCTGATGGACCGCTCCTCGTCGGCTTGGCGAGCAAAGCCTATCGGGAGCAGTCCCGGCCAAAATACTATAAACATACATAAATAAATGGATATAAATAAACTTACATAGATATGAGACACGCGAGGCGCCGGACGATGTCTAGTTACGTCTAATTCAGAGGAATTAGACCAAGAACAGGCAGCACCGCGAGAAGGTAATCGCCAGACTTGCCTTGAGGATCATCACGACCTGCGCTTCCCCCAAGACCGTAACCTCCCTACCCATCACGGGATGAGTAAAGAAGGCCTGGACTTAACCAAAACAAGCAGCGTGAACGCCGCAAGCATAGGCATAGCAACTATTTAATGGATAAACCCAGACCCGCCCAACCTAACCTAACCTAACCTAACCTAACCTAACCTAACCTAACCTAAAAAAAAAAAAAAAAAAAAAAAAAAAAAAAAAAAAAAAAAAAAAAAAAAAAAAAAAAAAAAAAAAAAAAAAAAAAAAAAAAAAAAAAAAAAAAAAAAAAAAAAAAAAAAAAAAAAAAAAAACTACAACTAAACCTACCTACACCTAAACCTACCTACACCTAAACCTACCTACATCTAAACCTACCTACATCTAAACCTACCTACATCTAAACCTACCTACATCTAAACCTACCTACACTTAAACCTACCTACGCCTGAACCTACCTACATCTAAACCTACCTAGATCTAAACCTACCTACATCTCATCCTACCTACATCTAATCCTACCTACATCTAATCCTACCTACATCTAAACCTACCTACATCTAATCCTACCTACATCTAATCCTACCTAAACCAACCTAAACCCACCTAAACCTAAACAAATTTTAAATTAAAACTGATTAAGGTTTAATTTAAAATTTTTAACTCGTATATGTCTTATTGCATACCCGCACATGTCCCGGGCACAAGTTTGAGCATGCAAAAGACAGTATACAAGTTTTATATAAGTTTAACACACCACAATCAAATACAAGTGTTAAACTCCTTATACACGTTCCATGTAACGTCCCCTATTTGCCTGACGTGTTTGGAGCACCACGCAAGCGTGTTGTCGTCTCTGTGTTTATCATGAACCTTCTCTATCGGTACACATTTATGTGCTTTTTACTGTTTCATTATTACACAATTTTATTATGCTTATATATATGTGTGTACCCTTTTTACGGCAGCGCTACATCGCCAAAGAAAGGTTTAAGCTAGGCCTCCGTTCTGTGCTGCTGACTTTTTATAAATAGCCTCTCAAGAGATTTTAATATTATTGGTTTTCATAATTATAATGAAGTATTAGAAGGTAAGTCTGTAAGGATTTTAACTTTATAGATCATGTCGCTACTTCTAGCAGTCGCAGCACAGCTATAATAAGATTAAATGCAATGCAGATGGCACCTCTTAACGAAAGTTATATCGCCATCCTACACCTACACCTTCACTGTAAATTTGAATTTTAAATTAATACTGGTTAAGTTTTAATTTAAAATGTTAAGCTCGTATATGTCTTATTGCATACCCGCACTTGTCCCGGACACAAGTTTGTTTATGCAAAAGACATTATATGAGTTCTGTCTTGTATCTACAGTGTATCACACGGCTCATTATTATAATTAACAAGCAGTTCTAATTCAAGTTATTCCATTATTTTAGTTACTTGTTTTTATTTTATATACACTACGGAACTATTAGCAGCATTTCTTAATGCGTTATGTAATAATGTGTTATATAATAACGTATATAACGTATATAATATGTTCTTTAATAGAATGCAACGCCAGCATTTTCTATTATTTCCTTGATTTACTTTACTCTACTCTAGTATGTTTAGAGCCGGCAGCGACACAACAGGGCCGATGTCAGATATATAGTGAGTATTTAGTTCTATTAGAGTTCACTAAATCGCGTTTTCACTGCAACAATGTGCGCTCGCCAACAACAAGTGAACCTCAGAGTGATGTCACTCCGCACGCACCCGCAGGGACAGAACTAGCACGCAGAAGGTCGATACCATATTAATTTGAGTCATGCTTCCATAACGGTAGGTACAACATAGGTGCATAGGTACCTACCTACGAAATAGTATGACAAAGTGAGTTTTCCATGTATTCGTCGTTAAACATACGCGGCTCACGTGTATAAAAGTACTTTGACACTGAGCTATAACAATAATTGTTACTTGCGCATGGTTCATTGATTTCATATTTTTTATTTAAGTTATGATTCGATATGAAATGTTAGATTAGTTCATTTACAAATAAATTTTAAATTTAACTGACTTCTGAAAACAGAAGTCAGTTTTAATTTAAAATGTTTAACTTGTATATGTCTTATCGCATACCCGCACTTGTCCGGACACAAGTTTGTTTATGTGAAAGACAGTATATAAGTTCCTATATAAGTGACAACACGCCACAGTCAGACACAAGTGTATGAGTATGTATGTGTTGTATGTTAACAACACGCTCCATGTAGCGTCCCCTACGTGTTGGGAGCACCGCGCACCAGTCCCTCCAGCCGGTCCAGAGAGGAGGACTCATGAACGGACAAACCTTTTGTCTTTATCATTTTATTGTGATGATATAATGTACATTTATACACGCAGACACAGGTCAAACATACATGTTCATGCTCACAATTGGTTGACCTGTCCGGGAATCGAACCCGAGACCAGCGGCTCAGAAGGCAGAGTGCTACCAACTGCGCCAACCGGCCAGTGATGCATTTGTATTACATGTACCTGTGGATTATTATCGTAGGTACTCACTAAATAGTATTTATTAAATCTTAGATGTCAGTTGCTTGTATTTGTTCTACGGCACACCCGCGCTCGCCCCGCACACCCGCGCTCGCCCCGCACACCCGCGCCCGCCCCGCACACCCGCGCTCGCCCCGCACACCCGCGCACGCCCCGCACACCCGCGCTCGCCCCGCACACCCGCGCCCGCCCCGCACACCCGCGCCCGCCCCGCACACCCGCGCCCGCCCCGCACACCCGCGCCCTCCCCGCACACCCGCGCCCGCCCCGCACACCCGCGCTCGCCCCGCACACCCGCGCCCGCCCCGCACACCCCGCGCTCGCCCCGGACCCGGACACAAGCTAGACCATGCAATAGAACATTTCGCAACTCTAAGATCACAGCGCAGTAATATACATGTGTAATATTGTACAGTAATTATATTTGATAATTACTTGAGTCACTTTTCTCTTCTATTCTAACTTCTATTTTTAAATCATTTGACAGTAACAAGCGCACGATGTCGATAGCCCTCAACCATGCTCGCACAGTGACAGTAAAGCTAACCTTCTCATCTGACATTTACCCTTCGTTTTGAGACGATAACGTTTCTCTCACTGAATACTGACTGTCTGTCTCAGTTATTGTTTACTGTTAGATATCTAATTGCATTCACTCGCGTGTCCCGGACACACGCAGTTCGGTGCAACAGATAAATAAATATAAACGCTGAGAACACAGCACAGTATTATACATAATGTTATATTCTTTAATAGAATTCAACATCAGCATAGCAGTTATTTATTTCCTTGATGTACGTCAGTGATGCGCCGCCGCGGTTATATAGCGTGAGGGCGCGGCCGACGGGCCGATGTCAGATTACATTATGGAGAGTTCTGTTAGAGTTTACTGAATGGCGTTTAGCTTATAACTCCGATGGTCTTAGATGCTCGTTATAGTTTATTGGCATATTCGCACTCGTATAAATACGATTATTCATAAAACATTTTATAATTATTTTTTATTACACATTGTATACGTTTGATTTAATAACTTCACGTATTATATGTATCAGGGGTTGGTATAACTGAGTTACACGTCTTCGATTGTTGCGCGCGCGGCGCTCGCGACTCGCGCCGTGCGCCGCGCGCGCGCCAACAAGCGAGCCTCAGAGTAATGTGCGCACAGCTGACGGCTCCGCCGCCGCAGCACCGCGAGCACGTCACAGGTGACATTACAGGTAAGTACTGTCGAGAGTACTCAACATCTAGTACTTATTTAATCATATCTCGGGTGTAGTTAGCTCAAAGTGTCCATCGACACACGCGCGCTCGTCCGGGACGCGGGCGCGCGTAGCCAATAGGACGGGATGGAGCTCCGAGAACACAGCGCAATAAAATACAAATATGATTGAATTAAAATGTACATTACCCAATTATTTGTTATACAAAAACAAATAATTGAACTCGTGTCGGGTTGCAAGTGTAATATATATGTATTTAGTTGTCGAACTTGTTAGTAAGTAGTTGTTAGAGACGCGCGCCCCTCGCCCCGCGCACCCCTCGCCCCGCGCACCCACGGCCGCGCGTCGCCTGCGCCCGCGCCCCGCGCCCCGCGCACCCACATATGTGCCGCATGGAGCAGAAGCGCGTGGATACAGCGCATCACAAACTTATCGCGTTTGTCGGACTCGCGCGCTGACCAAAACGTTTTATATAATAATTATATACATGGGGGTAATGCCGCGCTTCATTCTCTCTCACCTTGTTCGTCTGTTGATCGAGCTAAAATACACTACAATTCTTCAAAATGAAATAATCGGTATCGTGTATAGGTAGGTATAACTCCACACCGCCGCTGTTTGTAACATCAGGCGAGTTGTATGGCTACGGCGGCCAAGCGCGGCCGGCGGGTACGGGCCGGCACCGAGTAAGGGCGACTTATTTACTTAATTAAATAAAACCATCTAGTTATTTTTTGCCACTTTTTGAAGAAAAAAAATGTATCTTATTCTGTCAGCATAAAAACAATTAATTTCTTTTTAAATCGTTATTAGAATATTTTATTAATATTATTACACTCTAAGAATGTAATTTTGAAGTAAATGCAAGTGGTACAATTGCAATTGAAAAAATACAACCAGTTATATGGTCCACTCATCGATATTTTTTTTATACTGTATAGATCTAGCGTTTGACCACTATCTGACTTGACGGTCAGTAAAGATGTGGTCGAAGGTGTTATCACGCTAGACCTGTAAAACTCACTGGCTCTCAAGGACTGCTGCCTGAACACACTATGTGCTTGGTGACAGATTTTCAAACTTGAGGGTTGTTGCTAGCCTGGCGGGTATTCGAAAGTACCTACTCTACCACTAACCAAATTTAATTTATTAATTAATTGTCAATTAAAAAATTGGGCCGAAAACAAGCTGTCTTTTCGGTTCACGTAAACGCTTGGATCTATAAAATTAATATTATTCATATAGAAAATCTATTTAATAAAAATTACTTGAAATGTCCAAAACCTAAGGAGCTGTCTACGTGATGGTTTTAATGTTTTAAATTAAACACATTTTGATTACATTAACCCATTCCTAATGGCGGTATTCTCCCGGCCGAGTTGGATTCGACGATTGGCCTCTTTCTCAAAGTTGGACTTACCTAATTGGACTGTATGTCCTAGGTAGATGTAATGGTCAACAACTTTGAGAGTCGAGTTCCCAAATGATATGGGGGCGGGCGCAACATGGGCATTCGACATAATTTTCGTCTTGTCCATGTTCATCTTAAGGCCCACCCTTAGGGAAACTCTGTTCTCTACGGTCGCGGTGGCGCAGTGGTTACTGTCAGTGACATGACTTCTGTGTCTCCGGGGCCCCGGGTTCGAATTCCGGCAGGGGCAAACATTTGTGCGATGAGTGTAGATGTTTGTCCCGGGTCTTGGGTGTTTGTGTGCTGTGATTGTGTGTCCATGCCTCCCGCGACACAGGGAATCCAAGTGCGATAAAGTGTGAGCATATAAATAATATTAGCAAGGCATCTAAATCACTTGGTGTTATCTTAAGAATCGCGTTTGATTTCAGGTCTATTAAGACATTTAAAATTCAATATTTTGCCTTTGTACGTAGCCATTTAGAATACGCGTCTGAAGTCTGGAACCCTTGTTACGATACGTATATCACTCGCATTGAAAGGATACAGAAACGCTTTTTACGCTATATCCAATTCCGGATTAATTATTATGTACCTGACTACACTAAGCGTTGTCTACATTTTCATATTTTACCACTACACGAAAGGAGGAGGATCTCTATATTTGTTCAAAATAGCAAATGGCGCAGTTGTTTGTCCTGAGTTGCTCGACCATATTGGTCGGAAATCTCCATACGCTTCTACTCGAAGACCCATGTCACTCTACATACCCGCAGTAAAAACCAACTACAGAAAAAATCCTACTTCTCGAAGTACATTTTACAATGATATTGCTAACGAAATGGACTTATTTAATACTAGTGTTTCCCGGCTCAAAAAACGTTAACCAGAAACTTTTTCAAGTTTGTGTTTATCATAAGATTGTTTTTGTTCACGGTACCTGTATATAATTACCTCTTATTGAATTGTCTTCATTGGCCTTCTGTACATATTCTGCAATCCTTTTAATGTTACTAGCTGTAAGTTTTCCTTAAATAAATAAATAAATAAAAACTACGCACTTCTCACACTCAAATATTACAAATTCTACGTATTATTTGCATCTAGCCTACGTCTTTTCCAAAAACCGGGCTGGCAACCCTAATTTCTTTATTCACATTTTTGATCTTGAATGAAAAACCCATCTAACAAGTACGTACAACTGGATTGTGCACTGACCGAAATACTGCAAACAGAAACCGATCTTACCTTATCTTGTATGTGTTGCTTCCGGGCTGTTTGGCCGCGGTCTATGTGACACTTGTGTTCCAGACGTTTCGTCGATCACTGCGGTCGACATCTTCAGTGGTTCAGGTCCGAGCGGCGACGAGAACGTAGAACTCTCCTTAAACTTTAACTTTACCTTTTCCTACTCGTAAACTTTAGTAACTTTCTTACGAATAAAGTGAAATATTGAAAGTACCCCTTTGCAAGATGGAATCTTGTATTATACGTCACTTACGTGAAATAAACTTTAAGGAATGATGAAACTTTTCAATTACAACACAAAATTAACAAATGTTCATAGCTATAAATAACTATATAGGTTTTATTTATTACTATGACATCAGAAAAAGAAGATGGCGTTGTTTCCAAATATTTTCATGGCTCGCATGTGGCTCGCATTGGCGCCTTATTTTGCATATTTACGTTCGTAACGGTTTAAAATGGTTAAACGGTGCTGTGTAAAACGTTGTGGGAATTAATCATATGTCGGGTGTAATATATCAATAATTTTTTCGAGATTTTGTTCGATTCGTGATTCAACTTAATTATTCTCAAAATTTGTTTTAATAATATCTTACCTTAGAGTACATTGTGTATCCCATCTGTTCCTACTGTGACGGCCATGGCAACGCCGTAGAAACAAATAAACGTCACGTCAAATCAATCTAACTAAAATCAGTCACAAAAGTAGGGATTGAAAAATGATTTATTGCAAATATCTTTAAAATTTATCTCCAAGTTCATCTGATAATAACAATGAGCAAATGGCACGCAACGCAACAATATATATAATGTACCAAAGGTACCAAAGGATCCAGAACATTTCTTGAAACTACAAACTATTACATCTATTTCTTTACCCGACTGCGAAAGAAGGAGGGTATGTATGTATGTATATTTCTTTGGCACGCCCTAGAGCCTAAACGGCTGGTCGTATTTTTATGTGAGTGGTATCAATAGATTCGCCTTGGTCGTGAGAGTGACACTGGGTACATCAAAATGATTAAAAACCAATATGAAGCATTTATGGCGCCAAAATGTACTCTCAAAAAAATTTAAAATTTTCAAAATACATCCAGTGTGGTATCAAAATAAAGAATTTTCAACGGCGTTTTCGAATATATATATATAACTTATATGTTTTATTGTAGTTTGGAATAGGAAATGCTAATAATAGTGAAATATAAAGTGACCCGAATTGCCGCGGGGTATCGGATTAGAAATTGCACCCTCCCTGTCTTTCCGTGAGTGCCGTAAGAGTCGGCTACGGGATCGCCTACCAGAAGGATGGGCAGCAGTGCCTTCTGAGGGTCACATTTTATACTGCTCTCGCCAACCCAAATGCCAAGCATTGCAAGTATTTGCAAACCCCACCCAATATGATTGCACAAAATTTGACCAGGCCCCCAGTTTCCGGCAGCCCTTTTAATGCTAGCTCTGGTAGCGGCCAGTGTAATGGTGGAGCATGGGGTGTTAAGAATCCTCGGCAGATGCCCGGCTACCACTCCATCTATAAACGACCTCTGGCCCTGGTAACACACAACATAAAGTTTTTGGTGGTATACGATAAAATTGTCGAGCTGGAAGAATAAATGAGTAAGTTACATTGGGATATCCTAGGGCTATGTGAAATCCATAGAGAGGGTGAGGACACCATAACCCTTAAATCCTGTACTTAACTTACTCTACTACCGGGAAGGAAAAACCGGTTGTGATCACCGCATGGTAAGAGGCACATTGAATATATGTTATCCTTAAGAGGTCCCGTTTGATGAAATCCAAGCTCCGGCCTCAAAATGACAATATTCAGAACCCCGAGAACTTTCAACTTGAGCTATCCAATCGCTTTGCTTGCCTTGAGAACTTTGCATCATTGGACGAGACCAACAACAGGCTTGTAGAATATGTCCACGCAGCGGGGTCTAAGTTCTTTAAGCCCTGCCGTACAAATAGACCTGAAAAACTCTTCAGCTCCGCCCTCATGGACGCCCCCTGACCTCATGGCTGAAAGACGCTCGTTGCAAATGCAATCATCCAATGATGCTGAGTCATATAAGCTGCTCAATAGACGAATATGGATTACTTATGATTACTGGAGTACTCGCGATACGACATCCGTACCTTTAAGACAAATCGTATTAAAGATACTATCGAACGGAGAAAAAGCTCCAAGTTATTTGGAAGAGACAGGTCTGAGCATAGCCAGATGACTAAGCTGAAGAGAGATGATGGCAGTATAGCGTCAATCAAAGCAGAGATGCTTAAAGCGATAGAGGGGTTCTATGGACAGCTATACTCTTCGGTCGCTAAACCTGTTGACAGCTTGACCATAGACCCCAAGCCAACCCGACACAATACCGAAGACATCCCGGACATCAGTCTGTACGAGATAAGGATTCGTTCTTGTGACGGTTTGTAATGTAATGGTTGATTGATTGAATCTAACGCAGCACGCTACTCGTGTTTTGTTTGTTTGCTTCACTCAATTAATGCGGTACCCATTTATGAGCTTTTTCACTTTTCCAAATTGTTTTACGTGAGTAAAAATATTTTTATCACTCACATCGAACCCTGCTGCCAACTCTGAAGTGGTTTGCGATGGATCCGCTTACACGAACTTTTAATTCGTAAATGAAGAACCAACTAAAAGTTCGTGTAAGCGGATCCATCGAAGAAATTATTTGTATCTCTAAAATTAAAGATTATGTTTTATATAAAAATAAAAAAAAACATAATTAGCTTATATTTCTACTACCTGCGCTTTTTTTAAAATTTACGTTTATCTCTCGTTTCGACGTTATCTCATTTTGACTTACACAAAGTAATCAATATTAAATATTAAAATCCCAAACTAAGATTTTAATATTTACCGATATTCGAACTAATGCTGTTATCTGAATTAGATTCTACGTTGGCTTTAGTGTTTTTTAAATTGGAGTTTATGTGTTTGGTGTGATTGTGGCAGAACTGGCAGAAGAATTGGCCAATTTTCAACAAATTTATAAGGTAAATAAAAGTATGTATCGTATTATTTTCGAGAGCTAGTGTATCAAAGTTGAATAACACGACTGTGTGATTTCGTCTGAGCTACCTTTATTGAAGTCAAAGAAACTTGACAGTACCGAAATATATATATAATATATATATTCTTATTTAAATTCATTTCTTGCTTATGCTCAAAGGCTGGTATCGTGGTAGCTGTGACAGGGAATCCTAGTACAGCTACCGATGGCCATCCTAGGTATATATTAGCTATTGTATTATTTATCCTTTATCACAAATGTTTTGTTAATTTATTACTTAGGATTAGTAATTTTGTATTTGATTCTGGTGTAAATAATTTAAAAAAAAAACATAGAAGTGAGAAGCCAAAATAAAGTGAGCGCTAGGGTGATACTAAATGACAAAGAGATTACAATACTACGTCTAAATGAAACGGAACGTTCCATGGCGGAATCACTGTAGGGATGGGCAAATGGGAAAAAAATATCGATATTTATCGTATCGATATTTTTCAAATATATCGATATATATCACCCAAGAAATATCGATATTTCGATATATCGATATTTTTTGCCCAATTTGCAATTATTTATAAAAATTGCCTAAATTATCGAAATTTTAAAGCAAATACACATCTGGCTGTTTCAACATAAGTTTTATTATTTAAAAAAAAAAATCGAATTGCTTGACATAAAAAAAGAAACATTATTCAAACCAGTATTTGTCTGATATTGACATGAGGAGCACTCTTTGTTTGATGTGTTCCCCTGTTAATCTGCTCCTATCATTTGGCTCAGCCAAATATACCACTGAAGCTACCCTTTCAGATGACACTGAAGATGCTTGACAAATCAAATATATTAGAGCGATATCCGAGAGAACCGGTGTGAAATGTTGACAATTTACCCAGAACTTTATTGGACCAGATTTTCTTTCTAAAAGTGGTTGGTCCAAATACTGCTTCAGTGCATTGGGGACACAGCTCCTGCTTGGAACCTCTGACGAAGCTATGCTCAGATTTAATAATGTCTCATGTCTGGACCAGATAGAGGACCCACTAGCTTGTTCTGATGCTGCTTGATCAGGATTTTTATCCGGAGAACGTTGTCCTCTACGCCGATGTTCTGCATGAATCTCAGCACTAATTTTGGATATAGCACTTGACACGACAATTGGCGAGGTAAAGTGGATACGCTTGAACCGAGGGTCCAATACAGTAGCTACTGAGAGAAAAGGATTTCTTTCTAAAGGAGCCAGTTTGTCTTCAACTTTTTTGAGTAAAGCCTTTTTACAATCAACCCTAAAGAGGTTGGTGGAGTTGCTTGATCTGTAACTTGGGTAACTAAATTTGTAAGAGGAATGTTATATATACACATATTTTCTAAATTTAAGAAATCGGATTGGTCAAAATCATGACGTGACGCATGAGCAGACAGCAGAGCTTTAAAAATGTATCGATTTTGATATCTGAAAATAAATATCGAAAATTGATATATCGCGGGGAAAAATATCGCTAATAAGTATCGATATTTTTATGAAAAAATATCGATATTTTGATATATCGATATTTCTTACCCATCCCTAAATCACTGATCAGAAAGCGGAATTTGGTAAACAGTTCGAAATTATTTACGAATTTCAATTAGTTATCTTTATAAAAGTGTTTGTTTCCGCTAGGTAATATTTTACGTGGAGGCTTACGTTATTATGACCTACTCATAAAAAAAAAATAGCCCGCCAACTCGATGTCTTATAATCTAAAGTTGAGCCGCAAAACATACCATGTAACTACTGGCCGCATCGCAGTACGCTTTTTAGTTTGTGCTACCGGCTCTGCAACGTATAAGTCGGAAAAGATCACAGCATCCAACTGCATAATATACACAATAAGAAGGCGTCGGATCACTTTTCGAGCTAAGGTGGACGTACATCGGCATCTGCAGTGAGCATTATGCTTCTCCGTTATCGAGCTACATTCGGCTAAGTATTTAAGAAGGTGTGAACTTGATTGATGCCTAAACATTTTTTGCATTATCAGCATTGATATTAATTAGAAAGGGAGATGGGACACTAGCTCCTCAGACGTGGGCCACATAAATTAAATTCATGCACACAATTTGATTTACTTTGTGTCAATCGGGCCCGCATTTGTCTAGCGTGTGAGGCTCTCCATAAATATTTTTATTACTAAACTTAAATTAATAATGCCTTGTAAATGTGACTTGTAAGAGAACAAAAGCCAAATAAGTTACCTATTCACAAAATGAGAGATAATTAGTGCAATGAGAGTAGTACAGAGAGTAATTAAACAAAATGCATAGAATGTTTGTTAATAGTCCAACAATGGAGTAATGATACCCAAATGTCATGTTAATCGACTTTATCTGCACCACACAGATAGAGAGGATTTGATCTACTTAAGTACAGTGAATGGTCTAATCCTAAATGATATATCAGGTTGAATCAGGACATTTTTAATGGGCACATTGCACTGGCTATATCTATGGAAGAGGTGCGATGTCATTTCTGCATTTACAAAGTGAACACGTCTTTGTATTGACAGAGTCCCATTTACTGGAAAGGCTGGACTCATACTGCTTACTATGTTGGAGGATTTGTGCATCATATCAAAATTTGAGGTGTTGGTCTGCTTAAAAGACAGACACATTGAAACAGGATGTAACATGACAAAAAAATCACGGAGCTGATACAAAGTGGAGTCATTGTTCTAGGTTGCCTTAAGAAACAATGTATGACAATTCGCAGGTGAGGGGAGTTCAATTCCACCTACTTCTTTATGTCATTGAAACTATGTAGTTTGACTATCTCATACTAGGTGTCATTAAATGCAGGATGAATAAATGTTACAATATATCACAATTGTTAGAATTATATTTTTAGAAGCTGCCACTAAGAGATTTCTCTAGAACTATTCTTATTAATTATGAATAAATTACTTAGAAATGAAATGTACATACATATACTGAGAGCTTTGCACAGGGCTGAAGCCACCACAGGGCCGACAGTACGTGATGTGTACTGTCGGCCCTGTGGTGTGGCTTAAGTTATTAAGGCACGCCTACTAATGATGTCATCAGGACCTAGTTGAGTCATAGTGCATAGTTGCTTGACCACCTCCTCTTTGTACCAGCTCCATGGAAGCGATCATATTAATGATCATTGGCATGTGTCCTGTATATGTGTACCTACAGCTATTGGGTGGATCTTCTCACCCTACCCTACCTAAGTTAGGTCTATGAGTATTTAAGTGAGGTCTACGAGTACCTAACATCCTGACCTAATCGTAGAAAGTAAAATATATATACACAATAAGTCATTTTATTTCTCATATATTTGTTTAGATTTTTCAAATTTGTATGTAGTACAAAAAGAAATTAAATTGTTTATTCTGAAAACACTTGCAGTACCGACAGTACAGCTTATATACTACACTTCGTTTTTAAAGTACTAGAGGTTCGGGTGGGGTGGGAGTCGGTGCCTAGTCTATACTAATATTATAAAGAGGAAAGATATGATTGTTTGTTTGTTTAATTGCATTGAATAGGCTCCGAAACTACTGAACCGATTTGAAAAATTCTTTCACTGTTGGGAAGTTACACTATACCAGAGTGACATAGGATATAATTATTATATTTCCCAAAAAATTATGGATCCTAATTTGCGGGGATTATAATTTTTAATTTTGAAATTTTTTACCCGTTCAGAGTTGGGGCTGACCACTTGTCAATAATAAGTGAAGACATTCAAGTTTAAGTAAATACGATAGAGGTATTACGCTCGTCAGGAAGTAAAAGGTAAATTGAATTACAATGGCTATCCAAATCACGATTCTTTTTCATTACACCTTATAAAGTAAAAGCAATTTATATATTATATATAGATGTTCTAGAGATAAGCCTCACTTCAGTTTCATATTGTGCCAGTCTACTCTCTCTAGTGGTGTAACCAAATTGGAGTTGTTACCTTAAGTGTGTGACTGCGAAGTGCGACCTACACAGTCAACACCTGAAGGGCAGAAGCATATTTTCTAGTTTCAATGTTAATAGAAAATTTAAAATCGATATGTGTTTCCTCATCATTTGATCGGTTCGATCGTACTCAGACCCAACATCCTAGAAGAACTCCAAGCGTAGTCCCGAGATCGTCGCGCGATGTGCAACTACCACGTAAAAGGAAATTGACATATGCTCTTTTTCAATTATTTTAAGTTAACGTGTGATTGTCATCACTGGGAACACACACTGTTAGAAGACCTTCGTTTTCAGGCATTGCGGTATTTTGGACGAGAAGTTTTGACGTGACCGGAGCCGTAGCGGGCGACATGGCGACATCTGTAACGTCGGAGAGCGCGCGCGCCGAAGAGGAAGCGCCCCTGTCGACGGCGCAGCGCGCACGCGCCGAGCGGCACCGGCTGCGCGCGCGCCTGCTGCGGGAGGCGCGCCGAGCGGCGCATCCCAACGTCTGCCCCGCCCCCGCCACCGCCAGCGCCAGTTCCGCCGCCGCGTAAGCACGGTCGCTGACCTCTTCTGTCGAGATATAACTTGTCGAAGTTGGTACCTCGCGCACAATATTTTGATAATAGTTACTTTTGAACTATCATGGTACCGACTTCGACAAGTTATTGCACACTTTTGAGTGTCGTATCCAGTTCCATATTCTGGTATATTTTAGTAATTTACAAAAAAACAATAACTGATAGAGTGACTAACTGAGATAGACACTGCGTATGTTTCGTTGTTCGATGACGGTGTTATGGTCACGAACCCTGATGATGGCAGAATCGATGGAAGACCTCAGCCCGATGCTCAAACGCTGCCAGATGCATATGTTGCGCCCGCCCCGGTATTAATTGGGAACTAGATTCTTGAAGGTGTTGACAATACTACGTCTACCTAAGACAATCAGTCTAATTGGGCGAGTCCAACTTTGAGAAAGAGAAGAGGCTAATCGTTGAATCCAACTCGGTGGGCAGCGTTCGGGAAACTCCGCGACGTCTTCTCGTCCAAAATATCGCAATGCCTGAAAACGAAGTGTGTGCTACCAGTGATGACTTACGAAACTGAAACGTGATCTCTGACTATGGGCCTTCTTAGGCTCAGAGTCATTGAATCAGAAATGAAGAGATCTGTAGAAGAACAGAAGTTACAGATATAGCCCAACGGAATAGCAAGTTGAAGCTTCAACCGCGACTAATCAAAGTGGGCAGGGCACTAGCTGGTCGTGTGACTCTGCTAGTCACACGACCTTAGGCTGCTTCACAGCCATCCTAATCTCGTACAGACTGATGTCCGGGATGTCTTCGGTATAGTGTCGGGTTAGCTTGGCTCTCGAGTCTTTGGCCAAGCTATCAACAGGTTTACCGAACGAAGAGTATAGCTGTCCATAGAACCTCTCGATCTCTCCAGGCATCTCTGCTTAGCTCGACGCTATACTGCCATCATCTCTTCAGCTTCGTCATCTGGCTTTGCCTAATAGACCGGTCCTTGCAAACACTGGAGCCTTTTCTCCGTTCGATCGTATCTCTCAAATTATAGTCTGATTTGTAAGATACGATAGAACGGATTGAACACAGAGAAACTATAGAGGAGATGCCCCCGTTCCGTTTTATTCATACAAATCCCTATTCACTATTTAATTATGTAATATACAGTTTTCAAACATAAACAAGTGATCCAAAGTATTGGTCTAACCAAACCGCAGTACCCTATTTAGTTTGTGAACCAAACACTTCTTTTACTTCTTTTTAAATTACGGCTTCTTCAACCAAAAACTTGCGAAACAATTATTCGTACTTACTTAAAATTTTCGTCCCGACTTTAATTCGAGTACAAGTAGTTTTCGAGTCAAGAAATCCCCTGTAGCAGACGTCTACAAAAATATATTCTTACATAAAATCACTACATATCATTTACCCCATATAAAATACTAAAAGACATTTTGTATCGGGATCCAAAAATATTATAGACTATTAAACCGTACCCTTTTGGCTGAACATTGCACCAAAATTTATAAAAAAGAGAACTATAATGTGACCTAGATTGCTCGGTCGTTTTTATGGTCGAAAACAATGCTGTAGATGTCTACATCTGTATCATGTCATGTCCGTCTGTGCGCAGTACTCTATTTAGACTGTGACCTGGGGCCTTACTATCTGCTTTGTAAAATCCATTCAATTTCCGAGCAGTTCTTAAACCTGGCTTAAACCGCTCAGTGTAAAGTCATACCATCACCACGGCATCACGCTCCTTTAAGTGAACGGATCGAACATTGATATTCTCAAAGGTGAACGGTTATTGTTGTCTCTGGCATGTTTTAGCCAGGTTTTAGAACTGCTCGGAACTTGAATGGATTTTACAAAGCTGATAGTAAGGCCCCTGGTGTAAGGACAGTAAGTATTGTTAGTCCAACGTTTCTCCCTATTTATTAATACCGTTGTTAAGAGCCGGTTACAACTTCTACAATAATGTACATCCACCAGTACCAGAACCAGTATCGCACCTAACATTCCTCCATGCGAATTAAAAACGACTTTCTTCTCACGCAGACTGCAATACGACAAATAATAACAATAATAATTATTCTTGTCGGTAATTTGAGGCACTATTTAAATGAAGGTCACCACATATGAATATGATCCCTTTCAGTTTATCGACAAACTTCTCAACTTGATAAAAGCACCGCATATAGTATTCGTCGTTTGAACTCGGAGTTCGCCGGCCCGCCGGTCTGTCTCCGCGAGAGGGCCGTCCGTGAACGGGCCGAGGGCTAGTAGTTGTCCCACCTGCGAGATGCATGTTTGTGTCTGACACCGGGTGGTGGTCTGAGATTCACCCAAATGTGTACCTACTCTGGCATTGAAAGAGCGTACATTTTTAGAGAACATTTATCAAAATCAGCTTCCGGGACACCAATTTTGTATCACTTGTAGTCCTTAGTACGTTCTGCATGCTACTCAAATAAGTAACCTGGCACTAGATGGCGCTTAAATCAAAATGTTATACAGTATCGAACTTTCTAAATTGAAAATGAAATATTAGGATTGATGGAGCTAGACTACATCGATTAGAACATCTGTTATTGATAGTTTCTCTGTGGTATCAAAGGTGCGGATGTCGCCTCGCAAGGACTTCTATATTCGTGTATCGAGCTGCGCGTGCGACGCAGCTGCAACGGGGGTCGCTCAGCCGCGAGGTCAACGGTGTGGCTGGAGAGCTTTGAGGTCCATCTGTACGCCTGTTGTTGGTCTCGTCTTGGTGACCGTAGCAAAGTGCCTCGAGAAAGGCGAGCAAAGCGATCGGATAGCTCAGGTTGAAAGCTGTCGGGGTTCTGAATATAGGTTTGAGGTCGGAGCGTGGAATTAATCAAACGGGACCTCTCAAGTTTAACATTAATATTCAATATGCCTCTTACCATGCGGTGATCACTACCGGTTGTCACCCTGTTGATCGCAGAGACATCATTGAATATTTGTTTCTCGGTGGTCGAGATGGAATCGGTCTCCTTTCTCGTGGACCGTCTTGGGATCATGAAATAGCTAGGTAGAAATGTTTATTTTATAACGTTTACACAATACAAAAACTTTGTTCTCAACTTAAGATTAACTGGATTGTGTAGTTTTACATGCGGAAACTGTCTTAGCTCATTTCTACTACATTATTGTTATGTTCTGGAGATAGGCTTTATCATTAGTTGTTTTTTTTCTTCTCCGATCAATGTTATTGTCGCCGAATGATTTATATCGTTCGGTCGTGCGGCCGTTCTCCCTCGCGGAATAAAACATCGCTCTGCGTCTGCGGGCACAGACGCGACACGGGCGGCGGCGGCGGGTTCCTGGCGGAGGAGGGGGCGGCGGGGAGCGCGGTGCGGCTCGCCCCCCCGCCGTCCGCGCCCGTTGCGGACCCGCGCGCGCGCCCGCCGTGCGAGCGGTGCGGCGCGCCCGTCGCGCACTCGTATCTGCTCGACACGTTCGCGCACCCCGCGTGCGACGCGTGCCGCGACGACGCGGGCGCGCACGCGCTGCTCACGCGCACCGAGGCCAAGGCCGAGTTCCTGCTGCGGGACTGCGACCTGGACGCGCGCCAGCCGCCGTTGCGCTGCGTCACGCGGCCCAACCCGCACGCGGCGCGCGGCCACATGCGGCTGTACCTGCGCGCGCAGGTGGAGCGGCGCGCGCTGCTCGTGTGGGGCTCGGAGGAGGCGCTCGAGGCGGAGGCGGCGCGGCGCGCGGAGCGGCGCGCGGGTGCGGCGGCGCGGCGCGGGGAGCGGGCGCTGCGCGCGCTGCGGCTGGCGGTGCGCTCGAGTCTGTTTGCGGGCGCGCGCGCCGAGCACGAGCACGCGTGGGGCGCCGAGACGTACGACGCCGCCGCCGACCTGTACTCGCGCGCCTGCGCCTGCGGACACACCGAGACCTACGAGAAGATGTGATCTCAGAGAGCACCCGCCCCGGTAACACGCGACGCGACGCGGTCGGGTTTCGCGTATCGATAGCAGGGAGGCGGGACGTTCTCGTCGCTGAACCGTTTCAATGATGAATACGGATATAAAATCATAAACGATGTATAAAAGTAACTGGACAAATGTAACAAGTTCTAGCTCTATGTTAAGTGTAATACCGACTGAATTCTTTAATAAACAAATATACTTAATGAATGTCATTTTTTGTCTGCTGTCCCTCGCCAGCCAGCACGCGCGTCGCTCCGTGCGCGGCGCGGGCGGTGCTAGTATCGAGGTAGACGCGGCGGCTGTAACGAAGGTCGTCGTCTTATCGAAAATGCATCTCGTGAACGTGGATACGGTGTAATTGTTGACTTCTAATCTGTTTTATAATTTAACTTATGCTAAAACAATGCTCCCCCGCCCGCGCCGCGCGCCGTCGCCGCCTCGAGTATGCGCTGCACGCGCTGTGTAGGTGCAGTCCTTACCGTACAGCTGTCGCGCCGCTCTGTCCTGTTCGGGTCAACATTTCATGAACGAAGACGTTGAGAACGTACCGTGGATTCGTTCACGGTAGCTTCCTTGTCTACTGACACATCGTTAATGCTTCGAGCTGTATCTGCGGCGCGGCGCTGCTCGTGCCACGGTGGAACTCGTCGGTATTCGTAAATGGCCCGATATTTCATCAAGAAATGAATCACTATATTGGAAACCCAAATAAGCAAACCTACATTACAGCAATAGAATTTTCTAATAAAAAGGCGCCACATCGCCAAGGGCAAGGCAAAATAATTTCGAATTCGGGCGGAGCTAAAAGAAATGGGCGTTGATTACGCGCGGACTCTAAAATGAAAAATATTCATTGGACGCGACGGCGCGATACGCATAGCGTTGTCAGATCTACATATAGAGCTTCGAGAATTATTAGAAGCGGCAGAACTGTTATTAGTCCATTGAAAAGTTACATTTGTGGTTGCATTTTTTAGAGGACGCAATTTGTGGGGTAATCGCGTCATTTTCTTAAATATTAATATATAGCTTGCGTTTGCCCATTGTCCCAACTGATGTTAAGTTTTGACACGGTCTAAGATATGATTTTGGTTAAATTACTGCGATCTTTTATAAACTTTACCGTGTAATATTTTATTAACGTACATAATTTTAAGATGGTTTGAGGTAAGCGTGCGTGCGCACACGCTTGCTTGCATTGCAGACTGGACGACTCGTGAGTGCACTGGCTATAATGCACCGTTTGTAAGAGCTCTCCTCATACTTGTGAAAACGAATAGCACAGTTTTTGTTCCTTCGGACTAGAATAATAGTTCAGTGTAAGTGGGAGATCTCATTTATAATAACATTTAAGTTGTTTATTGTGTGCACGTATAGTTATAACAGATACTAGCAGGTAAGCCTGTTTGTTTCTGGGTTCGAGTCTGTAAAAGTTTCCAATTGTTTTCTTTTCGTTGCGTAAACTGACCCGCGCTACTGCGCAAACGCAGTGCGCACGGTTACCCCCATAGTATGGTAGGTGTACGCATTTAGACTGTTTTTCGTTTCCACATTTGAGTTTAAGCCATCGTAGAACATAGTGCATATGTGTAAGTTGTTGGTTAATTAATACTCTAACCATGAAATTCATTTTATAACATTGACCTTCAACGTCTTTGATGTTAAACAGTTCGATAAACACACTTGTGCATCTAGCATGCCATGCACTCGGATAAACAAACATACTGGGTAGGTATAAAACAACATTTATTTTAGGTTCTTATTATAATAGGCAGAAAGGTCTTCTGAAATCTTCTATCTATATTTTACACGACAGTTTTCAGGTCTTCAGGTAATTCATTCTTGGGGTGTTTATTTTCAAAATGCTGTTTGTATGTCTTTGGGTCTGGCATCTGCGCCTGCAACAAACCAACTGCTTTAAATCTCTGTAGTGTGGCATATACCTACAATAATAACACGGGTTAACAACACCCTATCATCATTAATTAGATCAGATTGACTCATTCTGAGCCCAGCTTACAATAATATAAGAACAGCTGCCTCACACGATAGTCACGACCGCCTGATAATCGCGTTTCGAGCATACACAGCATAGATGTCTATAGCCAGATGACTCGGCCCTTTTACCGATCGCTGGCGGCTCACGATTACTTTTAAGAAAACTTCTAAAAACACTCCGCGTTAATTTTGATTGAATACGCAAGATCTACCTATCCCTTTCTCTTGCATTAGTCATTTCACCAAGAAAGTGCATTCATTTTCGATCCGCAAGCCGACGGGTATGACCGGATGTGCTTGTGCGGAATTTGGAACAAAATCTTAAAAATATATTAGTGGGCAGCAACCATTAGATTGTAAGGAGATTACAATCTATCTAGATGCTTTTAGTACACTTTACCGATTGATGTTGTGCTCGTGGTGCTTAATATATGATCACAGTTTCACCTAATCTAAAATTTATCTGACAATGGCATCGATTCTGTTAATGCAAAACTAGCCAAACCACTTACCTATTCTAACAAAGACATAATAAACTAAATTTTAGTTTGACATCACTAAAGTGGGATAAGGACAAGAAGAAGATCACTAAAGTAGTTTTAGTTACTCAATTTAGTGTTTTGCTATTCTGCTGTAGCTGACGTCATAGTTGTCATAAAATTGGAGATGTCAAACTAAATTTAGTCGAAGCATCAACCGAACGCCATACTCCGATATAAAAAGGAGCTTGGATGGCTGGGGTAGATGGCGGGGGCAATGCACAATACACCCCAAGCGGACCATATCGCCCCCATATAAATTAGAATTAGAAGTAAGCAAAGACATTAAGACTCTCTGCAGGTACGAGACCTACTACTTCTCTATACTGAGGAAAAACAGCAACGCCTGTGGGATATGAAAACCGATGGCAAACAAGCAAAGGCCATGTTTCCAATTCTGAATAAAAATGTCACAAATAACTTACTAAAACTATGACAGGATCTTCGTCTGGTAGGGCTAGTCACAGGTCACTGCGACCTTAACTACCATCTACACAAGACGGGAGCTACAGACAGTCCCCTTTGTCGGGGATGTATGCAGGAAGACGAGACTGTGGAACACATGCTACTGCACTGTGAGGCCACAGAAAGTATACGAATCACAACCGGACTGAGTAAGGCTGACTCGTCATTGTCTCGCGAACAACCAACAGTACCACTGGAGCAACTTTGCCAGCGACCCAAGGTCATGCTCCACTATATTAAGGAGCTAGGATGGCTTGGGTAATGGCTGGCGGGGGGTAATGCACAATACACCCCAAGCGGGACGTCAGTGCAGGACTCCGCACCCCCAAATCAAATAAGAATGATGATATAATAGTGTTGGGTATTTAAAGTGGACTGTATGAATTTTGGTTGTACTTATGGGAGTTCGAAAAAGGGGACTTACCTGTGGTGCCGTCAGGGTAGCCTGTTAGGGAACGCAAAACAACGAATAAATACTAGGGCGCCCTTTCTCTACCTTTGCCTACGTTACCCTTTTAAAATCCTTTTAAAATCGCGGCGATGACGGGGGATGACGCCGCAGGTTTTCAGGCTGACAGAGAGGTCCCAGGAACCACAGATCGTCACTTTAGTTTTAAATGTTTATAATGGTTCTGCCTGCTAGCCTAAGGCAAGAACCCGACAGCTTTAACAATTACGATAACTTTACACGATAAAAATTACGGCGGAATTGCACCGAGCTTAACGCCGACAACTTAATTCTTCCTACCGCCCGTGCCCACTTCAATCGTAATGTAATGTCAAGAAAAAGAAAAGTGAAGTCAGGCGGGCAAAAACATTTTGTGTTGCCACTGTGAATTCTGAACATTCCGCCCACCTAAATGCAACGTATTTACGAAGACGAAAGGTGTTATAGCGAAGAAATTGATTTAATTATAGCGACAAAATATAGATAATTATTAATTAAGTAATGATCAAATGAAAACAGATAAATATATAACATATAAACTACGATAGCGATAAAAAAAAAAGTTTAAAATTACACTTTTAGTTGTTGTCGAGAACGACAGGCAAAGGACACAGCTTTACGACTGGTCTCTTGTACACCCCAAATGCTGTTTTTACAGTTGCAACTCTACAAATTTTATCTGTACCTGGGTGTAGAGCTACAATTCTCCCTAGTTTCCACTCAAAAGGCTTAACTTGTTCATCAACAATAAGCACGAGGCTCCCTAATGCAATATTATTATGAGTTTTATTCCAGCTAGCCTTCTGTTGCATCGTGTGGAGGTATTCCCGGTGCCACCTAGAGAAGAAATCTTGATGCATTTTTTGAATTAGCTTCCAACGATGGAGGGGGCTTATTTGTTGACCTAGATAATTTTCCTCAGGCAGACCTGATAGCGGTTCCATTGTAAGGAAATGACCGGGAGTTAAGGCCGTGAGATCGTTGGGATCAGAACTAAGCGGAGTAAGGGGTCGAGAATTTAACAAGGCTTCAACCTGGGAGAGCACAGTATAAAACTCTTCATATGTCAGTCGCTGACTTCCTACCACACGACTCAGATGAGTTTTGACAGCCTTGATTCCAGCTTCAGCCAAACCGTTAAAATGAGGACTACCTGCTGGACTAAATGAGAACTTGATCTCTTGCACCGCAGAAGCATCCCTCATGAGAGAGTTCAGGTAGTTGTTTGCACCGACAAAATTTCGGCCTTGGTCGGACCAGATTTGGCTACAACGACCACGGCGAGCGACAAATCTTTTCAACGCCGCTAAGAAGGCGTCAGTAGATAGCTCTGAAGCTAATTCAATGTGTGTTGCTTTCGTACACGTACACACAAACACACAGATGTAGCCCTTATAAGTCTTGACACCACGGCCACGGCCTAAGGCGATGTCAAAAGGACCACCGTAATCAACAATTGAGCACGAAAACGGTTTTATTTGATTGATACGAAAAGACGGTAAGTTTCCCATTAAAGGGGGAGGGACAGGCTGAGGATTCGCTCGAAAACATTTCATGCAGCGAGAAATGATTGTACGAATGGCTCTCCTTGCCGAGAGGATCCAGAAATCCTGTGCAAGCAGATTCTGAAGGGTTTGCGTGCCAGGATGCATGAAGCGATCATGATAATCCTGGATGATTAACGAAGTCAGACGATGATCACGGGATAGTAAAAGCGGGTGCTTCACATTGAAGTCGACCTTGGCATTGGCCAGGCGACCGCCCACCCTGAGATAACCCGCGTCATCGACGAAAAGCGAAAGCTTGCGCAAACATTTAGGAGGAGAATTCATAGAGCCATTTTTCAATTTCTTAATTTCCGTAGCGAATGAAGCCTGTTGTGCATGTTTTATCAAGAACATGAGACTATCTTGGATTTCTTCTACCTCTAAAGGTCCGACAATTTTTTGCGAAGGTGCCTTCGTATTACGATAAAAGCGGAAACAAGTCGAAAGAACACGCTTCAACGTTGAAAGCGACGAGAATTTGTCTATTAAATTGTCAACAACATTGACTTCGACATTGGTCACAAGACTTAAAATACGTTCTTCTTGCTGAGCATCCGCGTTTAGAATAGTGGAAGATGCATGAAATGAAGAACCCCAGTGATTTTCTTCTTCTGTGAGCCAAGATGGGCCTTTCCACCATATGTCACATTGGACAAGATCAGCAGGAAGAGTTCCCCGAGAACCGACATCAGCAGGCATCGACAAGGTACTTGTATGTCCCCAACAATCAGGAGAAATGATTTCTTGTATGTGGCTCACGCGGTTAGCGACAAAGGTTTTCCATTTTGATGGACACGACCTAATCCACGATAGAGCCACAGTAGAGTCAGACCACGCGAAAATTTTATCGAAACGACAAAATGGTTGCAATGCACAAACGACAGACTTGACCAAGTCAGCAAGTAAAACCGCTGCTTGAAGTTCCATTCTGGGAATAGACAGCTTGCGAATGGGAGCAACCTTAGTTTTTGCACAGCAGAAGTGCACTGAGCAATTGCCATTTGCATCAATGGCGCGAATATAGCAGACAGCACATGAGCCACGTTCCGAACTGTCACAGAACGCATGAAGCTGTAACATAACAAAATTGCTGATTAAACGACGAGGGATAGATATGGACTTCAGCAACGACAACTGTTCCTTAAAACGTGACCATTCTAAATTAATGTTATCTGGGACATTCTCATCCCAATCGACACCTAATGTCCAAAGGAGTTGCATTATGTATTTGGCATAAAACGTGACTGGGCCAAGAAATCCCAACGGGTCATAAATCCGAGCTATTTCAGAGAGAATAATTCTTTTGGTGCACCGACGATCTCCATTGTCCACAACTCTAAAGCCAAAGGTGTCAGAGTGAGGATGCCACAAAAGACCCAATATTTTTAGGGAGACATCATCTGGACCCTCAAACCCTTTAAAACCTTCTGAGTACAAGTCAGAGGGTGGGAGATCCTTCAAAAAGTTTCCACAATTGGACATCCACTTCCTCAGATGGAAACCACCCGACGACAATACTTTAGATAGCTCCGATCTGAGTTGTATTGCACTGGTAGTGGAGTCTGCTCCTGTGACAATGTCATCCACATATATGTCTCGAGCCAATACCGTAGATGCAGCTGGGTGTTTGTCAGCAGCCTCTATGGAAAGCTGAGCCATGGTACGAAGGGCTTGGAATGGGGCAGAACATACACCATAAGTCACTGTCTTCAGTTTATAATCCTGGACTGGCTCAGTGGTAGAGCAACGCCAAACTATACGTTGATACTCTGCATCTTCATTAGGAATCAAAATCTGTCTGTACATCTGTTGTACATCACCGGTGAATACCACTGCATGCCATCGAAAACGCAACAGAATGTCGAAGATGTTTGTTTGTAGTTTGGGTCCAGGAAGGAGTTCATCATTCAACGACCTAGCTTTTGCATCCTTAGCACTAGCGTCAAACACTACTCTCAATGGAGTGCTCACCGAATCGGGTCTTAGGATTCCATGATGAGGTATATAATAAAATTTACCATCCTTACTAGATGGTTGATCAACTACCTCAAGGTGACCGCGAGCTTTGTAATCTTCCATGAAAGCAATGTACGCCTCCTTATAAGCAGGGTTCATCTGCAACCGACGTTCTATAGAAGTCAGTCTGCGAAGGGCAATTTCACGAGAGTTATAGAAGGTTGGCTTATCATCCGAATCAACGAATGGCAGAGGGACTACAAATCTACCTTCCTCCGTACGAGAGTGATTTTCGACAAAATATTTTTCACAGAGTTCCTCGCTTTTCGATAAAATTTTAGATTTTGGAGCAACTTCTTCAATTTCCCAAAACCTTTTCAGGGAATCATCTAACGACTGATTGGAAACAAACAGACAATTTTTCAGAGTTCTACGAGAACGAAAAAAATGTGATGAGTACTTTTCATCACATGCACCCATCAAAACCCATCCTAAGTTTGTATTCAATGCATAAGGTTGACCTGGTTGACCGCGCTTGATGCCCGGTAACAAACATGAAGCGAAAATAGTGGCATCAAGTAACATGTCAACAGGGCCTGGACACCCAAAGTTGGGGTCAGCGAGATCTAAATTCTTTATGTGAGACCATTTGGAAGAGTCCATAAAACGAGAAGGTTGGTCTGCACATATAGATAACAAGACAAGGGCTTCAAATTTAAATTTTGATGATGATCTTCTACTAACAGGTTTCATTTCACATTGCAGTGAGCCAAGAGGTTCAGCGGTGGAATTACCTATACCATTAACTGACTGACAGTTTTTATTTATACCGAGTCCTAATCTTGTAGCACATTCTTTCGACATGAAATTACATGCACTTGCAGAGTCCAGAAGTGCTCGGACTGGCTGAAAGATTCCAGAGCCATCTCGTACCATTACTATCGCTGTGGAAAATAGCACTGTGCTACTATTACCCACTGACGTTAACACAATATTTTTGTTCTCCTCTCTATTAGTGGGACTGGTTGAAGGTGGCTGTACTGGTGGTGTCGGTTTTTCCATATGTAACAATGAATTGTGTGAGTAATTACACATACTGCAACGGAATGATGCTTTACAAGCCTTAACCCTATGAGTATTGGAAAAACATAATATGCAGAGACCCTTTTCCTTTATAAAATTAAACCGAGAAGTTGGATCTAGTTTTAGAAAGCCATCACAGGATCTGAGACTGTGATGCTGCGAGGAACAAAATACACAAGTTGAATTTCCAACTATCAATGATGCCTTATATTTATGGTTATTTTTGGAAACTATAACAGGTTTATTACTAACAGAAACATTTGACATATGCAAGGCTTTGTATTGTTTCTCAATAAAATCTATCACTTGAGTATACCTAGGAATTTCATCACTGTTGTAATCTAGTTGAAAAGCTTCTCGAGAGGATTTGTCTAGCTTTGTCCAAAGTAAATGGAACAACATAAAGTTAGCATCTGGAAGGGAATACTTTTCCAATACCAACAGATTTTCTGAAAATACTCTATGTACCCTTTCAAGTTCTGAAGCATTTTTAGTTTTTATCGGCTCACAGTGAATTAATTTTTCATAATAATTAGTAGCTATATGCCTTTTATTGTCATAATGCTTATGTAGCAATGCATAAGCATCTGCGTAGTTTTCTTCAGCAAGAGGAAAATTTTTTATCAAATCAAATGCCTTACCTTCCACACATGACAACAGGTAATGCAATTTCTCAATGTTACTCATGTCTCTTTTGTGGATTAATGAATCAAAGAGTCCTATGAATGCTACCCAGTTTTCTAAAGAACCATCGAATTTTTTTATATTAATTTTTGGTAATTGTGCCTGTACACTTGTGACCGTTACCTCTGTTTTATTACAAGTTTTAATTCTATGTTTCAATTTAGCAACAGTTTCCTCAAAAGCAAAGGTCACTGACATTTCGTCTTTACGTGAAAGCTTACCTATATTTGCCAGTAATTTAATTTGGGCATCATGAAACTGCTTTTCTATTTCATTCACATCCTCTAATGAGATAGCTAACATTTCACAAGAAGCGTAATATTCTAATCGCATTATTGCGTAGTCACGTGCCGTACGATTCATATCGACGATCACTGCTGATTCCCTTTCACAGTCACTCATCTTGTTTAAAATTTAATCTCTTGTATTTACGCGAAAATATTAACAAACAAACGAGAAAATACAAAAATAAATAAAGTAAACAAAGAGCATGTAACTTTGTAAACATAGAGTAACTATGAATGACAATCACAGAATTCAGAATTCACAGTGTTGTTCCACACGCACAAATATCTATGGAACGGATACAAGACAAATAAACTTGTGTAAAACGGAACGATACGAATTCCGAAAAAGTGGGTATTACGAGACAATTGTTTTTTTTATATGTGTACGAAGATTAAATTGTACGAAAATACCCTCGGAATATAAAAAGTTAAATAAAAATATTAAATAATTATATTTTAACGAAAAAGGGGGTAAATGAAGGGGCTGTTTCATAAGATCCGGTTCGAAGACCAAAAATGTTGGGTATTTAAAGTGGACTGTATGAATTTTGGTTGTACTTATGGGAGTTCGAAAAAGGGGACTTACCTGTGGTGCCGTCAGGGTAGCCTGTTAGGGAACGCAAAACAACGAATAAATACTAGGGCGCCCTTTCTCTACCTTTGCCTACGTTACCCTTTTAAAATCCTTTTAAAATCGCGGCGATGACGGGGGATGACGCCGCAGGTTTTCAGGCTGACAGAGAGGTCCCAGGAACCACAGATCGTCACTTTAGTTTTAAATGTTTATAATGGTTCTGCCTGCTAGCCTAAGGCAAGAACCCGACAGCTTTAACAATTACGATAACTTTACACGATAAAAATTACGGCGGAATTGCACCGAGCTTAACGCCGACAACTTAATTCTTCCTACCGCCCGTGCCCACTTCAATCGTAATGTAATGTCAAGAAAAAGAAAAGTGAAGTCAGGCGGGCAAAAACATTTTGTGTTGCCACTGTGAATTCTGAACAAATAGAAATATCATCTGCAAATAGAATACATGTCTCTTTTTGTATTTTAGGTAGGTTGTTTATATATATTAAAAAAAGAATACATCTGAGCACACTACCTTGCAGGATGGAACTATTCATTTTGATGATATTTGACCGTACTGTGTTTATAGTACTATTTTTAAGATCGAAAGAATCCACTTCCACTATTTGATCGCGATTTTCTAAGGACAATTTAAAACAGTCATGCACTACTCCACCAATACCGATGCCACACAATTTATTGAGTAATATATTATACTGAACTTTGTCATATGCTTATGACATGTCTAGGAGCGAGTGTGGTGGATCAGTGTTTTCGGAACCCGTGTTGGCCTCAGTGATAAGACATCCACTGCTGGACATATGCCTCCGCCATTGATTTCTATGAAATCAATAGCGGAGGAAGAAAGAGGCCTACATTCAGCTCTTGCTGGATTGATGTAAACAATATTACTTTAGAAATATTTTTGCTTATGGTACAGTACCAAGCCTTCATAAAAATGTAATTTATTGTACATATACAAACCATTTTGTTTTATATGGTGTTATAGTCAATTTTTGGTATTTGTTTTCTTATATTGTAGAGCTCGCAGAATTGCAAAAACAAATTGAATTGAGGATCACAATACTAATGTGGGTTTATTGGGGCCACTCCTGACATAATTATAATAGAAGAAATATTATGCATTCCAGATGGGTTAGGGGACAGTTAAAAATGGCCAAAGCGCTCACAGCCCGCGATTTGGCACAGGTAGCATTTTGAAACTGTATTCGTTCACTGTTTGAGATGCACAAAGTGTTGTGTGTGTGTGCAACTCCACAGTGATCTGCCACCTTTGACCCACCTCCGAGGTTGGGTCTTTTGTGAGCATTTTTTGACAGCTCAGAGATTGATGTGAGTAGATAAACAAACTTGGAAAAATACCCCAGTGTTATGTTTTCTTTCTATTTCCATTACTCTGGAAAATATAATTCTTGTTATGATTCAAGCTAATATGAGTGTATTGAAACTTGTTTAAGTCATAAATATTCAAATGAAACGTTGTATTTGACAGCTCTTGTGGAAAAAACAAGCCTCCTAAAGTTGAAAAAAATGTGACATGACAAATTTTGGTCCGAAACAATACTAAAATTAAAATTCTTTAATTATGAATAGTTTTGGCTAAACTTTACATTATGGACCATTGATTTGGAAGTTCATATTTTCTTTGAAGATCGTACTCATAAATAGGAAGCCCCCCCCCCCCCCCCCCCCCCAGGATTCAGGATCAGGAGTTAATTTAACATTTTATCTACCTTGCACACAACACACACATGGACGAGGGCCTTCTGGGCAGCCTTTTTTTGATCAGTAGCACTATGGCCTTGTTGCTTCTTTAACTTGGACTGCTTTTCAGCTGCTTTAGCCTGAGATTGGAGTTTTTGTTGCCCACGAGCCATGTTGGCAGCCTGTAAATAAAAGCAGTAGTTGGTAACTAGTAATTAGAAAATTGGCAAAAAGGTGAGTCCAATGAAATCATTACGACACTCAATAAAAAGAAGCTATTACTAAGAACCTACCTACAAATCATCCAAGCCTCTATCCAGTGATGAAACTATTAACGAAAAAGTTCCCAAAGAGAAGGCACAAGTACATACCGCAATATGTTTTGTTGTTACACTGTTAACAATGACCCCGAATCGAATACAACGGGAAGTGCACAGTGTGTTTATAGAGAAAATTTTACTATAAGTGAAAAAAACTAATTTAAATTGTGGTACTTGAAAAAGAAATGCACGGATGAAATGGGAGTGTTGGGCACTAAACCAAAGAGATTGCAATACTACGTAAGAAGAGACGGGACCACGTAGATTATAAATGAAATACTAAACCTCAATACGGGGATACCATTTAGGTGTAGGAATGTAGCAACATGACCGCTGTCTGTAAAACAATTAATCAGTTGTACCATTATACCGAATGTGATAGAAATGTGCTTTTCAATATTTAAAATCTATCGATATCGATACACAAGTAATTCATACAACATCCTTCCACTGCCTTGCTCTACATTAGAGATTTTTTTTCTTTTTTTTTTGCAAACAGCTATTGTCAGTTAGGGTTTGTCTATGAGAAAGCGGTATGTATACGTCAGAAGGAACACTCGACACAAAAATCTGAAAAAAGGTTTCCGTTCTGTGCATTCCATAGATGCAAGAACATTAAAAATCAGGCATCACTTATATATTTGTATGGAAATACGTATGTACAAATAGCATAGAAGTAATATGCACTACGTAAATAGTCACAAAAGCGTACAATTTGCGGTTTATTTTTGGTAGCGAGTATATAACGTTATATCGATTTATGGTTAAAAAATAATGGATTAGATATAGCTCCTTTGAAGAGCTCTATTGTCATTTTTACAATCATTAGAAAGCGAAATAGATAATAATCACACGAAGAACGGACCGGTCCTTATGGACTTTGCCGTAGCGATCACTGACACGATATTTGACAGATTTTAGTGTTGTTCTCTAGTGTATTATGCAGGAGTATCGATATCGATATTTATAGGGATGATAAAATCTTTATTCAGGCTTTTTGGTCTAGCATAAGAAATCCTCAATGCTATAATATATATACACCTACTCAATGCCACATTGCATGGCAATAAAAAGTCAAGTATTTCTAAAATAACTTTTAATTGTTTAAAAAAAATGTAAATGTAAAGGTACAATTTGCTTAATATGTGGATATCTATAAGTGAGTATACATAATGCATAAACATACTAAAGTTAATGTTTTTTAAACAAATAGAAATTCATTTTTTTTAATTTGACTGCATCGAACTGGAATCTGTCTGTTACAAAACCGCATATATTTTACCTGAAATAGAAAAAAACTATAGAGGTACATCTCATTAAATACAAATATATTTGCTGAAAATAGGTAATATATACAGTGTGTTGCATTTGATACTTGTGAGGCAATTATACAATTTATTATTCTAAGTCTTCAGATAACTGTGCTATTTCCTAATTTTTATGTCAATTCAACTCATATGCTCATTTTTGGCACTTAAAATAATGACTGAAGATTATTGTCAATCTTACAATCCGAGATGCTCTAAGCCGTAAAATGCGACACTAGCCATCTTTAAACACGTAGTATTAACGATAACCTTATGCCTTATTAAACTATTATAATTTATTAAAGGAGCATTAGGTTAGCGAGTGTGGATCTCATAAATAAGTTTCATGCTCCCTTTTTGTTTTTCTCAATCGGGCCAGCAGTTGTGCAGCACATGCAAGGATCTAATATTCATATAATCAGGCAAATATAATGGGACATTCAGACACGTAGATCTTTGCTTTCAAAACATGGAGCTGTAGCTCTCCTTAAAACAATTGGTTGTGACATTGCCTGTGGTTGTATGTAGTCCAGTTTTTAGTTACTTCCTTAGTTTTTTAATATCATTATGTATCTATTGATACTAATATTATAAGTAGGTAATGTTTATGAGGTTGTAGCAATGATGTTTTACTAAAGATGACCTATTTATACTGCGCGGTGCTCAGATTTTGTTCCTTTACGACATAAACATGCTTACTGCGACAGATAATACGGTACAAATAATATAGAAAAGGATAGCTATATGTTTACACTTGCGGTTGAAATACGCATCGCAATGAAAATTGTTACAATTGACTTAATTTTGCCGCCTCAGTTTCCGCGCGCTTGTGCGACATCTACCTCATTTATACATATAATATCATTGGGTTGTAGGTGTTAAACTATGTATCTACCGATATCTGAACCGATACTTTAACCAATAGAAGGCAACGTAGGATCATGATCATCATCATCACCACGCACGTGTAATCGCGGGACGCAGCTAACTTAATATATATAATTAATAAATGTATTTAATTTTTGGACGTATAAATCCTGTATTACAAATTTAGGCATAGGTTAGGACTTAGATTAGTAATAGTACATTAGCTACTTACGATGAAATTAAGGTTTCAGCTGTTCAATAATATAAAATAGTATCACAAAGACGAAACAAATTCTGATTTTCTTTCTGATTAATGACAAAACAAGAAATATTAAAATTTCTTTTTACGTGAAAGCTAAATGTCAAAGATTCCCGAGTATTTATTAGAATGAGTTTTTTATCTGTCGTTCGTTGAATGCTTGGAGTATATATGTTAGATGTATGTAATGATCTGTGAAAAAACGAGTAGTTAAAAATAAAAAAAGATAAATATTTTCAAAAGCTGCACTAAGTCTTCGAACAGGAATCAACCTTATCACTTTAGTATACGATTTAATGATTTCGTCAATCCGTGGCGGTTAGATTCTTATCGTCCTAGGTTAAGCTATAAGGACCACAGCAATTGAATGGCAGATTAACAGGGCTGATTTTTACTCGAAAACGTTTAAAACCTAGACTGGATATAATATTAAATGATATTCGAATTCCTGTTGAAAATGAAAAGAAGTTTTTAGGAGTTATATTAGATGATAAATTAACTTTTTCAGCACATCTAAATTATATTGCAATAAAATGTGAAAAAAATATTAACATTTTAAGATGTTTAGCTGGTGTGTGGTGGGGTGCTCACCCTTTTTATTTAAAGCTGCTTTACAATGCCATCATTCGTAGTGTTATAGATTATGCCTCATTCATATATGAACCAGCTTGTAAGAAAGCACTTAATTTATTAGACTAAACTTGATCCAAGCCAGAGCTCTACGTATAGGAGCAATGAAATCAACTTCTAAAAATGCGATGCAGGTGGATTGTGATGATCCGCCGTTTGATTTGAGACGGCAATATCTGTCGGACATGTTTCTTTATCGTTTATTCCAATTTTCTACCCATCCATTGTTCCCAAAATTACAACTGTTACATACTGCTACATTACACAATCTACATACTGGAAACACAAAAGCCTCCTTGCCTAGTTGTGAGCTATGCAAAAGTTTGTAATTTAAAATTTCCAACTCACAGAAGTAATAAACTCCGTCTCTTTGAATTTGATTACCAGACTATTTTGTTTAAACCCACTATGCGTCTTAACTTAGATCTAACTAAAGGGGATCCTTCAGCTAATCAAAATTTCTTGCGAATTAAGGATAACCTTTGGCATGGATGGCACTACATCTTCACAGATGCTTCCAAACAGAATGATAGGGGCTGCGTTGGTGTTGGATTATTTCATCAAAATTATAACATAGTTCAAAAAATTAAATGTCCCCCTGAAACTTCAGTTTTTGTTGGAGAATATAGGGGTATTATGGAAGCTATAAATTATATTTTATTGTTCAAATTAAATAAAACGGTATTTTTTTCCGATTGATTAAGTGCATTGCAAGCTTTTCAGAGCAATCCTTTCAAAACTGGTTCCAAGAACTGGATCATATTTCAATGTAAGAATCAGTTATTAAAATGCTATGCTATGCTATATATGCCTTAGGTCATATGGTTCATTTAGCTTGGATTCCAAGTCACAGTAACATAACTGGAAATGAGAAAGCTGATATGATTGCTAAGGAATCAATTATTTGTGGTGACGAAGTGCCATTTAAAAATTATTCTCAGGATCTTTTGCTCCTGCCAATTCGTGATTTAAAATTCAGATGGTTGAAAAGATGGTCAGTTAGTAGTAGACAGACGGGGACTAATTATGCAAAGTACCAACCTGTTAGTCAGAGTAAACCCTGTTTTTTTAAATTTCACTGTAGTAAGAAATTAAGCAGCATAATATAGATTTGGCCATTGCTGTTCACCTGTTCATTTAAAAAGCTAAGAATCAAAGACACATCCCTCTGTGAATGTGGCTTAGACAAAGGTGACTTAAATCACATTTTCTTTTCATGTTTTCAATTTGATCATGACCCTTTATATACATCTCTAATACATTATAAGTTTCCACTTCCTGTTCATATAGATAATACTCTGTAAATCCCATTACTATATTAATAATATCATCCTTCATATCTGTAAATAACATCAAGCTTTAGTATTATTCCATTCCTGTATATATACTCATAATGAATTAAGTATGTTCTCCATATTTTCGTTTTTTATTATATTGTTAGTTGGTTATAGTGTAAGTTGGTCAACCATTATTTTATGTGAGATATCTTTCTTTGTTTCAGACAACCCAAATTCAAAATTACCTCCTTCAGTTATATTTATTTTCCTCTTTGACGTGACACTGGCAATAATGTTCTTTAACTTTTGCCATTAATTAAAATTATCTAACTAACGATATATCGGTGAATAGTGAATACAATTTTAAACCGGGCGTATTCACTATGTGCACTGTATTCAAATACTCCGAAAAATAAACCACACTTGACTCTCGAAGTTCTCGAACACGCCTTTTGTCCCTTTTGATAAATAACAATGTTCTAGTTTGTGTTGGATTTACGTGTATGTATGAATTTAACTTGGATTTGATAGAGGAATTTATATTTTAGCTATTCTGATTGTTGATATTATGTTTGAGCTGGACTAAACCTTAAGATTAAGTGACATTACTGACACTACCTAGAAATCTTTTGAAAATTTCGGTGCTCGAAAATTTTGCAGAAATTACCTTTCAATTTTGAAAAATATTAGATAAAATAAGCAGATTAATTAAAGCAATTGGAAACGGCCCCACTGTACCTAATGGGGGCCATGGGCTTCAAAATGTGTAATGACTCTGAATAGCCCCACAGCTATTTTCGGATCAGTGTGAGGTAGAATACTAACAAAAAGATCCAAAATGCAAAGAATACAGCGGTACAGTCGCTTGGGGCGGGTAGCGTTGGCTCGCGCGTCTAGCAGGCACAGAACCTGCTCAAAAGGTGAGACGCCGCTGCGGCGGCTACTGGATGACGCGAGCACCTTCGGAGAGGGGCGGCGTGACGAGCCCGACCCGGAGCCCGAGCTGCGTTGGGCGACACAGCCGTACTCAGTGCCTCCGCCCGGCGCAGCACCATCCCCGGGTGGCTCTGAGCTCGACGCCCGCACCGATCCCCGCGACACCTCCGTCGTGCTATTTCCGGGGCAAGGGTCACAACATGTCGGCATGGGCCTACAACTGCGGGACATACCTGCTGCACGAGAACTTTACGATTTGGCTTCTAATGTCGTCGGGTGAGTAAGTAAGACGCAAATAGTTTACAGGATATCAACGCTAAATATTGTGGGTAGGCCATAATGGGAAGAAACCTTGGAACTTGTAATGAGGATCATTCACGTTTTTTGTAAAGTATGCAGATTTATAGCTAAAAAAATAATAATAAATACTCTGTTAATTTTTTTAATCAGATCTAAAATGACCAAGATACAAATATTTTATTGCACCAACCAAAAAAAACGCGCAACTAAGGTCCTGAATGCTGTGATGTGAGCCATCACATATCAACAAAAGCTGTGGGTCACCAAAATAAAGGTCTGTTCCAGATCAAAAATCAATTACTCTTTTGTTTTTAAAGATACATTATTCAAATATTGCACATATATTAAGTTATGAGCATCAATTGTATTGATTTTTATTGATATTATAGTTTGAACCATTTTTAGACATTTGCATTTTGAACACATTGTTCGCTTATATTACTCGGGGCTTGATCGCATAAGGCCTTGATGTCAAGGCAAATAAATTACTAAATGTTTTTCATGCAATCAAGCTGGAGTGATTTATTAATTAGATATGAAAAGAAAAATTGAAGTTGTATTTTTTAAAAATAATACATACAATTTTTATTTTGTAGATATTAATATTTATTTACTAAAGCCATAATTTATAGACAGATATGAATAAAAACTAATTTTACCATTTAAACCATTTAGATACCTACTTACCTAAATTATTACCTAATTGAGAACCAAAATATATTAAAATAATGAATACGATCTTGTTGGGATATTACAATATCTATCCAAATAGACTGAAGGTATCCTAGTTCCTTTATAGGCTTTTTAATGCTGCTAATGTACTCATCTCAGGTATAAAGAAGAGTGTGAAGAACATCCTCATGTGTAGCTGATTGTCAACATTTTCTGACATGCAGAAGTAAATGTTCATGTTTCTGGTAAAGTCAGTGAATACTCGGAATCCAACCAAACAATGTTATTTTATTGGCAGACAATAGTTGTTATTGTGTAAAGCTTCCCCCCTCTCTCCCCGTCTTCTCTTATTAAAAGATGCAATATGGCTATTGATGAAACATAATATATTGTCATCAGATACTATATTCTTTTCCAAAGCTGTTGCTAATACTTCATAATTTCTTCCTCCATCCATATAAGTCAGTATTGTTTGTTTGTTTTTCAAGACCTTTAATAATTATCCACTCTTCATATAATATTTATAACAAAAGAGTAGTGTGCAACTTCTCATTTATATTTTTTAAAATGAGAAATGAGTGCAAGACCATATACATAATTTTAAGAGTTTTTATTGTGTATCGCATTAACCATATGCTAGGAAGAACTTATGTTCAAATATATATATTATATTATAATTTTTTATAATTATAGTATAATAATATAATAATATTTTTTTATTAATTATAATAACATCCCCCGCAGATGTTAATAAGGAGGAAGTAATTCGGCCCTAGTGGTATGGGCTGCTATAGCTTAGTTGGACAGAGCGACAGGACGGTATTCTGTAGTCGTGGGTTCAAGTCCCACTAGCAGCCGAATTTTTTCCTTCAAATATTTGAACATATACATAATATAATATATTAATATCAAATAAATATTGTACAAATATCGTCTTTATTTGAAACTTTTGTTGACTGTTATCACATTTTCATATTATTTCCGAAAATCGCAAATATTATCTGCTAATTTTTGTAAATGTTACAGGAAACCTATCAAATCATTACCAAATGCAAAGTGTAGGCATGCGTTGGTAACTGTCAAAACTCTAGATGATGTTCGAAATATACTTTTTCCACTTAAAATAGTGATTTTTTAAAAATATTACATTAATATTATTGTAATTTTTTTAATCATCACAGATCTTAAATATATTGCGATACGATTGCGAAACACCTATGGGTGGCTGTGCTATGTTATATCATGTTAGTAATTTTGTTATTTTCCTAGATTATTTAAGTGTCAGACAATGATTGTGATGCTATGTTTTGAATTCTATTTTTGTTGTTTCTCTAGTCTAGTCTAGTTTTGTTTATGTATTTGTATATGAATTTCCATTGCTGTTATGATACCTGCGAAACATTTATCTGATTTATTTCTTAGTATTTGGTTAAGAACTACTAGCCGTTATGTCATCTTTAAGGATACTACATCCATTCTTTTTGAGAATAGTTGAGCTATATTCGTTTTCAGTATAAATAATGATCTCAATTTTTACCTCTCGATGAAACTGGGCCTTGTTTTCAAGTAAAGTAAAATTTTTGGAGGAGTTTAACAAACTCCTTTAATAGACTAAAATTTACACAATAAATATGCATTTTAGTAAGGGATATAACTTTACTTGTATTATTTAACACATATTTTAAAAGGCCAAGATTATTAGCAAAGTGATACAATTCAGCTAAATAATGAAAATAAAGAACAAATAAGTAAAAAAAATCACACCTTTGGAGCAGTATTTTTATCATTTGTTTGAGCATCATTGTGCTATGAACTTATTCTTTTGAGTTATTAGAAATGTTACTTCATGTATGTATATCAATTTACTCTGAGACAATTTATGTAATTCAACTGTACTTATATTATTTGTCACATAATTTTAGCATGTACAAGAAATAAAAAAGTACTTTTCACAAGTTTTCAAAAATAACGTTAATTAATACCATAACATTTACGACAAAAATTTAAATGCACAGTAATCATAAATGTTTTTATCTACAAAAGATGGTACTCAAGTTTAAACTAGCCCACTTAGATCACAAACTAGAATTTTTGTATCTTATTTTTGCTCTCCTGTAAAGTGTTGAATTTTGACTTATATCACTATTCACAGGAGGCACAGATATTAAGGAAGCAAATAACACTGATTATAAGGATGTTGAACGGTACTGATATGTTAACCTTTTTATTACCTTATTAGAAAGGTCCTAGCACTAGCAGGTCTTCTTTCGCGAATCCGAGGTGGGAATCGGCTCGAATACTCAACGGTACCTCGCACTTTACGCAATCCGGTTATCACTTTTTAAAACATCCATTACACTTAACAATGCTCGAATTCTTAACTTCCACACTGCACTTTTCACCGTCAAATGGTTTTATATTTAACTTTTCCATTTTAGTAACAAGTTCGATAACATTCATGAGTACCTTAAACTTCAAACTGTTCCTACAGTAGGAACGTACACTAGATCCATATACTTCCAATTTACTTTACTCTGTAATATAACGTGGCGTTACGCGTAGTCGGTATCAACAGTGTAAAGTAATTATGAACGTGAATTTTATTATTATTCCAGCTTAGTTATTAACACTGACGTGGTTTTGACAAATTATGAATGTATAAAACACGGGAGTTACTCACGTAATAAGTCAGAGTGTTCCGACTATAGTTTCAACCACATTCGGTGGTGTTTTACAAAGAGAATACGGTGCGGTCGCGGTCGCGTGCGGGCGGGGTGCTACTTGCTGCGTTGGTGAATTCTGGTGTGAGTCTTCTTCGTCACTGCAGGTGTCCTCCGGGATGGTATCGGGGACACTCAGACACACAGTACTCACTGTATCCTCATAACCGGGCCCTTCACAAATACTCGTGTACGCTCCACGGAGAGATGGCTTCCAGGTTGGTGGCAGAATACAAATACAAATACAAATTTATTTATTGGCACAAAACACTTTCAATACATGATAGATTACTAAAACATGTGATTATCCATGTATACATAATTATGTATGTGAATACAATATAAAGGCCTTTAGCAGCCGTGCTAGGGTCACCTGTGTTACGGCTGCTAAGCTACTTCCTATAATCAAGCAATACATCTTATGCAACGAGCATCTTGACTATTCATACCTAACTTAATAAATATATTATTAAAACAACATAGAACAGATACAAAGAAAAGCCAGAATATTATGTTACTTAACTAAAACTTACATAACCTAATGCGCGGTATAAAGAAATGAGGGAATAAGAACATTTTATAATTTAATATCACTTAACAATCAACCCATTTTTTTAACAAATTTTCAATGCAAATAATTCGTATCAGAAAACGTACACATCAGAACAGCTAATACAAGCTATCGATGCCGCTTCTAAACAAAAACACAACAGGTTTAATACAATAGACATTCCACAACCGGCGAAGTGACTCGGAACAGAGACGGATACAGTAGCTATTGATTTTGTTATTTTTTTTATATTTTTATTTTTTTGTTTCTACTATAACTATTTTAATTAATCATGTTATTATTTGTCTTGTTTATAAGTAGTGTTCGAACAGTTTTGTATTTTATATTATTATTAATTATTACATTTCCTTACATTTCACTACATACATGTATTTAAATGTCCACTGAGTATATGTGTGTATTGTGTTGGGAGGGGGTGTGGGTCTTGGCAATGTGGGTGAGTGTCTGGGGGTGGGGGAGGGGGGGGTGTTATTGAATGTGTGGTTAGGTGTATGTGGGCGGGCTCAAGTATTGGAACATAGTATATCTTCCGTGGAGCTATAGTCTAGCCCGACAAGATAAGTATATATACACTTTTTACACTTTGAGAAAGTCTGCGGATAAATGTTTAGACGTTTGTTGATCTTCTTATAAATAGAAAGTCCAAGGTAGCAAAATTGTCTACAAGCGAACATTGATCGGAAAAGAACTGACGAAAGGGAAAGATCATTGGACCGCCTTCTGTTACAGTGGCTCTTCGCGTCAAACGGTATACTTATATGCGTTCTAAGGACACTTTTATATATAAATAGCTGTCTAACAGTGAGTATTTTAGTTTCTGAGTAAAGACGATTTGTAGGGAAACGAAAAGGCTTTGAAAGCATAACTTTTAAAACGGCTCTTTGAGATCTTTCCACTCTCAATAGATATGTTTTGTATGTTCCACCCCACACTACGATACAATACGACAGGAGAGAATGACATATAGCATAGTATATAGTTTTTAATAAATTTAAATCAGAGAAATGTCTAAGGCGTTTAAAGACTCTTATTAACTTACGGACTCTGCTAGTCAATAACCTTGTATGCTCTTTCCAGTCTAGTAATTGGTCCAAAACTACTCCAAGATACTTGACGTGACATTCTCTTTGAAGGAAACTGCAGTGACATGGAGTGGAGACAGCATTGTTACACGTATGAGCTCTTATACGTATACTATCAGGGGGTGGTTGGGTTACTAAACTTTTTGTGAAAGTGATACATTTTGTTTTAGAGATGTTGAGTGTCAACAAGTTGTTTCTAAGCCAGGACATGATTTCTGTAAGCCCAATTTCAGCTTGTCTTGTGACTTCGCTCCACGTGGGTGCGGCAAAAAGCAATACAGTATCATCCGCATATGCTACGATTTTACTAACTGTGTTAAATTTGATTTCAAAAACATCGTTAACATATACAAGAAAGAGAGTAGGGCCGAGAATACTTCCCTGTGGAACGCCGTAAGTGACGGTAATTTCATCACTCAGCAAATCGCCAACCTTGACTCTTTGAGTCCTATTAGTTAAGTAGTCAGCAAAGAGTCGGAGGGCAATATCCCTAACACCAACACCCTCCAATTTGTTTATAAGGATGGGAACAGAGACAGTATCGAAGGCTTTGGCTAGGTCCAGGAAAATTCCCACGCATTTATTTTTACTGTCAACTTGCCTAGCAATGAATTCCGTGACCGTTAAAACTGCATGTTCAGTTGACTTGCCTGAAACGAAGCCAAATTGATTTTCTGATATAATTTTGAATTTTGACAAATATGAAGTTAGACGTTTATTCAAAAGACGCTCGAGTATTTTTGATAAACTAGAAAGAATGGATATAGGACGGTAGTTATCGATACTATCCATGTTCCCTCCCTTATGAATAGGCTTAATAATGGCCGTTTTAAACAATTTTGGGAACACTCCTGTAGAAAAGCTCAAATTACATATGTGAACTATAGACGGTACAATGACTTTCCTACACGACTTTAGGACTTGACCTGATATAGAATCATATCCCAAAGCACAGGATGATTTCAAATTCATGATAATAGAATCAACTTCTTGTTCATCGGTGGGGAAGAGAGAAAACGTTTGGGGTGCAACACATGCCGGTTGTACACTTTTGTTCGTAGAATGGCCAGAAAGAATTTTGCTAGCTAGCTCTTTACCAACATTAGAAAAGTGATAATTAATAAAATTCAATGAGTCCAAAGGATGTGACTTTAAATTAAGGAGCTTATTATTTTCATCAATACATATTTTATGTGAATCTAGCTTGGCAACTTTCTTAATTATTTTCCAGGTTTTTTTGCAATTATTACCAGCCCTTTTAACCTCGGTTTCTTCATATTGAGCTTTGACTTTCCTTAATATGTCCTTGCAGAAATTTCTATATCTCCTGTACGTTATTGAGCTCATTTTATTACTAGGGTTATTTAAGGCAACCATGTGGGGCTTATCACGATGTTTAATACAGCGTAGCAGACCAGGAGTTATCCACGGCTCGATGATTCGCTTACGACATGGCACCTTTTTAATAACGGTATTTAGATCAATTGCTCTCTTAAGTTCAGATACTAGTATATAGGTAGCTTTATTAACTTCATGAGTATCTAACAAATTATTCAACATATCAATGCTCAGGTCATTAACTATGTTCTCATATTTAATAACCTTCACAGCATTATGAGTGTTTCTAGGTATCCGATGATGTTCCAAAGCTAAGATTAACGTCGAATGGTCAGTAATAGAGTTTAATAGAACAAACGAAGTAGCTTTTAGTGAGGTTTTCAAAAACATATGATCTAGGCAATTTTGTCCTCTAGTAGGAAACTGGTGAGCTGGCATTAACTCGTGGTAGGCCAAAATGTCAAGATATTCATCAACTGAGGAGTGATTTCCCAATATGTTTATGTTTATATCACCCGTGAGTATAATGTTTCTACAGGTTTTAATCGAATTTAGAATAGTATCTAAGTTTGTAAAGAAGTTATCGAGCGAATGGTATGATGGTGATCGGTATATTGCTACAAGAGCTGTATCATTACCAATACGAAGTATCAAGCAGTTAGCCTGGAATGCCGGTGGTTCTGTAACTACAGCCGAAAGATCATTGCGAACAAAAACAACCACACCTTCGTTTTGATTTATATTCGATTTTGTTAAGTAAGTGTTGTAATTATAAAGGGTGGGAATATAGTCAATTGAGTTTAACCAACACTCCGTAAGGATTATTATATCGACGTCTATCTTGATACAGCCTAGTAACGCTTGAATTTGAGTTAGGTTACAACCTACACTTCGAATATTTTGACATAAAACAATTAAGCGTTTACCGTTTACCTTTAATAGTTGGAGTGAGGCATCATCAACAGAACATAAAAAGGAGTCAGCGATTCTATGGGTGTCCAATTCTTTGCTTAAATCTTTTAAATCCATGAAGAGAAAAACAATTTGGTACGTAGAACCAACAATACGTCTAGCAGACTCCGTGGAGGAGTTGTAGGTGGAGACATGATTAAATTAAAATTGTATATATAATGCAAGGAAATAAGTAATGGGGTTAATTCCAAAGTGTTCACACTGCACCGCTGGACAATGTCAAAATTGTTATCAAAAAATGTGTTATTGTGTATGTAAAATGGCTTTGAGAGGAAATGTGTTAAGTAAATTGTGAGATAGTTGAAAGACAAAGAAACATATTGCCCTAGTATAGAAATGAAACCACTCGGTCTAGACTCCCTGTAGTTTCTTGAGTTCACCCAGCTGAGATTCATCTTTAATGAGAATGTGGGAAGCTCCTTCTTGTTTTCTGAGATATATGTTACCACGAGTACACCAGCAGTAATTATAACTATTGGATTTGGCAAAGTCCCTGGCCAGAAAGAACAGCCGCCTCGTTTTGGCTGTCATATGCTCCGATATATATATCGGAGCCGAGGGCAGGCCGAGCCCTAATTGAATTGTGGTGAGATGGTGCTTATAGTCTCTACCAGTTTTTTTTGCCGTGCGAATAAATTCTTCTTTCCTCATCATTGTTGTGAACTTTACTAGTATGGGTGGATCGTTTTTGGACTTGGTGTTTACTCTATAGATATCCATTATTTCCGATTTCTGAATATCAAGACTCAGAGCATCACCTAGTTTCACTACGAGTTCCCTGAGTGTAAGCTTTGTTTCGCCTGTTTTTCTCGGTACATTTCTTAACTCAACTGTGGAGGACCAACTGGTTTTCTGTAGGGTTTCTAATTTTTCTTCAAGTTCAATAATGTATTTTTTATCTTCTTTACTTTCACGCCTCAAATGTTCGTAGTCCATTTTTATTTCATCGTACTTGGCCGATAAAAACTCCAGTGTCTTGTTTTGTTCAATATTATTTTGTTTAATGTCATCACTCAAACTTTTGAATCTATTTTCGAATAGTTCAATTAGTTCCTTTTTTAATGCACTGATGGAATCATTTATACTATCATCCGCGACTCTACGCCTTTTCTGTCTAAACACATTAGGCTTACCCGAGTCACTTGCAGTTGCAATGTCCGAGTCCGATGGTTGACCTTGTCCGGTTATTACAGCTGGCGGCGTACGTTGCATGATTACGACTTTAATTGTAGGACGAAACGAACACGTGAGGTAGTTAAATAATTTAGAAGGGAGAATTAAAAATATTGCAAAGTAAAAGTAAGCACGAAACACGTCTGCTCTCAACGGAGGCACGGGCGGAAGAGGAGAATCGATCCTCCGTCTCGATTGAAATTTGGTCGTCTTTCTATTTCGATCACTTCTCATATCTTTCGGGGCACGTACAGCTTCTCTCGCGCCAACACTCGAGCTTTGTCGAACCGGGTATAGTGCCGCGTAACAGAGTCCCGAGAATGTTCTGCCACGGCGGAGCTGATAATGTCCTGATTCTTTGTGGAGCGCATGTGTTCAGTGAGCCTCGTCGAGATGTTTCTTCTTGTTTCATCAACGATCTTGATCACGATCTTTGGGTGAGCGAACCAACTGCCTCAATTTCCTGAGGGGACGGAAGATTGTCTTAATGCTGTACCTTCGGCGTTGCAAGTTTCCAATACTTACGTTCAAATTATATCAAGGAAAAATTCGACTATCAGTGGGACTTGAACCCACGACTACAGAATACCGTCCTGTCGCTTTGTTCAACTAACTTATGGTAGCACTCCACTGGCGGTCCAAATGTATACCTTCATTTTAACATCTGAGCGGATGTTGTTCTTAGCGCCATCTACCTTTAATTGTATGATTATATACATTAGGAATTAATTAATAGGACTGATAGACCAACATAACAGTTGATATCGTATCGAGCTAAGGCACTTATTCCCCTTATTCTAAGAGTTTTATGGTTTATTGCATTATCAACATGCTAGGCGGAACTTACGTTTAAACTATATGAAGGAAAAAATAATTTGTGTTCATATAATTTGAATGTAAGTTCCGCCTAGCATGTTGTTAATGCAATAAGCTATAAAACCGGGACACTCAGACACACAGTACTCATACTGTGCGTCTGAGTGTCCCCGATACCACCCCGGAGGACACCTGCAGTGACGAAGAAGACTGACACCAGGTGCATCCTGGTACGCAGCAAGTAGCACCCCGCCCCCCGCAACAACATATGTCATCGCGGGCGCAGCCGCCCGCAGTACTAGGCGAACCACGACCGCGAGCGCACCGTATCTGTACTCCTTGTAAAACACCACCGAATGTGGTTGAAACTATAGTCGGGACACTCTGACTTATTACGTGGGTAACTCCAATGTTTTATACATTCGTAATATTCCAATTTATGAGTACTTATATTAAGGAAGCAAATAAAACACTGATTGTAAAGATGTATGATGTATTATCCTTTTTGTGAATTAGAAACATATAGGTCTCGTAGCACTTCTGTCTAAGGTACGACAAGAATAAGATGGCGTATTCATATAACCGGAAGTTAATGTCGCCATTTTGTATTCTAAGAGTATTTTTTGTAATCGGGAATCACACAAGTCACCAGTTTCGCCGTCTTTCTATCAATCTATTATTACACGAGTCGTTAGTGCGCGTCGTCTTAACACAACCCTCGTCTCTGTCGGAGCTATAATAAGAGCTAGGAACACGATCATCGCGTGTTCGAACGCCTCACGTTGTCTCTCATTCGAGTCGTTCACTTCTCGTCTCATCTCTTGATCACGCTTAGAGACATGGACCCTTCTTAACCTACTCCAAAAAAGGAGGAGATTTTATTATGTTCGACGGTATGTATTTTTTATGTATGTTCACCGATTTCTTACCTATTTTTGTATCGATACTCAAAATTCTTTTTTTATTTGGTAGAGTGTACCTCCGAGGTGGTTCCATTTAAATTTCATCAAAATCGGAAAAGCGGATTTTGAGTGACACTCCAATAACTGTAACATGTTACGTCTACTTGGACGACTTCCTCATTGCAAGAAATTGGTGAACATACAATGATATCAGTTGATCCTGTGAGTCACCAAAAAGTGACAAAACTTATTTTATCACAAAATGGAATCGTCTATGACACTCAAATTGTGAATTAACTTATCGGTACCACGCGCACAATATTGTGATAATAGTTACTTTTGAACTGCTTGGTACCGACTTCAACAAATTATTTCACACTTTTGAGTGTTGAAGTCGGTACCATTTTTTGGTAAACATTTGTTCTTTCGCGATACGTCATTCGTAGAATACCGGGTGGAATGTTTTAACCCCACCGGTATATATACGGAGAAATGAAACGAAAGGTAAGAACCACCAAATCTGAATCCTATATAATAGTTAAGTCCCGCAGCGACTAGTGCGCGTGCGGTACCGTGACTCGTCGGTCGCGTCGGCAGGTGGGACGTGTGGGGCGTGTGCACGCGCGGGCCGGCGGCGGAGCTGGAGGCGCGCTGCCAGACGTGCGTGGTGGTGACGTCGCTGGCGGCGCTGGAGCGCGCGCGCGAGCGGCGGCGCGGAGCCGTGGAGCGCGCGCGCGCCGCCGCCGGGTTCTCGCTCGGGGAAGTGAGCGCGCTCGTGTTCGCGCGCGCGCTGCGGCTCGAGAGCGCGCTGCGGCTAGTGGAGGTGCGCGCGGCGGCGATGCGCGCGGCGTCGGCGGAGCGCGCGGGCGGCATGCTGACGGTGTGGCTGGCGCCGGACGCCAGGCTGGGAGAGCTGCTGCGGGGCGCGCGGGAGGAGGCGGAGGAGCGCGGCGTGCCGGGGCCGGTGTGCGAGGTGGCCAACTACCTGTACCCGGGGTGCAAGGTCCTCGCCGGGGACGAACAGGTAACCGGTGTCGCGTGGACACGCACGTGACCGCCTCTCAGCATCAAGCGAATAACCTTGAACGTTAGCCGATTTCGATAGGTCGAATTAAGAACCGTGCTGCACACGTCCAATACACGCAGAACTATATCAGCTTAACGAATTGTGGGAAAAGTTCACCAAGAGATTTTTTTAAAATATGGGACAACATTCACTTACAACACATTGTAAGTGGCTCCGATCATTGGGTGGGATTTCAATTGAATGATTATTTGAAGGTGTCCAAATATATGTATAATATTCACCTACTTGTATTATTTAGATTTTTCTTGTACAAAATTCCACGGATCCTCAACAGATGGCGCTGATGAATAAATAGATCGCGCAAGCGTTTCATCCGGAAACTTTTATATGGCTTTGTGTTTTTTAGATTAAGTGAGAATAACTTGTACCATATTGGATACGCCAATAAAGTTTGCTACAATCAAGTGCAGTTTTTTCTTCATATCAATTGAGCCATAGATTGAGACGGATTTGGACGAAAAAAGTACAGAAGGAAAACCTTTATGACAATACAGAAGAAGATTAAATAGAATAACGTTTATTGTGCACTAATAACTAGAAATACATGTAGGGTCAGTAAATACATAATAAAGGCAATGAATTATAATATGTTTACTCTATATATACATTATAATATAATATATAACAATGCACATGTGATGGTCGTGTGGTCAGTGCACAAAAGGAGTCCGTTCAGCATAATGCTACAATCACAATGCAGCGTTGCAGCGCTGATTATCAACTTACTCCTTAGGATACTCGTGGTATAATAGTACATTATCATAGATGTGGGTGTTTAATACAAATAATAAAATATAAAACACCTAACACTTATTTTTATAAGAAACAGGTATCCTTCTTTATGAGCGTAATTAAAAAGAGAATAATCGTTCAAATATCTTGGGTTTTCTGGATTCATGTGTTGATAATCAACTTTAAATTCAAAGTATTTATTTATACAATTATATAACATAAGTATACCTAGGTACCTACTTATTACCCAAACAAAAACAAAAAATAGTACAAAATATTCACGTAAAATGTAGTAGGTATGTTTATAATCGAGGCACCCATCAGATATACATATTTATCATTACTTATATATATCTAATTAATTAAATCTCTTATAATTTATAATGCAGGCAGAGTGCCTGCAGTTTTAGAATTTAGAAAGGGCATGGAATTAGTTTATTATAATAGCCTTTGGGTACTTATTTTAATGGGCACAAAAAAAAAATTCTATGAAATCAGAACCTCAAGTCTACATTGTTATATATGTTACATGTATTTAAATGCCTATATACATATACAGAATTGATTATAACATCATTAGTGTATGCTTACTGAAGTTAAAACAAGTATATAAGTTCTACTTGAATATGTTGCTTATATCTCGCTCACAACTGATGCGAAATACTTTTTCTCCTGGGCCTCGTTTCACCAGTACTCTCCCATTCTTGACCCAGACCACCCCTTGACAAATTTCCAATCTAACTTCTTCTTTTTTTCCTTCGTTTTATACAATAGTTTTTTGTTGTCTCTTGTTAATCGCTCATTAAAATATACTCGCGTTATCTTGGTGTCAAATAGTCCAAAATCGGCTGCGGTAACAGCCCGTGGGCGCGCCAGATATAAGTCAGCGCCAGCGCGCAGATATAAGTCGATCCCGCAGAGCTCGCCGGGCCGAGCGCATCACCACGGGGCGCGGGTGCGGTTCACTCGCCGGCTGCAGCCCCGCTCGCTGTACGAGGGCGCCCAGTTCTATAAATACTAATAATATCCGCGTTGACTAGTGGTGTTTCCAGCTTAGTCGCAGCAACTGTTACCAAACTGCGCAGGTCCTCCCCGGTAGCTTCCGGGATACCCACTAGCTCAATATCTGAAAGCAAGTTATATTGGTCCCTTTCATTAGAATCACGCTTGAGTTCGTCGACAGCCACCTGGAGGCTTCGGATGCCTTCATTACTTCCTGTGGTCTCGAGTGATTCTAGGCGTCGTTCAACTTCTGCCGTTCGCTGAGACAATTTAGTGACGTCTTCTTTACATGTCAGAAATTCTGAGTAGACCTCGTTCAGGTCAGTTCTCAGATCTTTAAACTGTTCGCGAAACAAACTCAATTCTGATTTTAAATTCTGGACTATGTTACGAAAATTCTTCATCTCAATGTGTATTCTGATAATTTATTGTCAGTACCCTGCTCAGAGGATGAATCTCCATAGCATGATGACGTAGCTGCGGTAACACGATCCTGTTTTTCTGGAGCACGTAACATGCACAACCATTTTTTTGGAAGAGGAGATACTCCGTTTGATATGCATCGGGTATGGAAACACTTTTACAGCCAAAGCAAGCCGCGGACGATATAAATTTCCCGCATACGTTGCACTTCGTTATGACTTGACGATGTTGTCTTGTGAAATTGTGATTTACCGATATCGTAATTTTTTTTATTTATTTATTATTAAGAAGACTATCGACACATAGCTTAACTTAGGTATACAGTATTGAATATGAAAAGTGTCATTAATAAGTCTCCACAGATAGAGATTATCTGTTTAACAAAAATCACACAAAATATTTTAACATCCTCAATCCAAAATTTACACTAAACTTAGAAAAATTTAATTTTTGCACACAATAACACATTTTTATTTTAATCATTTCCCATTTTCATCTGCGTTGAACCAAAGAAGGTTTGGCTAAGTTTGGCCTTGATCGATGAAAGGCTGGATGTGAAAATATCGATATGTAAGTTGCTCTGCTTGTTGTAGTCATTAAAAGTTTTGCGCGCTCGGTATATATATATGTATTTTGGCGGTAGTTTGTGGTAATAGTAATAGTTGCACAGGTTCAGCACTAGATGTCGCTAAAAGTATTTAGCTATTTGTTTTGTTATTAAAACAGTTACATAAAGCTTAAATGCACAAACAAACCGGTATATATACAAATACAAATTTCTTTATTGTTATTAAACTTCGTACATAATAGCATAGGTGGCCCTGACTGCTGCTTTAGCGTTAGCTGTGTTGCAGCAGTCAGTGTCTTCCCAAGGTTGGCTTAGTTAACAATAAAAAAAAAAGGAACAAAAACATACTATATTACAACAACAAAAAAAAAAAAGAAGGAGACCTCAGTCAAGTGCATGTACACACAACCGTCAGTTACTTTTAGATAAAAGATTTTCAACATGCTGATATTCTAACTTTTGTAACCAATCCTTTACAGTAGTTTTTAAATTGTATGAAGACATATTTTTTACAGGTGTTATAAAGTTCAGTCTGTTATATAAAATAGGTGCCATATGATAATAGTGTCTCCACGCCAAGTCACACTTGTACCTTGGTATTGGACATTTCACAACTCGTTTTGTGGTTACTGGTAAGAATGGGACTGTATCTATGTGGTATCTTCTGATGCACTGGTCAACAAACATTTTTCTTACTGAAAAGGTTTTACAATCTTTATATAGATCTGTGGTGGGATATCTGAAAGGCAGAGACATAATAACCTTTAGCAAGGCGCGTTGTGCACGTTCTACTTCGATCATGTGAGTCTTGGCTGCGCTACCCCATGTATTGTAATTAAGCTCCACTAGCACACCACTATCTAACTTGTATGGATGAAATATTAATCACAATCACTTTTTAATGAAGTCTATATGTAGAAAATTGAGTCATACTGAAAATCACTGTCACCATGTGATTTTGGAAGAGAAACAATTCTATCATAAACAAGTGGTTTTCTGCAGTAATTTAATCACAAAATAAAAACTGGGATCACATTTATGAGACACGGCCTACTCACATTTTTTCCCCATATATCCCACAAGGTGGACCGAACTATCGAACCAAAGCTCCAACAACTCATTCATCATTCTCGTAGTAGTAAAAGTTACATCACTCAAACTGCCAAAGATAACAATCCCAATATTTTCAGGGAAGTATGAAGAATGGATGGCATTTAGAGATTTATTCGTATCCTTAGTCCCTTCAAATGCTGCTTTGGGTGGGGTGCAGACGTTACATTATTTAAAGGGTCATTAAACTGGGGAAGCAGTTTTCTTTAGCAGTTGTGTTAATGTTTTCTTGAGCAGTTGTGTTAAATTTTAAATAACACTGAAATCATTAAAATGTAATTTTGTCACGGGGATTATTATATTTTTTGTATAAATTGTGGTATTTAGACTTTTCGTTTATAACTTTTATTAAAGATGAACAGGGGGCCTACCACCAACTCTTATAGCAGTATTATTGTAATCTTACTTTGAATTTTCGTACCACAAGGCCACATAAGCAATGTTACTTTAATGTTGTTTAGACTAAGCAGTTTTGTGACGTAAACCTCTATTTCGTTCGCTCAAAGCGTACCATGAGCCAGCGCCAACGAAAGCGACAACGCTATATGAAAATATAATGTTGTCTCGCTTGCCCTTACAGCAGGAATGTTTCTTCGTTCATTCTACACGTCACTGAGCGATAATAAAACAATAATGTTTTAAGACGTTCATGGTACGAATCTGAGCATTATTACTTTAAGCTTGAAGTATGACGTTCTTGAAACATGATGGTTTTGTAAAAGTTGATGGTACGGCCCCTGGGGGGCTACCACCAACTCTTATAGCAGTATTATTGTAATCTTACTTTGAATTTTCGTACCACAAAGACACATAAGCAATGTTACTTTAATGTTGTTTAGACTAAGCAGTTTTGTGACGTAAAACTCCATTTCGTTCACTCAAAGCGTACCATGAGCTGACTTAACAGCGAGTAATATTGTTTTATTCCTGCTCTAATGTCAAATTTAGCCATCATAAAAAAGTTGCTCTTTCGCCGCGGAAACAACATTACTTGTGATATTTTATAACAAAACAGCATATTTGAAGTAAAGTGAGTTATTTTTTGTTATTCTGGTGAATGTGGTGTATTTTCGTTATTATCCATATTGAGTTTGAAATAACGTTAATCGATGTATTTAAAAAAAAATACTGTATGGATCTAGAGTTTGACCACTATCTCACTTGATGTAGTTCTAGGATCTAGTTGTCTAGTTTGGAGGGATCTATTGTAGGCAGTAGCTCTGTGATTATTTTAAAACTCCCACAAAACATCGAGCTGCCGCCCAGAAACACGACGTGCCCTGCTGCAAAAATTGTAAAAAAACCTCTTGACCCACTTGAAATTCCTTAGACTAGCATATTAACACTGAGACAAAGTAGCTGCATGCACACAAACTTACTTTCTGTTTTCCATTTTTGTATTTATTCAAAACAATATTTATTATAAAATAATAAGATACCAATGCACTACGACTGTGATATATTTACAAAAACTTTTAAACACCGCGCGCCGTTAGTTTCAATAATCACCCACAGCTTTACTCACACAACGATAAAATCAAATTCACGGACACGTCCCATTGATTTACAAAAAAACCCAAGATGCACAGTCTCGAATAAAAGTCACGCTCGAAAATGTAGCCAAACACTCACCAATTATACGTACGTAGTTATAGTTATGCTGTAAGCATATATTTTTGCAGATTCAACCATACGCAATTTGTATAAAGTTGTTTTTTCAACCAAAATATCCATATTTTCATAACACATTTGTTTAGTATTTTAAGCGTTTGCAAAATTGTGTTCTAAACACAAAATTATACTTTTATCTGAGCATAAATATGTTGTTGGGTAGAACATAGGTATATCAATAAAACAAATATTAACAGTTCGTTTTTTTTTTAACGTTTAAACTAATCGTTTATTTATATTAATGATTAAAACAGATACGTGTTATAAATTTATAAGTTTAAACGCAAAATAACTCAAAATCAACGACACGAAATACATTAACTTCCTTGAAATAAGTTTAGTTTATTGTAAAGTTGTGTTTTTCAATTAGATTTCAACTCTCCTGTTGTTTTTTTAGCAATATAATGTAGACGAACGTCTATAAACTTTTCTATAATAGCTTTTATAAGGCTAATTTTGTGATTGAATAGAGCAGGTTGTTCACGGGAATGTATGTCAATACTAGAAAATATATTTAAATGGAAGGCACGTTATAAAACTAAGAAACACAATTAGACTTTGGTTGTGTTTTTTATTCGCTGCTCTCGTCTTATAATCTCCTTTGTTTTACTACATATAGTGTAAACATTTTCACTCGCCTAGCTTAGATAATATTTACGAACATTTAACAAATCGTCAAATTGACTACCTCTCTTCCTATATTAAATTATATAACATAGTCATATTTGTCAAAAACTAAATACAAAAAGTTCAAAAGTACATAAACTTATTAATTAAAGAAATAAACACAACAAAAAAATCGTCTCCATTGAACAAGAACAAGGTCATTTTTGTTATGCGTTTAAAATAAAAAGGAGGACACAATGGATCGTTCTTACAGTGAAAAAGCAGGTATTCAAATTTGCCGTATTATACTTAGATGTTGAGTGAAATTTTTAGACAAATTAAATCAAAATAACATATTGTTCCATATATTCAGTCATAAAAACAACAAAAACTAATCAATAAACTCTTTTACTTACCGAAAATATGATATCCCATCCTTTTTTAACCTTTATGACGTAATATTCTTAAAATTTGTCAGAGAACACTTCGGCATTTTAACGAGTGCACCTAGACGCGAGCGACGCGAGACTTTTTGAAATGAATTCAAAAATCATTTTACGCGTACGGTTTTGAGACGTTGATTGTGCATCTTGGGTTTTTTTTGTAAATCAATGACACCTCCACATACGTCACATGTGGACTCGTAGTCTAAAACGCCAGCGAAAGCGACAACGCTATATGAAAATATAATGTTGTCTCGTTTGCTCTTACAGCAGGAATGTTTCTTCGTTCATTCTATCGCGTCACTTAGCGATAATAAAACAATAATGTTTTAAAACGTTCATGGTACGAATCTGAGCATTATTACTTTAAGCTTGAAGTATGACGTTCTTGAAACATGATGGTTTTGTAAAAGTTGGTGGTACGACCCCTGTACCAAATAGAATAATTGGTTTCATTGAACTTAGCGGAGTATGTTTTTTAATTATCATCTTCAAATGTATCATCCAATTGTTGTTACTACAGAGAGCCCATTTATGTCCTGCTTTCAATTGACAAGAAATCACACATTTCAATAATTATATTTGTTCTGGTTTTATTTATCTTTTATAGCTAATTTTGATTTGTTTCAGGATAAGTTGAGTTTGTTGTTGACCTCGGAGATTCTAATTATTTTTCTACTTTATGATTTTTTCTTCCGATATTGGTAGTTGTTCCTAACCCGCTTTTTATGATGACATCTTATCGTATTTGAGAATTATCTTCTGCCTTGTTCTTTCCACGCAATGATTTACACCTTTTTAGGACAAATCCCAGAAAGCCCACGTAATGTTTAAAATAAAACGAGGCACGTCAATTATAACACAATTTAATATGATCAATGAAGTGTACAGTATTTTCAATTTATTTTTATTTTATTTTACATGGAAAACAAACAGCTTTATTTCACAAACGATTGTAGGTTCATGATGACAAGTTTACATTTAGCATTAAATAGTTTTCACTTTTGGAACTAGAAAAAACAAGCGACCCTTATAGATAACGCGACGAGATAATAAAAATAATATAATAGGAGTACTAATCACATGCTGACTATCGAAGTGTTATAGTTACTTACATGCTATTGGTGAAAGTCACATAAATCAATCATTGTACATAATAACAGTAATGAGATGTGAATATTTTTTAGCCCGTGTCATGGGTGTTTTTTATTTAATTTATTCTTACTTTTCGTCCTATATTTTAGCGATATTTTTATAAAAAGTTCATCGAAGAAATCTTTAGAAATCATGTTCTTAAATGCATTATAATTTAGCATGAATAGATCACAACGATCAGAGAAATTTAAATTAAAGTTATTCATTGTACGAAGCAAATAGGCACTTGCACGATAATTGGTACGCCGGGGGGGAGTAAACAATCGAAGGTGATTGTTACGACACACAGTTCAGAGCGGTGCCACGAGTTTAGCAGTAATGAACTGTCTATTTTATTTAGGACGACGTTATGCAATAAAGTGAGGTCTGCAGCTTCTCTTCTTTTATATAATGGAAGTAGGTGGTGGCGACAACAAAACTCTTCGTAATCATAGTCAGTCAAATTTTCCTTATATCTTACAAATCGCAGAAACTTTTTTGTGGTCTCTCGAGTATATTAATGTACTTATCGTAACAGGGGTTCCAAGCTTGTGATGCATACTCCAAATGACTTCTGAACAATATAGAATCTTTAAAGTTTTGATCGTTTTAAAATCTTTGGTTACTCGGAGCATGAAACCTAAAGTTTTCATGGCCTTAGAGGATATATTTTCTATATGCTGATCAAAGAGAAGCTTAGTCAAGAGTGACGCCGAGATCGACGACAGAATCAGCCCGTTTGAGAGATTGCCCATTGAGTGGTCGTACTTGAGTGCCTTCTTCGATCTACTGAATGTAATACAACAGCATTTTCTGATATTAAGATCTAATTTGTTTGTTAAACAGTAGGTATATAGGTTATCAAGATCCTTTTGAAGTAACTCTAAATCATTCGGGCTATACATTTCTTTGTAGACTCATGTCGTCGGCAAATGAAAGGAATTGAGTATGTCTGAAGCAATGGCTGATATCATTAATAAAAATGGCAAAGAGGAGTGAGCTGAGTATCGATCCCTGCGGAATGCCAGAGGGAATGGGTGACGAGGCCGAAGCATACCCATTCAAGACCACAGTTTGGCTACGACCAGTAACATACGAGGTGAACCACCTAAATAGATCACCACTTATCCCCGAGGTATATAGTTTCGCAAGAAGAATAGAATGATCAATACGATCGAAGGCCTTAGTGTAGTCCGTATAGATTGATCAACCTGGCCTCCATTTTCAATTCCTGGAGTCACCGAATCGGTAAATATGACTAAGTTAGTAGTGGTCGACCTCCCCTTCAGAAAACCATGCTGTTGAGAAATGAAAAAATGTTTTAAGACAGCGTATAGCTGCTCATGAACAACTTTCTCAAACACCTTGGCTAGTACACAGAGCTTAGAAATCGGCCTGTAGTTTGAGATATCACACTTAGGACCTTTTTTATGATTAGGAGTAATTGTTGCCGTTTTCCAGAGTCTAGGCATCACACCATCAGAAATAGATCTACTAAATAGCAGACTTACAGGATAAACCAGACTGCTGGCACAATTAACTAGAACAAATGGATGCAAACCATCCGGCCCAGCAGATTTCTTACAATCTAGAGATTTTAAGTAATTAAGTATAACATACTTCGATAGTGCAGATTTGAAATGCTTTCACCCGAATCGAAACACTGGGGGCCTACCACCAACTCTTATAGCAGTATTATTGTAATCTTACTTTGAATTTTCGTACCACAAGGCCACATAAGCAATGTTACTTTAATGTTGTTTAGACTAAGCAGTTTTGTGACGTAAACCTCTATTTCGTTCACTCAAAGCGTACCATGAGCCAGCGCCAACGAAAGCGACAACGCTATATGAAAATATAATGTTGTCTCGCTTGCCCTTACAGCAGGAATGTTTCTTCGTTCATTCTACACGTCACTGAGCGATAATAAAACAATAATGTTTTAAGACGTTCATGGTACGAATCTGAGCATTATTACTTTAAGCTTGAAGTATGACGTTCTTGAAACATGGTTTTGTAAAAGTTGATGGTACGGCCCCTGATCTTTGTACAACATTGGTGATGGATAGGAATTATGCTGCTTGTTCGATTAATATAAGACCAAATAGCTTGAGGCTATCTTGAATGGATTTTTCAACGTCTGCAATATATTTGAGATAACATTCGAGTTCAACTCTTTTTACTCGTTCACATAGGATCCTAAAAGAGTTTCTTTCCGATATATTACTGTATATTTTAGATTTCCTGTGGTGTTTATTTTTTTCTTTCATAATTTCAAGTAATTTACTAATTTATTGTTTATATGTTAACGTCTAAAATCAAACGCTTGCGCGTTTTAGCGACGTACAGCGCCATCTATGTTAATTTGTGGAAACTAAAATGGTGGCATTTAAACACTAGTTCTTTCTTGTTTTGCAGTGTTTACCTTTACAGTTTGCTATATTAGACGAAACTCGGGCGAGTGAAAGTGGCCAATAGATGGAATTAAAGCAATCAGTCGCGTCGAAGCGCGGTCCGCGGCGTCACTCGACCGTCGACCGAATCGCTCCCGTGTTGCAGGCGCTGGCGTGGGTGGAGCGGTGCGGCGGCGCGCTGGGCGTGCGCCGAAGCGCGCGCGTGCGCGTGGCGGGTGCGTTCCACTGCGCGCTGATGGCGCGCGCGGCGCATGCTGTGCGCGCGGCAGCGGCGGCGGCGCAGCCTGCCGCGCCCGCGCTCACCGTCGTGTCGGGCGTGTCGGGGCGCGCGCTGCGCTCGGGGGCAGCGGTGGAGCGCGCGCTGGGGGCGGCGGTGGCGGCGCCGGTGCGTTGGGAGCAGGCGCTGCACGCGCTGTACGCGCGGCCGGGCGGGGAGCGGTTCCCGGTGACGTTGGCGCTGGGCCCGGGCGGCACGCTGCGCGCCACGCTGCGGCAGGTGAACGCGCGCGCCTGGGACTCCTCGCTGCAGATCGACGTCTAGTCCGCCCGCGGGCCTACGATACCGACGCACCGATGCAGATATGACCAGAGATAACTGTGATTATATACCTAAGTAATATGAGAACGTTCTAAGTTTCGTTTTATTTCTGGTCCTTCCTTTTTTCTATTTGGACGAGATATCCCGTCGCGGTCGCGGTCGCGGTGGTGCGACTCTAGCTCCGGCTCGAGGACGTTCCCGGCCGCGGACGCGGAATTGTCGCGTTGCGGGCCGCAGACGGTATTTCGGATTCGATTAATTTTGTTCAGAGATAACTGTGCGGAGGAAATCCAAACTTACATTTGTAGCTAACTAACTTCTACAAGCGTTAACGCTTAGACAAAAGATAAGTAGATAAAGTTGAAGTCTCAGTTTCGGCCGAAACCGAAACTTCCTTATAAGGATCGTGTTTTAAAGGGAAAATTAAAAAAATCATTATAATCAGTAAGTCCTTATTTTTGTTTCTCTAAATCACGTAGCAATGCAGTCTTCCACATTTTCACTTATTGGTAAGATAGGTAATCATCAACCCCGCATTTTAAAATTAATATTAATTGTGCCTTAAAAACACTTAAAATAGGTAAGGTGTTTATTTGAATAGTTGGATTAATTCTTCTTTTGAATACTCGTATTATTAATATTATATTGTCCATATATCGCAAGTCCCACTGATCCGCTCTCACATTTAGCAATCAATTCTTGTACTCTTTTGTCATTTTTTCTTAAGTTTGTGACATAAAAAATAATATTTTCTGATTTTAAATTGTACTTTTGGGGACCATGAGAATCTGTAAATGTAAGTGTTGAATGCCTCACTATCTACTAAAGGGTATTGAAGCATATCGGAAAGCCTCATTATCTACTAAAGGGTATTGAAGCATATCGGAAAGCCTCATTATCTACTAAAGGGTATTGAAGCATATCGGAAAGCCTCATTATCTACTAAAGGGTATTGAAGCATATCGGAAAGCATCATTATCTACTAAAGGGTATTGAAGCATATCGGAAAGCCTCATTATCTACTAAAGGGTATTGAAGCATATCGGAATGCCTCACTATCTACTAAAGGGTATTGAAGCATATCGGAATGCCTCACTATCTACTAAAGGGTATTGAAGCATATCGGAATGCCTCACTATCTACTAAAGGGTATTGAAGCATATCGGAATGCCTCACTATCTACTAAAGGGTATTGAAGCATATCGGAATGCCTCACTATCTACTAAAGGGTATTGAAGCATATCGGAATGCCTCACTATCTACTAAAGGGTATTGAAGCATATCGGAATGCCTCATTATCTACTAAAGGGTATTGAAGCATATCGGAATGCCTCACTATCTACTAAAGGGTATTGAAGCATATCGGAATGCCTCACTATCTACTAAAGGGTATTGAAGCATATCGGAATGCCTCACTATCTACTAAAGGGTATTGAAGCATATCGGAATGCCTCACTATCTACTAAAGGGTATTGAAGCATATCGGAAAGCCTCACTATCTACTAAAGGGTATTGAAGCATATCGGAATGCCTCACTATCTACTAAAGGGTATTGAAGCATATTAAAAAGCCTCACTATCTACTAAAGGGTATTGAAGCATATTGAAAAGCCTCACTATCTACTAAAGGGTATTGAAGCATATCGGAAAGCCTCACTATCTACTAAAGGGTATTGAAGCATATCGGAAAGCCTCACTATCTACTAAAGGGTATTGAAGCATATCGGAAAGTATTAAATCAATGATACTTTTGTCAATTCTGCGTGATATTTCATGGTGGTGGTAAAGTGATTGATCTGCGCCTGTAATTCAGTTAGCAATACACAGGCCCTGAATATTGCTAACTTATACTTAGTCAAAGTTAACACGAATTCGTGTGACATGCTAAAGTGGCCTCTTTTGCTTCTAAGTTTTATTTTTTACTAACTTGAATTAGTAAATAAGCCGCTGTATTTTACATTTTTTTTAAAGCTAGTTATTCAAAGTACATTACAAAAAAATCTTTTTCAGTCTGTCCATTTAAAAGACTTCAAAGATATTATGTTCACGTAGGTAATCAAAATAAATGTTATATTCTATAATTTATTCAACTTACTTTGTTTATAATTAATAAAATCTTAGAGCACTCTTTATAATAAGCATGCTGTGTTCACACCTAGAAAAAAAATGGTCGGGAGCACCGCGCTCTGCCCCGCGGGGCCTCGGGGTACGGGAGGTGGCGTGCCCGCGGGGCCTCGGGGTACGGGAGGTGGCGCGCCCGCGGGGCCTCGGGGAGGGCCTCTTCCGACCCGGCTTGATATCGATCGGGGATCGTTTCTCCGGAGGGAAAACGCAAAGAAACGGCGGGAACATTTCATCATAATATATATATTTCCTCACAAACGAGCGGTCGACGACGCCGGAGCGTCGCGTTCGAGACGCGGCGCGACGTGTGCGTCGTCGCGGGGAGGTTCACCTACGTACCAGCGCGCGGGGCGGGGCGGGGAGAGGCGGGGGTCACAGGTCGAGCGGGTTGGGCGCGAGCTGGCCACCGTGCGCGGCGAGCGCCTGCCCGAGCGCGGCGAGGCGGCCCTGCTGCTGCAGCGCGGAGGGCGCGCGCGTCGCGGCCAGGTGCCGCGGCGCGCGCTCCAGCGCGTCGTGCGCCCACGCGCCGGCCAGCTGCAGCTCGTGCGCGGCGCTGGGCGTGTGGCGCGCGGCGGCGCGGGAGGCGCGCGCGACCACCGCGGCGGTGGTGTAGAGCGCGATGGCGGCGTCGGCGAGGTGCGTGAGCGCCTGCTGCTGCTCTACCACGGCGCGCCCGTGCCGCACCACCAGCGCCTCCACGCAGCGCCCGAACTCACCGCACACCTGCGCACGCACACGCGCCGCTCGACGAAAACGTACACGTTGGCTGATCGGCCGAGCGCGACTGCGTCCCTCGAGGGGGCGGGGCGCGCCCCTCGGGAGACCGAAGCTTTCCGATATTTAAACATATTTTAGCGACGATCGAAGGCCGAAGCTCAAATAAAAAAATATAAATTGATAAATAGTCGAGCGGTCGCCGCGCGACGGCCAGGACAGAGGGCCGTGCAGTTGCGCTCCCGAAGGGTGGCCGCGCCCGGCCGGGTGTTCACCTCGAGATACATTTATAGAAAACTAGTATCGCCCCGCGGTGTCACCCGCGTGGGCGGGTGAGGTTTTGCCGCTACCTTAATTATCTCACGAGATCTATACTTTTTCCGGGATAAAAGTAGCCTATGTGTTAATCCAGGGCTTAAACAATCCATACCAAATTTCATCGGAATCGGTGAAGCCGTTTGAGCGTGAAGAGGTAAAAACATACACACACACACTTTCGCATTTATAATATTAGTAGGATCATCATCTCAGCCGTGGAACGTCCACTGCTGGACATAAACCTCCTCCATTGATCGCCACGACAACAAGGACCCGATGGAAGCGGCCCGCACCCAACCCTTACCTGCGGTCTTAATCGGGTCATCTGACTACTACCGTTCGAAGCGATGATAGCTCAGCGGGAGGAGCGTCGACTGTCAAACTGACGGACACTGGTTCGATCCTCGACAACAGCTTGAGCTTCCGATGAGCGTAACACCGTGATCGAATTCGTAGGGTGCTAGAAGGGTACTTTCGAGTACCCGCCTGGCTAGCTACCACCCTCCAGTTTGAAAAACTGTCACCAAACACATGATGTGTTCAGGCAGCACTCCTTGAGAGCCAGTGAGCATTCTAGGTTTAGCGTGATAACATCTTCGACCACATCGTACCTTGGCGAGCTCGGCGGCGGCGGGGCGCAGCTCTGAGGCGACTAGGGGCGCGAGGTCGGGCGCCGTGGAGAGCCCCACGGCGGCGGAGGCGCGGCGCCCCGCCTCGCCGAATATGAGCCCGAGGTTCGCCGCCGGGTTCTTGAACGCGCGCTGCAGCTCCGCCAGGTGCGAGCCCGCGAACTGGATCCCTGCGCACCGCACACACACACCCGTCACCCGCGTGAACTAACGGCCGTCTCGAGAGGACGCGTGCACACAGATACCCACCCGTGAGCGCGACGAAGAGGCGCAGGATGTCGTTGGTGCCCTCGAAGATGCGGAAGATGCGCAGGTCGCGCAGCACGCGCTCGAGCCCGGTGGCGCGCATGAAGCCCATCCCGCCCAGGATCTGAATGCTCTCGTCGACCACGTGCCAGGCCGCCTCCGAGGCGAACACCTTCGAGATGGCCGCCTCCAGGTGATAGTCGGCGCAGCCCGAGTCCATGTTCCCGGAGACCATGTAGGCGAGCGCCTCGGTGGCGTACTGCAGCGCGGCGCAGCGCGCCAGCTTGTCCTGCACGGCGGGGAACTGCGCCAGCGGGCGGCCGAACTGCACGCGGCCCGCGGCGTGCGCGCACGCCACCCGCAGCGCCGCGCGCTGCGTGCCCGCCATGGCCGCGCCCATGCCGAACCGCCCGTTGTTCAGGATGTTCATCGCCACCTGCGCGCCCAATCCAACAACTCGGAGTCTACGCATTCTGGCTGTTGACATTTCTGGTAACGTGCAGTTCCGCGAGCATAAAGCCAAGCGGTACGTCACACCGAGGCGAACACTGTTACTGTACAAAGCTCGAGTGCGGCCTCACTTGGAGTACAGCTCTCACTGTCGCCTTCGGAACGGTGCGCCCGAGTATCGGCTTGAGCCTCTGGACCGAGCACCTAGGGCCACTCAACATTCGCAGAGCATTGGCTCTCCGTGTATGACCTTGTTCCGGCATCAAGGTTTCACCGTCGTACCTACTGGCCGAAATCGTTTAAAAGCTCATCGCCCTCGCTGTTCCCGTCCAGCTACGACATGGGATTCTTCTACAGGAGACCTAACGGTGTATTAAAAAGGTCGGCAACGTGTTGTAATGCCCCCAGTGTTACAGAAATCCATAGGCGACGGTGATCGCATACCATCAGGCGGTCAGTCTGCTCGTTTGCCACCTATTTCATAAACAAAAGAACAAGCCAATGCTTAATATGTGTATGTACATCCTTACCCGACAAAAAATGTAAACAAACACAACCATAGACAAGATTTGGTGATGAGGGTAACTTCGATACGACAAGTGACAACAACGACAACGTCACGTAACAACGACAAGTGTAGATAAGTTGAATGAACATGTAAATCCATTCATTTTAATCAACGGCCCAATGCGATTGGTAACCTATTCTTTTTTATATATGTATGCATGCCGACGCATACTCACAACTAAAACAAACAAATGCTGGAGTAGCACAGGGGAGTGTCTTAGGTCCAGTCCTGCACTTACCGTACGCCTGTGATATCCCAGTGTTAGAAAACAATACCATCGCACCTTGGCAGACGCTACAGCTATCAGGGCAACAGGCTCCACTCATATTTAGTCAGTAAAAAAGGCTCAAAAAGCAGTTGACATTTTTTTATAAATGGACTGAAAAACTGAGAATTTAAATGAATCCATCCACATTGATAAAAAAACAAAATCCCTAATCACCAACCGGTGTATATAAATGGACAAGCTCTGCCGTACGAGAGTACAGCCAAATGTCTGGGCATGACTGTGGATGCGAAGCTTCGCTGGGAAGCTCACGTTGAAAAGAAACGAGACGAGCTACAGTACAATGTACTGGCTGCTTGGAAAATACTCTTCGCTAACCAAATACTATTATATACACAAGTCCTCATGCCCGTGGGGGCTTATGGTAACCAGTTGTGGGGCTGTACTAAAGAGACCAATATCCAGGTGATTCATCGTTTCCAAAATAAAGCGCTGAGAGGTTGGGTTAGGTTAACGCACCCTGGAACATCAGGAATGACGACCTCCATCGAGATCTACAAGTGGATCTCGTCATCACGGTCATTACTAAACATGCCGACGCTCATAGAATTTAATATATCTTTAGTGTAATTCGTTTTTAAGGCGGTACTAATTGGAAATAAATAAATAAATAGACAGACTTTACCATCATGTGAACGCCGAGGCTGTCCAGCTCCTCGACCACACGGACATAGTGAGAACACTCGATGGAGTAAAAACCGTTTGAGTTATTGTAGTGTTAAAACGGTGTTTACACGTGCAGTGGTATCCAGCAGGAGCACGCGAACTATGTGTCTGCCCCTTACACGATATACAGACGATACGATCAGGTGTTGGACACGTTCTTCATTATACTATTATTGTCCTGGAGCCTAAAGCCTAGATTGTAATGTTAATGTGACGATCTAAAATGAAAGCACATTTATAAATATATATATCATATATATATATATAAATGTTGTGTCACGATGTATGTCGCCGATAAACTCCAAAACTGCTGAACCGATTTCAACCAATGGGAAAACCATCAAATTAGTTTGTATTAGCAAACGACAGGTTAACCAACAATATTGTGCACAAATTAGTGTTGAGATAATTGGCAATTTTATTAAATTAAAAAAATATATATGGAAACAATTAGTCAAAATCATTGTTATCTACCTCATTTATAAATTTGAGTTTTTAAATATTATCAATTATTTTTTTGTATATATTTTGTAAAAAAAGTCATTGTTCATAAAGAATGGTAAAAGATAAGAAAAATAAAATCTACATTTAATAAATTATTACTAAAAAACATGCTTTTGAAACTAATTGAACTAAAAATTTAAAAATAAAACTGCTCAATTACTCAATTGAAAAATTCATATTGTTGTACAAAAAGCGTGGGGGGCTTGATTTTCATTGCTGTAAATATTTTAACGATAGTTTAGTCTAAGTACCTGTAGTAATTATAATAAGCACCCCACGATTTTGTACAACAATATGAATTTGTCAATTGAGTACTCCAGTTTTATTTTCAATTTAGCTAATTCGATTTTACCGGAAGGGTTTTATTTCCTCAGTTGCGATTACAGAAATAAAATATGGCGGTACTTTGTTCGCCGGGGCCGGGTCAGCTCGTTAATATATACGTATATGGCTCCACACATCTGTGTGTCTCGAAACCGTCTATCGAATATCTAAATAAATCAAGAATGCCGTGGTAAAGTCAAAGCTGTGTCAATCATACCTCTGTAAAACGAACCATCGCACAATCGGCTGAAACTATTTTTATGAATTTTGAATATATGAAATTTTGAGATTTCTAAATTTTTTATTGTTCTGTAAGAACGCAACTTTACGCAAGATATTTCTGTTATAAAAGTTAGATTATTGCTACAGTGCCATCTAGAAACTGCGAGCGATGCTCGGTCCGCTAGCGACTCGATAATTATCCACCATAATTACATATCACGGAACATTCGTTTCGGAAAACGATACAAAAGCAGCAACATCGACTTTTCACTCTACCGCCTAAGAGTCGATGGCTGTGTTGTAGGCCAATCCATTTAATAGTCGCGTAGAAATTAAATTATTTTCTCATTAATGTGTTCGTTTAAAATGTACCTGTTCATTATATTGTATGCTTCTTACTCGATAAAAAACTTTCAACTTTTGTTTGATTTCTATAGTAACTCGATAAAACACATCAATAGACACAATCGTTCCCAAAGCGCACAATAATCCGTACATTCCTGAACCACCGCGCGCATCACTAAACTTCATAGAGTATACAAAAGTGTACCCCAATTAATGGAGTGACGTCAATTGTAGTTTTCTTATTTAACTGTACATAAGTGTACTCAGGATGAATTTTGTTAACATTAGTGATATCCGTGCGTAAATAGTAGCGTTTATGTTTAGACTATATCCCGGGACTATTGAAATGAAATAACTATTCATAGATTTCGGGTAATACTTACCTACATGATGTTATAAAATAGTTCTGTCCTGCTCGAACTGCCGTCACAGACGTATGAATTGGTATAAAGCACATATACGATATATTGTGTGTGTGAGTGATTTCGTGCGGAGGACAGTGGTTCGTTTACCTCTCAGCCAAGTGACAGGCCAAGGACAGACTGTACATCTGTTGTCGACGCTGTCAATCAAATATATTCCATTTTCCTTTTTAAAGGAAACAAGAAATCTAAGCATTCCATTTTTTTCTATTATTAAAGGTAAGTATTAATTCACAGAAAATATAGATAGTTAAATTGAGCTACACAACGTGTAGATATAAAGGACAAAACAATAGTTATCCCACTAATATAAGCTAACTATCTAACCACTACTGACCACCTACACACTACACTCTACTACTCTACTAGCTTTACTGGTCGCTACCATTGAAGGAAGTGATGTAGGAGTAGTGTGTGTACATACCTACTGTGTCTCTTGCTCTGTATATATTATTGTGCAGTGGGACGCGAGGACCTGTCGTTGGCTCGACGTATTCATTGATACTACACAAGTGTGTGTAGCTGTCGGCCATCCGTGTACTGACTCAATGAATTACATTACATCTACGTGAAAACGTATTTCTATAACCGACATGTTATTAATGTCGTGATACGAGAGTAACGACACGACTAGAAGAGGGCAGCCCTCGCGCGCGGCGAGCCCGGCCCGGCCCGGCCCGGCCCGCCCGCGCCCGCTGCGCTCTATATGAGGAAGCGACGCACATGCCTACACGGATATAAGCCTCTTAACTAGTTTTTATAAAGTTCAACAAATTCTATATTTTACTTTTACAGAAGTTAGAAAGTGAGTAAAAACCTTAATTTTCGCTTCGACGCGATGCTTAAAATAAAACCTAACTCGATTTTTCTTCAAATGGCGAACATTTCGTGTATGTGACCGTAATGGTCGAGTCTGCAACAAGATACACACAATACACGTTGTATAATTTTAAATTATTATTATATTATTGTTTGTTTATTTGTTCATTTGTACGATGTCGTCGCCATCGAAAAAGGAGTTTTCTTTCACCGCACTTAGTCTCCCTCCTTGGCGGTTAATGGAATGAAACCACTGATTGTTTATAGAAATAAGATAAGAATAAAATGTAGAAGAAACGAGTCGAAGATGGAACACCAAAACAAATATTATCGACACATTCCCGAGAGGCGGACGCGGCGCGGACGCGGCCGACATCACCGAGCTGCGCGCGACGTCCGGCGAACGTCCGGCGAACGACCGCCGCCCGTCCGCGTCGGGGCCCCGGACCTGTTCACGGATCGACTAATGTATTGTGGGTTTTTATTGAAATTAGTTTCTGCATTATTCCCACATTGTGTTTCTGACACCGTCAGACTGAGTCATTGCCGGCGTCTCGTACCCTACCCTACCCTGCCCTACTATACACTAGCGGGGACTACGGGAATGTTTTTTTTTTAATTAATAAAATTTCACACACACACAAGGTCTTCAGGTCCCAAACTAGGCAGAGCCAGTGCTATGGTAACCTGATGACTGATATATATACTTATATACATATACAAACAGAGATGTTCATACACACAAATGTTTGACCTGTCCGGGAATCGAACCCGGGATCAGCGGCTCAGAAGGCAGAGTGCTACCAACTGCGCCAACCGGCCATTCAAGTGCCACTGTGCACGGTTACTTCTCAAATATTTCCATGGGATGAATTTTAAACTTAAATATGCTGGTGGATTTCCAACGCAACAACGAACAAGTTTGTTCTATTATCCAATATAATATATTATCCAATTTCTTCTTCGTAGACGGTATCACGATGTCTTCCGGCGGTGAAAACTGCTTTTTACTACTTTATGAGTTTTACCCGCGTGGTACGATCGACGATTTACATAACAAATGTTTATGGATAATCATCCCGGCGGGCGCGGGCGCGGGCGCGGGCGGTGTGCCCGGCGGGGGGAGGGACGCACCGAGATGTGTTCACACACCTATAGGGAGTGTGTCGTCGATGTTAGTGACAACATACACTGCAGTCATACATTTAAGAAACATTATACTGAGTTCGGGAATCGAACCGGGTCGCTTCGAAGAACAAAACATAGTTAGGTGACACAAGTAGGAGTGAAAGCAGATGTTTGTAAATGAGTCGGTGGAGAACAGACCTTGAACCCGTTCCCGAGGCCGCCGAGCACGTTGGCGCGCGGCACGCGGGTGTCCTCGAAGTACACCTCGGTGGTGTTGGAGCACTTGATGCCCATCTTGTTCTCGGGCGGGCCGGACGATACGCCGCCGAACGCCCGCTCCACTATGAACGCGGTCACCTGCACACCCACCAACAGGTACACGCTACACACGAGCCGACACCGCACAAACAAAACAGGTACTTGTGCACTACCTATACTTGGGAGCTACACTTGCACTGCGCCACCTATAATATAAACGCCTATAAATGTATTTTAATAAACTAATAGTTATGGTGAATAAATATTGAATTTTAAAACTAAGTAGGTACATAGAACTTCAACTACTCCATATATTTACTACGACGGCCTCGACACAAACTACTCCATATATTTACTACGACGGCGTCGACACAAACTACTCCATATATTTACTACGACGGCCTCGACACAAACTACTCCATACATTTACTACGACGGCGTCGACACAAACTACTCCATATATTTACTACGACGGCCTCGACACAAACTACTCCATATATTTACTACGACGACCTCGACACAAACTACTCCATATATTTACTACGACGGCGTCGACACAAACTACTCCATATATTTACTACGACGGCCTCGACACAAACTACTCCATATATTTACTACGACGGCCTCGACACAAACTACTCCATATATTTACTACGACGGCCTCGACACAAACTACTTCATATATTTACTACGACGGCCTCGACACAAACTACTCCATATATTTACTACGACGGCGTCGACACAAACTACTCCATATATTTACTACGACGGCCTCGACACAAACTACTCCATATATTTACTACGACGGCCTCGACACAAACTACTCCATATATTTACTACGACGGCGTCGACACAAACTACTCCATATATTTACTACGACGGCCTCGACACAAACTACTCCATATATTTACTACGACGGCCTCGCCACAAACTGCTCCATATATTTACTACGACGGCGTCGACACAAACTACTCCATATATTTACTACGACGGCCTCGACACAAACTACTCCATATATTTACTACGACGGCGTCGACACAAACTACTTCATATATTTACTACGACGGCCTCGACACAAACTACTCCATATATTTACTACGACGGCCTCGACACAAACTACTTCATATATTTACTACGACGGCCTCGACACAAACTACTCCATATATTTACTACGACGGCGTCGACACAAACTACTCCAGCTGCCGTTAAAAGGCGAACACGTCCTTTTCCATCTGCCTAAAACACTATTATATAAAATTACTTTTCTATACTAGACGCGTCAAATAACGTTAATTTATTCACATCCTGGCAACTTCGAACATGTTCGAAGCCTGGCATATTCGTTTTGTAAACAACATTAATACATTACATACATTAAATTAAAATACTGTTAATAAATCAATCGAAGTTTGATCGCGCGAAAAACATTTTGTTTCATATATTGGACAAACCAAACGCACTATAGCGGAAAGGGTCAAAGAACATATCGCAGCTGTCAAAAATCGCCAGGTGAATAAATCGGCTATCGCTGAGCATTTACTTGACTCTGGACCTAATCATTGGATTGGATTATTTTCTCGTTTCGTCGGACAAACTATAATAGGTATATCATAAAGTTATACACGAGTCCATGCCTATGAAATTCTTCAAAATCACAGTTACACGGTCGACGAGCAACGTACCCCTCACGAGACGGTGCAGGTGCAGGTGCAGGTGGTGCGATTCTCACCTTGTCGACGGTCTTGCCGTCCTTTTCGACGGGCGTCTGCGCGAACACCGTCATGATCTCGGCGATGCCGCCGTTGCTGATCCAGATCTTGGAGCCGTTCAGCACGTAGTGTTCGCCGCTCGGGTCCAGCACCGCGCGGCTCCTGCAAAGTGCGTCTCGCTCTTCACTCTCTCTCCCTCTCTCTTCTACACTATACTATATATATATATATATATATATTGACGGTCGTCGTGGCTCAGTGATCAGCGACACTGACTTTGGAACCGCGACCCCGGGTTCGAATCCCAGCCGGGGCAAACATTTCTGTGATGTTGAAAATGTTTGCGTATTGTGATTGTGTGTGCCTATTAGGGTGTCCCTTATATGCATGAAAAATATTTTTTTTCGAAAATCGAAACGCATATCCCGAATTTGTTTTTAAACTATGAAGCTCAGAAGATTTTGATAATTGCAGATTTTTACCCTTTCCGTTATGCAGCTAAATCAATTGAAATATATGTTTTATAAAGATTATAATCGAAATGATGATTTACTTATTTATTAAAAGAAGATAAAATTACAGATCAGGCAGAATAATTTCTTTTGAGGGTCTCTTTTTTACAGCCTGGATACAGATTGCTATGCTCTTGCACACAGAGTGGCATACATCGCTTTTGTGATTTCTTTGCAGTGATCAAACCATGAAAATCTTGCATAAGTATTACAGCTCTTTCAGCTGTATCATTACTGCCCATAAGGAAAGAGCCTTTCTTTTTGCCCCTAAATAGGCAACATCCTCGTCCGACGTAGAAACTGGTATCTGGAGGAAGTACTCATCAATTTTTAATCGAGAAAATAAATGCTTACTATTGACAGAGACAAAATCACCTAATGATTTTACATGAGCTTCTTTAAAAACACAAATATTGATCTGATGCCTTCACCACCAGATTACATTGAAGCCATGGTTTCACATATGTATCCGCAATGAACAAACAAACGTCTTGAAGTGCTTGTTTGTCTTTGGCGCCAATTTCGATGTGAGATTGCAACAAACATATTTGAGAGTAAATAGGTCTAGCTCTCTATAACCTAGCTCGATGCTGAGCTCCTGAGCTCCAGGAGGTCTGATTTAAATTGTTTTTATCATTATCTCCTTCTAAGTAAACAATTGGTAGTTCAATCAGTTTCCGATAATCGTCAAGTACAATGTTTTTTGCAATTCTTGATCATAAAATGTCAATAATTCTTGTATTGTTTCTCCAAATAAAATTAAACTTGGTAGGGGTTCTTCTTTAGAACTTCTCACGTCCAGTCCAGGTCATAATTTCCCATCCCAGTGAAAGATCACCATTTCGGAAAAAATATATTCTGAATATCTGATTTTATAGATTCCGCTCTATCTTTTCTACTCTGTGTGCGAATGCATGGAAGGGGCGATTTGTTTATCGGGAAATCATCACAGCTAAGATCTAGTGCTTCTACTACAGCTTGAAGTACATAAACATAGACATCTATCTAAAGCTACAACTAACTTAGGCGTGACAGCCTTTCCTTCCTCCTTTTGTCCAGTAGTTCCAGAAGTAACCGTGTGAGAGGTTGATGGCAGAGAGGATTGACGCATGAGAGGATGGCATGGGTTCCTCTACGCCCAATCAGAGCTGCTCCTTACGTTTGTATAAAATCTTGTGTTGTAAGAAATGGCGGTAAACTCCCAAAGCATATTTGCTCTTGTCTTTTTTTCTCTTTTATTTTTCTCTGTCTCGCCCTTTCATCTTTTTCTATCTTTTTTTCTTGAGATACTAATTCTATCCTTTTTCCAAAAAATAATACACTCTCGAATGACGAGATTTGCGAATTCGCTAACAGTCGGATTAATTCCGAAAATGTTCGGAAAACGTACTGCAAGAGCTTAACGGTTATACGGTAAGTTTGCGCCTGTTATTTGGTAATTGACGTCACCAACTAAGAAAATACTTTATTTATTGCTTTTTGATTCCCCCGCCATCTTCTGAATGCAAAACAATATGTCTTAATCACGAGAATAACTAAAGACAAATGACCAATTCCGCGAGTACCCGCTACTTCTTTCACGCAAGTTGTATGACCATGATTCTATGCAAGTCGGCACGGGTTATCGTACTCCAAATTAGGTACAAATTTATTTCCAAGTGTTTTAAGAGCAAATGAACAAAAGTAAGACCTATGCGTAAAAAAATAAAAACTTTAAAAAATAAGGGACACCCTAGTGTCTATGCCTCCCGCGATTCAGGGTATTCTAGTGCGGGGGTGTGAGTGTGTGAAAATATAAATATATATATTATACATATAAAATGTGTAGGTGTTGCTAGTTTAGGACATGATAGATGGCGTTGTAAGAATTTTAAAAGTAGATGGCGCGAATGGCGCTAAATCTTAGTGTGGATTTGACAGTAAGACTTTCTAGTACTTGATTTGTTAACTAAGTGAAGGTAGGTAGCACTTGTTATTCAATTTGTGCCAATAGGTGAGGGTAGTGTGAGATAGAAGGCAGTACATAAGCTGTGGCAACCGTTGACGGCGCACAGTCTATAGTCGTGGAAAGCCGAACTGGACGGGCGCTCTGGAGGTGCCTTGTCAAATGAAGTCTCCAATTACCGTATTAAGAACCGAGTAGCAGCGAAATATTGTAAGTGATTAATTGTATTACTTTCTCCATGTAATCTTGTGTGCTCTGTGCCGTGTTTAAAGTCGAGGGAACGCGGAGGTGGGAGAGCGTTGTCCGGACATAGAAGGTACCTTCAACCCCGGCCCTGGGTCGCAACCGCGCAGGGCTTCCGAGTTCGTTCCGCTTTGGAAAATCGTTCGAAAAACGTTCCCAACGTTAGAATCGCATGTGTATAATGTTTTTTTTCTGTTACAGCCACGCTATATGTTACCGTTATATCATCCTGACATATTGTTCTCTGGTAAGGAACCAACTTGAGTATTGTTCTCAAGCTTGGAATCCTCGATATGCTAGAAAAACCTCAGACATTTTTACGCATTATTAATTTTAAATTCAAAATCCAATGCTCCAATTATGAAGAAAGCTGTAGACATCATAATTTCCTTACACTTTCTCAAAAAAGGGAAGCTGCAGATCTTACTCTTGTGCACTTTATGATATTCATGCTCAATAACACTGACCCCTCGTCACTACTCTCAGAGGTTAAACTAATTATTATAAAATAGATTAATATTTCATATGCAAGAGTTTCCCACCAAGCTTAAAATAACTTATCTGTCATGTCATGACACTGTACAGTTTATAAGCGAAAACTGTTATATAAATGTTTTAAAACTCTGCTTGATATATTATTGTATATGATAGCTGTTTGTTTTCCACGGTGGGTTGTGATGTGACAGTGCGGGCGACTCACTTGATGGAGCCCGCGTCGGAGCCGGAGGAGGGCTCGGTAAGCGCAAAGGCGGCGTACTCCCCGCCGGAGACGCGCGGCAGGTAGTGCGCGCGCTGCGCCTCGTCGCCGAACAACAAGATGCCCTTGAAGCCGATGGACTGGTGAGCGCCCAGCGTGATGCCCACGCCCAGATCGTGCGCGCCCACGATCTCCACGAGCCGCGCGTACTGCGTGTTGTTGAGGGCCAGCCCGCCGTGCTCGGCCGGCACTTGCAGCGCGAATGCGCCCAGCTCCCACAGACCGGCCAGCGTGCCCGCCTCGATCTGCGCGTCCTTGTCGTTGCGGTCCGGATCGTTCACCTCCTGGAAGAATTTCTCCACGGGCGGCACCAGCTCGCGCAGGGTCTGCATTTGCTCCTCGGTGAGCGGCTCCGGGAAGGGGAACACCTGCGCCGGCTCCACACGCCCGCGGAACAGGTTCATCACGAACGAGTCGCTACCGCGTGCCCGCGGCCGCGCCTCGCTGGCCGCGCCGCGCGCACTGCTCCCGCTGCACGAACATGGAAACCGAACGATTACATGTAGCTGCTACAACGGCTGCTAAACAAAACAAATACTAGTTCGTCGTGGGGTTCGAAATGGCAACATTTATGTCCGGAAAACTGTTTCATCTAGAGCTATTGTAGTTGTGGACGAAGCCGTGGAACACTTTAACACTAGGGCATGGAGATGGATGGATCAATATATTATAGATTCGATAATTTACTACCAAACTGTGAGCTGAGCCTTAAGAGGAAAATGTGAGTAGTTCCGTATTAAGCTTTAAACAATGATTATGATGTTATTATTATTGTGGAAACATGGTTAAATTATTCCGTTTTGATCATGAGCTATTGGATCATAGATAAAACATTTTTAGATGAGATCGGCTTTCAAATTGTTTGCAGATTACTAAAAAGGATGGAAGTGGTGTTTTAATTGCGGCGGTGCATAAAAGATTACAAGCCGTGAGATATTTGTTATGGGAATCAGTCTGCGAAAATTTGTGGGTTGATATAAAATTAGCAAAATGTTAATAAAGGCAATGACCTTGATATACCTATATATCAAGGTCATTGCCTTTATTATAATAAAACACTAATAACTAATTACAATACTGCAGCTACTACAATAACATTTGAGCAAACCACTAGCTATTGGTAGCCTATAGATAACTCGAATGCTCTAACCCGCTACCGGCTGGCGGCGTGCCCAGAATGCTAGCAGCATTGCGACTTTGAATTGCAATGCTGATTCGTTGGACCAAATATGTGCTAGCATTTTGGTCACGAGTCGCATCGATCAAACGCTCTGATAACTTTTGGAAAATCCGTAGAGCTCCCAGTCCCCACGGGCCCAATGTCTCGGACTCCATACGCTTCAAATATTTAATCTCTACCTAGGTTAGTATATTTTCGCCGTTTCAATTGCTCCGCCAAATAAGATGCGGCTCCAGACCTAACATGTGTCTCAGGAAGATGTGACAGCGCCAAAGTGTCAACGCATGTAGCGTCCCACACTAAAGGCCGCCCTAACTTCCAGGGAATAAGTGTCATGCCGTCAGGTCTTTTATCATCGTCACGCATGAGACCATTCGGATCAAGAATGGTTGCAACATTGGCGCTGGTAATATCGCGACGGATGATATCGTTAATGCTAGCGTTGAAATTCAATCAGCACTTCTGGAACAAGAAAGCCCGTGGTGACCGAGTCGATGCACTACCATACTGGCAGTGATGGGTTTCATAGCATTTTGCACCCAAACGTAAGCTAGCAGCTAAACGAAAAGCAGATGAATCTAAAAGATTACCTGTACTAAAAGAAGGAATTGTCTGTAACCAAAGACCAGATTCCCACACAGAAACAGAAGAATACGAGCACGATCTGCGACGCTAGAACACGTATTTAAAAGATTACTCCGTGCTTGTTCGCAAAGCAGTTCAAGTTCACCTCTGGCAACTCTGCCTCGCTAAGCACTATACGCTCTGCTAAAAATATTTTATAACTGTTGTTAACTTGGTTGAAATCAAAGTATAAGTGTTTTATATACGGGATCTCATACTCTGGAAGCCTCATTCATTGTTTTCTGGGTAAAATCCTTTGTATTTATTACTTATTTTCAAATAGATAAGTATATTTGTATACCCTCAAAATACTATTTATGTTAGTTACATCTTTATTGGAAAAGGCTCCTACCCTCAAGTTGCATTTATCATAAAAGTGTTGCCAAATCAGGAAGATAACCCGATTTATCGTACAAAACCAAAAATGAGTACTTGTGATAAATGCAAGAAACAAATTAAACAAACTGACATTAAATCATGTTCCCAGTGTAATTCTATATTCCATTACCAATGTTTGGGAATATCCACCGAAAATTATCTAAAGGAATCTAAGGCTTATAAAATAACTTGGAAGTGCAGAGATTGCAAGGCCAATAAAAGTGGTGCTAGCACCCCCATCCCATCTTTGGAAAATCCGCAGAGCTCAAATATTCAGTCCCTCGATATATTTTCCGAGTTAAAAAAATACTTCGATAAAAAGCTGGACGATTCAATGACTCAACTTCGAAGCGACATCAAACGAGATATAAAAAGTAATAGTGCCGATACAAAAAATATAATTGGTGAATTGACCGTGAGCATTAACTTCATGTCCGCCCAATATGAACAACTAAAAGAGCTTCTTGAGAGCAAAACCAAAATAATTGATCGCCTCGAGACTGAAAATATAAATCTAGTATCGCAAGTTGGCGACCTCAACACTAGGCTTGCTTACTTCGAGCAGCAGTCTCGGGAATGTAACCTGGAAATTCAATGTGTGCCTGAACATAAGTCTGAGAATCTTCGGAATATCATACAGCAGCTTACAGCAACTGTGGGCACCAGCTTGAATAATAACGAATTACTCAATTATCATCGTGTAGCGAAAGTAAACAAGGATTCAAGCAGGCCTTGATCAATAATTGTAAAACTGCCTAGCCCTCTCAAAAGAGATGAAATCATTGCAGCTGTTAAAACCTTTAATCGAACTCACCAGTCTGAGAAATTGAAGACATCGCATCTGGGTTTGGCAGGAGATCACAGGTCACCGGTTTTTGTCAGCGAGCACCTCTCTCCATTATACAAACAACTTCACGCAGCGTGCCGAAAAATTGCCAAGGAGAAGAAGTACGAGTTTGTATGGATACGCAACGGCCGCATATATATGAGGAAGGATGTTTCATCTAAGAGCTTTGTAGTAAAAGATGTTAAATTTCTCAGCTCCTTAGATTAATGCTAACTTTTGAGTTAATCTAAAATTAATGTTTAAAGTGTTAAAATTTTATTTAAAAATATATTACCAAAATGTAAGAGGTCTTAGAACCAAGACTGACACTATACTAGCTAATGCATTGCGACATGACTATGATGTGATTTCACTGACTGAGACAAATCTTAACGAGACTGTTTTCGATTACGAGCTTTTAGACAATAGATATTGTATTTTTAGACGCGACCGTTCGTCCTCAAATAACCAAAAACATGATGGCGGTGGTGTGCTCATAGCAGTACTAAAAAAGCTGAAACCTGTGCGTAAATTAAAGTGGGAGTGTGGGGGCGAGGACATATGGGTCGTAGTAAAGTTGAAGCAAGGTATGGATTTGATAGATTTTTGCATCAGCACCGTTTATATTCCTTCGCCCGCTACATTTCTCCGCTTAGAAGAATTTCTTGCAAACTCAACACAAACAATTCAGCACAGAGCCAAAAAGAAATCCATATTTTTAATGACTGGAGATTTTAACCAAAAAAATCTGCATTGGAAGTATGACGATGAGTCTAATACTTTATCTCCATTATGTGCCACCTCTTCGATGGAAAGTCTGCTTATTGATACAATGTCCTTTAACGGATTGACTCAGCTCAATAGTATTACTAACTCTAAAAATAGAACATTGGATCTTATATTTACCAATCAACATCGCCTATTCAGCGTATCTAGAGCCTCAGAGTCTCTCGTAGATATTGACGTTTATCATCCAGCACTTATAACAAAGTTTAAATTATCTTCATTTAAAGCGCCAAAAATAAATAAAATTCTAACCCTCAATTTTAAAAAAGCCGATTATGATTCGATTACACGGTCACTGTCAGTTATAAACTGGTCAGAACAATTTGACAATCTTAAGGACATTGATCAAGTGGTGGATGTTTTCTACAACCTTACAATGCCCATAATTAATAAATATACTCCACTAACTAAGTTCAATGAAACCAATTTTCCTATTTGGTACAGTTCATCTCTAATAAAAGTAATAAAAGAAAAGTCAAAATACCACAATTTATACAAAAAATATAATAATCCCCGTGACAAAATTACATATTATTTGTTACGGGCCCGGTGTGATATAATGATTTCACAGTGTTATTTGAAATTTAAAACAACTGCTAAAGAAAACATTAAAAAAAATCCGAAATACTTTTGGAGATTCGTAAAATTCTCAAAAACGAATACATGTGATATTCCAGATGAAATGTATTTAGAAAATGCTACTGCACATGGTGGTAAAGAAATTACTGAACTATTTTCCCAACACTTTCATTCTACGTTTAATCAAAAAAGCACAGTCAATTACGATGACAGCAGTATAAAAAATCACAGATTTATCAATAAATGTGTACTCACTAAAAGTGAAATTTTAAAATCACTTCTAATATTAAAAACCGATAAGGGACCTGGTCCTGATCTCATTCCTCCATTATTTCTCAAATGCTGCGCTAATCAGTTGGTTACACCCTTGCAGTATATTTTTAATCAGTCATTAAGACAAGGCATTTTTCCTTCGAAGTGGAAAACAGCTCATGTCACCCCTATTTTGAAAAAAGGCGACAAGTCCAATATTGTCAACTACAGACCAATTTCTATATTATCAGCGTATGGTAAGTTGTTCGAGTCACTAGTCCAAAAAATACTACTTCCATATTTGAAGACAGGCATCAGTCCTTACCAGCATGGATTTCTACCTAAGCGGTCTACCACATCTAATTTAGCTAATTATGTATGTCATGTCTCAAGAGCTTTGGAAGACAAATTAGAAGTTCACTCAATTTACACAGATTTTTCGAAAGCTTTTGATGTGATAGATCATGACCTGCTTATCTGTAAACTTGGACATGCAGGTATATGTGGCTCGCTATTAAGATGGTGGGCATCATATTTACGAAATCGTTCACAAATTGTTAAAGTTCGCGGCTTTTTATCGGAACCGAAGGATGTGCCATCCGGGGTACCACAAGGTTCTCATCTTGGCCCACTATTTTTCCTTGTGTTTGTGAATGATTTATGCATGAAAATTAATTCATTTTTTCAACTTTATGCTGACGATCTCAAAATTTATAGAACTATCACCTGTCCTGATGATATTCTAATCTTACAAAACGACATCGATAAGGTATATCAATGGTGTCTTATCAATAAAATATCTCTCATTGCTTCTAAATGCTCCTACATAGTTTATTCTCGTAAAAAAAATAGTACAAGTCCATCTTATTTTATCAACGACTCAAAACTGAGTGAAATTAATAAAGTTAATGATCTAGGAGTAATATTTGATAAAAAACTTGATTTCCGTGAACACATCGACCACACGGTTAAAAAATGTGCTAAAATCTCTGGTTTCATTATTCGCCAAACCAGGATTTTTAAAGAACCTTTTGTTTCAAAACTCCTTTTTAATTGTTACGTACGTAGTTTACTTGAGTATTGTAGTCCTATTTGGAACCCCTGTTATAAAAATCACATCACTCGTCTTGAGAAATTGCAGCATCGATTTTTATACCATCTTTGTTTTATCAACAATAAATGTCGCGAACTCACCTCTTACGAATCTAGGTTGACTTACTTTCGTACCACATCACTACAGAAAAGACGTATGGTATCTGATCTAATTTTTCTTTACAAAATTGTGAATAATTTAGTTGACTGTCCTGATTTATTAAATATGCTTGAATTGGCAGTACCTCGATCTAGTAGTCGCCTTCATAACAGAAACACTTTTAGGCTGCCTATGACATGCACCAACCTCGGCCAACGCAGTCCTATCTATCGCATTCCTTCTCCCCCGGACCCCTGCAGTGGGCAGACGTGTCTACACAGTCCCCGTTTTAATTTAATTTAAAAAATAGCGCTAAAAGTTTGTGAAGTAAATTGGTGCAAATAATAGGAACGCATACGCTGAGAGAAGGTGCGTCAATATATCGGACAGCCCTGTGTGCGATCGGTGAGTTCATAGTTTACTCCGTATACGCACACTGACGTAGATCGTGCAGTATAGACGCGGCTGTAACCTGTCACAGCGCGCACACACCCACACGCGAGTGGTGTGATTCACCACCTGTTGCATCTTCGATTCTCCACCTTTTTGCGTACTCGCACTACCTGAAGCGTTCTGTTTGCCTAGTACTTGTAGTACGATATCGTTGCGTTAAAGATGCGCCGCACCCCACCCCGCCCGAAGCCTGTGCCCGAGTCATCCTCGCCACTAACGCATGCACAGTCGGACTCTAATATAAGTCGCTCCCCTATCGCTGATTCGCTAGCAGTGCCGACCATTACAAGAGAGCATGTCATGAGTGACTCGAACATTTCCTTACGGAAGAGAAAGAGAGAAGACAACTTGTGTAGGGATGAAATGGTTGAAATGTTCGCACAGCTGAAACTAGAGCAAGAAAACAAATTTCAAGCACTTATGAGTACAGTACAGTCTGGCATCGATACACATACAGAACAAAACAGAAGTATATCCACCTCAATAGAGTTTCTTTGCAAAAAATACGATGAGTTAGTCACAAAAATTCAAATATTGGAACAAGATAAGCTTACAGATCACAAGTACATTAAACAACTGGAGAGCAGAATTGAACAAATTGAAAAAACTTTACAAAGCTCGAAGCTGGAGGTGCGTAATGTACCAAAAAAGGAAGGCGAGACCAAAGAAGACCTGCTAAAAATAGTTACAAAAGTGGGAACCTCTCTCAACATCCCGGTACAATCAGTTCAGGTACGTGACGTTTACCGTATTAATACAAAAAAAGAGGGTAACCAGCCGATTATTGCCGAGTTTTCAACTGTGCTCCTTAGAGACAAGATTTTAGAATCCGTTAAAACCTACAATAAAAAGTACCCTACCTCAAAGTTTAGTACCTCAAATTTGAAAATCGATGGCCCGACTGTGCCGGTATTTGTTTCCGAGAGCCTTACCCTGCAAGCCAAAAAGCTATTCTTTATGGCAAGAGAATTTGCCAAAAGAAACAACTACAGATATTGCTGGACCTCGCGAGGAAAAATTTACATCAGGCGGAAGGATGGAGAGACTCTCATTCGAATTAACAGCGAGCGCGATTTAGAAATCGCTGAATCTAAATGACTAGCACTAGTATTAATTTATTTTAGTTGCGTATTTCTATGTCTATTTTTTTATAAACTGTATTCTACCTGTTTTCTCATGCTCATTATTCTATGCACTAAACTGCACACTCCACATGTACAGACACATACAAAACATTTACATTACCCTAAAAACTACCACACAAATGACACGATACCTACATATTTAGACGACCATACCATGTTTACATATAGCGAACCTTCTTATCTCTGTAAAGTTAATAAACAGCTTAACAAAGCTCTAACTTGCACCGTATATACAACAATAAGTAACTACTTTAATTTTGAAATATATCGAATTGACGTACTTGTCTATAAAAAATATCTGACCAACTCTTTGGACTCTGTTACAATGTCATACTATAATGGATAACTCCTTTATAGCCACAGAAGTTGATAACTCCGAAAATATAGAATGTATTTCTATTACAAACTCTAATCATTGTATCAAAATGTTAAATGTAAACGAGACAAACAGACATAGTTTTTGCATCTTAACTATGAATATACGTAGTATTTACTGCAACTTTGACTATTTCGTAGCCTATATGGATAGTCTCGATATCTCGGTTGATATGTTTGTACTAACTGAATGCTGGACCAATAGTTTAAGACCACCTCCAAACCTAGACAATTATAATATGTATTGGACGAAAATCTCATACAACAAAAATGATGGCGTAGTTGTTTACGTCAAACAAAGCATTGATGTATATGCGTATGAGCCGGGTATAACTGAAGGCAATTGTTTAGTTTGTAAAATCTCGCCAGATTATGTTATTATCTGTACATATAGACCGCCTTGTTTTAGTAACCCAGTACCATACCTCAATTCGGTTGACATTTTTTTGGAGAGTTTTGCATCAACAAATATTGTATTTACAGGGGATATTAACATAGATACTATGCTACCAAACCCGACAAAAAATACAGAGCACTACCTGACCATGATGGCACTGCATGGCCTACGACAAGGTATTACTCACCCTACTAGATTTAACACATGTCTTGACCATATGATGGTGAAGTGTCAAGCTCCGTGGAAAACATTAGTGTTTGAACAACGAATCACAGACCATCAGCCTATATTATTATACATTGATAATACAAAAATACACAAAAAGATGGTTGTTTATAATAAAGTAACATTGAATTACGATCGAATAAAAGAAGCATTATCTCAGGAGTCTTGGAATGAACTATACTTAATTGAAAATAATGCTAATTTATCAGCTGAATTATTTACAGTTAAATTACTAAAAATTATTAATGATAACACACAATACAGAAAATTGCCAAATAAAAATCAACCATTAAAGCCATGGATCACAAGAAGTATCATTAGATCTATAAGAAAAAGGGATAAACTTCACAAAAAGGCCAAAAAAATACCAGAAGATGTAGAAGCTAAAGAAAAATACACAAAATATAGAAACATTTGTAATAAAATTATTAAAACATTAAAAAAAGAGTACTATAAAAATAAACTAATTAAAAGTCAAGGCAACATAAAGGAAACATGGAAAATAATTAAAGAAGTATGTAATTTCAACCAAACAAAGGTGTCGTCTCTGGAGCTTTTGGGTATAAGTAGTAACAAAACAGAATCTCTTAATAAAGTCAACACATACTTCACCTCTATCGGAAAAACGCTCGCTAATAAAACCTTGCAGATGCTTGACGTAACTGAAAGAAATCTAGCAATGTTCGCAAAAGCAAAAAATCAACCTGTTAGTTCGATGTCTATGTTACCAACAGACCCATATGAGGTTAAATATTTAGTCATGAGTCTCAAAACTCAGAGCGCTCCAGGTTGGGACAAGATCACAACAACTTTGATTAAAAAGTTCATTCACATGCTAGCCGAACCAATATCACACATATGCAATGTGAGTTTGGATACAGGTGTGTTTCCAGATGTTTTTAAGAAAGCAATTGTATGCCCAATTTTTAAAACAGGTGATAAACAAAATCCTACAAACTACAGACCCATCTCTTTGCTTTCCACCCTATCCAAAATATTAGAGAAATTAGTTAAGAAAAGGGTAACACAATATCTTAAGAAAGAAAACTTGTTGAGTCAGAATCAGTATGGATTCAGAGACGGTCTGTCAACAGAGGATGCTGTGCTTACTTTAACTAATAAAATAACAACCTACTTGGATCGAGGTGACAAATGCATTGGGGTATTTTTAGATTTACAGAAAGCGTTTGATACCGTGTCTATCCCTATATTATTAACCAGACTTGAGAACGTTGGAATTAGAGGACTGGCACTTGACTGGTTTACTGACTACCTGACAGGAAGATCACAGCGACTTAAAATTGAGGGCTATGAAAGTGACAGTGCGGCTTGCACCTACGGTGTTCCACAAGGCAGTACACTGGGACCCTTGTTGTTTCTTCTATATATAAATGACCTCTGTGATACTGCCTTGCCTGGCCTAGATCTGTTTATGTTTGCAGATGATACTGTACTCTTGGTTCACGACAAAAGCTGGACTAAAACTGTTAAACTAGCTGAAGACTGTCTTGCAGTAGTTACTAGATGGCTTGAGAATAATTTGCTGTCATTAAACGCTAGTAAAACAAAGTACATCTGCTACAGCATCACGGAAGCAGGTGCTCCTAAATTAGACGTCAGGATTAAAATGCATACTTTCCCATGCAACACAGGCGTACGACGTACTTTTTGTACATGTACAGAGCTGTCACGAGTTGATACTATCAAATATCTTGGCGTAAATATAGATAGTCATCTTAACTGGAATAGTCATATAAAATCAGTGGTGTCTAGAATAAGAAAACTCATATACATTTTTAAAACCCTGAGGACAGTAGCAGAATCTGAATTAGTGATTAAAACCTATAAGGCTCTCTGTGAATGCATCATTAGGTATTGTATTTGTGCTTGGGGCACTGCGGCTAAAACCAACATCAAATCAGCTGAACATGCGCAACGTGCATTATTAAAAGTTATGCTGTTCCTACCCTTCAGGCATCCAACAACAGATGTATACAATAAAGCCGGAGTCCTTAGTATAAGAAAGTTATTTATATATGAAAGTTTACGGCGATATCACAGAAAGACTGTACCTCTTTTAGTTGATAAAGGTAAAAGAATCAACCGGTGCCCTATTACACAAACGAGACGAAAATTCAAACAGAAAAAATATGAGAGTATTGCGCCTCTCTTATACAATAAAATCGATAAGGAATATAAAATAAAAGATAAGAGTAATAATGAGATCAAAAAAACTATTGTAACGTGGTTAAGAAAGTTCGACTATAATAGCATCGAAAGTATGCTAGATGGTTTTTTTATCGCATAAAAAATATCACTCACACAAACACATACGTACACACATATACATAACCAAGCACGCAAATAAACACACCCTCACGCACGCGCACACACACAAACACACACACGCACACACACACACACACACACACACACACACACACACACACACATACATATGTTTTTATTAATTAGTGTTTTTAAATAGCTATGTATTCATTCTGTGCGTTTGACATACAATTATATGTACTATATTAAGGGAGAGGCCTTCGGCTCCAAAACACAGTGAAAACTAGTTTGGAGCCAATGGGTTCATGTATTGTTAGACCTATTGTTATGTCAAATAAATATATTTGTATTTTGTATTGTATTTGCATGTGCTCATTTTACAATAGTATAGACAGTGACATCGACATCTTTAATGCATCAGTTAATTCCTTCCGAAAGTTATGTCTAGAACACAACTTTCCTACCATATTTGAAATTATTTAATATTTGGCAGTTATTTTAAGACTTTTTAGCATAGTGTATGATTATTTATTAGCATGCTGTGTCTACTTCGAGTAGGTCATACATATGTCTAAGCTTATAAATGTCAATATGTTAAGATTAATAATGTAAATAATGTATGAACCAGTTTTGTAGACCTAATAAATAAAAAAAATAAAAAAAATAAAAAAAAAAAGCAGCCGATCTCACTGTCTCTGTGATGCCAAAGCTTTAGGAATCTCAGTGTTTGGGCAAGCCATCTCCCAAGCATTCTTGGCTTCGTTCAAATAAGCTACATCTAAATTGCCTAAAGATGGTGCAAGAATTTTTTCTACCAATTTGTACGTACCATGAATGGAAGACAGGAATGCTGGTAGTGCAACACTCGAAATTTTGCGAATCCCTAGACCTCCCAATGTAAGGAGGCCTGCGACCAAACCCTGTCACTCATATCAATATTCAAAACCGACATCAGTGTATTCTTTACGATGTCGTCTAAGCTAGAAAGGAGCTCACTGTGCTTCCACAGCTGACAACATCGTAAAAATTGAGTAAATTTAGGCACAAAATCTAATAATCGTAAATGCCATATGAGCATTTATTTTGAGCAATCTATCTGAAGATATCATAAAATTTTGAATGTTTTCTTCTACAAAAGGAGAAAATGATTCATCTAGTATCGGTGAACCCAAGAGACGCAATGAACATTTTTCTACTGGTTTAATGTTAGGAGCAATGGAATTGAATTTTTCAATAACCAAATCTCTGTTCGTACAAGTATCGCAAACAAACAGTTCGCACTTTGTAAAATTTAGTTCCAAACCAATTTGACGAAATTCGTCTATTAGAATTCGTAAGTCATTTAAAACTGTGTTCACCTCACCTCCTAAAGTTCCGTCATCCAAATACCCAACGTTTAGTTTGGATTGAAGACATTGAATAATAGGATGAATGCCAAAGCTGAAAATCGCTGGACCTAGAGGATCACCCTGCTGACATCCTACGGAAGACAGAAGGACATTATTTTTGTAAACTAATTTCGATGATTTTCCGTAACATTGACAAAGAAAACCGTAAAGGTCTGGAATTTTATCTTTCACTTGTGTCAAAAGGGTGCCTCTATCTACTGAATTAAAAGCATTTTTGACATCCACCTTCAACTCTCACCACAATTTTGATCAAGGAAAGTGCGAAGTGAATGAACAGCAGCCTCACAGCCACCCCGCAAACCAAAACCGAGCTGTATTGGCTGAAAAATATTGCTTAAAGAAGCAAAATTTTTATTTAATAGATGAAATGGTTTATAATAATTGGTATCAATGTAATCATATTAAAGATATCAAATCCCGTATTTTACATTTAGTGTGTACACATATAGCAGACAAAATCGATATCAAGGAATGCTTATCCAAAGTTAAGTTTATTTATTAAGTTATTAAAAGTTAGTGTTTATTTCAATTATGGATAGTACGAACAAAATATATAGACTCACTAGTTTTAACTGCCATTCTTTTAAGAACTCCATTGAAGATGTGAGAAACCTGTGTAAAGTGTCAGCTGTGGTGTGCCTACACATGGCTTCTTAGCCACGATATTCCATTACTGGGTACAGTCAGTATGGATTTTGAATACACTGGGAAGTCTGCTGTTGACACATCGGCTGCTATACTAAAAGGTAGGCCATTTGGTGGAGTTGGTATCCTCTATAAGAAGGGTATTTTTGATGTGGTATCAATCGTTGATTGTAGTAGCACCCGTCTTGTCTGTATAAAAGCTTCATTAGGCGGGCGGACAATTTTGATTTTTTCTGTGTATATGCCCGTATGTTCAAATGACAACTTGACTATTTTCACGGATGTTCTGGGCGAAATCAGTGCTATCGAAGAAAGTAATGACGTCGAGAATGTATTTGTATTGGGTGATTTTAATGCCCACCCTAACGAACTCTTTTATAATGAGCTAGATAAATTTTGTGTAGATAGATCATGGATATGTGCAGATGTGTGTAGGCTGGGCATTGACTCGGGTAGCTATACATATGTTGATCTATATCACAGAAGCAAGAGATGGTTAGATCACAGCGTGGTCTCAATGTCGGCTTGGGACACCATTACAAATGTAGGCGTATTAGAGGACGTATATGTATCTGACCATTTACCTATATATGTTGATTGTAATTTGGAATCAGTCAGGCCTAAGTTTTTTCAGACAAATGTACCTAGAAATGCAGTCCTTTGGGGGGATAGAGACGAGTCTCAAATAAACGAATACCATGACCTATGTCACGTGGGGTTGCGAGACATTGACTTCCCCTTAGAGTTCAGGGATTGCAGCTACAGAACATGTAACTTACATGGACATAAAAATACGTTGGATATGTTATATAATAAAATTGTGCATATTTTAAAAGATGCGGCTATCAAAACTAATAAAGTATGCAAACGGCCTAATGTTTATGGTAAACGTAGACCACTGTGCGGCTGGAATCTTCACGTGAGAGAAGCTCGCCGGGAAGCCAGGCTTAAACATGCAGTATGGGTACTGAATAATCGACCGACTGTAGGCTCAGTATACGAACAAATGCTTGAGTCTCGTAAGGTTTATAAAGGCCGTCTAAAGTGGTGTCAAAAGCACCAAGAGCAGATTAAAATGGACCTACTAGCTAAACATCGAACCGACAAAAACTTTAGTCAGTTTTGGAAAGCTACCGGGAAGCTGGATGTTAGGCCTGGCCTGCCGGCGAGTGTGGGCGGCCTTAGTGATCCGCGAGATATTGCCACTATGTTTGCAAACCACTTTAAAGTGCAGCCTCTGCTAAGTCCACCATCAATTACGGTCTATTCTGAGAACAGCGATGGTTGGAAAGAGGAGTCAATGCGGCATTTCTTACCAAACCAGATTAAAGCTGTTATCAATGGAATGAGCAGAGGCAAATCTCCCGGTCATGATGGGCTGAGTATCGAGCATCTTAAATATGCTGGTTCTCATCTTCCAAGAGTCTTGTCCTTGTTGTTTGCTATGTGCATCAGCCACTCTTATCTTCCTGCTGAGCTAATGAAAACGATAGTCGTGCCCATAGTGAAGAACAGGACGGGAGATATCTCGGATTTGAATAACTATCGCCCGATCTCTCTCGCAACTACAATAGCTAAGGTGCTGGACAGTTTGCTTGATTCATGCTTGCAAAAGCATCTACAATTACATGACGCACAGATTGGGTTTCGTCCTGGACTATCTACTGAGAGCGCGATTTTAAGTCTCAAGCACACTGTCCAGTACTACACAGACCGCAAGACACCAGTGTATGCATGCTTCCTGGATCTTTCCAAGGCCTTCGATCGCGTGTCCTACGAGGTGCTTTGGAGAAAGCTGGCAGGAAGTGGTATGCATAAAGATATATTAAATATATTTAAATATTGGTATGGTAATCAGACCAACTGTATTAAATGGGCAAATGCTACTTCCGAGTCTTATAGGCTGGAGTGTGGCGTGAGGCAGGGGGGTCTTACATCTCCGAAGCTCTTCAGCCTATATATAAATGACCTGATAGACGAACTCAGCAGTATGCGTGTCGGATGCCGAGTTGGTGGTGTTAGCGTGAACAATATCAGCTACGCTGACGACATGGTACTGCTGGGTCCGACTACCGGGGCACTCGGAAAAATGTTGAGAGTGTGTGAAGCCTATGCCGCATCGCATGGGCTCGTATATAATGTAAAAAAGACTGAGTACCTGGTCTTTAAGGCCGCCGGGAAGTGTCCTGCTTCTATACCACCCATTACCTTAAATGGTATGAACATTAGTAGAGTCACACAATTTAAATATCTAGGACATTATCTCACCGACGACCTTAAAGACGATGTCGACATAGAACGGGAACGAAGGGCTCTGGCGGTCCGCGGTAACATGCTGGCTCGCAGATTCGCCCGATGTACGGACCATGTTAAGATAACGCTCTTTAAGGCGTATTGTCAGGGACTGTACACGGGTGCTCTGTGGACCAGTTACACTAAAAGGTCAATGGAAACCCTTCGCATCCAATATAATAACATTTTTAGAACTATGTTGAGACTCCCTCGTTTTTGCAGTGCCTCCGAAATGTTTGCCAATACTTACACCGATGGTTTTCATGCTGTCGTACGGAAAAAAGTCGCGTCACTGATCAGGAGGGTGCGAGGGAGTCACAACAGCATCCTAAAAATAGTTGGTGAAGACTTACGAGCGCCTATACTGAGGCATTATATGCGGGTGATGATCCACTAGGAATAGTGATATCCGGCCGGACGTGGTGCCTCATTTTAGTGTGAATTTTAATTTATTCATAAGTATTAGCTGTATTTGTATAATGTATTTTATTTATAAGTATGGATCATTTGTAGTCTGCTTAAATAAATGAATTGAATTGAATTGAATTATCCCTTTTAACTCGTCTAGTGTATCATGCAGCTCAAATTATATTAGGACACCCAGAATCAATCGAAATCTTAGAAGGACTCGTACACTACATTTAAACTTTTATAAATCAAACTAATTAATGGAGAATTTAAAATGCCAAATTGGTCTGATGTTTGGAAAGACGCGTTTAATAAAAACGAGATGATTAACATGTTTTATTCTCACATAATGAAAATTATAATTCAAAATACTCCATACTATACGGCTCTCATCGACAACATTATGCGAACTAATATCGACAGTAACTTCTCTACTTACTGCTTACATACATTACTTGCGTTGTAAATCTTTATGCACACGTTTTATTACAGTTGTCCATCAAATACAGGCTATTCTTCCACGTTTATTTCTTTGAGTAAACGTAATAAAATTAAAACAAAGGATATTACATTTTTACAAATCGTTAAAGCCTCGCATAAATTTCTTAAAGATATATATACAAATATTTTGTTATGTTCATGAGCACATCAGAGACCGAATTATGACACTAATCCCAACTTATGATACAGAAAGTCGTAAAATTCGGAGTCGAATTAAGAATCCAAGATATTTTTAACACACACTACATAATGAGAAATATCGGGTTTGGTTTAGTATCCCACTCGTTAAATGTTCCCAAGAAAAGCTAAAACTTCATAAAAAGTATGGAAATCCCATGGATAAACAAACAGTTGAAATTCTTAACTTTTTTTTAAAACTAATGTCAAACATGATCAATTGTCCTGAATTTCTGAGCTCGGTCAAATTGAACAGTCCTAATAAACATTTAAGATATAATTTTCTTATATATGTTCCAGTAGTTAATACCAATTACAAGCAAAATTGTGTTTTATTACGCAATGGCGGAGGAGCTGCTCTTTCCGCAGCGCCAAAGCAGTCACAAAATATAAACTCAATTAATGCAAATAATCTGAAAAAGAAATTTATATCCCAAAAACTAAGGCAAAAACGGGGTGGTGTTGCAACAACCTTCATAGGAGGGGTCCCACCCTTATACCCTCTCACCCCCTCCACCCTTTTCCCACCCCGGAATCAATGTCTTAAAGTAGTGAGGCAAGAAATTTAAACAAATTGTATATCTGAAAGGGGCTGGGGATCCGCAACTTTCCCTTCACAGGGGGGTCTACCCATTCCCCTGTCCTTCCCCTAAAATCAATGTTTAGTAAACTAAACTTGAGCCTGGACTTTACGTATTACAAGAAATAGATACAGAAAAACTTTATAGTTAATATAAGGTGTTTGAGATGGCGATTTTAGCAACGGACAACTGAACAAGCATTCAATTTGGGAGTGTGGCATTTGTGGCAAAAATGATATATCTCCAATACGAACAACACATACACATCACTTACATGAGAGTTATCAAATACAACAATTCATTTGAATATTCATGACTTAAAAATGTGTCAATACCTCTAATATTACCTTGAATCTTAAAGAGAATTACATTTTTGTAATGGAAATAGAAAGAAAATCTTACACTGGTGTATTTTTTCATGATTGTTTATATACTTACTTAAATTTGTGTAACTGTCGATCTTTAAGTTAACAAAAACGATCACAAAAGACCCAGCCTCAGAAGTGGGTCAAAAGCGGGAGATCACTGTGGCATTTTTAACACTTTTCATGCATCTCAAACGGTGAAGGAAAACAGTTCAAAACGCCACCTGTGCCAAAACGAATGCAAAACGTAATCATTTTGGCACGTTTTTAACTGTTTGATAGGCCATCTCAAACGCACTAGTAAATTGCAAAAGGTACATTACATTCAATTTCAATATTTATATTTTCTGCGATCTTATGTCAGAATCGAATTTATTATGGCCGTAGGATAGTTATTCAGAATACAGAATTCGATGTAGGACCTTATAAAATAATTACTGCATATCAATATCCTATCCACTTAAAGCAGACACTGAGCCAATATATTGCACTGATCCAAAATTAGTAATGTAACTCAGTTGTTTATTATTGGCTCGCCCTACATATAAGGTTAAAGTACAAAGTCCAAGGCAGGAACCTGTAACGGCTGCCCCGTTCGTAGCTCGACGGTGTGTCAGCCCTACCTTCTGGAGAGCTTACCTCAAAAGCGGCAGCGCTCCGCTCCTGCCCGTCAGGCATAGGCTCGCACATTTCACCAGCTTACCACTCTTCATGATTGACTTCGGACTTGTAAACAAACTTCTAAATAGTGAAGTAAACAACTTTCTCTGCGAGTATTAATTTACAGAGTTCATTCTTAATATTGAATTTAAAAAGATATTAATTAGTATATTATTGAATAAATTACGACTAGAAAAGAATAATACAACAATAAAATGATCAACACTTGCAAGAGTTTGCAAATGTTTGAAACTTTGCAAGAATCATAGATCAGATAGAATACATGCAAGAATCAAGATCTTCACAGTTCACAAATTAAATAGAGTACATCATAGATCGGATAGAATACATACTAGCACACTACAGGCTACACAAACTTTATCCGAATATTCCGAATGCTTGCTTATGCAAAGGCAGGAAACAAGACCCAATAACAGACCGCATAAGTTTCATTTGGACAGTTACTTATTGTTTAATTTTTGGCAATTGATTTAAGTTTAGTATAGATATGCCTAAATAATCGATATCCAAAAATAATTAAAGCAACAGTGACATGTATTAATGGGAGTAATATTAACGTTATTATTAATTTATAATATGTTATCACGGTCCTATTAGAATAAAATGTTTTGCTTTATTACTTTTACTTTTTGCAAAAACTAACGTGCTTTGACTGATTGATTTGACACTCGTGACACATTATGAATGTCTAAAACACGGGAATTAGTCACGTAATAAATCAGAGAGTGCTGACTATAGTTTCAACCACATTCGGTGGTCTTTTTCAAGGAGAAGACGGAGCGCTCGCGGACGCAGTCACGATTCGCCCCGGATTCTACTTGAGAAAGACCACCGAATGTGGTTGAAACTATAGTCGGAACCGTCTGATTTATTACGTGAGTAATTCCCGTGTTTTATACATTCATACTACTATTGCTTTATTTTCCTCTTCATAAGCCTTACATTTTTTATGACTTTACAGCCTGAAACACTTTACATTTTCTAAGCTCTTATTGTGTATTTCACTGTTTCACGTTTTGGAAATCGGAGGAGTTTAACATCACGTGATTTTCAACTGCTCACACAATAAGGAATTCAGCTAGAACCACACATATTTAAGATATTCAGGACGAATTATCGATTTAAATGTGAAAGGATACGTATAAGCACGCAACTAACTCCACGTAGGTTAGCTGTACGGATGTAACGGAGGTGGTTTTATCGGAACCGGAATTGGAGTCGGAGGTAAACGATATGTAAGAAGAGAGGTGTTGAGGGCATGCTTAATAAATGATAAAGTACTACAACCATTATTGTCAGCTTCTTTATTTTTATGTTTTTTAATTTGGTTTTCAGAACTGGTTGTACACAGTAAGGTATAAGAATCATTTAGTTACAATTGTCATACTTATGGCTTGTACATGTGTACACCCTTCTAGGTGTGAACACAGCATGCTTATTATAAAGAGTGCTCTAAGATTATATTATTGATAAAAAAGTAAGCTGAATAACATATAAAATAAATTTAAATTACCTACGAGAACATAGGATCATTAAAAAGTCTACATCATAAATGAACAGACTGAACAGATAATTTTTTTTATTTTTTTGTCAGACAAGTTCCTCCTCTTCTCGAGTGATAATAACTTGAAATAAGAAAGTCTCGACTCGTATGTGACTAGCCTACGACAAAAGTTCTTTGAATAGGACAAGTGGTACAGAAATTTTTTTTGAAGCGTTTCAAGTCGGTTAATGTGAACTTGGTAAGACGGGCTCCAAACAGGACTGCAGTATTCCAGAACACTACGCACATAAGAGTTAAAAAGAATCATTGATAACTTAGGGTCCTTGAAAAATTTGGCTTGTCTGGAAACGAAACCCGCTAGGCGTGACCCTTTTTTAGCTATAATATCTATAATGTTCCCTAAAATCTAGAAATTTAAATGGAAAAATAATAAACCAAGTTAATACATGCCAAAATAAAAACATTCCTAATTATGTTCATAAAAATCGTAAGCAAATCAGATCAATTGAATTGACTCTAAAAATAACAAATTAAACATAATTAATAAAAACAATTATATGGCTAAGATGATGATGACGAACGAAAATAAAAGCTTCGCAGCTTTGTCTCCATCCAATCTATTCTATAAGGGATTTAGGCCAGCACCAATAAAAAGTTGTTCACTTGTTGTTGACCTAGTGGAAATTTTATATAATATTACAGAACATAATTTCTACAAAAATCCGGGCAATACCATGTGTCCAACTATTGTAGTTATGTCACTTTGTACATTTTAAAAGTTAAGAGTTTTATGGTTTATTGCTTTAACAACATGCTAGGCGGAACTTACTTTCAAATTATTTGAAGGAAACCGAATTTTTTCTTCAAACTATTTGAACTTAGGGTCCGTCTAGCATTTTGTTAATGCAATTAACCATAAAACTCTTCTAAGATAAGGGTATGGTGCCTACATTTGATACGACATCAACTATAATGTTGATATTCTATCAGTTGTATTAAATAATTGTTAACACAGTCAAAGGTAGATGGCGCTATTTAACAACATCCCCTCATATGTTAAAAGAACGACAAAATTCGGTGCTAGTGGTATTGGCTGCTATAGCTTAGTTGGACAAAGCGACAGGACGGTATTCTATAGTCATGAGTCCAAATCCCACTAGCAGCCGTTTTTTTTCCTTCAAATAATTTGAACGTAAGTTCCACTCCACCTAGCATGTTGTTAATGCAATAAACCATAAAATTCTTAAGATAAGGGTATGGTGCCTTCGTTAGATACGATATCAACTGTAATTTTGGTTACCACACCACTATTGGCTATGTCGAGACCTCCGATTTAAAAACAACGGAGCTGAAGTTGGACCGGAGGTGTAATATCAATAGGAAGTTCCGACATATCGGAGTTTGAGTCGAAGCTCCGTAGCATCCCTAGTTAGTTCTACTCGATCAACACCCAAGTTGCTTTGTATGACATGTAATCCTACGATATCTATCAAAATCAAAGTGGTGATTTGGCTATGGTCAAAAAAAGCGCCTTTTTTTGCTCTAAGTTTCAACGCCTTTTTTTTTCTTTATTATCTATATAAAAATTACAACAGTGATAATGTTATAAAATATGTCTAAAAACCTAACTTAGGTTTGACCAGACACTAAGTTCTCGACGCGTATCTAAAGCAAACAATTTAAATTATAAGTAGGTATGTATTTATGTAGTAAAAACAGGTAACAAGCAATACAACGTTAAGCAAATATAAATAAATGTGACAGTTGCGTTATGTTTCACTCAAGACCGCTCCCAGGTACACGCACACAACGATACTCAGGCCTTTGTGCAGGCACAGGGTTTATAAAAGATGCTGCAATTTTATTTGATAAGTAGTATCTTTTCAAGACTATTTTGATATTATTTGATAGAGTACTACGAAGGCGAAGGTCTTGCAAGATGCAAGATTGCCAGATATGTGTATTAGAGATGGCAATAATGGTTGAAATTTTTTATCAGTTAAAATATATAAACTCTAAGGCTTTCACGGCCAGCTTTGCTTGTTGTATGTATTGCTTCTGCTTATTATTATTGTTCAGGGCCGGGCGGCGACAAGAGCGTAGAACTCTCCTTCGTGGCGTCTTATCTGTTACAGATGTGGAGTCTATCTATGTCTATGTTAGAAGTGACTAAATGCTGTTTACCACACGGGGTATTTACGGCGTCATCGGACTTTTGGCGAGTGCAGAGGGCACTCAGCCGATTTTGGGTTGGGGTGAGGGGGGAGCGACTAGCGCAAGGGCACCTCAAGGGTTCGGACCTCAGCCTGGGCTATCGCCTAAACGAGGTAGCGTCTGTGTGTGTGGACGTCATGGACTAAGGTGCGCCCTATCGGTTGGAGAAACACCAAGATGGGTAGTAGCTGAGTGATGAGTGAGGTGTCTAATAGGGGGCCTGCGTGCCCGAAGCCACTGACTACACTGACTGGTTAGAGATCGAGTTTTGGGGGCGCGGGTCATTGGCCGGAGTTTGGGATGACTGTAACACAGTGATTGGGTCGTGATGTGGAGTCTTGTGTCATTTGTGTATTTATAGGTGCGCTTGAACTCGGATTAGTGGGGGAGAGAGAGGGACAGACTGAGGTGGTCGCTCCTGATTGGCCAAGGCTAGAGGGGGCGTGGCGTCTCAGTAAGGGATCTGGTGTTCTGGTGTTGGTTCAGTCACATTTGGAATTAGTGACGAGCGGACCTTAGTGCTGCATACCAATCTTTTTGGAGATGAAACCCTTAGTTTTTTCTGTGGAAGTTATTGGGGTGCTTGAATATTTCGATGGCTTCTCGATGAAGGCGCGAGTAGAAATGTGATGTGGTGGATAGAACCTTCGTGTCCTGGATGTGTTCTGCTACTGCAGACTTGTCAAAATGGTCTAGGCGGCAATTTCATTCGTGTTCCGAAACACGTGTCTTGATATTTTGTAAGGTAGTGCCCACGTAGACTGAGCCACATGAGCAGGGGATCCGGTAAACTCCCGCTGAAGATAGTGGATCACGTGGGTCCTTGACTGGACGGTCTAGATCACGTAGCTAGATCTAAGATTTTGGAACAACGTTTTATAATGTGTCTTATTGTCTATGAGAAGCATGTGTCAATATCGGTACTTTTAGTTTTAAGCCTATCCTTAGCCGCCATGTTTAGGGCCGGGATACTGTAGGTATGCACTATGGAGGGTAGAGGTAAGGAGAGTCACCTCATATGGTAGAAAACAAAAGTGTCCATCTGTAAGCTATAAATAACAGTTCAAAAACCTTCCAGAATGGCACTGGTGTAGACAAAGGGTATGGTATGATTGTAGCAATTCTAAGCGAATTGAAGTATGCCGAGTTACAAAATTTAATATTATTGTCGACTAAAGTAGTTACTTATTGAAAATTTCAACTACTTGCGTAGTACAAAGAAATGTGGTAAATATAACCTTAAAAAATTATTGTGAGAAAACGTGTTTTTATTTCGTGAACTGTGAGCAGTACATTTATTGGTTCTTGCGCTTCCTTTAAAAAATATCCTGATGCTAATGTGGCGTCACCCTAATTTAATGCATTTGGACGGACACTTTTTCATGTACACAGATGATTCTCCTTACCTCTACCCTCCATAGTATGCACGTTTATTTTGTAGGTATTTCTTGTCCTCTGTTTCTTTCCATACAGTATATTTGTTTCTTTCGTCGTAGGTCTGTGCGTAGTACTCTATTTTATATAAAATCTATTTTAGTTTGTGTCATAGATAAATACTAAGTAACTGGTAACTTGTCTGTGTGTGACCCATCCCTACCTATTTATTTCGTACTTGTTTTATTTTGTTTTATAATTTGTTTTGGTTATTTTATTTATACTAGCTTTATTTTTTTACCATCATGTTTCACTTTATTCTCTCTGTATTCGAAGTAAATACGGAAATAGTTTTAATTTTTTCTTTGACTGTACTATACATAACCTATTATTTACTTGAGGCTGTGAAGGTTAGTAAAGTGAAGTCTATTATGAGGACTGAAAGTGCAATCGGTGGGAGAGGTCGGAAACTGAGATGAGACCGCGGCCGTGCGCGGTGCGGTGTTGCAGAGGCCCGTGGTGGTGTGCGGCAGCGCGGAGATGCACGGCGCGCTAGCAGCGATGCCGGTGCTACAGGAGCGCTACTGGCCCACGCCGTGGTGTGTAGAGGCGCGCCTTCAGACCGTGCTGGGCTCGCTGCTGCGCTCGGCGCTGCTGCCGCCGGTACTCTATACCAGGTATGCCCCTTGCAGCCAGAGAGGACCCACCCTATTTCAGACCAAAACCTTTTTAATCAACTGTAGAATGTTATGACCATCATGCTTAACTCTTGTAGTGTGATCTGGAAGCTTTTCATTTATGCACCATGATGGATTCCACATAATTAACCTACAATTTTTTTACCACAGATTATCGTTCAATCCAGTAGGTACCTGAATATTTTAAATTTTTACATTTGATATTTAATAATTTTTAACCATATTTATGCATAAGAGGTCATAAGTGGATGTGTCTTGCGCAAGCTAGAGTTCCCGTTTTAAGACATATTTTCAACACTGGGAAAATTATGAGTATTGGTCCTACAGTTCCGGGAGCTGAGACTTTTTTGGGAATCTTTCTCCTCATTTTGAGATGGTAATCATGGCCCACCCGGTCCCCCCTCTATATATGCCTATAGTCATGATTGAATTTTTTACCAGTGCTGTAGCTCACTTGCATAAAATGAGATTGCTCTTGTTTTTAGGTATTGCAGTAATTAGGCCACTAAATACTTATAGCTCTGAGATAAAATAATTCAGTGAAACATAATATTTAAAAGAGAACATGTTAATATGTAAGGTTTCCTTTTATACATTGTGGATCTAATGCAGGGGTTCCCAAACTTATCTTGTCTACTGTCTACTTTGAGAATAACTTATTTTTAAGCGCCCCCATTTCTTCACCTACTTAAATACTTCATATTAAATTATAATTATATTGGGAGCCATATTAGCAGAGAGTGAAACATTTAAAAATTCAATCATTTTAAACAAGAATTTTACTATAACTCCCAAGAGTAAACTTGAGACTTGAGTTGAGTAGGTGTACACAAGGACGCTCAGGTCTCAAGTTAACTCTTACGGGCTACACCAGTCAATGAGAATGATTATTGAAACACAACTTTATAGTATTCAGACAGAGTATTGTTTATTCAAAATAAAGCAAACATAATAAATTCTAACATAAAAACTAATGTGCAAGATGCATCTGACGCTGTTTAATAAGTTTGTTGATATCAGTTTCGAATTTACTCAAAGAACAGCCGCATGTCACCACGTTCGGTAAAATGTAAATGATTTCTCTTTTTAGCAAACCATGTTGCCACAGCATAGATCCACCTTCATACAAATATGACAATGGAAATGCTATGGGATCGGTTTTTATAGCCAAAATTCTAGGTAGCTATTTTTAACTTGAGTTTTATTTGCTTGTTTGTTGTCAATTCTGTAAGTTCTTCCAGCTGTGGTGATATTGCTGTTTACATTTAAAAATGGATCCAACACCCAGTCTGGTATTTCCAAGTTCAAAATGCCCTGGTATCATTCAGAGAATTCAATGTGGAGGTTTTCCAAATGTTGGCAGTAGGCAAACAATTCGCCATTACTCCAGGTTACTCATAAATTCGGAAAATTGTATAATTCGGAAGGAGGCCTCTTCGGAAAATATTCTTTTTGTTACCTTACAGTTGGAGATTCATGTCGTTGAACAATTTATACAGATCTGTCATGTAAGCTATATTATTCTTTGATGTTCTGAGTTTGTTGTGCTATTCTGTATCTTTAGTTTCCAAGAACTCTATCACAGAGTCAATTTATTTATTTATTTATTTATTCATTAGTATGGCTTGCGCCAATTACACTAATTAAGTACACTATACAATATAGATTTGGTTACAATCTATAAGTCAATACAATAATACATTAAAATAATCAACATGTCAATGAATAAAACTTATACAATTATAAACAAAAAGAATCTAGTCAATAAAAACCAGTCACTAAATTATGATTCTGTATAAAGATACTACTGAATGCTTGAAACACGATAGCACTTCGCCTCACAGTACCTCAAACACTCGCGTAATATCTTTTTCCAGTCGTCAGAGAATATGTCGCTATCATTTTTGGCGTCAAGAATCTCGTTAAACGCCGAAAGAGACCGCGGTATCGGAGAGCTTGCGTAAGAAACTGTCCTGCACTCAGGAACAGAAAACAGTTTGTGCTTCCTGCCTCGAGTATAATGTTCTGGTACAAATAGTCTACACACAAGGGAATGTAATATAGGAGAATCCACTTTTCCATAAATTATTTTATACATTATCAGCAACTGATCATAAGATCTTCTAACTTCCATGGAGTTGTACCCTAAAGCCCCCAGCAAAAAATTTGTCGGATACATGTATGGATAAAATCCATACATGCACTTGTAAAGATATCTGAGGAAAGCCTTCTGAACTCGCTCCAACATGAGGGTATAATTGTTTTCATGCGGGTGCCACACACAAGAACTGGCCTCCTGTTTACTTCGAACCAATGCGCCAAAAATGAGCTTAATCGCATCCATGTTGTGAAACTCACGAGAATTCCTGAGAACAAATCCCAACCGCTGATAACTCGTTTTGGCAACTGTTGCGATGTGATTATTAAATGTGAGCTTTGAATCGAACGTAACTCCCAAATCTTTCATCGATGTGGAGCGAGATATAATGCTCTGGTCTAGTTTATATCAAAATTCAATAGGACATCCCGCTCGACAAAATGTCATCACGTAGCATTTCATTAGGTTAAATTCCATTTTATTTGTGACGCTCCACTGATGAATAGCGTCTATGTCTTGCTGTAATTTTAGACAGTCCTCCATTGTTTTTATCTCTAAAAACAACTTGAGATCATCGGCGTACAATAGGCATTTAGAATATTTTACAACTGCAGGAAGGTCATTTACCATAAGAATAAAAAGAAGTGGTCCCAGTATAGACCCTTGACTAACTCCAGAACGCGTGTGATAGGGTCCGGAATCGTATAGTCCGAGACGAACATACTGCTGGCGATCGCGTAGATAGTTAGCGATAAAATGGAGGAGGCTTGGAGCAAATCCTAGTAAACTGAGCTTCTCCAGCAGTATGTCGTTGTTGACCCTATCAAACGCCTTCCGAAAGTCGAAATAAAGCACATCTACTTGGCCTCTGCGATCGAGTTTATAAGAAATGAAGTCAACTAGTGTGAGCATATTTGTATCAACCGACCTTTTCCTTCGAAACCCATGCTGTTCATCGCAGAGAAATGGTTCAATTTGCCTGTATATTTTGTTATGTATAATATGTTCAAGAACCTTTGCGACGGTGGATAGTACAGCAATTGGACGATACTCCTCAACTGACAATTTATTCAAACTCTTAGGTATTGGAGTTACTCTAGAGAGTTTCCATTCTGATGGATAAGTCCCATTGCGCAACGTGAGATTAAATATATGGCATAATGGTAATGTCAGAAACTTTTTACAGTGCTTGAGGAGCCACGAAGGGATGCTGTCAGGTCCGACAGAACAGCTCAATTTGAGATTGTCGATTCCAGCGGTCACGTCAAATGTGGTTACCTCAGATATACTTATGTAGTTACTCGAGAGAGTGACGTTATTTTCAGATATATTCTCAGGATCTAATTTAGGTTCTTCTGACAAAGTAGAGTGTATAGACATAAAATAATAATAATAATTTTTAACATTCGTTGAAGCTGTGTATAGATTTAAATCTCCAAATATTAAAACAATACCTTTCTTATTATTTATAACTCTCTATTTTACCAAAGCAATTAAAATAATAGTGTTCTGGTGCATTAGATTTGATATACACAACGCATACATAGATCTTATGACCACCACCACTCGAAGCTCGACCATAAGTCCTCCCCACCGTCAGCAGATTCCAATTCAAAATGCCGCGGCAACACAATAGGTGTGCGTGCAGCCAGCATTGCGCCTCCACATGGTGTATTTCTATCTCGCCGCTGGATACTCCAATCGCCCTGAAGTACTTCCGCATCTGCGACAGATTCATCCAGGTACGTTTCGGTAAGAGCTATCAGGTGATACTGCAGTAGTGGCAAACTGATTCGCAAGTCTTTAAGTTTTCCTTTAAGTCCACGAACATTTTGCGAATATATAAATAAATTACATTTTATATTTTTGTGTTGCCCTGTGAGAGGGCCGCCCAAGAAAGGGCTGAGGATTCTTGGTTTTGACATTTTCATTTGAATGTTGTGGCAAGTTTCTAAAGTTAATCCAGGCTTTAATTCTGGCATTGATAGGCCACACATCATTTCTGAAGCAAATATCGTAACAGGCAGTCGGAACACCTATTTTATACGATTTGTAATTCCCTTTCGCAGTGACTTCCTCTACTGTACAGGTGGCATTGGTACAGAGCTGTTTGAGATATGTGCGCACTTCTTCGATTCCGGACGCCATGTTTCATAAGTGGATATATTTTTGCACTTCGACAGCTTTCAACGAGGTGACAGATGGCCCTGCAGTGCCAAAGATTGAAGTCGGGCGAGGTTTTTTATTTTTCTTTATCTCAGTCCATTCACTAGAATCATTAGGCGCAAGATCCATATTAGTTTTCGAAGAATGGCTCAGGTCTTTGTGAACAGTAGTCGGTACCACCCTTGGTACCGACTACTACTTTCTCTACTAGTTTTCAAGCCTAAGGGCAGAGTTGAGCGTGCGGGCTTCAAATGCTTACGATACATACTTGGCGGCCATAGAGCAAAATATTAAAATAAATCCTCGCGAATTCTGGCGCCATGTATCAAGCACGCGCTCTAAAGGTGGATTTGAGTCCACAGTTTCTTACAATGGTAGCACGTTTGCGGGTGTACGGGCCTCGGAAGCTTTTGCTGAATTCTTCTCCAGTGTCTTTTTGGTAGGAAACAGTCTTCAGGCTTGCTCTGCTTTTGATTTGTGGCAACTTTTTTGCTGAGCTGGCTCAACTGCAAAGAATCGTTTATAGCTTGATTCGCAGTCTCCGTAGCGGTAGCGGTACTCGCCATCAATGGCGACAGACATAAAGGTTCATGTGTAAGTGCGGAAGAATCTGTCATTACAACCGTGGTTTCTGATGTGGATGGAACCGCTGGGTATTGAATCTGGGATTTAGGTATATAGGGACTCACTTGACAGCAGCACTTGCATTTACTTAGCTTATCGACCAGTTTCTCCATATGGCATGAGTGAAATTTTAACTTCGATTCATATTCTGCAATGACCGAAGCAGCTTGATTGAGTTTTTGGGTGCAATCTAAAATATGAGACCTATTTACTTCTGACATATATACTTGTTTTATTTCTCCTATGCTAGTGTTATTACTTATACTATTTGCTAATTTAGTTTGCATGCTATCTTTTACTTGTTTGTTCATCATCTCTGGAGTACTCTGCTCAAACGAAAACTCTAACTTTGTTTTGTTCACATTTTTTTTATTTATTATTTTAGGTTGTTTTTTGGGGGTGGATTTACATATATCTTTAAGCTGACTCACCCGAGTGTCATATGAGGCTACTTGTTTCTTGAGGCAGCTATTTTCTACTAAAAGATTTAGTATTTCATTATCAGCAATTTCCAATTTTTCTGTAAGTTCAATTAGTCGATTTTGCAGTTTTTCAATTTTTTCCAAATAATCTGGTTTCATATTAGGGCAACTTCTGTTTAATTTTGAGTCAGATAGTAGTCGTAATAATTCTTCTTCATTTTCTTCAACTGTCAGTGCCTCGAATGAATTTTGAGTGGGTACTCTCAAGTTATATGGTTTTCGTGTGGTAACATTATTAAACTGTGGTGAGCGTAGTGGAGGTTCTTGTTGATCGACTGATTTCCTGGATTGCCTTTTACCCTGTACACATTTGGCGCATTTCCATGCAGCTTTCTTTTCAGTATTCATAAAAAAGTACTGCTTTTCGGACTGGTTAGAGCAATGAACATGATAAAAGTTGTCACAAAATCGGCAGCGCAAAAAGTTCCTACCAGATATCAGCTGTTTACATTTAAAGCAGTTGCTATCCATTGTAACAATAAAATTCCACAAAAAATTTCTTCGCAGTTAAGAATTGAACACTGTAGCTAACGCTCCGCAGTCTGTGACGCTGTCCACTGAGCTACAACGCCTGTACTAATGCTGTCGAAAACATGCAACCTTTTCTGCTCTGTACGTATTCTAAACTTGCGATGCGCGATGACACATCTATGTTGTGTCAGTAATTGAACCTTCCAGCGAACACTGTACTGCACACGGCACTTAAATTTGGATTTAACGAATTCAAGTGAAACAAATTAGAAATTTAGACATAGTACAACTTTTTTGAAAAAATATTTCTATTTGCACAATCCTTGTCTCGCACTGTATACACTGATATATTGTTTACGCAAAACAAATCACTTTTTAAGCAATTATACTAATTTCGAAGACGGACAAAAAAATAACGTGTGTTTACGTATCGCGGGCCGAAGCGTAACTTTTTCAAGCAGATTGTAAAATCGAGTCAGACGATTGTCTCTTGATAGCCAACGGTCAGTATAAAACAACAAACAGTTGAAATCTTTGTCATTAGTGACACAAAGCTGATGAAATAATCTATCATTCGAAGAGTTTTTACGGATTTTATTGACTGCTTTGATGAATATTGTATTTTCCCACTTATATGATAGTACTTTTGTACTGATAAATAAAGCAATTCGTGCGAAATTATTACCTAACCATTCCAAAATATTAAAAAATGCATAAGCTTACAAGTAGAATAGTACTTCCCCATTACTTCCCGTGGGTGCCGTGAGAATTGGCTAAGGGATCACGTACCAGAAGGTGGGCAGCAGCGCCTTCTGAGATTCACACATCATACTGCGCTCGCCAACCCGCCTGCCAAGCGTGGCGAGTATTGGCAAGCCCCCCCCAATAATGGGGTAGGGCCATGTCCAGTAGTGGACTTCCTATGGCTGAGATGATAATGATGATGACTTCAACTTGCTAATCCGCTGGGCTATATCGGTGACTTGCGTTCTTCTACGGATCTCCTCATTTCTGATTCGATTACGTAGAGAAATCACGAGCATGGCCCTCTCCATAGCTCGTTGTGCGACTCTGAGCCTGCTCAGAAGGCCCATAGTCAGAGACCACGTTTCGGTTCCGTAAGTCATCACTGGTAACACACACTGTTCGAAGACCTTCGTTTTAAGGCATTGCGGTATTTTGGACGAAAAGACGTCTCGTAGCTTCCCTAGCGCTGCCCAGCCGAGTTAGATTCGACGGTTAGCCTCTTTTTCAAAGTTGGACTTACCCTATTGGACTGTATGTCCTAGATAGACGTAATGGTCAACAACTTTGAGAGTCGAGTTTCCAATTGAAATGGGGGCGGGCGCAACATGGGCTTATGAAATAATTTTCGTCTTGTCCATGTTCATTATAAGGAGAAGAAAGCTTCCCTGATGCTTCATGGAACTGTCTCTTTCAGCTTCTGTTACTACATGCTCCAACTCCAGTCAGTATGAGACTTGTGTCACAGCTTATCGTGTACAAATATCCACCAGCGCCGGTCGCAATACCCAAGAGTAACGTTTAACGAACCGCGAGCCTCGATAATACTCACTTATAGGCGAGTGACGGACTGAGAGAGCATATAGCGCGGAGGGCGGGGCGGCCGGTGATCTCGTCGCGGTCTGCGCAGGGAGGTGGTCGTGCTGTCGGACGGCGGGCAGGTGGCGCTCGACTGGGTGGAGACGGGGGCGGCGTGCGGCGCGGGGTGCGTGCTCGTGCTACCCGGGCTGACGGGCGCCACGCACGCGGAGTACGTGCGCTGCCTGGCGGGCGCGGCGGCGCGGCTCGGTGCGCGCTGCGTCGTGTTCAACTACCGCGGACTGGGCGGGCTGCCGCTGGCCACGCCGCGCATGTACAGCGCCGTGAGCCACGCCGACCTCGCCGAAGTGGTGAGCGCGGTGGGAGCGCGCGCGCCCGGCGCGCCGCTCCTGTGCGTGGGCGTGTCGCTCGGCGGGCTCATCCTCGGGCAGTACCTGGCGGCGTGGGGCGCGCGCGCGCAAGTGGCAGCCGCGCTGGCCATTTCCTCGCCGCTGGACGTGGAGCGCGCGGCGCTGGCCATGGAGCGCGCGGCCAACGCGCCGCTGGCGTGGCACATGGCGCGGAACCTGCGCGCGGCGGTGCGGGCGCACGCGGCGCTGCGGCCGCACCACGCGGCGGTGGGCGCGGCGCGCACCGTGCGCCAGTTCGACGCCGCGTTCACCGCCGGTCACTTCGGCTTCTCCTCGGTGGAGCAGTACTACGCGGCGGCGACGCTGCGCGGCAAGCTCGCGCGCGTCGCGGTGCCGTTGCTGTGCCTGTGCGCGGGCGACGACCCCTTCCAGCCGGCGAGCGCGCTGCCCGCGGCGGAGGCGGGGCGCGCGGCGCGCGTGGCGCTGGCGGTGACGGCGCGCGGGGGGCACATCGGCTTCCTGGAGGGGCTGTGGCCGGCGCGCCGCCCCGCCGACCAGTACATCGCGCGCGTCGCGCACCAATATTTCGCCGCGCTGCTGGCGCGCCCCGAGCTGTTGCACTCGCCGCCGCTCGCCGGCGCCCCTACCCCCGCCCCCGCCTGATGCCGCTCGTGCCTCGGCCCGAGCCCTCCCGGGGCCCGAGGGTTCGGAACGTTTATTATTATTGTTGCGTATACGCGATAAATTCACATTTTATTGATTGTTAACGTTAGCTTTACCGAGACGTATTGTATTGTTTAGTTTATATGTGAGAGTCGCTGCCGGAGCGAGGCGAAGGTGCTATAGGTGCGGATGGATGGACGCGGCCCTTGTCGTGGTTCTCTTCTGTTGTGTACATACATACGTACGCACCCACTGTACAGTAGGTGCGGGACGAGTTTTATATTCGTGGGTAGTATAAATAATAAACAAAGTGCGGCGCGCGTCCATCGCTCCCCCCGAGTCGTCGTGTGCCTCTGTGCAGGTGCTCTAGACATAAGTGCATTCCAAAGTTGACAACGATAAAATGCAGGTATTGAACTGTGTGATAATATTAATTAATTTATTGTTAAATAGGTATGTAGTACATAAGGCATATCGTAAATGGGACAGACGGAGAGAACCGCGCGCGTGCGAGCGAGCGAGCGCACCTTTATATGTTGTACCTACAACTACACGTGGCGCGGCGCGGCGCTCGATCGACCGCACGACGCGACGCGACGCGACGCGACGCTTGTACGAACGTACTAGGCTAGTAGATGCATTCCAATAAGTTTAATACGAGAACTCGAATGAGGAAAATGATCGCCAAAATGATTTCTCGCTACGAACTATTGACCCTCGAAGTGTTCCGTACGTGTGTCGATTGTGGATGTTTGTGTGTGATGACACAGTCCACACCCGCACAAACATATTACGCACGTCGGGTGCTCGACGCCACGAATGAATAAAACACCACAATTTATACTGAACACTACTCGATGTACCTCAGTAATGTCCGTAAGTAGAATGTCGACCGCGCGGGCCGAAGCGCGGGTGGAGGTTAAGCGACGCGCGCGTGACGTTTCGAGTGAAGAAGGGTCAATTAAATAGTTTTATGATTTTATTATATTACAATGGTGGACGTAAACTGTACGAACACCTTACTACAACACATCTGTATATATAGAGGAAAGTGACCAAATATGGAATACCGTTTTCATTTTCAGACATAACTTTCACAAATTTTATAAATAAAATACTTTTTGTGGTAATTATTAACAATCATATATTTGCACTTAAGTTTGTAACAATTTTAGATTATTTTGTTCAGTTTGAGGTAAGAAAAATTTTCAAAAACTAAATAACGATAAAGGTACCCCTGGAATAGGTACCCCAAATATGGAATACTACAATCACTATGAAAAATTAACCTTAACTTATAAGAGACTCTTTGAAAACTTTGGTATAAAGAAATGAACACAAATTATTTACAAAAATCGCAAATCCAGGTATCAAACTCTGGCCCAGCGCAATCCTCATGTGCCCAGAGCCCACACATGAGGCACTTGATCCATGTTTCCCCATGAGTGTCATTCGAAAACAGCATACCACTGAAATTTGCTCTCCATCGTCAAAATGTAGTCGACCAAAAGATTCTCAAGGGTTGTCCCTAGGACAGTTTTCCTTCCGAGTGTAGGAGCTGCGGCTTCTTTTGGAGAAAATTCGTTTATCTGACATAAACGAAACAAGGTAAATCTTGGCACATCGAAGTGTTTTGCAGCTTTCAAATAACCCATTTTTTTCTCGTACTAATTTCATAGCTTCTGCCATATGCTCTGAATTCCATTCGTTTCGCTTCGTTTTCCAATTGACGCCCGCCATTCTGATAAAACCCGAAAAAAATATAAATAACAAAGTCATTAAGTCAGCTGATACGTCACAGTGTCCAATTATGGAATAGTCCATAATTGGACACTGTGATCCGTCCATATTTGGATTTTCCAACTATTTCAAACTGATATTCACATATTTATATTTCAGAAAGTAATACTATCTAATACCGCTAAAACATACTAAAGAACATCTAAAGGGTCTCCGAAAGTTATAAAAACAATACTGTGTGCACTTTCTGTACGAAAAATAATTATTTTTTACGTACCTTAGAAAGTTATGCGGCAGCGATAAAACAAAACACTGTCACTACGACGAAACGGCTGGCTCGACTGACATGCTACAACTTGTACGCGTAAATGGGAGCAGAAAGAGACAGAAAATCACTGTTTATTGCGTGTGTGTTTGCATTTGAGTAAAATGGGGGTGTTCCATATTATGGATACTATTCCATATTTGGTCACTTTCCTAATAATCTTGTTTGGAATAAAGGAACTTATTTCTTATCAATTATTTTTTCAAGTTCAATCAATGAAGAAAATGCACTTTTTTATTGAAGTGAAAATTTCTTTACCGCCATTGTGCACTTTTGTATGGGAAAAAAATGTTAATCTCGCGTCAGAACGTTACGTCATCGAATTCGTAAGACGGAAGGAGAGTAGACCGCCGTTGAAATTTAAACTTAAATGTGTTACGAATAAGAAACATTTTCGTTTGTTGGTAGTTTTATTTGATAAAGTCGTTTTCTTAAAAGTTTTATTGAGGTCGGTTATCAAAACGCCCGTATTATAAAGAGGAAAGATTTCATTGTTTCAAAAACAAACGTCATGTTAATTATACGGGTCCCACTAATATTATAAATGTGAAAGTTTGGATAGACGTTCGTTACTCAATCACGCCAGAACGGCTGAAAGGATTTGGATGAAATTTGGTATGTAGATACTTTAGATCCTGGAATAACACAGGCTACTTTTCATGATAATCATCGATCATGTTAAAGTTTTCACTAGATATGCATTAATAGCACGTGCACAACACAGGTACGTGCGCAACACAGGTACGTGCGCAACACAGGTACGTGCACAACACAGGTACGTGCACAACACAGGTACGTGCGCAACACAGGTACGTGCACAGCACAGGTACGTGCACAGCACAGGTACGTGCACCTAGGCACGAACAGTAGAATAGAAGCGACGAACATTCCTTTACATTTAGCTATTGGTAAGCGTTCAGGTCCAGGGTTCCCAGAGAGACGACATCATTAGTGAGTGCGACTCGCGCGCTCTGCTCGTCGGGAGTCGAGCCACGGAGTACGAATGTTTAGGTAGTATCGATGTCTCCTCAAGAAATAACATTATGGTCGAGTCACCGCGCGCTCACAGCTTTACCTTAACAGGTGAGAGACTAGTTCGAATCGGTGCTATTGCAACTGATTCTATCTTTTTTTCCCCCAATCTATTCTATCTACATCATAGGTACATATGTAAAAACTTCCTAAAATAGTACTTTCCGAATTAAATTTTCGACTGAGGCTAGTTTTGAAAGAAAACAACTGCCTAGGTGGGTACTACATTTCGTGGCGCGAAAGTCAATATCGGTTCTATATAACTTTGTGGCAATTTTTAACAGATTATCTCATTTCCTTGACATTTGAAAGTATTGTTATTGCTCTTTAGCTATCTCGCAAATGGTAAAGCGATAAAAGCCAGCCAAATGATTGCGCTGCTCGAGGACAGTGCGCGGGGCCCAGGGCCTGGCCGCGCCACCGAGACACCGGCCCGCCTACCAGACGCCAGACGTCTTCTTTTGGAAGAAAGCCATGTGCCGAACCACTGGATGATCGTTTTGTTATGAGTCAAGCTTGAGTCGCAAATCTTTGTCTATGGACGGTCAAGAGGAGGCTTCTCGCTGCCAATGAACGTACGCCGTCGCGGTATACGCCCCACCCGCGGGCTCTCGGGCACGGCTCTCGCAGCCATTACTCCGTGGACACCGAGTCGCCGAGAAGACTGGGATGGGGTGTCGTTCTCCCATGAAGCCAAGATACCCCTGTCCGGTGAAGACCGACCCGTCTGCGTCGGCGAGTGCTACGAACACGAGGGGAACGCTTTCCAGAGGCACGTTTCGAAGATATCGCACCTTATAGTGGTATGTTATGATCGCTCTGGTATGTTTTGGGCAGGAATAAATGCTTTGGATAGGAAGATTTTTTGCATTTGAAAAATCAGTTCTTACTAGAACCCTAATGTGTGAAAATGGGGTGTCATTAAATCGTACCGATCGTACGGAGTTAGTCTTCCTCGAAACCTGAACACTGACTGGACACCGATACATAACGGAAGTTCTAACTCCTCACGCACAACCCGCATCGGCCTCTGGGAGAAAACTCAATGTTTATAGACGACAACCGCGCCGCTCTGGCCATGTGGAAGCGTATAAGCTAGAAGAATATGCCTGGGACGTTCTGGAGCGGCGATTGACATCAGTACAGCTGGCTCCGCAGACCATCAGAGAGCTAAAGAATGTGATTATCGCGGAGTGCGAACGTACTCCGCGTGGGACCATAAGACATACTTCCATAGTCGCTAGCACTGGCACTGGCACTGGCATGCCCGGGCGAATGCAAGAAGGAGTCACACTCAAACACACGTATCTACTAAACATTTACTTATCTGCTATTACTTTACTCAAGAAAAAAGAAACCAAAAACGTGGTTCATGTTTGCTCAGGGAGCAGGTACAGTGTACAGTGTACAGTACTGCGCTTCGCCTTTAACATTAAGGGAGCAGGTACAGTGTACAGTACTGCGCTTCGCCTTTAACATTAAGGGAGCAGGTACAGTGTACAGTACTGCGCTTCGCCTTTAACATTACCTATTTATTTAATATTGTAAGCTTGTTTTAATGAAGTTTAATATTAAAATAGTATCAAATTTAATATCAGTATATTACGATGTTTACAAATTCTGATACAGTAAATTAAAATTACTAAGTGACATCTTCATGGATATTAATATATATATATTTTTATTGGCAGTTGTTATAAAAAAATAGAGATATATGAGAAAACTAAGACTTTTCGTAACAACATACAAGACATATCATATCATCCACCACAGCTTAAGAACAGCTAGCTCACTCCATAGTCACGGCCGCCTTACAACCTACGATTATAACAGATTACTATACTTCCAAAATAAGGCGATTACGGCGACGCGTCAGTGTGGCCGCGGCGCGGCGGCGACCGAGTGCGCCCGTTGTTCGTAGAACAACGGAGTTAATGGGTAGTTTCATATTTCTCAATACCCATAAATAAGGAATGGTACGAGTATGCTTTGATTTTTAATTGCCTACAACCGATTGTAAAAGCTAAATGTATAGGAACTCAGGTTAAAGCAATAATTGTAACAGTATTCGTTAACCTGTTGTATAGTTGGGTAGCTATGTTGTATAGCGAAAATGTGGTTGTAAATAAATATTAACTGCCCAAGCGCGATTCAAACTCGCGCTTCGGGCAATAGGTAGGTACGTAGACCTACCAAAAAGTTGTTTCTGTCCAAATTCGTAGTAGCGCTAGTTAGACTCGCAATTGGCTGATTTGGATTAAAACAAGTTGATATTGACTTCATTCTATTGTATGCTCTATCGCCTTCATTATAGTGATTAAATTGCTGATTTGACGTAGGTATGTGATATTTTTATTCGAAACAAAGTGAAGTGAAATATAAACAAATAACGAATAGTGCGTATGATATGTTAATTTGATACGCTCAACACAACACAACTAGAAACAAAGGTAAGCTGTGCCCTATAAAACCAACAACCCTACATATTTTTTTTAAGTAGGTAGTATTTTCTGTATGGGTATAAAAATTGACAATAACTTGCCATTGTCAATAAGAGAGACCAATTCTCTGTTTCCGTTCAAACTAAAATTAAAATCATTCTTTATAAATAAATGTCACTAAGTACAGTATTAAATAATTTTTACAAGATAACTGAGTTAATTAATGACATTGAAATGAATTTGTAATGTGTTTGTGAATGTGGAATACTTAGTATGACTTCTTTTTTTTTTTCTCAGCGATGTGCGTCCACTGCTGGACGTATGCCTCCCCCATATAGGGGGGATTTGCCAATACTCGCCACGCTTGGCAGACTTGACTTCATATTTATTATAATATAATAACAAATAATTAGAAAAACAATATTCAGAATTTACTTTAATTAATTCTTCTCAGGTTGGTAATAACAATTCTATTTATTTAAAGCAATTTTATAATTTTGCGTGCCTTAATAGATTAATAATTGTCAAGCCTTTACTTTTAAAACAGTGTACCATAAAATGTACCCATGTTTTGCAAAATAAATGTTTTGATTTGATGAAGTCGTTTCGTTAAACGTATTATTATGTTCGGTTATCAAAATGCCAAGACGGAATGCGGAGTATGGGATCATTTTGATGTGTGATGGGAGAAAAAAATCAACTTGTAAATATTGTATTAAATCATGTTTTTAAATGTACTTAGGTAATACAATAAAATGACCAAAACAATGGTAAAATAAATACCAATCTGAAAGATTGTTTGGCCGGACATGTCACGCTCACTCAACGAGTGAGTCAATTTTATTAAGAGAGAAAATGTCGCCATTTTAGTGCTTGTGGCGAAGAGATAGTTCTAAATATAAAAGATCGATTCATAAAAGTAGTCAAATACGTTTACAATAATGCTTAGATAATTGACTGAATAAGAATACTCCACCAGAAAAAAAACTAGGTTAGGTTGCAACTGCGAGAGCACAACGCACGAGCCGAGGGAGCTTGCCGCGGCAGCGGCCCACGAAGCCTTGTAATGAAAGTGGTGGGGAAGGTAAGGGGGGACCCTTTCCTCCCGCAAGCAACTGTCTAGCCTTCAACCTCTTTTTTATTGCACTTAGACCCCCCGCACTAGGATTCCCTGTGTCGCGGGAGGCATGGACACAAAATCACTCAAGATCCGTGACAAACATCTACACTGATGGCACAAATGTTTGCCCCTGACGGGATTCGAACCCGGGGTCCCGGATACACAGAAGTTTGGTCTATACCTATAGAATAAACAACATTATGCCCGCCTTCCACCGTGGAAAGGAAATCAATAGCCGATTTTGTCTTTCACTAATTTTTTTCAGTGTTTATTTAAGCCTTGCACTGGCAACGAAGTGGAGCGAGAAATGAACGAACATTAACTGAGCGTTAGTTGAGCCTCCTTGTTTATTAATTATTTTTCTTTTTCTATTCATTCTTAATACAAAAACATTCAAATAGGTACATTGGCAGACACTGCCCAAAAACCATAGTTAGGTTTGTCTGGACAGAGCAGTTCTCCAAACATTAAACTATTACCAACATCAGAACAATAATATCACCTATATTATTATTAGCTTAATTATCCAACATTTGTAATTTTTTTTTTATTGAGCGGCATTTTTAAACGAAACATTATTGAAAGCCTTTTCTTTTTTTCTCCATGACGATACAATCTTTGTCATTTATATTCCACAAATAAGGATATCGTACGGCTTCAATGAAGAGCTCCATCGCGTCGTAACAGCGTGGCGTCGCAGCGAACACTGACTGACCGTGACTGATGACATGCGGCGTACGATGGAGGAACGAGGGGCAGGTACCTAGTGAGGGTCTGAAGCGGGTGGTAGTATACGCGACGGCTCGGTTTTACTCGCCTGCTCCACTCCGCTTCACACTTTTGCAGTGGAAGCACTTGCATGTAAAATAATAAAACTATTGAAGCAGATTTGGTACCTACACAGTCCGCGGGAAACTTGCTCACCTCGATAACCTCGCACCTTTGTGACTATTTTAACTCGTTCACTCCGCTCCGCTCAGCTTTGCATTGGTGGAATGAAACATATTAGGAAAATCATCAGAAATCATTTATTGATAATAAAACATAAGTCACAAATAAATTTTATATGTGGAAACTGTATTAGCTTGTTCGTACTACACTAATTTTGTCCTATATTCTTATTCATTAAGCTGTTTGTTTTCCATTAAATAAATAAATAAATAATAATATTTATATACATTTTTACAGTAAAATTAATATATATTTACGTAATGTAATAAGGTATTTATAATTATATTTATAATTTATAAAAGTAAGGTAGGGCGGGGCTATTTCAACCAAGGGGTTATGCTGTGCTCTTAGAAGAACGCAACTGGTTCTATGGAAGCTAGAGACATCTATCCGCGGTATTGTGAACTATATGAAAACTTTATGAGCTAACAATATATAAAATTACCAGTAAAAAAACATTTGTTCTCATATCGATTATCGATTTTTTAAATACTTCCATCTACAACTTAAAAAATATATCCGGAAACTAAAATGATTAATGTTTAACAACTACTTATAATATTACAGTGTCTGTATTTTTGTGCGAAAATGCTTGAACAAAACAATTCATTCAAACTTAAAATCAAAGAAATTATTTAAAAACAATATGAAGGAGCGCATTTTTAGGAATACAACTTTATAATAAGTACCTGTTATTATGAATCATGTAAACTCATTTTAAGCATTCAAAACTCAATTATTATAAAAATGTGATAGAAACTTCTGAAGACGCAAGATGGATACTGAAAGAATCGCCGTTATATCCGCGCCTTCAGGCAAAATATACCGTACTGCAGTCCGAATGACGAATGTACATCCTATACTTAAATTGTGTTCCTAAGTAAGTGACTGTGATGTCTGGTTAAAAATACATGTCTTTCGACTAAATAAATATATAACTTTCATGAGCGGAGAGAGCAGGCTTATAAATTCAAAATTAAGTAAGTTACTTAGGAAAATTATTTGTAAGTACATTGTTTTTTATGGCTAAAATGAAGCATGTTGTCATCATCGTTATACGACACTCGAAAATCTTAGAAATTTCTTTTTCATGGTGTTTGTAATAGTCACGTTGACTGCTTTTAATTATCGTATGAAATATTGTCCTTTTCTTTTCTAAGAATTCGAATTCCACACAATGAGTACCTACTTCGCAGCTCCGCAAAATAAGTCAAAAACTTAATTGTTTGTCAATTACATAGAACCTTTAAAAATGTATTTAAATAATTGGACATGCCTATTCAATTCGAAAATCAACTATGATGTAAAATATCAATGAAAAATAATCGATTTTTAAAACTTATGATCGATTATATCTATAGTCTGGTCTGGCAACCCTGTCCTTAACACAAGTAACTTTCATTTGCAAATACACCTTTTTTTTAAAAAACTTATTTTCCTGTTTAAACAAATTTATTTTGGCTTTTTACTTTTGGTTGGCTGCTTCCTGCACCAAAAAGTCGTCGAGTTGCATTATTGTTCCTCCGATTTGGTGCTTTCAGAATCCGCCCTGAGTGCTTTTTATTGTGTAAAAGTTACTTTTGTACTGTGGAAAAGTGACTATTTAGTATTTATTTTGTTGTACATTATCAAAGAGTGCCAGTAATGTCAATTTACACTTGTTGCGTTGCGTGCCATTTGCTCATTGCTATTATCAAATATGGACTTGGAGATACATTTTTATTATGATATTTTGAATAAATCATTTTTCAATTCCAACTTCTGACTGATTTTAGCTCCTTAGTATGAATATAATATATACATAGATACATAAGTTTGTACATACGGATATGTAAGTACATATATACATATACGTGTACATTTTAGGTCAACATATTATGCCGGATAGATGGCGCCACGGATTGCATCACAAAAATAATGTCAAGATACCCATCTATTTCCCAGTATACTATTGTAGTCTTTGAGGGTTATTTCAACGGATGACAATAACTCTTATTTTACTATATTTACTCATAAATGCCATCTATGAGTGAATCAAATATTGGAAGTTAGAAGGTACAAAACATCAAATCCTGTAATACAATTTCTAAGTTTAAGAAAAAAAAAAGGTAACACACTAATATAACTATTTACTACCTTCCTCTTTTGCCTAAACTTGGGACTGACTAACTATCATATGCAGCGTACATTTTTCAACTTTTTTACATAACTCCAAAAATAATAGCACTACGGAAATCAACTATTTAAGCAAGAAACTCAAAAATATTATGACTAATCCTGATAATATTATAAAAGGGAAAGTGTGTGTGTTTGTTTGTTACCTCTTCACTTTCGAGCGGCTACACCGATTTCGATAAAATTTGGTATGTAGATACTTCAAGTCCGGAATATCACATAGGCTACTTTTCATCATCATCAATCATCACCACGCAGGCGGGGTGCGGGGCGCAGCTAGTTTATCAATTAAATAAAAATAAAGCTATTCATTCAGTCGAAAAACCAAAATATTGTAGGTTACTTTTCTTTTGTCTTTTTTTATGGTTGTTTTCGCTCCACATTTTCTGTGCAATTGCGCACATAAGCTAGAAGCTTAGCCTGAAAGTGGCTCGCCGCTTTCCCTATAGTTCAAAGGCGTAGTAGAAACTTTACTGTAACTGAATCATTTTTTTATATAAATTTTGTTCCACTTTTCTAACCTGAAGCGCTTTGACAGTAACACAACGGTTAATGATCTAACATAATTCCACATGAACTCTCGAAGGAACACTTATTTTAGAAATTAAAAACACGCAAATTTTCTCTATCAAAATTCCTTTTAGTAACTAGTTTTCGCCATGACTTCCGTTCTGTTAAACACTATGGTGGTAATGATGGCAAATATAATATACCTACTAATTGTTTCTACTTTGTCTTGTAGTATGGCCAAGCATGACTGCGTTAGGGTGAAACGGAGTTTTTTATGCAATTGTAGCCTCATTATAATGTTATTTTGCAAATTTGTAAAATTTGATAAAACACGTAGATTCTGGAGTAGGATACTTTAGTACATACGTTTTCAAGAAAGGCCTTAAATACGTAGAACGTAAATAGATATAGAGTTGGCAACACAATGAGACGTATAACATCAGGTTACCATAGATTATGCAGATTACTTGCCACTCTAATTATAGAGCAATTATACCATGAAAACCGCACGTTATTATATTATATTTTGAATTATAGCTTGGCAAAAGAAGACTAGAAATAAATAGGGGAGTAACATATAAAACATATAAGTTCATATATATTTTTTAAATTAAAATTTTTATATTCAGTCCTAAAGATCTTTAAAGTGTTCACCCCTGAAAATTACATGTCTTTATTTGAGCTTTCTTCAACAGCATTAATCCGAATCAAAAGATAAGGTTAATTTTATCTTATCAGGTATATCAGATAAGAATGTTTCATCGCTATTGCAGTTCGCAGGTGTGTTCCGCAAATGAATGATCAACGCACACTTAGTGACTTTAAACTAGTTGGCCCAATACGCCAGAGTATTACATCAAACAAGATGCATATGTGCAGTCAGTTTAGGTATTATAATATTTTGTCAACATAACTTACTGTTTGTTGAACAAACTTATAATATTTACTTATATATTTTGTAGGTATACGTTAAATCAAAGGAAAAAAACGCAGGTTAACCTTAAAAAGTCACTTTCCTTGTGAAAATGCGTATTGTTTTATTTATTCAAACACTTATTTTCGACACGTAAATCAATTTAAATGTTTTAATTATCTATTACAAGTAGCACAAATAAACTTTTTATACAAATGTTTTAACCTTTACTACTTTTAAGACAGAAAATTCAAACTATTGCCTGAAGATAAAAAAAATTGTTCTGTTTAAAGACGTCCAGATTTTGTCATACATTTTGCGCTTTAATTATAATGAATATAATAAAATCATAACTTTATTGAGAAGAATTTGAAGCATAAGAAAACCACCTAACGTGCTGGTTTTAATTTACTTTGTAAGAGCGCACATAGTTATGGCTACATCTAATTTTTTCTATATTTTTTAGCGCCATCTCTACGTACTATTAGAACTAATGTGAATTAATTCGCGAAAAGTGTCCTAAAGATGGAACTACTTTCCATACTTCCATTTCCACTTCGATAGACCCATTTGTACGTAAGTTTCACCCCCCTGAACGTAACGGTGTTAGCATACTAGATAGACGCTCGTCACATTTTTCAACAAAAGTTGAACGTTTGTTTTTACAATAACACAAGACGAGTGAAGAAAATGTAAGCTGTACGTTGTTTTCCACTTATTTATTCTATGAAAAACCACGTTGTTAAAGATATATTTAGGTGGTTAATATAGGCCCGCTAAAGTTGAAATTACCCCGCTTAATTTTGTATGGCGTTAAAAAACACTAGTGATGTCTACAAACCGATACTTTACTTATATGTAACAAAAACCGTATACGATAACGTTATTTATTTGCGAGCGAGCATTTAAGTGGCAAGTTGGGCGATTTTATTTTTTATTTTGTATGTTTGCATGTTCCATGAAATCTTGTTCTCGCTCGCATAACTATCGAACCGTTATTCCAACCTGCTTGAAACTTGGTAGGTCAATAGGTTGTGCTATGAAAATTTGCTGGGGAGCATATGAATAGATGTAAAAATGTTGAATTCCCAAGGGTTGGGAGATTTACAAATATACTGAGTGGGGTGTCATGAAAGGACTTAATTTGTAAATTCCAAAATGGTTTTTATTTGTATTTTAAGAAGTACTATTTTGGAAAGATAGAGAAAGAAGAAAATTTAAGCAATCACTGTCAACTGGGCTCCCAATTGTTAGTTTCGATGCCTGTTAATAATCCAGTTACTAAAGTAATTTTAAATAAAAAAATAGTCATGACATTAATGTATTGCACGCATGTCTGTAATCTTTACCTTAGGGACTGAGCTAGAGCATTCGATTTCATTATGTGGTAAACTCAGCAGAAGTATCAACTTAAACGTACCCATTGAAGTTTTCAGAAACAAATTAAATCAACGCGACATCTTAGTTCAGGGCGAGCTACTAGTTTATGAATGGTATTTTCGTATTGTTTTAGATGGTTCGAAGTTATATTAATTATAAACGAAAAAAAGAAAAACAATATCACTAGATGAACTTCATTAGGCAGTTGAGGATATTCGCAGTAAGAAAATAAATTGTTATCAAGCTGCAGATGTATATGACATCCATAATAGTATCAAGACTATTCTCCGCATCTCTTCGATATCTCAGCATCAAACCCGCCAGTTGATGGCCAGAGGGAAGGCCTGCGATCCATTGATAGTAAGTTATATATTTGTGAAATAGTTATTATATATTATGTTATTTTTATATGCTGTAAAAGGTTTCAAAGTTACGGCACTGAGGACAAACATCCAACGGTTTCACTCGCGTTACTGCTTGCAGGATGTTACTTTGTCTACGGGCCCAGGACGGTTCAAGAGCAGAGAGAACATTATTTTTCGTTATCGTATCATTCGATACGGACGATCCCTGCGCCACTCCCATTACCGTTCTCAGTGGGTCTCACCTAATAGCGCCTCTATCTCCCGCTACAAGATGAGACCTGTCCCGCGTGAGATCTACGATTATATGTCGCCCCGCTCACGTAGTGCCACAACTGTAGTACAACAACCAGTCCGTCATGGTCAGCAATGTCAAAGGCCTTTAACCTTGTTGATAAATATCACAAAAAGCAGTGGCGCTAGTAGTGATCCTGGACGGGACGTGCATCCACGTGGATCTAAACCCTTGACAACGACAGCTCGAGTTCAGCGCTCTTTGTAAGAAATATACCATCTGTAGAGGGCTCTGTGAACACCCATCGATTGAGATTGCTCACTGTGAACGTCATTGCTGAAGTCAGTAAATAAACTTGAGAGCCCGTAGCCATCTGGTCAATGACAAATTCGTTGGTAAGGATTGGATTCCAGATAGTGGATCTGCCTCTGATAAAGCCGTGCTAATGTCTGAATATCACATACAAAGTAATCGCATAACTTACGTAATAAAATGAGACATATAAAGATAGACACAATTGAATCATGTGATTCAGCCGGACCATTTAGTCCTTGGCCTGCTTGAGCACTTTCACAGCGAGTCGAGGCGGTGGCCGAGCGCGCGCGCGAACTGCGTCACGAGCGCTTCGGCAGCCGCGAGCCGCTCCTCCCCGCTCAGCGCGCGCACCCCCTGCGCCGCCCCCACTGCGCGCCCCCACGCTTCCACCTCCGCCTCCGCCCACTGTTCACCCTCACCGCCCTCCACCCCCCCGCACTCGCCCTCGGACGAGTCCGCGCCTTCCTCATCTGCAACCCGGCATATTTGACAATATATTAAATTCTATTTTCCAAATCCACATCTATTTGATAAGTATCATACAAGTGATTTGAAGGATAGGTATCCATATCCGTTTACAGGGATATCTTTTTTAACATTTTTTTTACTGGTAATAAGCTTACGCTTGACCGCTGAAGCTCACCTGATGTCAAGTGACGACGCGGTCTAAGGTGTAGCACGCAAACTCAGAAGGTACCTATTCACTCGCGACTTAACACTCCGGGTTAACCTATCGGGAAACAGACTCAGTGTTCAAGCCTATGTACGACCGGAGAGTCACTACCGATTCTCTTTTTGGCTCGCTTTTCTATAGAGTCTAAAGCTTTGATTTGGTATTTGGCTGAACCATTCCAGAGATGCGACAGTACTCCATGTACGAACGGACTTGTGCCTGATATAAGCTGAGCCAATGCCCCGGCGTGTAGTAGTTACTGTTTCACCTTGGCCAATATGCCCAACTTCTTGGCAGCCAATTGCGCTTTCGATTCGATATATACAAATACAAAATTCTTTATTGTTATTAAACTTCGTACATAATAGCATAGGTGGCCCTGCCTGCTGCTTTAGCGTTAGCTGTGTTGCAGCAGTCAGTGTCTTCCCAAGGTTGGCTTAGTTAACAATACAAAAAGGAACAAAAACAAACTATATTACAATAACAAAAAAGAAGGAGACCTCAGTTAAGTGTATGTACACACAACCGTATGTCAATTACTTATAGATAAAAGATTTTCAACATACACATATTCTAACTTTTGTAACCAATCCTTTCCTTTCCTGATATAGCTTCAAAAGTTCAGCGTAGACGTCAGTGTTACACCTAGAAGCTCTAGTTGGTTGGGTACCGGTACGGGACATCTCGGAAACTAGGAGCAAGTTGAATTTCACTTCGTTTTGCAGTGAAGAGACACGCCTGAGTCTTAGTGGTGTTGAACTGAACTAGATTGGTATCGCCCCAGTCGAAGACATCCTTGAGAACCAAGTTCAATCGATCAACTATGGCCTCTCTGAGTGATTGGACCTGTACATGACTGGCCCGAGCGCTGGATATATCTCTCTACAACTGTGCTGTCGTCTGCATATGCCATAGGTACCGGGTTTTAGCATATCTTTAGTATGCAGCAAAAAAAGAGTTGCAGAAAGTACCGACCCCTGAGGAACTCCGGCATTAATAGTCAATTGATCGAAAGAGCTATCAATGACTTTTGCGGATTTTGACAGTGGAATATATCGATCGATAGGATCTCAAGAAATCCGCTAACAAAACCCGTAGTCCAACTTGCATGCTGGACTTAGAGTCGTAAGAAAAAAGCTTGCAAATAAGACAGTCATGCTAAACCCTGTCCAAAGCCTTAGAAATATCAAGAGAAACGGCGAGCGCTTCTCCATACTTCTCAATGGCCTCGTTCAAGATGTGAGTGGCATACACTAGAAGGTCCCCAGCAGAACGGTTTCGGCGAAAGTCGTATTGCCGATCACTGAGTAGGTTTCCTGTTTCTAGGTATGCCAGGAGCTTCATATTTAGAACACGTTCCATGCTCTTACAGAGTATGGATATGACTGAAATCGGTCTTTAGTTAGCAGGGTCGGCACGACTACCCTTTTTGGGCACAGGCTCTACGTTGGCAAGCTTCCACACTTTTGGTACGAGACCAGACTCAAAAGGAGCCGGAAAGGGCGTGTCAACACCGGAGTTAATTCTGGCGCACATGTCCTTAGGACTAGAGCTGAGATACCGTTAGGACCACTAGCTTTGTTCACGTCCAGATTGCGTAGCACTTTGCGGACATCCACTTGCCGAACGCAGATGTTTGACATAATCGTCTCGCATCCATTCAGTGGAGTTGGTGGTGCTGCGCAACCAACATAATAGACATGAAGACTCTGCAAAAAGATATGCAAACATATTTTCTTTCTCTTCCGGTTCATCAACGACGAAGTTATCAGGAACCACACATAAAATACATGTATATATACGGTAGAATTGAGAAACATTCTCCTTTTTTTAGAAGTGGTTAAAAAGGGTACTTAACATGAATGTAGATGGATATACAGGTAGAGGTAGGCCAAAGAAGGTATGGATGGACTGTGTGAGGAATTATATGTTTTTAAAAGGTGTGAGCACTGAGATGACTAATGATAAATAGATGAGAAAAACGTGTCAGGATCAATAAAAGAAGAAAAAGAGTAGATTTTGTTAAATAAATAAAAAAACGGTCACTTGGAAGCGAGTGCAGGCAGCGTCACCGCAACAATCACAAGCATGCGTGACATTTATTATGAGATGAATGTCGCCTTTCGGTCACGAAGCTACGACAAATAAGTGTGCACACCTAACAGTGTAATATGCATCGGACCTCGGCGGTAGTGCCACACGTGCGCGTGCAGCGCGGCGCGCACCGCCTGCCACCCCCACGGCTCCCTGTCCTCCTCCCCCTCGCCGTGGTCCCGCAGCGGAACGGGCTCCACGCGGCGCGCAGCCCCCCACGCCAGCAGTGCACGCGGGACCACTCCCCGTTCGCACGCCACCACACGCACCCCGCCCCCGCCCGCCTCTCCGCCACCCAGTGCATAGCGACGCTCCGCTGTCTCCACATCGCACTGCAACACGAGATGCATACCGTCACAAATGTTTGCTGGCCTGGCAGTCGTTAGCATACAACTTCGGAACGTGCCCCATTTACCAATAAATTTATTTGTTTATTTATTTATTGGAAAACCAACAGCTTGCAGCAGCAGCAGTGTAGTGTTGTATTTACTATTGCAATGTCATGCGTCTCAGAAAAGATTTTTGCATATATTCTGCATAGAGAAATATATAGGCAGGTGAAACAGCTGATAGGCGACGAACACGGTTTTAGGCCGGGGCGTTCTGTTGATACGAACCTACTGTGCTTAGTCGACTATATATCTAATGCGATGGATCGTGGGCTACAGGTTGACGACATATACTTCGATTTCCAAAAAGCGTTCGATAAAATTGATAATGATATATTGTTACGTAAATTGTATCATCGGTTTCACCCCGGGTCTCCTCACTTTTTTCTCTGACTGCTTGAGAGACCGGCAGCAAGGTATGCCTGGTACATTCGAATCTCAACAGTATCACACCAGATCAGGAGTTAGCCAAGGATCAGTCTTAGGCCCGCTTCTTTTTCTGATCATGCTACATGACCTCCCCAAAGTGTTGAAAACCACCAAGTGCCTCTTGTACGCCAACGATCTCAAACTTTTTCTTGAAATCACATCTACTAATGACTGCGCAAGCTTACAATATGATATAAACCGAGTTCTCGAATGGAGTGTGACTCCATTGTGCTCTCTCCTTGTGTGACTCCATAAAATGCTACTAAATCTTAGCTTGTAACATATGTACTTTTGACAGGAAGAAACAACCCTTCCATCATAATTACTCTTTAAATAATATAAGTATCAACAGACTTAGTTACATTAAAGACCTAGAAGTCCTATTTGATCGGGGCCTAACCTTCCATGATCATAGTTTAAGTCTCGGTAAAGATAATTACCGCCGTTTGGGCTTTGTAATGCGTAATTGCAAAGATTTCCAAAACCCACTAGTGTTTAAGATGTTATACAACGCACTAATTAGAAGTAAACTCGAATCGAGTGCCTGTGTATGGAACCCTTATCAGGTTACCTATACTAAAATGCTTGAAAATATCCAAAAGGCATTCTTTAGGTCGCTTTATAAAAAAGTCTATGGCTAATATACTTAGCTTTACCCTACTAAGTTCTTGCTTGGTCATTTAGGCTACAACTCGTTAGAAGTGAGAAGGACAGTAAGCCAACTTACTATTTGCTACAAAGTGCTGGGAGGGTTAATTAACTCGATATCTCCCCATGGCTGATTATGTACTTTGTTTGAAACCGAATGAACCCGGGATGGGGCGAATAATTTTGACTCTTAATATAAATTAGTGACATTTTTTCTTAATTATTATTACTTTTTCACATCTTTTGCTTGATAATATGTATTGATGTCTAACTATGACTAACGAGTATGACTTTATTTGAATATTTTATAATTGTGAGATAAATATATGTGTGAAATCGTTTTTATCTCAATAAATAAATGTTTGTCTGAGTATGAAGTTTCGAGCGTATGCAGGTAGTTTCCGTACTGTAGCTGTGTACAGCCATATTTATACTGTGGTATGGGTCTTTCAAGATGAGCCGAAACCAACCAAAGCGGCGCGCGTGAAAAGTGCATCTAAGCAGATGATTGCTCGATGAAGCGCGCGGCGAGAACGATTCCTTCACACTCTTCACGGCTTCTCCCAAGTGAACTCTTCTCTGAATAGAATAAGAAACTTTATTGGCCTTATAACAATGGTCGTTACACTGGGCAAGTCAAAATTATAATAATAAGCTTATAATACATATACGAGATTAATGAATATTCTTAGAGATGCATTTCAGCAAATTCGTTTAATGAATATAATGGGTGGTTTTAAAAAAATATTTAGTTTTCTTTTAAAGTCCTTATTGTTTAATTTGGCTATAGTCAATGGTAGCTTGTTAAATAATAATATTTTATTGCAGATTCCTTGTTTTTGAACCTTTGTCAATCTTACTTGTGGAAGAAATAGTTTTTCGTTATTTCTTAAATTATACTTATGTATGTCTTTGTTTTTCATCAGAGATTTCCGCTCTTCGTGTATATATCTATTAAACTGTAATAAATATACATGGATATAACTGTCATTATTTTATATTTTTGACGTGATAACGTTTTATAAATTGATGAATGCCAAAATGAAAAATAGTAACGTTCCGTGTAGCGTTCCGTGTAGCGTTCCGTTTCCGTCAAAAGTCAAATGTCAAAAGTCAAATGTCAATTTCAATGTCAATGTCAAAGTCATACATGATTATGTCGTTATCACGTAAATCTATCGTCCGTAAACCGACTTTACAGACAACCAATTTTTTAAAGTACTCTCTAACCGATGTACGTTTTTTTAGCCCAAATATGATTCGTATTGCCCTTTCTGTGCTTTTAGAACGTTACAAACATCGGCGCTATCACCCCAAACAGTGATAGCATAGCTAGCCAGAGAGTGAGTGTAAGTATAGTATACTGACAAGAGGTTCATTGTATCAACCAGTGGCTTCAACTTAAAAAGAGCATAATTGCTACTAGCCATTTTTTTTTTGCATAATTTCTCTATGTGTGGTGAATGCGTTATAGTATAGTCAATTGTATACCCAAAAAAACATTTTCTGCGATGTCAATTTTGGTTTAAGCAGACTTACGAATTTGATAATGCATAACAACGCTTTCATCGGCGTTGAGAATAATTCCATTGGCTTTAAACCATTCTTTTAAAATACACAAAGCGTCACTAATTTTTAAATCTAGACTTTATACCACAAACATGTCTTACTACTACGTGGGTATCATCAGCAAATAAACTCGTATACGTCCATTCTGGTATGGCGTTAACAATGTCATTGACATATATTAAAAATAATACCGGCTCGAGTATTGAGCCTTGTGGCACCCCTAACGTAACACATTTCTTTGATGAATTAGTTTTATTCACTGATACAGTCTGACTGCGATTATATGAGCGCATCATTCTAAGCTGATCGGTCGGCGAGTTGACGTTAGCTTCACCAGGTGCGAATCACGAAATATAAAATGTTTTTACTTGGGTACCTTCAACAATCGATGATTAAGACTAGCGAACGACAGCTAGTGTGGTGAAAATAGCTTGCACTCGCCCGCGCCGGTAACGGCGACGCTCTCAGCAATAAACACATAGTAACCTCATCTTCAGCGAGGTAGATGACATGTCCTTCGACATAGTCGGCGGGCCGGCGGGGCGGGGGGGCGTCGTCCGCGCCCGGCACGAGCCGCACCTCGGCCTCATAGTATTTATTAACGATGCGCCACACACGAGCCACGTCGGCACCGCGGCTGCCTTTGTTCTCACCGCTTTTTACTGTGGGGGCTTCGTCCATTATATCTGAAACGTCCGATATGTCATCAGATGGGAAGAAGGAAACTCCGCGTCACAGGCGTGGTAGGTATACGTACGAGTAACAATACTTAATAAAAATATAATCCATCATCATCTCATTCATAGGACGTCCACAGCTGGACATATGCCCCCCCATATAGGGGAGATTTGCCAATACTCACCACGCTAGGCAGGCGGTTTGGCGAGCGCAGTATGATTTCCGGTCCTCAGAAGGCGCTGCTGCCCACCTTCTGGTACGTAATCCCTTAGCCGACTTTTACGGCACCCGCGGAAAGAGATTGGGTAGTACTATTCTAGGCCGGTATCACCACTGCACAAAAATATAATATTAATGATATTACCTTATATTTTTATTATTTTTAATGATAATTCAATGGAACTTAACGGATGTAATAATGTAATAGAACATTGCAATGCGGTGTAATATTACTTTGTTACTAACAGCAGGAAATAATAATCGAATACCAAATCCAATCAGCTGTTTTGTGAACGCAGCTACCATAAATTGGCAGGCAAACATGAAAGAAAGAAGAAGAAAGAAAATAAACTCATTTGAGATAGCAACAATAATACTTACATTATAACAAAAATTGAACATTGTGATTTGATCAAAGAATCTCGGATAATTTGGTCGGTGCAAGACTGGCCTAAGAGCGAAATTGTACTTTACTATAGAAAACTGAGAAAAAAATATATCGAGAAATGGAACCGACTTCAACACTCAAAAGTGTGAAATAACTTGTTGAAGTGTGAACCACGACAGTTCAAAAGTAATAAGGAAAAATCAAATAGAATAATAATTTTGGGTTCATATGGATCACCCGCTAAATTTTGATGTATTTATACATAAAAAATTGGTTGTCTGTAAAGTCGGTTTACGGACGATAGATTTACGTGATAACGACATAATCATGTATGACATTGACATTTGACTTTTGACATTTGACTTTGACTGACTGACTTTGACTTTGACTTGACCTTGACTTTGACTTTGATTATATTATCTAGATCTAGATAAAACTCAGGTGGAACGTTACGCGGAATGTTACCGTTACTATTTTTCATTTTGGCATTCATCAATTTATAAAACGTTATCACGTCAAAAAATATATACTTATCTATATGTACATACTAATATAATAAAGAGGAAACATTTGATTGTTTCTTTGCATTGAATAGGCTCCGAAACTACTGAACAGTCGACAAAGGCTATATTATATTTTCAAAAATAATGGGGACTTTTATAATTTTTAATTTAGAAATTTTTCACCAGTGCAAAGCCAGGGCGGACCGCTAGTGTATGGATAAATTAACAATCAAATTGAAGTATTAAATGAAGTTTGTATATCGGTATGTGTGTTACTATTGTATTTTCTAAACAAATAATAAATCAGTAACATACTATTCTGTAAGTTTATTTATTTAATTAATTACACGGCATAAACAATTACATAATCAATCAGAACTTAATGCTAAGTAATTTATTAAAATAATATAAATGTCAATAAAATGTCAAGTCTTAAACGCTATATAATATTATTTAAATAAATAAGAGGTCAATGTCATATTTAATCACAACTTTCACTAAATTCCTTAAATACTCTTAGTAAACTCTTCCATCCATCCGCAAACAAGTAACAACTAATGTTGGACTCAAGCAGAGCATTTAGATTGGTGAGAGTCCGGGATATTGGTGAATTCGCGCGGGCAACAGTGCGTGAGAAGGGCACAGCTAAAAGTTTGTATCTTCTACTTCTTTCATAGTTGTTGGGACATAAAACACAGCTCATCACTTAGTCTTGGAGCGTCTATAATTTCTCGTAGAATCTTACAAGCCATTGTTAATTGAAGATTTCCTCGGTGCATTTGCAGGGAGTTGTATCCCAGACAACCCTGGAAAATTTTGTTGGATACATAAACGGATAGTAACCATATAACCGCTTGTATAAGCACCTTGAATGCCTTCTGGACTTTCTCAAGCATAAGGGCATAATATGTAGACTCGTGCCGACTCCATATGCAAGCACTGGTTTCCAACTTGGATTGAACAAGAGCACTAAATATGCAGTGTATCGCAACAATGTCTTAAAAAGTCACTTGTATTTCTAAGTACGAAACCCACACGTCTGAAAGATTCTTTGGCCGACAAGACAATGTGATCATGAAATGTAAGTCGCAGATCGAAAGTGACACCAAATCTTTTATGGTGTTTGTTCGGATTAAATCTTTGTTGTGCAACTTATACGAGAAAGTAATTGGGTGAAACACCCGACCAAAAGACATCACTTAACATTTGCTGGTATTGAAATCAAACTTGTTGGCTACACTCCATTCAAGGAGCGAATTTACATTGTCTTGTAATTTTTTACAATCTGCTTCCCTTTGCTTTTTTGGTACCCATGAATCAAATATACTATATATGATCCCATAGAGATGATCACTTGCACTTTGCGCGTCATTACACTGTAATACTGGGTTACACGAGACTTCTCATAACATGCGGTGCAACTCTTGAAAGTCAAATTTCTGAAAGTTCCAATCTCTAGCAGGGTCTATATTACTTGGGTGAAGGAAATCAGGTGAATGAGAAGTGTCGATTTTAATCTGAATATCAAATGTGGGGTGGTACACATCTATACGCACGATTCCGGCCATAAGTGCTGTGGTTACCTCGCTAACATGGTTGCTTACGCTGCCTAAATAAAATTTCAACATAGTGTGAGGCACATCAGCTTAATGCGGCTCGCCTATTACTCAAATAAATAAATATTCTCACCCTCAAGTATCAACACCACGTCTAATACTCCACCATGCATATTTATTACAACATTTCTCTCAGATAACCTACAAAAGTTAATTATTTATGTACAATAATAATAATAATAATGAATCCATTTATACTGATATTTTATAGTTTTTCTTCCTAATATTTAAACACTAGTACACTAATCATAATAAGTCCCTAAGTTCGGTGTGCCTTACGGCATAGGCCTCCTCCAACGTCTTACACTGTTCCCTATTGGTTGCAATTCTTAGCCAAAGGGGACCTTGAGTCAATTTCAGGTCATCTTCTCACTTTGCAACCTCGGCTCCTTGACCCGTCTCTTGGATACCAGACCGTTACTTGCTTGTTTCATTTTTCATGCTTACAACGGAGCATATGTCCTGTCCCCTTCCATTTAAGTTGGTCAATATGTGTTAGGATGTCTGTTAATTTTGTTTTGTGTTTGATATCTACATTCCTGACACTCTCTTTTAACTTTAGCCCTAGGATGCTCCTTTCCATGGCTCGTTGACATTTTGCAAGTTTTTCCCTTTGATTTTTTTGTCAAAGCCCAGGTTTCGCAGCCATATGTGATGCAAGGAAAAATGCATGCATCAAAAGTTTTTTTCTTGATCTTGAAGCATAGTTCCTTGCTTTTCATTATTTTTTTCAGAGGCCGAAATTTTATCCACCAAGTAGCGATTCTTTTATCAATTTCTTTGGACATTTGGGTGGGACCTCTCCTATGAACGACAACACTCCTTTTCTGCCTTTACGGCGCTGCGGGAAGTGCAGCCCCTTCGCCTTTGCGTAACAAAGCACAGACATCAATGTTCGCCTCCGCAGCTTCGGCTTTTTGGTCGCTTCCAAGTTTTTATTTTAAAAAAGTGAGCACTAGGGTGATTATACGTTAAACGGAACGTTCCATGGTAGAATTTGGTAAGCAATTCGAAATTATTTACGAATTTCAGGTATTTATTTCTAGAAAAGTATTTGTTTCCGCAAGTTAATATTTTACGTGGAGCCTTACCATATTATGATCTTCCTATAAACAAAAAATGGACCGCCAACTCGATGTTTTTCCAAAGTTGAGCCAAAATAAAGATTTCAGTGTATTTGTCCTACAATAACATTACATGCCATTGTACTCGTGACTTCAATAATATCTCCGCGCATCAGTACCTACTCCTCGCCAAAGTTCCAACCTCATTGGCCTCACTTCATTTGAGGTAGGACATTGTACTGGCTCAATACAAAAAAGAGACTACTCTTAACTCTTTTTCATGTCGTGCCGTACCCAACAAAACTCAGCCGTACCGGATACTCACTTTCTATGATCTGCCATGCAGCGGCTTCCGACTTGGCGCTCACCAGGATCATGGGTAACATAGGCTCAGACATGATCAACCACTTCTTAGAGTCCACAATCTAACATCTATCTCTCAGTATATAGTTACTTATCTATGCATCTATCAGTCTATTCATCCAAATTCGTCTGACAAAATAAAGTAAAGTGAAGTGTGAGTAAGGTGAAGTAAATAAACACAACCATGGAAAATATTTAGTGATGGCACGCAGGGATGTCAGGCGTACCAACTTGTTGGTAAACATACTAGTTTTTAATATCACGTACCATGTACCAAGACTACTCGGTCCTTGTATGCAAAAATACCAAGATTAGCCGTTAATCGACAAAAATACACCGATAATACTGAAAACCGCCAAATTGTACAGATTAAAGAGTAGTTAGTAAAGAGATTAGTAGAGATTAAGCAATTAAAGTAAACGCCAAGTGTTGTGCCGCGTTTGAGCCGACGAAAAGCATGCATAGCCGAATGACGTCTGCAATTTTGTACGATGCTCCGAACAAACAAACGGCGGATGCAGAAGAGGATCACCGGACTATCAACGATTTGGACGTGATATTCGAAGTAATCTAAGTCAGATGACACTACGAAGAACGCAGTGGAGATAATTGTTTGAAAGAAGTCATAAATTTATTCGATGTTTTTTCAATAATATTTAAATAATATGTTATACGATTCGATAAAAAATAAAAATAATATTGTTGAACGCTCGTTTCTGATAAAAATTTTCGTTATGAATTATTTATTCATTTTTCTCATTAGATTTTACATTTCATATCCGAAATGCAAGAAAATATCAATAATAAAGATTTAAAGTGATGTTTTTTCGGTGCTTTCGATAAATATTGCCCTCTGTTAACTGCTATCTGTTAATTTTATTCACTAGGATGCGATTTCCGACACAGTTTATTATGTCAGTGTTAGCAGCGCCGCAGCGGAGTACAGGCGTACTAGTTTTTCTAAGTGGCCGTCTAACATCCTTGATGGCACGTCCGGTAATCATCGTTAAAACTTTTTCGACCGTAGAGCACGTGATTATAGTCTGGGATTTATGTTTGTCACCGCATAACTTTCGACCGAGTGAACAAATTTTGATCGTTTCTTTTTTATTTGAAAGCTGGTGCCTCCCGTGTGATTCTATTTCAATTTGACTAAAATCAGTTAAACGGTTTTTGAGTTACACTCCAATAACTGAAAAGTGCTACGCATACGTCGATGATATTAATGTTGCGGGTGGAGAAATCGGTGAACTGAACAAACATTAGGACAATTAAAGTAGCAAAGGTCTCTGAAAAGGGTGAAAAAAATGTACCAAATAATGGAACAGACTTCAGCACTAAAAAATATGAAATAACTTGTCGAAGTCGGTACCATGCTCACAATATTTTGATAATAGTTACTTTTAAACTATCATAGTACGCCTCCGTTTCCTTCCATCTAGTGTTGAGTAGGGCAAACAAGAGGCGGTACATTTGTCCCGTGCATGAAGTCAAAATGTAAGAGATGTAATGTAAAACTATACGATGAAGACAGAGATGGAGCGAGACGCAGGCTACAAATTACAATAGTACGCCATTCTAAAATGAGCATTACATGCCGTCGAATTGAGTCTCGAGCAAGAGGGAAAGACGTTGACATTTGATTTGGGTGGTTTGATTGAGGTGGGGTGGGACATTGTACTGGTTTAGTACTAAAATGAGGCTACCCTTACAAACTCATTTTCATTTCGTGCCCTACCCAACACTACTTCCACCCAAGCCATAGATCAGATAGAATACATACACCCAAGCAATAGACGAATGAATAAACCATAGAGTAATGTAATATTCTAGAACGAATTCAATGACTACAGAATGAATAAACGATTGTATTGAAGTAGTTTTGAAATGAAAGTAAGTAGGTAAGTAGTGATAGGAATTGTGTTAGTGTTAGAATAAATAAGGTACAAAAAAAAAACAATTAAAATATCTCCCAAGTTAATTTTTCCCTCCGAAAATCCCCCCAAAGAAACTTTCCCCCCAAATCTCTCCCCGGAGTTAAAAAAAAACCCAAATTTGCAGGGAATCCCCCCCATCTGGAAACGCTGTCCCCTCCCCCGCGTCCCTGTTTTTCCCCTTTCCTCCAAATAGTAATGTAACTATATTTCCTCATCACTATTTTGTTTGTGGTCCTCATTTTGACATAAACAAGACAAATCAAAATTGTTTGTGAAAAAAAACGTCATAATGACCGTTTTAGTATAAAAAACTATAAATTATAATATTTACTGATTTTTTAACTAATGCTGCTATCTGAATTAGATTCTAAAATACCTAAGAATAAATATATAATAAAATCAAGATCCACCGCGGAGCATTTTTCATTTGTTATGATTAATATTCGAAAAACGAACGAGGACGGCCGGATGTCTTGATAAATTGGTTCTGGTTTTTGTTTTGTAAATAAACTTGGAGATACTATATTCTGTATAGACCAAAGAGTAGATTACCTTATTGCGATTTCAAAACAATATCATGCTCTTTGAATGAAATTAAAATATATTTTTTTTAAATTTTAGAAAAGTTACCTCAAAACTGAAAAAGTGCAACATTCCACTTTTTTCACCATTTTTTTTCTGCGAAAACGCAACGAATTTGACCGTTTTCTTTATTTATTATTGGATTTGGTAGACTAAATAAGGAGTTAGCAAACACAGCCCATCATGTATCATTGTTACTGAAACACACTTAAAACCTTCAATAACTAATAGTCTAGTGAATATTAATGGCTATACTCATTTTAGATACGACAGAATAATAGGAACGGGGTGGCTATCTATATACTATACAAACTTTGCGGCTTACCCATGGGCGCCGGCAGAAATAATTTCTAGGTGATGCAGGTTTTAGTTTTCTTACAATCTTCGCCGTATATGATTGTTAATAAAAAATTGAAATTTTATTCAGACACAAACATCATCCGTTTTATTTTATGTTTGAGACATTTACAAATTTCTGAATATTCATTATGAATTTATTTTATATGTACCCAGACGTCATGGCTCACACCTATTTGTTCGCGACGGTTGAAATTGGTTTAAACATTCTAAGTTGGTGGATATTAATCGATTTTCATTACTTCTCTGAACGCACCCTTTAAAGTACCGCTACTCCACACCAGATAGCACCAGCTTATATGGGATGAACAGCAATATTTGCTCCCCCCAATATTTGATCACGACCGTTCACGTCAACATGTCAGAACAAATTATGCTCGACGAGACCATAATCTTTCTACCTCTAGAATCGATCAAATCTTGGTCGGCTGTCAAAAGTGGCATATGCAGTAGCAACTATCATGTGATCCATGAACAATGTACATGACTTCTTTTCTTCTGTAACATGCTCATGAAGCTGTTCGTGAGACATCGATCAAATATTGCTCGATCAATATTTGGCCGACGAAGCTAGTATGTATTCTATAAAGGCTGCGTTCAGGAGCGGCTTCGGCCAAATATTGATCGACCAATATTTGATCGATGTCTCACGAACGGCTACACCATACCATGTCACTGAAGAAGAAGAAGAAGTCACTTACATTGATCATAGATCACGTGATAGTTACCACTGAATATGTCACTTTTGACAGCCGATCAAGATTTGATCGATTCTAGAGGTAGAAAGATTATGGTCTAGTCGACCATAATTTGGTCTGACAGGTTGAAGTGAACGGTCATTATCAAATATTGGGTGGAGCAAATAATGCTCTAATTGAGCTCGTGAACGCCGCATATCCGCTGTCAGAGCAAGATATGACTTGGCCGAAGCCGCTCCTGAACGCAGCCCAGATCTAGGCGACGAAGCTCCTGAACGCAGCCCCGGGTATTGTATTGTACAATCGAAATAGTTTTGTCGATGTTATTGTATCATAGAGTGACATAGAGTTTTTGTATAGTATTTTTTCTCTTTCTAATCAGTGTAGTATTTCCTGATCTGTCTGAGTATTCTGAGTTGAAAACTGAAATTGAAATGAATTTTTAAAATCATGATTATAAAAGTATATAAATTAGACACACACCAACACCAAATGATACGTGCCTACGGCAAAGCGTTAATATAGAAATATCGTCTGCACAGCATATATCATCCCAGCAAATAGAACCAAGTTATAGCTGTGGGGTGATGTACTGAAACATCCACGAAATTCGTCTCGTCTCGTCGTAATGGATAACATCATATCTTGGACGGCGGAGGACGAAGCCGTGATCTCTACGAACACGGATGCAACGGAGTGTAAGCGTTGCGCTGTAGAGCTTGGCTACTGGAAGGACAACTATATCGGATTTTTTGCGAAGCACTCCGATCGCAAGGCGCCTGAGATCAACCGTGGCTACTATGCCCGCGTCCGTGCCATGGAGCTTTTTATTCATCAATTTTTAGAGGTGAATTCATATCGTAGCTTAGTTGATAGTATGGAGACAGATGACAAATAATAGGATGTTCAAGCTGGGTTTTGAAAGAGAATGGCTTGTATGGACCAGTGGGCCTAGACAAGATGCATTGCTTCAGAGAAATTCTCTCTTTGTAACCACTTAAGGTTTATGTGAGCTATCACTGAAGTATCATTATTCAAAAATGTTGTATGTCACCTCTCAGTGTTAACACTTGTAGAATGTTACTTTGTATATGGTTACTGGTATATTCAGATTCAGGATCTCAGGAAATTAATAAAATGCTGATGTTATGCCGATAACAAGCAATGATCCCATGATGAATGAGCCACATATGCCACTAGTTTTGTACCAAGAGTATTCTTGGCACTACACACATGACAAATGGAAGAACCTAAATAGAAAATTGGAAGTGAGAAAATCTAACTAAGGTTTATGAAGTCACCTCACTTTATAGTACATAATCTTTCTGTGAATAAAATATTATTTTTATAATGATTTGGAAAACAGTCCTTTGCATATATTTTGCACTAGACACAGGGCCGTACAGCCAATTGCAAGTCTAACTAGCACTACGAATTTTGAACAGAAACTACTTTTTAGTAGGTATACATACCTACCAATTACTCTGAGTGTGAGTTTGACTACTTGGACAGTTATTATTTATTTACTACTATATTTCGTTGGTACCATGCACAAGTAACAAATATTGTTACAATTATTGCTTTTACCTTATTTCCTATAAATTTAGCTTTAATAATTACTCACCTATTACTCAAATAAATAAATAATAATTAGGGGTAGGTAATTAAAAATCAATACAAATACCTTTCTTTATATATGGGTATTAAAAAATTTGACAGCTCAGGATTCTCTTTAGAATTTTTGAGACACCCATTAACTCCACAGTATCTGTTTTTTATCAGTATTCATTTTTACAAACAATGGTCGTGCAGTCTTCGGCCTCCTATGCTAGGCCACACTGCCACATCGCTTTAGTTGCCTTATTTTGGAGATATAGCTATAGAAATCTATGTTAAGCGAAAAGCGATTTTAAGGCAGCTGTAACTATAGAGCGAGCTAGCAGTTCTTTAAGCTATGGCGCTGTGGTTGCATACCCGCACACCATACCACACCTACTGGACAAGCAATTATGGCTTGATAACCCTTGCCAGATGGAAATTCTCGTGAGTTTGACACATTATTATATATATGTGGTATCTGGCTTTACTCACGTTTATAGTCGAAGTTTCGACCTAGGTTTCGAGCATGTCCGATGCTCATCCTCAGGTGAGTTTACGCTGCCAGAGTCCTGCCAGTGGTCGCCGCGATCTGGAAGCGTAAACTCACCTGAGGATGAGCTCGAAACCTAGGTCGAAACTTCGACTATAAACGTGAGTAAAGCCACATACCACATATATATAATAACCTTGCCAGATGATTTTTGGTAGTTATATAATTTAATCTAAATATTAGCAAACCCAAATCTAAATATTATTGAGTGATGTGCATAATGAGGTCATATTGCTATCATATTGCTGAGCTGGTCCTGATTCACCTATTGTATGAAAAAACTGTGAAATTTTTCAAAAGTCCCTAGACTCCGGTATCTTTCCGCTGTAAAACAAACATGGTAGGGCATTCGCCAGTTTATTGTATGAGTGACAGCTATAATACTATACGACGGAGTTTCGTCATTTTTCACCGCAGTTCGCTTACTTTACCTATAAAACATAGCTTGCGTGAAATAACTTAATACATATTATTATCTACTTAAAATAAAATTTAAGATAAACAATTATTTACTTAGAAGTACCTTAACCACATAGTAAACTAAGAGTAGTAAACTAGTTTCAAATTCAGTTTTTCTAATACTGACGCCTCGTAGCTACTGTACACAGTCACAACAATCAAATTCAATTCAACCAGTTTCAAATTTGCAGTTCTTCATGTGGAAGTTATGATCGTGCCAACCTGGGGCGCGAGCCTCAGCAAGTAACTGGCGTTGAGACGGCCCATCCCTCAAATTATCACAGTGTGCACTGCCATTTGAATCATTATCACTGAGAGTGTCATTGTCACTGTCACTTTGATGGTAGGAGGCCGGTTTACACACCATGCTTGTCGTGTCGTCCTCGTGTTTCCATAGCCCGGACGTATCCCCTATATTTAAGACTGGTATCCAGGCCGGCGGAATATGCCACCCATTATCCCGGTTGAAGTTAGGGTGACGTCTAATTTCGATCGCCTCTCGAACTTTACGCGGTACATAAAACCTTTCCCGCGCTAGAACGGCCGTCTTATCGAGGCGTAAGTAGTGTCTCGCACCTGGGATTTAGGCGTGTTCTGCCACCTCCGACCTCACCTAATTTTTCCAAATTTTTGACGCTCCTTATATGTTTGTTCACCCAGGTAGACACATTTCGCCTAGTCTCGCCTGTATATGACTGTCCACAATCACATGGTATTTAGTACACCCCTGGAGTGTTGAGTGTGTCTGTATCCAGGCGATCGCGAACACTGGCGCAGCTGCCGAAATATCGTTCACGGATTGAACTATGGTTTGTTTAAAATTGCAGAGATGTGACACAAAATGTCAGATCATCAATCTTGGGTGCGGATTTGACACATTGTACTGGCGTCTCAAAGAGACCACACAAGCCGTTGGCAACTTCATCGAGCTCGATTTCCCTTCCGTCACGGCTAAGAAATGTCATATCATTAAGCGGAACAAACAGTTGCTGGAGAAAATCAGTAATGAAGGTTGGTAATTATATTTTATTGTTAATATTATTTTATTTTATTATTTTAGGAAAACTACAGGTTTTATATAATATACTAATGGATATTTATAAGTATGTTCACATATTTGAAGGAAAAAATTCGGCTCCTAGTGGGATTTGTACCCACTACTACAGAATACCGTCCTGTCGCTTTGTACAACTAGTTCCTTTGAATGTGTACGAACAGGATTACAAATTTTTATGAAAAAATAAAGTACCTATTGAAATTGTACCGTTATAGTAGTATTTCTTTCATTGTTATTTTAATTAATTCACTTTTAATTTTCATACTGTCATATATTCAATACAAACCTTATTCACGCGACGCACAATGCACGCTGCGTTCACAATTAGGTATGGTGTTAGGAGTCGCGGTGAAGCTGTTCATCGAGTATTCATTTATAGCTCAAGGCGAGATAACGGTCACAGATACATTAGCAGGAATATTTACCGGATGGCATGATGAGCGCGCCTCGTGCTCTCGGTCAGCGGTCGCGAGCGGTAACATTAGTATTAGTTCGGTCGATCGGTTCCGTATCGCGATCGGACGATCGACGCGAACTGTTCGATCCTCCGACCGCGTCGGGAGGTCGGAGTGAGCGGCCGTGTGCGCGTTCCAGACGGCGAGGTGATCATCCAGAGCGGCGACCTGCACGCGGACGGGTACCACCTCGCGGGCTGCGACCTGCGCTGCATCGGCGAGGTGCAGCGCAAGCTCGCGGCGGCGGGCGCGCGCCCGGACGCGCCCACGCTCGTGCTCGCCGAGTGCGTGCTCGTGTACCTGCGGCCGGACGCCGCGCACGCGCTGCTGCGCCACCTGGCCGCCGCGCACGCGCGCGCCGTGCTGCTCGTGTACGAGCAGTGCCACCTGGCCGACAAGTTCGGCGAGGTGATGCTGCGCAACCTGGCGGCGCGCGGGTGCGGGGGCGCGGGCGCGGGCGCGGCGCACGCGGGCCCGCCCGAAGCCACGGCGCGCCGGCTGGAGGCGGCGGGGTGGGACCGCGCGCGCGCCTGGGACATGGAGACGGTGTGGCGCGCGCTGCCCGAGGAAGACCGCGCGCGCGTGGAGCGGCTCGAGATGCTGGACGAGCGCGAGCTGCTGCAGCAGCTCAACTCGCACTACGCGCTCGCCGTCGCGACTCGCGGGGACGTCTTCGCCGACATCGATCTCAACGCGTGAACGTCGCCGCACTGGCCGCGCCGGCGCCGCCTTGACCGGCGCCGTCGACCCTAGTCGATGTAGCGCCGCCGCGCGGTGACGCTCCGCCTCGACGCTGCGATACGCGGGACGGCACCGCTCCGGGTATTCAAGTTTATCGAGTTGAATTATATTTATTTAGTCGGTTCTATAATTATTATTACATATGTAAGTGTTAAATATTTATTTATGCTATAAATAACATATCGAATGAATTTGTTTTTTTTATTAAAAGTAGACATCATCATTTCCTTACACGTTCTAGAAGAAGCACTTTATGATATTCATGCTCAATAACACTGACTCCGCGTCACTATGCTCAGAGGTTAAACTAATTGCACCATGTAGGTCGATTAGTCGAAGGAATTCTTTACAATTGTATACAGCTCCCTGTGACTCAAACTATCGCCGAAACTCTTTCTTTCCACGAACTATCGATCTCTTTAAGTATTACAAATCTGTGGATCTGTATGTCATTATCATCATCTCAGCCATAAGACGTCCATTGCTGGACATAGGCCTCCCCAATTGATTTCCACAAGGACCGGTTCGATGTGGCCCGCATCCAGACCTTGCTTGCGATCTTATTCAGGTCGTCTGTCCACCTGGTCGGTGACCGTCCTATGCTGCGCTTGCCAGTCCGTGGTCTCCATTCGAGAACCTTTGGGCTCCGACGGCCATCAGTTCTTCGAGCTATATGCCCTGCCCTCTGCCACTTCAAGTTGCCATTTCTGATTAGATCGCGTAGAGAAACCCCGAGCATAGCCCTCTCCATAGCTCGTTGTGCGACTCTGAGCCTGCTCAGAAGGCCCATAGTCAGAGGCCGATTGCAAAGCGATGATAGCTCAGCGAGGGGAGCGTTGCCTGTCAAACTGACGGACACTGGTTCGATCCCCAACAACAGCTTAAGCTTCCGGTGAAGGTAACACCGTTATCAACGCTACCCAGCCGAGTTAAATTTGACAATTGGCCTCTTTATCGAAGTTGGACTTACCCAATTAGACTGTCGTAGATAGACGTAATGGTCAACTAATTCGAGAATAGAGTTTCTAATTGATACTGGGGCGGAAACAACATAGACATTTGACATAATTTTCGTCTTTTCCGTGTTCCTTTTGTAGGCCCACCCTTAGGGAAACTCTGTTGAGGCCTTCGAGCATCGTGCTGAGGTCTTCCATCGATTCTGCCATGACCACAACATCGTCGGCAAACCGAAGGTGAGTGATGTACTCGCCGTTGATGTTGATGCCGAATCCTTGACATTCCAAGAGCTTGAAGGCGTCTTCCAATGCGGCAGTGAACAGTTTCGGAGAGATAACGTCTCTCCCTGCAATGGAGTCGCCTTCGGAAGTTGCTCTTGTACTCGGACCGACATGGTGGCGAATCAAAGGCTCTCTCATAGTCCACAAACGCTAGACATAAGGGCAAGTTATACTGTTCCGTCTCCTGTATAGCTTGCCGCAGCGTACGGATGTGGTCTATGGTGCTGTAGCCTTTTCTGAAACCGGCTTGGTCGGAAACCTGGATGTCATTACACCTACGTTCGAGACGATTCGCGATGACTCTTGAAAACAGCTTGTAAACATGGCTCAGTAGCGAAATGGGTCTGTAGTTCATCAACAAGGTGTTGTCTTAAAGAACAACACTTCTACGCTTCTGTTCCATGCTTCCGGCGTTGACCCTTCGAGGTCAAGGGAATTAAAGAGCTTCTGAAGGACTTTCAGTATCAGTGAGCCACCCGCTTTTAGAAGCTCTGTGATTCCGTCTTCACCCGGCGCCTTGTGTTCTTAAGCTGCTCCAGAGCCATCCTAATCTCGTACAGGCTGATGTCCGGGATGTCTTTAGTATTAGATATAAGGTTGAGTTTTGTTTGCTGGTTAAGGAAACAAACTGTACATGTTCACTTTAAGCTGGTTTATTGCAACTGAAGCTTAGTACTAATCTGACACTCGTTATACACCGTTCATATAACACACGGCACACAGCTGTACACTGTCAAAACAACATGTAATTCGCTTAACATCCCGCCCACCAAAAGGACTATTAAGGTCCTTTTCTACTCATTTCAACAATAATAAAACAACTGAACTAATACAGCTTTTATACTAACAATAAACTGATCACACATATTAGAGTCCTTAATTAGTGTCTATCGGGAGGGAACATAACTTAGATATTGACCTTTTTACAATCCTGGCACCGCTCTTTACACTATAGGCTCTGGTATTTGAATCAGCTCCAGGATGTTTGTCCACGAGACGACCTAAGGACCATTTTTCTGGGGGTAAACCGTCAGTTTTGATCAAATCAATATCCCCAATTTTGAAATCCTCTTTCCTTTTTAGCCAGATTGGACGTTGTTGCAGCTTTGAAACGTACTGCTCTTGCCAATGCCGCCAAAAATAACGATACATATGACAAAGTGTGTGTGTGTGTGTGGCGTGTGTGTAGCAGATAGTGGTCAGTGTATATGGGGTGAATGTATTTATTATTAAGAAATCATCATTTATGAATAACCAAATTTAACTTGAGAGTATAAAATATGGAATGTTTTAACTTCTTTGAGCCCAGTTCATCATAAAGTAGTTTGAAGACTCTACGCTGAAATATCTGTTTGCTATCATGGAAAATAGCCAAACTATCAAACCTTTTATTACAGCTGTGTTGTAACCTGGAGACACGGGCATAGTCAGTGTTAGCATGCGCAACGGCAAATTTTGTGTGTCTTGTCCGTATTTTCGGGACAGAAAATCGTAAAACCTTTGATGATAAATCATCGAAGAATCGCAGCTGCAACGAGCGTCGTTCAGCCACGAGGTCAAGGGTGTGGCTGGAGAGTTTTTGAGGTCCAGTTGTGCGACGGAGTCTGACGATCTTAGACCCCACGTGTGGACAGTTTTCCTCATTTCAATTATAAAAGCGACTGTTCGATACTTTAGAACAGCACATATATTCCAGCTACACAGCATCGCCCTCATTCCTCGCGGGTGGCGCCGCGCCCGGCCCTGTGCGAACCGCACTACTTTCCTATCGGCAGCGAGCGCACTCACACTCCATTAGCAAGATTGGCATTCATCATGTCAGCATATTTACATAGTATCGTTAATAAATAGTGTTATACTGTACATCCTTACCGTCGCTCACCCTGCACGTCGCGTCCGCGAGTACCGACGTGCGCGCCCGTACATTTGTTGGTACAACTATGCCTTTAGGTCGGTGCTATGTCAGCTTCAATTATATACACTGTTCGGAAGTATTGAACATTAACTTTGGCCATTGTTCTGTGTTGTTGACCGCGGCCCGCCGTGCGACGCCCTAACGCACACTAGACGCGACCGCTTTTTTAATATAAAATAATAAATATGATAAAACAAGCATTAAATCGTTTCATGTCACCTTTAATCGGCTTCACTATTACATTATTACTTTTCTTTTTACTTATTATATAACTTGCGTTTGACAACTTCTTTACGCTAACACTGGAGCACTCACACGAGTGTATGTTCCGTCACAATACAACCGCCCCCACGCGCCCCCACGCCCGCGGGCGCGTGGGGGCGCGGGGGCTCACGGCGCGTGCGGATGCAGCGCGGCAAGCAGCGCCCGGCGCGCGGCGCGGCGCACGTCGGCGCAGGCGGGGGCGGAGGCGTCGGCGGGTGCAGCGGAGGGGGCAGGGGCGCCGCCCTCGCAGAAGACGTGCGTCGCGTGCCGCTCCACGTGCAGCAGCGCATCGTGGTGCGGCAGGTGCACGATGGCGCCCTCCGCGCCGCGCTCGACGCGCGCCCCGGTGGCGCCCGCGCGCGCTAGCTCACGCACCAGCACCTCCACATCGGGCGCGGTGGCGGCGGGCAGCTCGTCGTCGGCGGGGGCGGCGGCGGGAGAGAGGCCGGGCGCGGCGGGCGGGGGCGGCAGCAACTCGAGCCGGTTGTCGCGGATGGCTATGGCGGCGCGCAGCGGGGCGGCGCGCAGGCCGGGGCGCAAGGGGCGCGGCGCGAGCGCGGCGGCGAGCGTGGCGTGCAAGTTCGCGCGTGCGGCGCGACGTCGCAGCGCGGGCCGGCGCGCGCCCCCGCGCCGCAGAACGAGCAGGGGCGCGTCCGGCGCGAGGTGGGGGCGGGGCGGCGCGCCGGGGGGCGGGGGCGCGTACTGCTCGGGCAGCGCGACCTCGCGCGGGCGCAGCTCGCGCACGAGCTTGTTCGCCTGCGAGTAGTTGAGCGACGTGTCGATCGGACAGTGGTACGCCTTCATCTGCAGCGGCTGGAAGGGCGCCAGGGCCTCCGCGTACGGGAAGTCCGGCTCTGTCGGAGGGAATCGTACGTTTGGCGACTCGCACGGGTGCGCAGCCGCACCGTCCGAGCGCGATAATATATTATTTGAAAGGACTGGAAAGAATCGCAACGCTCCACCGACACGGTGACGCGGGGTGCACCGTTTGACTGACGAGTAGCAGATGCTTCTGCAGACGAGCGGAGTACGCGACGGCGGCCGATATCTCTGGCGAGCTTACTACGCGTTTCTTTGATTTTTATTTCTTTGTTATCTATTTTATGATACATTTTTAGGTCATCTGCAAATAATGAATATTTGGCACAATGAAATTATTTTGGCGAGTCGTTTATATACAATATATAAAGGCTGAGAATAAAATCGGACCCAGGTGTGAGCCCTGTGGTACTCATGAAGACACGTTAAAACTGTGATTCATACCCAGACATAACCTTTTGCAATCTTTGAGTTAGGTAACTAAAAAGCAAATTCAGTGAAACGCCACTTATAGCCCTAGACAAAGTAACTTTCTACAAAAGTTAACGCTGAGAGAAACCTGTAACATAATTATGTATGAGGTCGACACTTCAAAGCGATAAATCACGTGTACAACGTTAGGCTCGCTCATCCGGAATTCGCGGACGACGTCTCCCTCTTAACTAAAGTGTAAATATAGCCATGACTTGCAAGAAAAACTCACAGAAATTATCGATGAAACCACCGCGTGGATGGCCGACCATAATTTCGAAGTAAACTATCAGAAAACAAAATTATTAATATTTCACCCTTATCAAAAAATTGAATTAAAATCACTTTAAACTTCCACGGCGCCATCCGTGGGCTTACTGGAATTTATGACGATGTACGTATCCAACTGGATTCGATCGACCGGCGGTGTATGGTTCAACGTTTCGCTTCTATTCTGGTCAAAATCATAACTATACATAATAAAGCGAGTTGCAATGCAAACGAGCGATTCTCATTTCGACAATAGCCGACGATAAATGGAGTAAGCACCTGAACAGGCGTGTAAGCGCCCGGGCGGTCCGTTCAACTAACCCGTGAATATGACGGCGTGCTGCGGGTTGGAGGCCCACAGGTCAAGCAGGTGCACGGCGGCGCCGAAGCGCAGGCTCGGGTGGCCTGCGAACACCACGCACGGCTGCCGCAGGTCCGGCAGCGCGTGCAGCGCCGGAGCGACCCGCAGACGCTCCGCGCGCCGCAGCGCCGCGTGCGGGAACGGCTCGTCGGGCACGCGCGCCGCCTTGCCCGCCGACACCCACTCCGCCAGGATGTTGCTGTAGGCCAGCGCCGCGTCGCACGCGGGCCCCACGCAGTACAGCGGCACCGCGCCCAGCCCCGCGCCCTCCAGGTGCGCCGACAGGCACTCCAGCAGGTCGTACAGCACGCCGCTCGGGTACACGGGCAGCAGCACGCTGCCGCCGGCGCGCAGAGTGCCCGCGCAGTGCACGCACAGGTCGCCGAGCATATGGTCCGGGTTATGCGCCGGGGTCTGCGTGAGCGCCGCCAGGATCAGCAAGTCGGCCCCGCGCAGCGCCGCCTGATTCGCGGGCCGCGGGTGCGTTGTGAGCGTGCTGGACCCGCTCACGTACGCTATCTTTTCGTGCGCCGTCGTCAGCACCCAGTTCGCAGAGCCGAGGCAGAATCCGGAGCTTACCGCGGTCGCTTCGAGCGCGCCGAACACGTCCACGCGCTCGTCGTACCCGACGACGCGCACGCGGGCCAGCGCGCGCGCGACAGCCGCGCCCGAGAAAAGGCGCCGCCACGCGCGCGGCCGCTGCGCGTGCGCCAGCGGCGCCGGCAGCACGTGCAACAACTCCTTCCAGCGGCGGGCGGGCGCACCGCCGCCGCCGCCGCCGTCGCCTCCAAGCCACTCGACAAGCTCCTCGAGGTAGAAGCGGCCGATCTGCAGCGTCGGCTCGGTGGCGTACACGCGCCCCTTGAACCCGGTGCCCTCGGTGACGAACGGCAGCGCGAGCATGCACGTGTAGTTGGAGACGAGGATCGCGTCCAGGTGCGCGTAGTCGACCACCTTGTCGAGCGGCGGACAGAACTCCGGCGCGCTGTCGACGAACACGCGCCCGCAGCACTCCTTGAGCTCGCCGTCGAGCGCGGCGCGTGCGTCCGCGCGGTGCGGCGGCACGTACGTCGGCAGCGCCGCGAGCCGCGCGCTCGGGACCGGCGGCAGCGGCAGGAAGTTCAGCACCGAGTGCGCCGACAGCCCGCAGTCGAGCATTATCATCAGCTCCTTGTACGAAAGCACGAAGCACGGCTTGGCCGCGTCGCTGCTCAGGCAGTACTGGAATTCAACAAAAGTACCCCACATCACTTCGAATCTCATCGACCGTATGAGCTTAGGGAACATACCCAGACTATGTGACCCATCTTTTACAATTTTTATGCCCCTCCCGCCCATTGGTGACCACCCGTAGTATATGCCAGGACCCCCCCCCCCACTCTAGTTTTCAGGTAGTAATCATAAATATAGTTAATAATAGTTTTTTATAGACAAAAAGCTCAAAAAAGCATGAGAATTCCCTCAACGATATTGACTGTGTGACGAAAACCTCAAGCCTCCCCTGCCCTTGTGACCAAGAGTGGTATTTTGAAGACCCTCTCACCCCTCCTAATGGGTCACGATATATGGGTACAGTCCCTTACCTACTTACGTGCAGTACCCTCTATAAAGTTTGCTACGATTCAAACATAGGTATATTCTATGAGACAATTCTGTATGTTAAATCTATTTATAGAATTCTGTAGCACTTACAATCAAAACTGCACAGAAACACTAAGTCCCTCGGACGGGGCATCGATGTAGGGGCCCTGTTTTAATGTTCCGTTTGTCTGTTCATGAGTCATTCTATATTAAGAGGTAATTGTTACTGGGGAAGGGTGGCGCGAGATAAATGTTTCAATTTTAATCTAGGTACTTATTTAATTAATTTTTTTTACACTTTATAGATCTAGCGTTTGACCACTATCTCACTTGATGGTCAGTGATGATGTGGTCAAAGATCTTATCACGCTAGATCTAGAATGCTCACTGGCTCTCAAGGACTGCTGCCTTAACACACTATGTGTTTGGTGACAGTTTTTCAAACTTAAGGGTGGTAGCTAGCCAGGCGGGTATTCAAAAGTACCCTACCACCATGCAAGCTATTTAATATCTTTATTGAACCCACTCATTTATCTATATCTGCTAGATGGACAGATATTTATGATGTTTTTGCAGTTTTGGAAGGTGTTATGTAGGTATTTATGTTAAAGAGAAAATTTCATTTATTGCCTTAAATATTAGCACATAAAGGGTAGGTATTATTACAAAAACCTGAAAGAAACATTACATGTAAGGCAACAGGATTATGCTCAGCATGTGCAGAATTTAGATTCACCAGGTGAAAATAGACTGCGCTGTTTTTCAGCATATCCCTTTCCAGACAGATGTTTACCGGGATACGAAAAAAAGTTATGTAAAAGGCAGATCATACAAAGCTATAACAAATTGCAGATATGTGTCAATAAGTTGATCACAATTATTATTGCAAATGTAGATAGATTGATTTTGTTGTGAATAAAAACAGTTTGCTTCTGAACTCAGCTAATGGGGTATTTTTTAGAAGGTACGAGGTACCAGGGGAGTACTTCATATGTATGTAATACAGAGAGTAAAGTATCTTCCCCGATCTCATCAAAAACAAAAGAAAAATATACCGATTTTTTTTAGATTTCAGCAAATTCAATAATTAATATAAACTAATATTCGTTCATCCCTTTTAATTAATCATAGGCCACAAGCTATTGGCCTATCACAGGTAACGTTGATCCCCACTATCACTTATAAAAGCAAACAGTCGTGTGCCGGATAACATTTGCTCCTGTCGTCGGTTGGTAGGAGGTTGGGCTTCACACTGCTTGCTGTAAGATCGTTCCATTACTTATTTATGTTGTTATTTTGAACATATATACATTAAAATTTGAGCAATTGTGCTTTATATTGTATCATTTCAACCTACCCAATATACCCCTGTACCCAAGTTATTTATGCTGTACGTGGCCTAATAACAGAGAAAAAAACATTTACAATAAAACTTACCAACTTCATTTTGATTTTCTTGTCCTAACCTATACCTAAAATTTGGATAAAATTAGGCTCAGGAGAACGTATTGGAATGTTTTAGCTATATCTTGTATCATAGCTGTTCAACACCTAACTTCTATTTATCATAGAATAAGATTTCTTGGTTTGTGCGATGGGTTCGCCGATTTAAATAAAACAAGTGCAATACAAAGTGAGCAATGCTGCCAACAACTTGCAACCTAATATCGCCAATTTTTCACACCTTGCGTAGCCTGATGTAGCCAAATTTTAGCTTAAAGTAGCCCAAAGGCCAAAAATTGATTACGAATAGGTATATAAAAAACGTAGTTTTTAACAAAGTTAATAAAATCACATACAATTTTTCAAAAGGTGATGATGTAAAATTACTAAATAAAACAAAGTATGACCAGCTACAATAACAAAATTTGTGATCACAGATTCTTTACATTTGGCGTGCAAGGTTTTTTTTATCATAATATGTTTATGCTCATTTCTGTTTTGATGTTCGTTCAAATATTGTAAGGCTTTGTCTTTCAACTAGCCTAAAAGGCGATCTGTCACATATCAGAATTTTCAACCGACTTCAAAAAAGGAGGAGGTTCTTAATTCCACTCGTATGTTTTTCTTACTTTTTGTTCTATTTTTTTTTTATGTTTGTTACTGCATAACTTCCGACTGGCTGAACCGATTTTGATCGTTCTTTTTTATTTGAAAGCTGGTGCTTCCCGTTCCCATTTAAATTTCATCAAAATCGGACGAGCACTTTTTGAGTCACAAGTCAAAAACTGAAAAATGCGTGCTTATACCTACACGATATTAGTAGCGGGTGAAGACGTCGGTGAACATACCTACACCACAATGACAATTGATTCCGTGAGTAACAAAGGTCACTAAAGAGTATTAAAAAAAATACCAAAAAATGGAACCGACTTCATCACTCAAAAGAATGAAATATCTTGTCGAAGTCGGGACCATGAGCACAATATTTTGATATCAGTTCAGAATCAGAAAAAAATATTGAGAACTGATAAAAATATTACACATTTTTTTCAGCTGCATGATGCAGTTACTTTTAAGTGTTGAAATCGGTTCCATATTTTGGTAAAAATTTATTTTAGTCCCCAATTTATATCCCGTGTAGCCTATAACCGGCGGCAAATCGTCTACGTTGGCAGCACTGGTGCTGAGTGCTCTGTTAAGTAACTACACTAATTGAGCATTTATTCAATCACTACGTTCAGTGTCGCCAGTGGCAGATAGTGAAAAGTAACATGAGAACGCGCAAAAAGTAACATTTTGACGAGAAAAGTAACGTCACCTCATTTTATGCAATAAAAAAATACGACACTAATACTAGAATTCATAAACGTTTCCTTGAAGGCCACTTCACTGAGCTTCCTTTGAGATCAATAATAAACAACTTAATTTTCGTTCAAGGGTAAAGTTTTGCCTTATCCCCGTATTGTAATATAAAACTCCACACTCAAAATGACCTCGAATTGACAAAATCGAATCGAAATCAAAGTGACAGATTTTCACGCTAATTTGCGTCCAATCAAGTCGACAACACACGAAGAATGAAAACTATTGGATGCGTTCCATTTCACGACTATTTTGTTACTTTTTAGTGGTTTCAACTGTGGTCTTATTTAAGTAAAAACGTAAAAGTAACATTCTGAGTCGTGTAACATGGAGGTAACATGAAAGGGCGAAAAGTAACGTAACGTAATTTTTCAAATGTAACATTCTGGCAACGCTGACTCCGTTTCAAGTAACTTTAATAAGTGCTCTTTAGTGTTTGGCTCATGTGGGCTGATTGTTAAACACTTGCTTGACAGCCAAAGAGATAACCTTAGATAGGTTACTACATACGGAGACAGATGTGCAACTCTTATTTAAACATTTTGAAGTACAAAAAAGCTGTTACCCTCAATAATAGATGGTGTTAATTTTAGATCCATTATCTGCTACTAAATGGGGTACTAAATTAAATCTTAATTTTATTCTTACTAGAAAGTCAAGTGGGGAGCCGTGGGGTACCGGCTTAGATGCCGTGGGCTACCGGCTTAGAATTGTACCCCCCACCCCCTGTCTTCCTGTAAGAGTCGACTAAGGGATCACGTACCAGAAGAATCTTTATACTGTGCTCGCCAACCCACCTGCCAAGCGTGGCGAGTATTTGCAAACCCCCTCCTTAAATGATAGTACAATCTCCCAGTCCCCGGCAGCTTCGCTAATGCTGGCTACGGTAGCGGCCAGTGTAACGGTGGAGCAAGGGGTGCTAACAATCCCCGGCATATGCACGGCTTCCACTCCTCCTCCCTCAATAAACGCCCTCTGGCCCTGGTAACACACAAAGTAAGGAGTTTGTTGGTAGACGAGAAGATCGTCGAGCTGGAAGAAGAAATGAGTAAGTTACACTGGGATATCCTAGGGTAATGTGAAGTCCGTAGAGAGGGTGAGGACACCATAACCCTCAAATCCGGTAACTTACTCTACTACTGCCGTGGGGTACCGGCTTAGAATAGTACCCCCCCATGTCTTCCCGTGGGTGTCGTAAGAGTCGACTAAGGGATCACGTACCAGAAGGATGGGCAGCAGCGCCTTCTGAGGGTCGTATTTTATATACTGCGCTCGCCAACCCGCACGCCAAGCGTGGCGAGTATTGGCAAACCCCCCCCCCCCTATGACAGTACAAAATAAAACCAGGCCCCCAGTCCCCGGCAGCTCCGCTAATGCTGGCTCCGGTAGCGGCCAGTGTAACGGTGGAGCAGGGGGTGCTAAGAATCTCCGGAAGATTCCCGGCTACCACTCCCTGAAAAAACGACCTCTGGCCCTGGTAACACACAATATAAGATCTTTGTTGGCAGACGAGAAGATCGTCGAACTGGAAGAAGAAATGAGTAAGTTACACTGGGATATCTTAGGGTTATGTGAAGTCCGTAGAGAGGGTGAGGACACCATAACTCTCAAATCCGGTAACTTGCTCTACTACCGGGAAGGCGACCAAAAGTCCCAAGGTGGTGTCGGATTTCTCGTTCGCAAGTCCCTCGCTAACAACATCATCACCATCGACAGCGTTTCGAGCAGGGTGGCATACCTAATACTCAGAATATCAAGCAGATATTCGTTGAAGGTCATTCAGGTATATGCACCGACCTCGAAACTCGGAACCGATGAGGAGGTAGAGGCTATGTATGAGGACATTAGTAGGGCCATACATACCTCCAAGACCCATTACAATGTTGTTATGGGGGACTTTAACGCAAAGTTGGGCGAAAGAAGTGATGGAGAGTTGAGAGTGGGGCAATTTGGTTATGGACAACGGAACCCTAGGGGACAGAGGCTGGCCGACTTCATGGAGAAAGAGGGACTCTTTATGATGAACTCTTTCTTTCAGAAGCCGCCTCAAAGGAAATGGACCTGGTTGAGCCCCAACGGTTCCACAAGAAATGAGATCGATTTCATCATGACCACCAAGAAACAAATATTCAATGATGTCTCTGTGATCAACATGGTCAAAACCGGTAGTGATCACCGCATGGTAAGAGGCACATTGAATATTAATGTTAAACTTGAGAGGTCCCGTTTGATGAAATCCACGCTCCGACCTCAAAATGTCCATATCCAAAACCCCGAGAGCTTTCAACTTGAGTTATCCAATCGCTTTGCTTGCCTTGAGAACTTTGCGTCGGTGGACGAGACCAACAACAGGTTTGTAGAAACTGTCCACGAAGTGGGGTCTAAGTTCTTTAAGCCCCGCCGTACAAATAGACCTCAAAAACTCTCCAGCCATACCCTCGACCTCATGGCTGAACGACGCTCGTTGCAACTGCAATCATCCGATGATGCTGCGTCATATAGGCAGCTCAATAGACGAATATGGAAATCCTTGCGACACGACATCCGTACCTTTAGTACAAATCGTATTAAAGATACGATCGAACGGAGAAAAGGCTCCAAAGTGTTTGCAAGAGACTGGTCTATTGGGCAAAGCCAGATGACTAAGCTGAAGAGAGATGATGGCAGTATAGCGTCGACCAAAGCAGAGGTGCTTGGAGAGATCGAGAGGTTCTATGGACAGCTATACACTTCTGTCGCTAAACCTGTTGACAGCTTGGCCAAAGACCCAAGAGCCAAGCTGACCCGGCACTATACCGAAGACATCCCGGACATCAGCCTATACGAGATTAGGATGGCTCTGAAGCAGCTTAAAAACAACAAGGCACCGGGTGACGACGGAATCACATCAGAGCTTCTGAAAGCGGGTGGATCACCGATACTGAAAGTCCTTCAGAAGCTCTTTAATTCCGTTGTCCTCGAAGGGTCAACGCCGGAAGCATGGAACAGAAGCGTAGTGGTGTTGTTCTTTAAGAAGGGTGACAACACATTGCTTAAGAACTACAGACCCATTTCGCTTCTGAGCCATGTTTACAAGCTGTTTTCAAGAGTCATCGCGAATCGTCTCGAACGTAGGCTTGATGACTTCCAGCCTCCCGAACAAGCCGGTTTCCGAAAAGGCTACAGCACCATAGACCACATCCATACGCTGCGGCAAGTTATACAGAAGACCGAAGAGTATAACTTGCCCATATGTTTAGCGTTTGTGGACTATGAGAAAGCCTTTGATTCGATCTAGACGTGGGCGGTGCTTGAGTCTCTCCAGCGGTGCCGTATTGACCATCGGTATATCGAAGTGCTGAAGTGTTTGTACAATAACGCCACCATGTCGGTCCGAGTACAAGAGCAAATTTCGAGGGCGATTCCATTGCAACGAGGCGTGAGACAGGGAGACGTTATTTCTCCGAAACTGTTCACTGCCGCATTGGAAGACGCCTTCAAGCTCTTGGAATGGCAAGGATTCGGCATCAACATCAACGGCGAGTACATCACTCACCTTCGGTTTGCTGACGATATTGTGGTCATGGCAGAATCCATGGAAGACCTCAGCACGATGCTCGAAGGCCTCAACAGAGTTTCCCTAAGGGTGGGCCTTAAAATGAACATGGACAAGACGAAAATTATGTCAAATGCCCATGTTGCGCCCGCCCCCATATCAATTGGGAACTCGACTCTCAAAGTTGTTGACCATTACATCTACCTAGGACATACAGTCCAATTAGGTAAGTCCAACTTTGAGAAAGAGGCCAATCGTCGAATCCAACTCGGCTGGGCAGCGTTCGGAAAGCTCCGAGACGTCTTCTCGTCCAAAATACCGCAATGCCTGAAAACGAGGGTCTTCGAACAATGTGTGTTACCAGTGATGACTTACGGAACTGAAACGTGGTCCCTGACTATAGGCCTTCTGAACAGGCTCAGAGTCGCACAACGAGCTATGGAGAGGGCTATGCTCGGGGTTTCTCTACGTGATCGAATCAGAAATGAGGAGATCCGTAGAAGAACGAAAGTCACCGACATAGCCCAGCGGATTAGCAAGTTGAAGTGGCAGTGGGCAGGGCATATAGTTCGAAGAACCGATGGCCGTTGGGGCCGAAAGGTTCTCGAATGGAGACCACGGACTGGCAAGCGCAGCATAGGACGGCCACCGACTAGGTGGACAGACGACCTGACTAAGATCGCAGGTAAGGGCTGGATGCGGGCCGCTTCCAACCGGTCCTTGTGGAAATCAATGGGGGAGGCCTTTGTCCAACAGTGGACGTCCTATGGCTGAGATGATGATGATGATGATGATGACTCTACTACTGGGATGACGACCAAAAGTCCCAAGGTGGTGTCGGATTTCTCGTACGCAAGTCTCTCACTAACAACATCATCGCCATCGAAAGCGTTTCGAGCAGGGTGGCATACCTAATACTCAGAACATCAAGCAGGTATTCGTTGAAGGTCATTCAGGTATATGTACCGACCTCGAAACTCGGAACCGATGAGGAGGTAGAGGCCTATGTATGAGGACATTAGTAGCGCCATACACACCTTCAAGACCGATTACACTGTTGTTATGGGGAACTTTAACGCAAAGTTGGGAAAAGAAGTGATGGAGAATTGAGAGTGGGGCAATTTGGTTATGGACAACGGAACCCTAGGGGACAGAGCCTGCCGACTTCATGGAGAAAGAGGGACTCTTCTAGCAAGCCACGCCTTCTAGCAAGAACTCAAAAACTGATTCAACGAGTGCGAAATGCCTGTACCCATTTTTAGAGGTCATGTAACTCCGTACTTAAATAAACACCACATTTTAAAAATGGTCCCCCGCCGCAAGCTTCACTTGGCTTGTCTCCTTTTCGGTGTAATGAGAAATGAAACTTTTTATATATAGTCATCAAAAGGAGCAAGAATCTCTGAAGCATGATACAAGTGCCGATAGCCGTGGGTTTTAAGACTTTGACACCCACCCTTTGGCACTTTTGAGGGTCGAACGAGCCTCAAAAGTGAAGCCTTATGAGGTACCTAAGTACTTTTTATGGAAATGAACGACAATACTATTCATTGACGATTTATTTGGGTTACTAGTCATTTTTGGATTCAATGCAATTGGAATTTCGTAATAAAACTGAATAAATATGAATGAAGTATTGTTTAAATGTTAATTAGGTACCTAGTTAAAATGTATATTGGGACACACCACGTCAATCGATTTCAGCGATTCACACGTATGTTGCTATGCACAATGTCGCGAGCTGCTGGCGCGGCCCAGTGGTGACTCCCGAGCCGACAACGAGCAACCGGTTCTGTCGGGGCTGCTACAGCCCAGGGTGCCAATTCTTTTATTTGTTATGACAATTCATTCATAAACAATGCAATACTCGTTCTAATGTTATTTATTTATTTGAACCCCAACATAATGTACACTGATACAAGAAACTAAAAAAATGCTATAGTATAACACATGCTGAGTTTTTTTTTTTTTTTTTGCGGGGGTAGTCGCCTCACAAACACACATTGTAATTTGCTGCACATATTTATTCAAAACAATAATAGAAAACTGCACTTTCAGACCTAATTGATGTGTAGAATTAGTGTGTAGTACCAAATACCTGCCACTGTGTGTTATCCTTAAAATATCAAGTATTTACAAGGATTCGCTTCATTTTTTAGTAACACCCACTGATTGAAGAAAGATGGAGGCAATCAAGGATTCTATTGCACAGTTGTCACTAATTATGTATCAGAAAATCGACAGTTTTGAGAGTGAGTATCGGAAAACCGCTACAGCTGCGGTGGCAACCACCTCCACTTTGTCCTCAGAGTTCAACACTTTCAAAACATTTGTAATCACTGCACTTCGTTCACTGCAAGATCAAGTTGAATTACTGGACAGAAGCGTTGACAAACAAGAGATGCGAGGACGGTGGAAAATGCTTCTCTTTCATGGCCTTGAAGAACGCAAGCTGGAAGATGCAGCTGCTGTTGTTGCCAAAACAGTTGTAGATCGTCTCAAAGTCTCTGGCTTTGTACAAAGTGACATTGTTCGCTGCCACAGAATAGGCCGGTCAGCTGTTCCTAATAAGCCCAGGCCTGTGCTTGTAAAGTTCTCCAATTTAGCACTGCGAAGTCAAGTATGGGCATCCAAAACCAATCTCAAAGGTTCAGGGGTGACGGTGTCAGAATTTCTGACTAGACCACGTCACGAAGTATTTATTGCGGCGCGGGAACGGTTCGGTATTCCCAAATGCTGGACTCGAGACGGAATAATATACGTCCTTGATGCCGAGGGGTCTAGGCACCGAATAACCAGCATGAAGGAGTTGGATGGCATCGGAACAGTTGCCACGGATTCCACAAAGGCACCAGTGCAAGAGCGAATCGCCAGGAAGGTTCCTACTCCACCGGCCAAGCAGAGGCGAGCGGCCGCTACCAGTAAAAAGTAAAAATATATCGCGTTCGTTGTATAGTGTTCACAGGGTACCCGGTATACTGAGCGTTTTGTGTTTTACTCTGGTACGCACTTAATATTTACTTGATTGAGTAGAATGACAACAAAACAAAATAGAGGTAGATCACTTAGTAAGTGATCGATTTTATTGTATAATGTGGGTAGAACTAAATAGTATTTTATTTTTTTATTTTCTAAATGGGAGGTAGTTTTCTTATTCTATCTATGAAGTTTGTTACACACATACGTTTCAAATATTTTATTAGGTATCTTACAAAATGAATTTAATTTGCAGTGAATTTAGCGCACAGAGAATAAAAATAATTAGCATGTGGGACTGAAGGCATTTCTCAAAACATTATATAATGCACCACATAAAAGTATGCATTTGACTTAGTTGATAATAAGAACGTATTCTGTTAATTGTTATCAATTGATATTTGTGACTTTACTAAATGCTATTCTGTGCCGAAGTGAGGCCCTAGGTATGATTCAAGGAGCATTTATTTATAAGCTGTACTATTTCTAATACTCTCTCTCAGAAAATACTTATCTAAGAATTTGCCTTGTGTACCTACCTACCTAGTAAATACTGTACAGATATACTATGTAAAAAATGATGAAGAGTGATTTTACATGCAATTTTATCGTTTAGGGTTTTGCGCGGGCCCCTTTTTTTTTTTTTTTTTTTTTTTTTTTAACATACCTACGGTCTGATATATTTACATAATTATTAATCTATTTAAGTAAACTACTACTTCACCCACCTACTCGTCGTTTTACCTAGTATATAAGATACCTAAGTATAAGTATGTTCAACATAAGTATACGTACATAGTATGTACTACATACCTATCTAATAATATTACACAAATGTTTTGTTGTACCGACTGCTAGGTAAGTAGGCAAGTATTTTGTTTTGTTCTTTGTATCTAATTAGGTATAGCTAAGAACTTTAAGTACCCTAGTCACCCTAAAGAATGCGAAATGAAATGACTTATCGTGATATGATAATTTGATACTTAGTGTTATACAAACTTCGTTGCAAACATAACCTTTCGTGCTTTTTAGGAACCTATATTTGTTTCTTTTCTTGATTTGTAAAATTAAATTTCTTACCAGACACAAATGGCAGGTAATAAGAATAATAGTTTATTTGCTTTAGTATTATTATATTGTAGAGTATAGCGTTATATTTAGTACTTATTTATTATTTATATATAGTTATTATATTTTATGCAAGTGATATTTATAGTAAGCAAATATGTTATGTAATGAAAGTGACAGCAGTGACAATTATGTATCTTTCTCTTCTACAAGTGACACTGGTGAAAGCGATGCCAGTTTTATTAGTATGCCCTCTCTATCCGATTCTTTAATTTCACACTTTTCGGATGTGCCTAAGAATTTCAACGTTGTACACATAAATGCACAGAGTATTCCGGCTCATTTCCCAGCCCTTATTGCTTCTTTTGAACATCAAAAAAACGTCCACGCAATATTAGTCTCCGAATCTTGGCTTAAGCCATCTTTACCTTCAGTTTGTTACCCATTACCTGGGTTTATCCTCATTCGTAATGATCGTACTGGAAGTGTCGGTGGTGGTGTAGCCATATATCTCCGTGCACATATCTCATTTTCGATAATTCATATGTCTGCACAGCCACCGCCTGCCAATGCTGGCGAACATCTTTTTATTGAAGTTGTTCTTTCTCATACAAAAGTTCTTCTCGGAGCCTATTATAGCCCTTCTCTTCATATCAACTATTTCTCCTCTTTTCAATGTATGTTAGAAGATCTCCTTCCTTCCTATAGTCACTCTATAATTATGGGTGATTTTAATACTTGTCTACTTAAAAAAGACTACAGCTCTTCTAGATTAGAAACAATTGTAAAATCAAGCAACATGTGCATTCTTCCCCTTAATGCAACTCATAACTCTCCAAATTGTGTTCCGTCCCTTCTTGATTTAATCTTAGTGTCTAATTCTACACATGTTGCTAAACACGGTCAATGCGCGGCCGATTTATTTTCTTATCACGATTTAATATATCTTTCATACAAAATTCGTCCACCTAAATTAAAGCCCAAAATTCTTTTTCAACGCAACTTTGGTAATATGGATCTAGAGAGGCTGCGCGAAGATGTAGAAAATGTTGATTGGTCTTCATTGCTAAATGCTGCCTCAATTGACACAAAAATTAGCATTTTTAATAATAAACTAATGCAAATTTATGATCAACATGCTCCAATGAAACCTATAAAAATAAAACATGTACCTGCTCCATGGTTGACAGCCGACATAAAACTATTGATGCACAAAAAAGCTGCAGCTAAGTCTAAGTACAAAAGTCGTCCCACCGAAGCAAATAAATCCAAATACCATAGCTCTCGAAATCACTGCAATAGAGTGTGTAGGGATGCCCAACGCCGACACATCCATGAATCTGTCAATAATGAAAACCCAGCTAAGGTCTGGAAATTTCTAAGGTCGTTAGGAGTTGGCAAATCAAGACAAGAATCTGTTCCCCACGATTTAGACATCGATTCACTCAATAAACATTTTTTCGCTTCATCTGAGATAGATAAATCTGCTAAAGCTAATACTCTTAGAATAATTTCAAACATGTCAACTGCTGCCTTCTCTTCATTTGAGTTTCATCAATTTTCAGCTTGTGATGTTAGGAGGAGCGTGATGTCTATTGTGTCTAACGCTGTTGGCGTCGATGGTATAAGTCGAAATATGATTAACCCAATTCTTGACCTACTCCTTCCTGTGCTATGCCACATCCTAAATTTCTCCATTGTTACTGGCGTTTTTCCATCACTATGGAAGGACGCCCAAAAACCTTTACCTAAAAAACTTAATCCTAAATCCTTTTCTGAGTTTCGCCCAATATCCATTTTACCTTTCCTATCCAAAGTCCTAGAACGCCTTGTTCACAATCAGCTCAGCACTTTCCTCACTAGGCATAACCTTTTGAACCCATACCAATCCGGTTTCCGTCCTGTACATAGCACAGTTACCGCATTACTTAAAATTACAGATGACATACGGGCTGGTATGGAGAAGGGTGATCTAACTCTTCTCACACTACTCGACTTTAGTAACGCATTCAATACTATCGATTTTGACATCCTTTTAAGCTTACTGCGCTCTTCCAACATATCTCAGGCTGTAATTGACTTTTTCCAAAGTTATTTATTTGGACGCCGACAGAGAGTTCGCCTTGAAGACTCATTTTCTTCGTGGTGTAACACAAATGTTGGTGTTCCGCAAGGCGGGGTCCTGTCTCCTCTTCTTTTTGCTGCTTTTATCAATTCAATCTCCAATAACTTAACTTCGGCCTACCATCTATATGCAGATGATCTACAGATATACTTACAAGCCTCTCATGACAAACTGCCAGAATGTGTCGAAGCTATGAATAAAGACTTAAAGAAAATAGCGGAGTGGTGCAAAAATTTTGGATTACGCGTTAATTCAGATAAAACGCAAGTAATTGTGGTAGGTAGCTCACAAATGCAGGCAAAGGTAAATTGGTCCAGCATACCTTTGATTAATGTTGAAGATACTTTAATACCTTATAGTAAGGAGGTTAAAAATCTCGGCCTTATTATTGACAAGTCCTTGAAATGGGGCCCTCAGTTAGACGCCGTTAGTCGCAAGATGTTTGCTTCTGCAAGCTCTTTAAAGCGACTTCGCAATTTCCTCCCTACTACTACCAAAGTTGCTCTAGCTCAATCTCTTTTACTCCCCATTTTAGACTATGCTGACGTCTGCTATCTAGATCTTACAGAGGATCAGCTAAATAGACTTGAGCGTCTCCAAAACTTCACTATCAGGTTCATATTTAGTTTGCGCAAATATGACCACATATCAAAATTTCGTCATAAACTCAAGTGGCTTCCTATTCGTTTTCGTCGGAATACTCACATTCTTTGCATGCTTTACAACATACTGTATAACAGATTCTCCCCACCCTATCTTAAAGAACGATTTCAGTTTACTGAATCAGAGAGGACATCAAAACGGCTACTGTTGAAAATACCCTTACACAGGACATCGTTTTACGATAATTCTTTTACAGTGCAGGCTGCTTGTTTGTGGAACAAACTGCCAGTATCGGTTCGCACTTCACAGTCACTATATATCTTTAAGAACAGAGTCAAAGAACATTATTTGTCACAAATAAATCTAAGCGAAGTTTGCTAAATAAGTATTAGATATTTATATATATATATATATGCATATATATATTTATCAGTAGTTATATATTATGTAGTATGTGTAAGTATATTATGTATGTATCTATTTAAGTAGAAATTGCGGTGATTTGCCGCCCCTCAAAATTTATGACAATTCCTGTATGTTTGGTTGCCTGGAAGAAATTGCTTTAAGCAATAAGGCCGCCCTTTGTATCACTGTATCTATATTTGTTTGTTTTCTTGATGTGTGTAGTTTTTAAATAGTGTGCAAATAAAGAGTTTTCTATCTATCTATCTATCTATCTATCTATCTATCTATCTATCTGAGTGTCACTATAATTATAGGGGAAGACAGCTTGCGTAGAAAAGTGAGCGAGCAGTATCTAGCCTACTATTGATGGCCACTGCCACAATGTGAAGTAACATTTAAAAGGTTGGCCATCAATTTACAATACAAAGAGAATAAAATTTATATTTTTACAATATTTGAAAAGCAGTAGTTAAAGGTACAAAATAGAACAATATCAAGTGTATGTACGGATGTAAGTGTAAGTACGGAATATCAAGATTATCATAAATAAACTTGATATTCCGCTAAAATAACAATTGCATTCGACTGCATTGTAGACAATTGAATTGCGGTAGACATTAGATCAGTGTAGCCATTACAATTATACTCCAAGTAGAATAACAAATCTAGAAAAAACGACGATTCATTGACAATCTATGAGCAATGTGTTAGTAGAATTGTTACCCTGGTTCGCGTTTTACGGAGGATCTTGGAATGTGTTGATCTTTCACACAGTTCCCGTTTCTGCAATATGTGGGCAGGAGACGTCCTTCCACACAGTTGTCGCAATGTGTCACGTGGTTTTGTGAGTGCCGTGTCATACAGTTGTCGCAATGTGTCACGTGGTTTTGTGAGTGCCGTGTCATACAGTTGTCGCAATGTGTCACGTGGTTTTGTGAGTGCCGTGTCGTAGGTAGGTACAGTTGCCGCTTTACTATTTATTTCATTGGAATGTTTCTTGAGTTTTAGAAGTCTGACTTCTATAATTCCTGATACATTTTTGCATGCCTCAAACTATTATCTTTCTTTTATTACCCGACTGCGAAAGAAGGAGGGTTATGTTTTTTTTTATTTTTCGAGTGTATGTATGTATGTATATTTCTTTGGCACGCCCTAGAGCCTAAACGGCTAGTCGTATTTTTATGTGAGTGGTATCAATAGATTCGTCTTAGCCGTGAGAGTGACACTGGGTACATCAAAATTAAAAAAAAAAACAATATGAAGGATTTATGGCGCCAAAATATATTCTAATAAAAAAAAAATGTTTTCAAAATACGTCGAGTGTGGTATCAAAATAAAGGATTTTCAACGGTGTTTACGAATATATATAGAACTTACCTATATGTTTAATTGTAGCTTGGAATAGAAAATACTAATAATAGTGAAATATAAAGAAACCCGAATTGCCGCGGGGTACGGATTAGAAATGGGAGAAGAAATGAGTAAGTTACATTGGGATATCCTAGGGTTATGTGAAATCCATAGAGAGGGTGAGGACACCATAACCCTTAAATCCTGTACTTAACTTACTCTACTACCGGGAAGGAAAAACCGGTAGTGATCACCGCATGGTAAGAGGCATTGAATATTTTAGAGGTCCCGTTTGATGAAATCCAAACACCAGCCTCAGAATGTCAATATTCAGAACCTCGAGAACTTTCAACTTGAGCTATGCAATTGCTTTGCTTGTCTTGAGAACTTTGCATCATTGGACGAGACCAACAACAGGTTTGTAGAAAATGTCCACGCATCAAGGGGTCCAAGTTCTTCAAACCCCGCCGTACAAATAGACCTGAAAAACTCTTCAGCTCCGCCCTTAACCCCATGGCTGAAAGACGCTCATCGCAACTGCAATCATCATTGATGCTGCGTCACATAGGCGCAGCAAACGCAGTCGGAGATAATATCTCCGACTGCGTTTGTGAACAATGTGCCAATTAAGATAATTCAAAACCAAAATAAAATATGGAAATTAAAATCTTGTTTCTATCTTTTCAGTAGTTCAATTCATTTAATAAAGATGGCAGATATTGACGCAGTCGGGTTTTTGGTTTTTTTATTTGTCGAATTTATTTCACGAGGCTTGAAAGCGGAGTCTCATGGCACACGAGCTCAGGCAGCTGCCGCCGCCGCTGCTGCCGCCGCCGCTGCCACCGCCGCTGGCGCCGGCGCTATTTTGATTTAAACAACAAATGACGGTCTGCGCTGACATATGAAATAGGTACCTAATGTATTAAATTTGATATGTCATGACATGAATATTATATATATAGTCCTCATCGGTTTCAATGACGGCGACCCGTAACACCTGTCACCTTCGAGCATGAGCCCTGACGTGGCTGGCCAGACCAAATTTAGTTTTAAATATCCGATCACATGTTTTGCAATATAGCTGACCTGATGTGTTATAGGTGTGTGTGTAACATGTGCTCGGTCTCTCTTTACGCATTTGTCGCTTGTGATCCAGAGTACTTTTTCAAATATCTTAACGCTTGTATAGATGGTAGAGCGCCAAGATGCCCTATTAAAGCAAGCTGTTCCCAACAGTGGGGGTCAATAGAGCAACCAGCCAAATTTCGTTTATGAATATTAATGCGGACTCAAAGTGAAAGTTAAATTAAACGGTTCTATATACTTACTCGTAGTGATTGTTCCATTTTTAAATAACGTTATAAAAGTTGTGGTCAATTTGAATGACAAAGATTGCTGAGTTCACACTGGACCCGGTATTGAGCGGTGCCGTGTGTGTGGTCTCGACACTATGTGGGTGAAGACGAGCCCACTGGCCCGCGATGACGTTCTATGTACCTACTTATTTCTGTACACCTTGTTTGAATGTTTCCATAATTTTATCAATTTTACGTTAATCCACATAATGTAATGAGCGGTTTGTTCTCCGGTCGGCCGGCTTACTTTTTATGAAATGTTATCCTGGACACAAGAATGGTGTTTATCCCTGTACCGTGGATCATTCGCGATCCTTACGGCCTCGCCCGCTCTCGATAGCATTGTAAGGATCGCGGTGGTCCAGGTACTTACTAGGCTCCACAGGATCATTATTTCTTTTAATGAAATAGTGCCTTGTAACCTACTGTACACCTTTCTACCTAAACCTTCCCTGTGATTCACAATTCTATATTTAGGTACACATTTAAAAAGATGAGTAGGTAATCTAAGACACAATCTGTTAGTTACCTATTTAGTTAAACATTTATATCTTCTATAAGTACACGTGCCAGTGCGAGGGAAGCCGCGGCGGGCCGCTAGTATGTATCAATATCATATATATGTATTCACCGTTATCTATTATCTATCACCGAAAATCTGTAACTGTAACACACAACCAAAAACTGTAACTATAACACACAACCGAAAACTGTAACTGTAACACACAACCGAAAACTGTAACTGTAACACACAACCGAAAACTGTAACTGTAACACACAATCGAAAACTGTAACTGTAACACACAACCGAAAACTGTAACTGTAACACACAACCAAAAACTGTAACTATAACACACAACTGAAAACTGTAACTGTAACACACAACCGAAAACTGTAACTGTAACACACAACCGAAAACTGTAACTGTAACACACAACCGGAAACTGTAACTGTAACACACAACCGAAAACTGAAACTGTAACACACAACCGAAAACTGTAACTGTAACACACAACCGAAAACTGTAACTGTAACACACAACCGAAAACTGTAACTGTAACACACAACCGAAAACTGTAACTGTAACACACAATCGAAAACTGTAACTGTAACACACAACCGAAAACTGTAACTGTAACACACAACCAAAAACTGTAACTATAACACACAGCTGAAAACTGTAACTGTAACACACAACCGAAAACTGTAACTGTAACACACAACCGAAAACTGTAACTGTAACACACAACCGAAAACTGTAACTGTAACACACAACCGAAAACTGAAACTGTAACACACAACCGAAAACTGAAACTGTAACACACAACCGAAAACTGTAACTGTAACACACAACCGAAAACTGAAACTGTAACACACAACCGAAAACTGTAACTGTAACTCACAACCGAAAACTGTAACTGTAACACACAACCGAAAACTGTAACTGTAACACACAACCGAAAACTGAAACTGTAACACAGAACCGAAAACTGAAACTGTAACACACAACCGAAAACTGTAACTGTAACACACAACCGAAAACTGTAACTGTAACACACAACCGAAAACTGTAACTGTAACACACAACCGAAAACTGAAACTGTAACACACAACCGAAAACTGTAACTGTAACACACAACCGAAAACTGAAACTGTAACACACAACCGAAAACTGTAACTGTAACACACAACCGAAAACCAAACACAGTGTGTTCAGGCAGCAGTCCTCGAGAGCCGGCGAGCATCCTAGGTCTAGCGTGATAACATCTTCGACTACTCCTTCACCGATCATCAAGTGAGATAGTGGTCAAACGCTACATCTATACAGTATTAAAAAAAATACGCTTAAGTATTTTTAAAAAAATTAATGGACGACGCGACGGTTAAATTATTTGGATACTTGTTCATACAAAAACACCGAATAGTACAAAAATACGTGATGGCGCGGGGGAGGCGGTAGAAATGCTGCACGGTCAGCTGACTACCAACTCCACGTGTCTGTTGTATAGTGTTATGTGTATGTCGTGTGGACAACGAAACTACAACTGTTGTGTGCTGTAACAGTTAGCCGACTGTTGAAGGGAGGGTGAGTTACATCTGTAACCTACAAACAACCCTAATTTCCTACCTACCCACCTAACCTATCCTTTTGTACACTGCATATATATAGATAAATGCGGGATACCTATTGCTGTGAGACCTGAGGCAACAGGCGGAAGAGAAGGGGATGAAAGGTTTGGAAGGGTTTCCTCACTGCCGCCGGTCAAGCAGACTCACAAGACCGATCGTTGGGTGGCTAAAGGTGTCTCGGCCACAGCGAGGACAAGCTGCCAGTCACAGACGGATCACGGACGTCGTCCAGGTCCAGGTTTCGCCAGTAGTCGTCAGGTGAGCCCGGTCACGGCGTAGTACTTGTTCGAGGCGTCGCGTCGTCGTGGCTCGCTCAGCTTGGGAGTCGTCTTGTCAAGGGGTGCCCAATCGGTGGGTTCCAGACGAATGACAATTTTGCCAAGAATGTTTGAAACGATAAAAACATAACTTTCGTTTTACATATACCTAATTTGTTTGTTTTTTAATTTAATTGTGTCATTTTGAGAAGATAGTCGTAAACGGTTTACGATTATTTTGTCCCCCCTTCATGTGCCGCTAGAAAAAAAGAAAACGAAATAAAAAAAATAACAACGTCGTTGAGCGTCATTTTTACGTTAGTTTTTAGTTTTTTTGTATGAAGTGTATTTGTCCAAAATAATATGTTTGTGCATTGTACGAAGAAGTGAAGAACGTGCGTGACGTCACTCGCCGGCCCCGACGGAAGACCAGCGCTGGTTGTAGTACCCAGCATTTATGCTGAGTGGGCCCGTGGCAAAACACTATACTTACATTCGTTTTAATTCTACATTTTTATTATTTTATGTTTGTTTTTTGCTACAATTAAAGCTATGTTTATGTCTATGTCGATTGAAACAGTGTTGCGCCCAAATCCTGAAAGCCCTAATTTAAAAAAAATTAAATTTATTTATATCAAATCTATCTACAATAATGTGTGTAAATGTTAAATACGTCAATTGATTTATTTACTGATTCTTCACAAAAGTTGCTACATGTGTTTGTAGGTCAACGCGCTGCTGACTAAGGTGCCTGTTGACGCGCGTGCACTAATTCCTTATTACGACCTATTTTCTCGGACTATACCAAATACACTCATAACATTTTGTACAAGTCAGGTAAACCGTTTGAGAGAAGTTCGATACTGTGACGAACACTGTGACCAGAGGTTTGTATATAACTACATCATGTACCTACATTACACTATAATATGTATTCTGCCAATATCACGTCGCTGGTACAAAACAACAACTCAAGCGAGTTTAATATACCTAACTATACTATGTAGTGAAACAGATTTTTTTTATCCTAACTACTAGCAAATAATATTTAAAAAATATAAATTTGTCAAAATAAACTAAAAACACGCGGTTATAGAAAATCAAACTGGAAAATAAAAAATAATGCGTGGGGTGCCATGCGTTTTTTACAATACAATTTTATTACATTACATTTATTTTTTATCACATTGTCCTTGATTAATATTGATTATGAATTATTATTTTATTATTATTATGTCTCCTGGTTTTCATTTTCTCTTAGGGTTAGATTTTTACAGTAGCTATAAGTATCAAAATCAAAAATTAATAATGATATTATATAATATAAAACCTAAACTAGAGCTCCGCCGACAGCGGGGCAGGGCCCGAGCTGCCGGTGGTTAGGGCTGCAGAGTGAGGAACCTCCGGACAATACGTTAAAACGGCGCGTATTGTACCGAACCGACTGAAGTACCGCCTTCTGCGTGTGACCCTTGATCCAACCGTCTAGCGAGAGCCTCTTAAGATGCTGATCGAGGCTCTGCCGTTCGTCGAAACGACTATCGGGACAATGATCGTCGAGTCAACATCCCACATGGCGGTTACCTCGTGAGCTAAGTCAAGGTACTTGCTGAGTTTGTCCTTCTCAGCCTTCACGAGGTATTCGTCTTGTGGGATGGTGATGTCCACAGGAAGATCACAGCACGATGCTCGAAGGCTAACGTATAGGAAGGATGGAACAATATGTGTCCTAGAGAGGTATTATAGTCCTATTAGACGAGTCCAACTTAGAGAAAAAGGTCTAGGAGAACTCCTCGGCGAGTGCCTAACTCGCCGGTGAGTTAGAGTTCTCCGGTGCGATAATTATAGGCACGGGTTATTTTACCTATTTAACAGCCGGGAATATTTCATTGCGTATGTCAAAATACCTCAGACTTAAACATTTGGAGTGTATATGTAATATATGGAGGTACCTACTTTAATAAGTTCACATATGAATAATTGAGGGTAGGTCTCGAGCGATGTGGCTGTGCGCACTAGAGGAGCAGTACGCAATAAGCAATGGTGGTTTTAATTCAATAATTACGAATTCCCTGGATATTACTCAGCATAGAAACTCGATGAAGGTGGAAGACTACGCTATGGGTAGGTACTATGGAAAGCTGTGTGAAATATGTTACATACATATAAGGCGATGTTAAGTCATACACACTAGTATAGCGGACATAACGGCACATATCCGGAAAGCAGTCCATTCATGGCTCGGTGGATTAGTGGAGAGGCGAGGGCGGCCGGGCGGCGGCAGGCGGCCAAGTGGGGGGTAAGGTCGTGCGCGTGCTCGATAGCCTTGACCCTGTGCAAGCGCACCGCGCACGGACCGGGGAGGGCGGGCGCGGGCGCGGGCGCCGCGACCAGTGCGCGTCCACCCGCCGAGCGAGCCACTCGCGCCGACATGGAGCCCGACACCGAGAGAAAGTTCACGCGCGCCGAGATAGTGGGTCGCAATACTCGCAAGGATAACGTGATCATCATCGACAACGTGGTGTACGACGTGACGGAGTTCCTCGAGGACCACCCGGGCGGCTCCGAGGTGCTGCTCGACAACGGCGGCCGGGATGCGTCTCTGTGCTTCCGCGACGTCGGCCATAGCGACATCGCGCTCGAATGGCGGCACAAGTTCCGCGTCGGCGAGGTGGTCCCCGAGGAGCGCTGGCCGGTGCTGCCGCGCGAGGCCGTCGCCGAGGAGAGCGTCGATGAGCTCACGATCAGTTCGCTGCTCAACGTGTGGGCTCCGCCCCTGCTGCTGGCCGGGCTCGCTGCACTGCTTTACGTCTACCTGTTCTGATCGAGACGAGAGCGCGGTCGACACCGTCTCCGGCCGCGATCGTCGTCACGGCCTTCGAGCGATGGTATCCTTAAGGAGTAACGTGTGGAGTACAGTGCGAGTTCCCCTGACGGCGATAGGAGGGTAGCGGTGAAGTGGCGCGTTCTAGCGGACCGATAACCTGATAACAATAGCAAAGTTCATCATCATTAGTATCTATTTGGAGTGCAATATTGCAGGAACCTATATAGTGCAGCTACAACTTAGCGAAGCGATAGATGGGTACCACACCCGGTGGAATGTGATATTCTGTGAATGCACGCACTCATACTCCATCATATTTATAGACAGCGAGATGCATCACTGTAATAAGTAGGTAATAAGTAAGTAATTTAAGTTGAGATGGAATAAAGTTTGTGTTTAGTTGTGATGGAGGAGTTTTTGATCTGGTGATGTGAATGGGCAGTAGCGAAGTACTTTTATTGGTGTTGACCTTGACAGAAGTGAGATGCTCCGTGTTTGGTTGTATATACCTACCCGCTCGCGCTGGGTGAAGGGTTCATTAGTTAAAGGACTGCATCCATGTAATCAAGTTGTTGTCTCCCTTCAAGCGCAGGAATATCGAGAACTCGGGTAAGAGATACCTCCCGTATGTTCGGGTTATTCCCATACGTCAGGGAGCCTTTAGGAGAGGGTACTACGGTAGCCAGAATAGCCAACGTTTCAGCGCTCGACCGAGCCTTTGACTAAAAATGTAACTTGAACGCCAGTATAACCCCACTCACCTGCAGGTGTTCGGTAACCGGTATGGGTGCATCACGAAATTGTGTTCGTTCATGACATGTTTCCTTTGTAGAACAAGTGCGCGCGCCGGGCCCCCCCCCGCGGGCCGCGACGGTCCCCCCCGACCTCACCGTGTGTTCTCAGCTAAGGAAGAAAGTAGCGTTCTTCTGTTCATTGTAAGTGGGGAAAAAAATTTACCAATCCATACCAAACTTTATCGAAATCGGTGCAGCCGGTCGAGCGTGAAGGACTAACAAACATACACAATACTTACACACATACATATTTTCTCCTTTATAATATTAATGGGATTTATGGAGCAATTACTTTCAATTGTTAACTGTTTACGATTGACAGGTTAGGTTGTAGGTAGGTGTAGGTTCCTGAGGCGAGGCCCGGTCGCGGTGGTACCGTGCCGACCCTGGTACCAGCCCGCTGAAGAAGTGATAACCTGCCAGGACCACCGCCGCCACCGTGACATGCAAGCATGCTACAAAACATGGATTAACACTTGTTAATCTCCTTTCCTATAAATATTAGAAATGCGAAAGTCTGTGTGTATGTTTGTTACCTCTTCACGCTCAAACGGCTACACCGATTTCGATGAAATTTGGTATGGAGATAGCTTATACCTATATGGACTAACACATATGCTTATTTTTAATGATCACTATCATCACCTTTTTTCATCATCACGCGGGTAAAACTAGGGGACGCAGCTAGTCTGTAATAAAACTACTATTAACTGCTACAAAACACAGTAGTTGTAAAGAATCTGAAGGATAAAAAATCATTGCAAAAAAATGGAACCGACTTCATCACTCAAAAGTGTGAAATAACTTGTTGAAGTCGGTACCATGATAGTTCAAAAGTAACTAATATCAAAATATTGTCCTCATGGTACCGAATTCGACAACTTATTTCATTCTTTTAAGTTTTGACGTCGCCGCGTCGATTCCACTTTTTGCTAAAAAAATTTGTTTCCACTCTTTTTAGAGACATTGTTACTAATGGCATCAATTATCATTGTGGTGTCAGTGCGAAGACCCCCTGGGATATAGCGTGTGCCATGGCCTCGTTAGCCTGTGCCATGGCCTCAGTTGTGTCGTCTGGTCCCAAGCTGTACACACTCGAGCGTCGCGTACAACAGATTACTGGTACTTGCATATTTTTATATATTTTGCAATATCAAATGTGGAAATAGAAAACAGGATTGATCTTAATATTGAGCCCTATGGAGTTCTTCCGGACGCTTTTTCTACACTTGACAATATATTTATCATTGAATGAACGTTTTCAAACCCCACATAGTTATCGCTCTCGCCGTACGAAGTACGTCCAGTCCTAGAGCGTCACCCGCGCTTCCCGAGAACTACTACTCGTAGTACCAACGTGACGTTTGGAGAAGTGTAACGGAGTTATCGCCGTGCTCGGCCCCGGGCCTGCCCGGGGGAAGGTCGGGGCCGGCCCGTACAAGAGCTACTTCAGTGCCGTGATGTTGCGGAAGCCTGACTCATACTTACTGATATATTTTGGCAGATGTATCTTTTCATTAACACTTTTGAAAGTACAGGAACTTACTTATATCTATTATTAGGTACTTATTTGGATCCTCATTCGCCGAAGTTCTTTTATTTGTACCTATGTGACATTCCAGCTCAGTCGTAGCTCGCCTAGATCTTCGACAGTTCGACAAAAGTGACGTAGGTTCGACAAAGTTTGAGTTTTGCTCCCTCATCTCTGATCCCTCTACATCAGGATGACTGCCATGCTACTCCTACTGCCCCTGGACAGGGGACAGGTGTGTAACTGGTGTGAGTAACATCTGCTCGCGTTTGACTACAGTCGAATTATGATGCGGATGCGGACGCGTGACGAGCGAGGCACGTCATTCTATTGAGCCTTGCCATAACCGGTCGTGATGTGCGGTGCGGTGGTGCGGGGGTGCGGGGGTGCGGTGGCGGTGCGCGGCGGCGCCGGCGCAGGCTGCTCTCACTAGTCGACCAGCCGAACACTTTCACTTCCATTTCAAGGAAAGTGCGTATGTATACATATATACCCACTTATATTCGTTCTATAGCGCGAGCGGCTCGGGCGATGGTGCTCACTCCTTATCATCATCATCATAATATGATGATGATGATGATGATACGTGAAGTGATAACTTTGTATCCCTTTTTACGAAAATTGCGCGGACGGACGAGTATGAAATTTCCCACACATAATATATCCCATCCCACTTAATATTATAAATGTCAAAGTTTGGATGGATGTTTGTTACTCAATCACGACAGAACGGCAGGACGGATTTGGATGAAATTTGGTATGTAGATACTTGAGGCCACGGATAGCACATAGGCCACTTTTCATCATCACCATCAATCATCACCTTGCGGGTAAAACCGCGGGGCGCAGCTAGTAGTTTATAAGAAGGAGTGCAGAATGCTAATTTTTTTTTAATTATGCTTAAAAATGGCGCAGTGGTCAGTGGCATGACTTTTGTGTCTCCGGGACCCTAAGTCCGAATCCCGGCCGGGAAAAACATTTGTGCGATGAGTGTAGATGTTTGTGTGCTGTGATCGTGTGTGTCCATGCCTCCCGCGATACAGGGAATCCTAGTGCGGAGGTTTGAGTGTGATAAAAAAATAAAATATGTATGGTCTAATTTCGACCAATGGGCTCGACCAAATCACAAGTATATATACGAGTACATTACGTGATCGATTGTATCTAGTAAGGCAGGTAGCGGTCTTACTCTTATTCAGGTTATTAAATACGGCCAGCATAGCTAACACTGCGGCCACTCATTATTTTACGCATTAGATTCTTCAAAAGGAGAGATAGAAGAGTCTTAAAAAGATCGGCAACGTATCGTAACGCCCCAAGACGAGTTACAGTACAGATACCCATAGGCGACGGTGATCGCTTACCACTAGGCGGCCCGTCTGTTTGTTTGCCATCTATTCCATTAAAACCCTGTCCCTGGTGCGAGCCAGTTCCAATTCGGAGCGGGTTTTCCCTTCACTCGGCACCGCTGTGAGAGATGCCGCTCATGACGCCGCGCCGCGCGCGCCGGCGCCGATTGAACGGACACAATGGCCCTAATTCTGTTAATCACATAAACTAGCTAAAATTCACTAAAATTCTTCAAATTGAAACAGCTTGTATTCTATTTACGCTAAAATTCAAATTAGTATAACTCCATACAACGCTCTCACTAATATTAGACGAGTTTTATTCAACTTTTGGCCAATTGCGGGTAGTTTTAGTAGGCACCAAATAAATGGCAACTTAATTTCGCTAAAACTACCCGCAAATTTAATAAATATATTTTAATTTTAGTGATTTTATTGATAAGTCTCATACTAATTTAGACTTTATCGTAACCGTATAAGAACTGATTTAGTTTTCCAAAATCTTAGTTTAGTTCAGTTGAATAAGCGAATCACTACCAATGTTTCGTATTTTTTTTAAATTTTTGTTGTAATAAAAAGTCAACTTCGTAATCATTCATTCTTTAAAATTATCGAACACGCACTCGTAGCTTTTCTACAACTTTTCCTTTTGAAAATCCCCCCGAACTCCGCAGCAGAAGTAACGCTGGTAATTTATTTATTTATTTAATGGAAAACAAACAGTTTTATGAATAAGTCTATGGGACAAAATTAGTGTAGTACGAACAAGCTAATACAGTTTCCACATATAAAACTATTCTCCAGTTACTTAGGTATAGCTAATCTTCTTTATATAATGCAAAGAAAAAAAAAGAAAAATGGAGGAGAAATAAAAAGAAAATAGGTATATAATGTCTAAAAAACGTTGATAAATAGATAGTTTTGTTTCCTATCAATATCTATATATCATATCTAACTAAATGTTCATAGGCAAATCAATCCAGTTACAACCAGTTGCAGAACATTATCTTTTAGTTAAAAAATGCGTTAAAAGCATTGACTTTGAAGAAGTTGTACCTCGCATTAAATAAATCAACATACTCAGTGTATTTAGAATTAAAAATAATACAGACTTTGATAAAGAAAGAATTTTGTCTATAGTTTGTGGAACACAACTCCACATGAAGTATGAAGTGGTTTCGTCTGGATACAGTACGATGAGGCACCTGGAGTTTGACGCGTGACACGAGCTCACAGCAGTCCACCCCACCGAGAACGATACTGTGGAGAAACACAAGACGGAGAAACACAACAAATAGAAGCTGTGTACCTTTCCATTGGTTACCATCATTTCGAGCGTAATGTAGAATCGTGAGGTCAATATCGAAGGTCACCACAGTCGCCGTCTCCCGGGACTGAGGCCGGCGAGCATACTTACGTCACAACACCAGAACCAGTTTTGACGTAGCGTTACTTTCTTTTTGCCTTCCTCAAACTGATTGCAGGGAGCGAATCCACAAATCGCCAGGGGTGCTTAGCATATTTGGGACTACCGTACACTGCCTATGTTGTTTAATCCTAGTGACACAGAGTGTTTGTTCAACCGATAGGGTGGCCAACGAATACGAGTGGCGTGGCGTGTGCGGTGCGGTGCGGTGCGGTGCGGTGCGGTGCCGTGCGGTGCGGTGCGGTGCCGTGCGGCGCGGTGTGGCACAGCGAGCGTCGCCGTGTTGTTGTTTACTGCCGAATCACGACGGAGAGATAAATACATAATAATTATGATAACAGCTATCAGAGCAAGGTGGGGTGGGGGGTGGGGTGGGGGGAGTGGAGGCGCGAGGTGGAGGCGCGAGGTGGAGGGGCAGAGGCTGACGCTAAGAGGAGAGCGCACGCTGACGCGTCAGTAGTCGTCCCCGGCTCGGGCACCCGACGCACGTCGCTCGCGCATCGAACATGCCGGAGAAGAAGTTCACGCGCAGAGAGCTCGCCGAGCGTAACACGAAGCAGGATGCCGTGTTCATCATCGACAACGTGGTGTACGACGTCACCCAGTTCCTGGACGAGCACCCCGGCGGGCACGAGGTCCTGGTCAACGCGGCCGGCAAAGACGCCTCCGAAGACTTCGATGACGTCGGCCACAGCTTCGACGCGAAGGAGCTCATGAAGAAGTTTGCGATCGGCGAGGTCGTCGACGAGGACAGGGTGGAGTCGAGGAAACGTCACATCGGCTGGGAAGACTCCCCCGCCGGAGACGAGACGAGCTTCGTCAGCTCGTGGAAGTTCCCGCTCGTCCTGGGCGTGGTGATGACCCTGCTCTACACGTATTTGTTCGGGTAGCGTCCCGCCGCGCGGCGCGCGCTGTGTGTCTTCGGACTGTTGTGTTTCCTGACGGGTATCCGGTTCTTTAAGAGATGTTACTAATTATCATCGTAAGACTTTGTTATATATTATGTGGTAATGCCTAAGTATGTTTTATAATTAAAGTTATTTATTACTAGTGCAATGTTTATTTCGCTTCGCGCGTAGCATGCGTGTGCGTCGACACTCGCCCCGCCCCGCCCCGCCCCGCTCCGGTCCAGGCAGACGGGTCGCGCGCGGTTCGCTCGTCGCGCCAGCTACCGCTCTAGTGAGGCCGCGCGCGGGCGGCGCGGCGGACGGCGCGGCGCGGCGGCTGGGCTCAAGGCCACATTAATAAATCGGTCAAATGCACGTAGTGTTTTCTATAGGCCAATTTTATTTTAATTGATGTTCTATTGACACAATATTGTATAGGTACTTGATCGTTACTAAGTAATATATTTAAGTAAGTACCTAATCAACTAATCACATTGTAGGTAGGTACCTACTTATCTCAGTCGATGCGGTCACAAGTAGGTACTTAGTTCTAAACCTAGATTCTAGATTCAATGTCAGTTTCAGCGCAGCCCTGCCTCGGGTGCTTTTACATAGATTATACCTACGGCTGATTTGCAATAAGTAAACTTTACACGTACAATTATGGGTTACTTACCTACGAGTCGTCTGATAGGTCATTGATTTCTATAAAATTTGGTGATAGGCAGGCAGGTACCTAAGTAGGTACTACCTATTCAACACGAATTCGGTTGGTGATCTGTCGACACGAACATTATCGTAGTGGGCAGGTACTTATACCTACTTATATTTGTGTTTTTTAACATTTTCACATAAATTATAAAGTTCGTTGTATCACATCACAATGCCTCTGCCTCCAGGTATATTATATAGCTCTCTATATATACCGTACATAGAGAGGCCAAAGGCTTGTAGGCGCTCACCTGTACGACGCAAACAGCGACATTCCGTCGCGTGGAACATATAACACAGCTTTGTATACTTACACAGATAATAAACACATATGTAGTTTAGGTATTTAGGTATGTACTTAGCTATCATATGTTAAGTTGCTTACATACTTATTCAGTAGGTACCTTTATTACATACTTAACTACTATGTAATTTTTATGATAAGACTGTTGATACAGGGTTGCCATATCTAAAATGTGCTTACCAGGACAAGAAATGTGAAAACTTCGGATTTTGAAGCTTGAAACCCGGACAATTCAGCAGAGCTTTTTTAAGTTCCCTACCTACCTACTGGACAACTGAAACTAAAAATAGAACCCCGCCCGGACGCTCCCGGACGCCCTGTAAACTAGGACAAATCCGGGGAAACCCGGGCGTATGGCCAGCCCAGTTGATAAGTAGACCAGGTACCTACCTGAGTACGTATATAAACCGGCCATTATCAACGACCTCACTAGATAACTTACCCAGATACAGTATTATTGAAGATATATTAATAACGAACCAAATGTGTAGGTACCTACCTGCCTACAGCAACTAATTAATTCGTAGACATTAGTGGTGTCCCGAGTCTACGGATGTACTCAGTCGCCCCAGCAGCGGAGAAGTAACTAATACCTGGGCAGGTTTGTCATCTCTAAAATTTGGCAACCGGGACAAGACACTTGAAACTCCGGATTTAAGAGCCCAGAAGCCGGACATATCTGCAGGATATCGCTGAACATAGCTGAACATAGTCAGTGTAATAAATAAAAGTTGAAAATATCATAAATCACTATTTGATTTATTTTCAGACCTTAAAATTAAATTTAGTCATCTTTTATCATCATGTTATTTCACTCGGCGCGCGCGCGCAGCCGCGTGCGCGCGCAGCCGCGTGCGCGCGCAGTGCGCGTGTCGCGCCCGGCCGGGGCCCACGACTTTACATATTTAAACCCCGGACTACAAATGAAGCTCCGCCCGGACGCTCCCCTGCCTCCCTCTAAACTGGGACAAATCCGGGGAAACCCGTACGGATAGCAACCCTATACCTAGGTAAGTTGAACATCTCAGTTGATGGTGAGTGAGTGGTTACCATATGCTCGGAAGTGACGCAGGTAACATAGCGATTGGCAGTCGCGGGCTGGTGTGGCGGTGGTGCGCTGCCCGTGCTGCCGTGACACATGGATATAACTGAGAGCGGAACAAATCAGGCTGGAGAGTGGCCTGGAGTCTACCTGCTCTACTATAACTGAGAGCGGAACAAATCAGGCTGGAGAGTGGCCTGGAGTCTACCTGCTCTACTATAACTGAGAGCGGAACAAATCAGGCTGGAGAGTGGCCTGGAGTCTACCTGCTCTACTATAACTGAGAGCGGAACAAATCAGGCTGGAGAGTGGCCTGGAGTCTACCTGCTCTACTATAACTGAGAGCGGAACAAATCAGGCTGGAGAGTGGCCTGGAGTCTACCTGCTCTACTATAACTGAGAGCGGAACAAATCAGGCTGGAGAGTGGCCTGGAGTCTACCTGCTCTACTATAACTGAGAGCGGAACAAATCAGGCTGGAGAGTGGCCTGGAGTCTACCTGCTCTACTAGCGCGTGAACGTAAAGGTAAGTATTTAGACAGTTTCATTTCGTTTCGTTAAGGACAAAATGATTGTCAGGTTAAATCTGAAAATGGCTTATCATCGAGAACCTTCGCTTCAGCTAGGTACTTATATAACTTGAAGCCGGCTCTCGAACGTGACGCAGGCGCTACAGGTCAGCAGCACGCACGCGGGGCTCCGAAAAAATATAATAGCCATGAATGTATTCACACATCATTGTAAAACAATCACAAAAACTAATTTGTTATTTAAACTTGATAATAAACACAAACCAAGTAACCTTCACAATGTAACATTCCCTTTTGTTTCGTTATAATCAAGGTGGTGCGTGAGTACGCTAATATGTGTTCTTCCAGCGCCGTTGTTGACGCTTGCTCTGTGAGGTGTGACAGCCGTCCGACAGGCGGCAGCACCGACCTCAGCAGTTGGCAGCGCACCGCGCAGGTTTCTCGTCCTTGTTGTTTCTTGCAATGTTGGTCGTGCTCGCGGGCTGGCGCTGGCACCTCGTCTCCTGTTCCCGAAATACTCCGAGTGCACCGGACACGATTGGAAGTGGCATGGCGCATGGCGCATGGCGGTGCGCTCGGAGTCGGAGGTAGTCGCTAGTCTTGTACATAATATATGTGTGATCGTCGGTTACCGCGTTGCTTCGGTGGGCTGGTCAAGGGTTCAACTGTGTAATCTTCAGTCAAACGTAAGCACGCGTTTGCTGCATCGTTACTTGCCCACACCAGCTGTCGCTCCGCTTAACTTCACTAACATTTTCCTTTTTTAAATGGACAGGATCATATTTTGCTCAATATTATCATATTTCTAAGATAAAGGCTATAGAGCTGCGTATGTCTAAGTATTTACTACAAAATAACCACACTACTTATTATTATGTCTCAAAACGACAAGTACCAGGTGATCGCGACATTATCTTAAATATCTTAGTTTTCCGTGACGTTCTCTCAGACCACGCTCAGGCTCAGGTACTTAGTGCTTTGTGTCAAGTTATATCAGCGTAAGGCAACCTAACACGTGCTATACTTAGTCTGGCTATACTAAATACTGTTACAATTAAATATATACCGAGCTGAAGACTGGCCGGCGCGGCGTGTACTCCCGATCTTAATCCGCTGGATTTTGATTTATGGTCAGTGTTAGAGAGTACGGCTCGCTCTATACGCCACGATAGTTTGGAGCCCTAAAACAATCCGTACGATCGGCAGAGAAGCATGTTCCCATGGAGAGAGTGCGCGCTTCTATCGATAACTGGCCTCAACGTTTAAAGGACTGTATTGCAGCACTTCGAATAAGCTTTTTATATTTTAAATGGTTTTATATTTATGTATTAAACTAACACACTGTAAAAGTAATAAATGTTATTTGCAATAGAAAATATATTTTTTCTTTGTTTCCGTATTTACGGCAAGACTAGGTATAATATATTGTGTATGTACATTACACGCTAACGCCGCAAATATAATATTTTTCATTTTCATATTGTATGTTCAAATATAAAAACGCATGACAATTTTTAAAACGTCATATTAAACGGACAAGTGAGATTCAAACTCGCTCACCGAAGGGTCCGTACACATTTTAAGTACGTACATAGTATCAAAAATAGTTTTTTATAAAATTAAATATTTTGTTAAATTCCTCGTCATAAATCGAAAACGTTGTTTAAAGTTAGTTATTATGTAGGTATCGCCGTGGTGCGCGAGGAGGCCGGCGGCCGATTAGATAACTCCTTGCGCAGAAGTGACCGATCACCGTGACTACACGACTTAATCATGATTCACGACAAACACCTCGACTTCGCTATAATGTCCTACCGGAGAACACACGAGTCGTGCCCGGCCCCCGCCCCCGCCCAGGCGCAGGTGGCTTTCATCAAACATATTTTTATAGTAGTTATTCAACACACAAAATTGTGAAATCAGAGTTTTACGGTTTATTCAATAAACGTAAGTTCCACTTCACCTAGCATGTTGTTAATGCAATAAACTTTATTGCATTAACATGCTGGGCGGAACTTACGTTAAAATTATTTGAAGGAAAAAATTCGGCTACCAGTGGGACTTGAACCCACGACTACAGAATACCGTCCTGTCGCTTGGTCCGATTAAGCTATGGTAGCGTTTTACTGGCGGGCGAATGTACCTACCTATACCTTCATTGTAACATCTGAGCGGATGTTGTTCTTAGCGCAATTGTATGAACAATTAGTAAATACGAGTGATACCTAGATCAACATTACAGGTGATATTCTACACTGTTTAGTCCTAGCGTTTGACCACTATCTCACTTGATGGTCAGTGACGATGTGGTCGTCGATGTTGTGTTGTGAAGTGTGGCTATGGCGGCCCGCTGCCTGAGCGCACTGTGCTTGGTGACCGTTTTTCAAGTTTCAGGGTGCTCGTAGTGATATTACACAACTGGCTGGCTACTAAGCCAGCCAGTTGTGTACTCGTTAGTACCCTACCCCCATGACGGGGATTCGATAACGGTGTTAACTTCACCGGGAGCTCAACGCTTGACCAATGTTGGTCGGCATTCGCCATTACACAATGATTCATTATGTGTAAATGTGTCATACAACTGTAATGTTACAACGGAATCAGATAAAAATGTGATAATATTATCTGGTTCTTTGGCCCCGGCTAAGACTAGTACTTATAAAGCATAACAATAATTTAAATTGTATTTTTATGAGTCTTGTTATTATTTCTATTATATATTTTTTTATTTTCAATTAGTTTACTTCTAATTTAGATACAATTGAAATCAAAACAGTACCTTATTCGCACGACATACGACGCATGTTGTGTTCACTGATGTTAGGTATTACACACGTCATGTATTACATGTGAACCAAATAAAAAAAGAGATTCAACCGCAACTTCCCCCCACCTCACTTCCTTCTTTAATTTTTTTTAATGGCATTGAATTACAATCGTCGTGTGAGTACATTGTTGTACAATTGTAGCTTGTCGTCCATCGACGCGACGCGCGTGACATGACATGACGTGACGTGACGTGACGTGACGTGACGTGACGTGAAGCCGGGAGGCGTGTCGGTGCCCGCCCACGTGACATCAACGTTTCAAATCGAATAAGGATTCTCACAGGAAACATAACTTGTAATACTACTATGACGCTCATATTTTCTGAAAGGCAATCAAAAGATATAATATATCTTGTGATTGTGGTACTATATTATAGTACCTATGCTTCCAAAAGACATCCCAAAGACGTGTGAAATGATCCTTGAAAGGTGGACCAGGAACACGGGACCGGCCCCCGGCCCCCGCGCCTCGCGCGTCTCCCCCCCATCTCCACAGTGATGGCTAACTTTAGCATTACATTAAAAATTAAATATATTTGTTAAATTTGCGGGTAGTTTTAGCAAAGTAAGTCGCCACTTATTTGGTTCCAACTAAAACTACCCGCAATTGGCCAGCATGGAATAAAACTCGTCTTGTATTAGTGAGAGCGTTGTATGGAGTTATACGAATTTGAATTGAGCTATTTCAATTTGAAGAATTTTAGTGAATTTTAGCTAGTTCGTGTGATTAACGTGATATTGCATCTCGATTTCTGCCTGTCTAATGCCCTCCGGCTGTAATGGTACTAGCGGTCACCCAACTAATATGTGACCGAAAGAACGTTGCGACTCGTGAGTTTTAATTATAACTTTCCGAATTGAGTTGAGTAGTAATACCGGCCAAGATTACATCCGCTGGTTCACTAACACCAGCTTTTTAGAACAATATTTCGACTATTGACATTTATTTCCTCGAAAGAATATTCAGGAAGTGCGATAAATCGTGTTTGATTATTTATTATGTTTTGGCACCATTGTGACCATTATGGTCGGTGTCTGCGACCGACCATATCATGGAGTATCGAAGCTTGAACTTTTTAGTCATTTTTATTATCGATATACAGAAAAGTTAGTTAACGTTGTTTAAGAGGTGTTAAGGCGACAGCGACGTGTACTCGGTACCTTTGTACCTGTCTTTGTGTACGATTGGAAAAACTACTTACGTAGTTTAACACATTCAAAACCGACTTTCTACTTTACGCTTTCAACATTCTCTCTAAAAAAACAGATTTTTTCTTTGAACGTAGGATTCTCAAAAAGGTATTCAATGTATCGTTATGCCCCCACCGTGTCCAGAGTGTTCGACACCTGAGGGTGAGGGTGTGCGCTCCGACAGGCGACGGTGATTGTTTACCTTCTAGACGAAACGTACATTTGTTCGCCATCTATTGATAAAAAAACGGTCGAATTAGTTCACAAAACACCCTCCCTAATTCTATATAAGTTGTGAGGCTCACAGAATATTTGAATAGATCAGAACGACTCTTATTTGAAAACCATCGGATACTCCGATACACACAGTCGATGCGTCAGCGCGAGGGGATCGGCACGTGAGTTCCGATCCGGCTAATCTCGGCTCCCGGCCCGGCTCCGGCTCCCGGCCCGGCTCCGGCTCCCGGCCCGGCTCCGGCTCCCGGCCCGGCTCCGGCTGCCGGCTCCGGCTCCCGGCCCGGCTCCGGTTCCCGGCCCGGCTCCCGGCCCGGCTCCGAACATAGCCATGCTCGTTCACTCGACAAGCTACCGACTATGTTCGCTGAGCAAAGCTACGCACGGGTACGTTTATCATATACGAGCAATAGACGCGATGGCAGTTTCTGAGAATCACTAAAATAATGTGATTATACAAAATACAGCGGATCATTGTGGCTGTGTGTCAGTATCTCACGCTGTTTCGAAACTTCAAGTTCGCACCTTATGTAATCAAAATAGCGTTGAGACGTCACAGGCGCAGCTCGGAGAAGTTACAACTCGCAATCGTTCATGTTAGTATGTACACAACAGTAGTTACCTACCGATAGCGTCAGCGGGTACAACTACGTGTTTCATTTCGTATTAGATAAGATAAGATACATGTTTATTTGTGTAAACATGAGTAATATACATGTAACGCATCGTCGGTGGTTGACAGAGTCCTGGTCTGCATGTTTTAGTCATAAACGTGTACAAGAATATCAGACAAGCGGCTGCGCATGCAACTCGTGTCATCTTATATACAAAATACAAATTATTTATGATGCAAATGTCAAAGGTAAAAGAATGTCAATATAATATACAATGTCAACAAGAAAAAATACAGAGTAGTAGGTAGATCGTTCTATTATTATTTTATTGGTACGGCTTTTTGAAAGGTTAGGCGGCGTCTATAGAAGTCGCACACGTCTGGGTCCAGTCACGATATTCCTTCCACTTTTTAACCTGTACTTTTCCATTTGTCGGAATGTCATTATGTAGCATTGCCAATCGACACTATCATCATTTTTGTTCATTACAATATCATGATTTGTGTTAATGAGTTAAAGTTCCCGTTTTTACATGAACGAGAACGATCCAGAACAAACCGATTTAAATAAAACCGCTTCGAACAAGCCGCGCACTGCCAAGAGAATAATAATTACGAAGAAACAATTACATATAGGTATTATGAGTAGGTAGGTATACAAAGAACACTCGCCGCGCAGACGACGAGCTAAGCTTGCTTTCGCGAAATGCGACTCTAATGTAAAGTGTAATCATGCAGCACATCGTCGCTGAGACGATCGTGCTAGATAAGTGATACGTTCTCATGTGCACTTACGATACCTCATATATAATTAGGCATATTCCTTCGGAGCCAGTTGAACTAAACACTGACTGAACCATTCAAACGCGCTTTGGAGAGTGAGTCAGCTAAAAACGTAGCAAAATATACTGAAATGAATCTATAGTGGTCGTACTAAGAAACTGTAGAAAACTATATTAAACAATATAAGATATCTATCAAATTTATATATAAAATTTTGTTTTTCTTTCCAATGCAAATGCTGAAATACTAGAAAATTCTAAGGATTCTCCATTACCTTCTAGAGGCATGCAGATCGACATACATATCCATATGCGGGGGTACTTTATTGTTTACGTTGGGTGAAGGAAGACCACGAAATGACACATCTACATATTTTATTTCAGAAATTAAGCGTTGGGTTTCAGTAAATAGTTACTTATCTATGGTTGGTGTTCGTGTATCTTAGCTCTTTTGAATATACGGAATACTTTTCCTCAAGAGAGTGCGTTGTTTCACAAAATATCTGAAGCGTAGAAAACAAAGTGGCTGCCTGTCGAAAACCAAACCTCTGCTCGCATCGCCATCCTCCAGCAGTTACAACACCGTACAACAGATGGCCCTGAATACAATATTGCTTCGAGACATAATTTTATCACAGGACATAATTTAATTTACCCTAAAAATCCTGTAAAACCTCTATAATTATGATGTGAATTATAATAATAGTTGTGACGTGTCCGAAGGTTTTTAGAATTGTCACTAATATATACATAGTGAATCTTCAACAATGTCCTCTATGTGATATGTTTGACTAGTAAGTACAAATATTATATGTAGGTAATTTAAGAGAGTTTTTTTATATACTGTGGTGATTTGATAGACCAATGGGATTTCTGTCATAGACTTGACATCTGGATAGAATTATGGGATAATTTTCAATATTTTTGACGTACGAATTACAACGTACCTAGGTATGTGTTTATTTATTATGACTTTATTTTTCCTTTGTAATTGTAATGTTTGACATTGATGAATTTTATCAGTATTTATAATAGGTATATAACCTCACTTGATGGTCAGTGACCATGTGGTCGAAGATGTAATCACGCTAGACATAGAATACACTGGCTCTCAAGGACTGCTGTCTGAACACACTATAGGTATGTGTTTCGTGACGGCTAGCCAGGTAGGTATTCGAAAGTACCCTACCACCATGCTGGGAACAACGCGAACAACACTGGTTTATCTCTATCATCATCACTTCAGCCATAGGACGTCCACTGCTGGACATAGGCCTCCTCCATTGATTTCCACAAGGAGCTGTTGGAAGCGGCCCGCATCCAGCATGCGCACGCGCACGGCGTGGGTGAGAGCGTATGTTGGAGATGCGCACGCGCGGTCGCTCGTCATCTCAAGTGGCACGGAGAGCTTTGCAAGCTTACAAGTGTGAGGGGGCCACTGTGACCAACTTATGTTGTCATGATATTGTAAATTATTAATTACCTAAATGATTATGTTATTTAAAAAGCTAAGTGTTGTTAATGTTATCATGTTTAGGTTCCCACGACAGTATCGTGCGCTTGCGCGTGCGTTGTGTCCACACAACCATATCATCATTTAAAGTAATAGACATACTGCCGTGAATTAAATATTTAATTGTAGCTTAACTCAAAATCTACTAATCTACTAATAGTTATACGACCTGTTTTTGAAGTAATCCTATCCTATCCTACTAATATTGTAGATGTTGAAAGTTTGTGTCTATGACTGTATGTGTGTGTGTGTGTGTGTGTGTGTGTGTACACCGATTTCGATGAAATTTGGTATGGAGATAGCTTATACCTTGGATTAATACATAGCCTTATTATTTATTATATATATTTCATTTATCATGACTATCATCACCGTTTTTCATCACCACGCGGGTATAGTCGCGGGGCGCTACTTGTTAATAGTTCAAGGTAATTCAAAATGAACATGCGAATATTCGTATGAATGTGTGCACGGATATGACATTGAGCGTTTAATATTTTCTAGCAAATTATCGGATAATTATCTCTTTTATCGTAATAATAAATAGTCTCGTTTGTACCCGACGCGGCGGGAGGCGCGGGTGAGTGAATAAAACGGCGCGTTACAAACAAACCAATTAGGCGGCGGCGGCTCCCCCCTCCCACCTCACCACCGTCCTGCGCCCCTCGCCGTACACTCAGGGCCCGGATAATTAGCTACTATACTGTTTGCCGTAAGAAGTTGATGACCACATCACCATCTTAATGTTCCCTTGTTATGAGATAGCCAACATACAAGGGTGCTTAGTGTGTTGTGTGAGTGGACCGGATAGTAGTACAGTAGTACAGGACGTAAAGGGTTCCGGAGGGATCCTAAATATGCTGAACACCGTCGTCTCTCCATCGACGAAGATGATTCCCGCGCTGAGGCAGAATGTCCCCTCCCATACATCCCTGTCACAATGTTTCAAGAATGTCCCCTCCCATACATCCCTGTCACAATGTTTCAAGAATGTCCCCTCCCATACAGCCCTGTCACAATGTTTCAAGAATGTCCCCTCCCATACATCCCTGTCACAATGTTTCAAGAATGTCCCCTCCCATACAGCCCTGTCACAATGTTTCAAGAATGTCCCCTCCCATACATCCCTGTCACAATGTTTCAAGAATGTCCCCTCCCATACAGCCCTGTCACAATGTTTCAAGAATGTCCCCTCCCATACATCCCTGTCACAATGTTTCAAGAATGTCCCCTCCCATACATCCCTGTCACAATGTTTCAAGAATGTCCCCTCCCATACATCCCTGTCACAATGTTTCAAGAATGTCCCCTCCCATACAGCCCTGTCACAATGTTTCAAGAATGTCCCCTCCCATACAGCCCTGTCACAATGTTTCAAGAATGTCCCCTCCCATACAGCCCTGTCACAATGTTTCAAGAATGTCCCCTCCCATACAGCCCTGTCACAATGTTTCAAGAATGTCCCCTCCCATACAGCCCTGTCACAATGTTTCAAGACAGTTTTATACTTTCCACTGGCGCAAGCGCAATGATATGTATAAATCTATGATGTAAGTGTGCTCATGCGCATTTCATTTTCATGCATTATATTCTGCTACAGCGATATTAATTTCAAATTGTCTTCATTAAATATTACAGCATTGTACATTTCAAATCGTATGTACTGGAGACGGCAACCATAGACGAATAAACTAAATATTCGTCCACGCGGCGAGTGGAGTGGAGTGAGCTACAAGCTATATAATACCTGGCACAGGTACAGGTGGCGTCTGTTGTCACTTATTTCACATTACCTACTCGTTTTAATTGTTTATTATATAATTTCACTCATCGATCTTCGGCGGTGTAGCGCCTGCGCGCTGCGCCTGCGCGCTGCGCCTGCGCACTGCAGCTGTCACACGTTCTACGCTAAATGAATCCGCTACAGAACGGCGTTTTTATATTATCCTACTAATATTATAAATGCAAAAGTTTGTATGTATGTGTGTATGTTTGTTACTTCTTCGCGCTCAGACGGCTACACCGATTTCGATGCTATTTGGTATGGAAATAGTTTAAACTCTGGATTAACACATAGGCTACTTTTATCCAGGAAAAAGTATAGTTCCCGAGGGATAGTTGAGGTAGCGGGAAAACTGTAATCCACGCGGGTGAAACCGCGGGGCGCTACTAGTATTATATTCTTAGCTATTAGCCAAACATTGTCACTGGCAACATTGTCACAGGCAACATTAATGTCCCACTGTCACTTATAACAGCAAAGCAAGCGCCCAGTCGAGTACCGCCACATTTTGTTCAGTCGTCGGTCGGTGAGGTGCTTGGGCTCGACGCTGCATACCGTAAGATCGTTCCATTCTAATTTATGTCTGTATTCCCGGGCTTATACGGGAATATTTATTTATTTATTGAGATAAAAACGATTTCACTCTTATGTTTACCTCATACAATTAAAAAATATTTAAGTAAAATCACACTCATTAGTCACACTTTGAAGTTAATACATATTATAAAGCAAAATATGTCAAAAAGTAATAATAAAAAATTAAAAGAGTACAAGTATAGCAATTTTAGGAAAAAATTACAAAAATGAATATTAGGAGTCAAAATTATAATCAAAGTCAGCATCGATCGGGCTCTCTCGCTTTTTACATCCGTCCCATTGGTCCAATTAACTTTCACAATCATTATAAATATGGCCATGACATTCTTTCGACCGTCGATCTAATAGGAAACGAGTATTCACAAGTGTATACGGGAGAAGAGAGAAACTCGCCGGCGCCGGGCCGAGCGCGCCTCGCACGCGCCTCGCACGGGCCTCGCACGGGCCTCGCACGGGCCTCGCACGGGCCTCGCACGCGCCTCGCACGGGCCTCGCACGGGCCTCGCACGGGCCTCGCACGGGCCTCGCACGGGCCTCGCACGGGCCTCGCACGGGCCTCGCACGGGCCTCGCACGGGCCTCGCACGCGCCTCGCACGCGCCTCGCACGGGCCTCGCACGGGCCTCGCACGGGCCTCGCACGGGCTTCGCATGGGCCTCGCACGGGCCTGTTTAGGCGAGTTTCTTTTCGGTTTCTTCTAATTAGTGGCTATAAATATAACTTTATTAAAGCTTATAACTAAATCCTGGATACTGTAATTAATATAAATAATTGACTTTGACTTGTCAGAACTAGTCAAGAACTATTTTCATCCAAATGTGACCGTAACAATTATTTTTAATTGTTACTTTAATTTGCGCGTTTGTTGTTTTGCCAGTACTCGTACACTACTATTTTTGAAACATAATTGAATACATCTTCTTTGAACGTTTGTATTCCTGGAGGACATGCATTATTTTGTACATTATAGACATAATGTTAATCTAGGAGCAATCTTTTCTTTGTTCAATTAAGGCGACAGTTTGTTTCCGGTTAAAAGAAAACATTTATTCCGCGGGATATCGAAGGATTCCAATTTAGCTAAATATCGGTCTCGACAGATGACGGAACAATAACAGCGGCTGTTGTTCCAGTGCGGCGCCGACCGTTGACCGTGGCGAGGCGGAACGCCAGTTGTCCGTTTGTTCACAAATCTGTTCGGTGCGGGGTCCACGGTAAGAAATACCTATTATATATAAAGGCTTAGGCGATATACGTAAAGGCTATAAGGCGTACTTATATTTTTTTATTCTGTATAGATATAGTAGAGTTCGACCACTATTTCACTTGATGGTCAGTGACGATGTGGTCGAAGATGTTATCACGTATCACCTAGAATGATCACTGGCTCTTAAGGACTGCTGCCTGAGCACACTATGTGTTTGGTGACAGTTTTTCAAACTTGAGGGTGGTAGCTAGCCAGGCGGGTACTCGAAAGCGCCCTACCACCATGCTGGGAATTTGATAACGGTGTTAACTTTACTGGAACCTCATGTTGTTGTCGGGAATGGGACCAGTGTCCGTCTGTTTGACAGCCGTCGATCTCCCCGCTGAGCTATCATCGCTTCAAAATATTATTATTTGATCGATTGTTATAAAAGTTAAAGGTTTTAGTGAGACAGTAGTTAGACGCCGGCACAGTAACTCCGCCTGTCAGGTGCCACTGGGCCGGTCGTGCGGGCAGTGTTGTTATGTTTGGGACAGCTTCACTAAACATCTACTTGCAGCTTTAGAGTCAATAGAGAGGTGAGCAAGTGAGCCCGCAGGTCTCTGTTGTCTTGTTACCGTACAGAAAAGCCGAGAGGAGCGCGTGTGGCGCGGGGCGACCAGTAACTGGTAGGGGTTTTTTTTTTTTTTACTTTTAGGTTCGCAAACTGAGCGAAACAGCATTTACAAATCAAAATTTAGACACAGTGAGAACATGGATTACTGAACGCCCTACTCTGTGCGAACACAGCAGTCACAATGATAGTTGTTTCTAAAACTAAAGAATAATAATTTAAACAAAAGAAAATCAATTTAAACAAAAGAAGAAAAGAAGAACAAAAGAAGAAAATCAACATCAAAATTTGAAATAATTTACTTTTAATGTTTTTGACCGATGCACTGAAAATATCTAATTCACAACAAATATCGTTATAAGAAGAGATAAGAAGGGTTAAACCTGAGATAAAACAAGTTGAGTTGTGGCACTTGCCTTTTTAATTTAATAACTGGAGAAATATACAATTGATGGTTGAATTAGCGCCATCTATCCGATGTCAAGGCAAGCCGATCGACTGGAACGGTAGTAGATCTCAACCAACTCTCCAGTGACAGCTATGTGGACTGGTTTTCGAAGATTTTGAGGGAGTTCTAGATTTCTATTGACTCCGGGCGCCGAGGTGCACAGTTCTAGAAGTTTCCCCCGGGCTCATCGCAAGCAAAACGCGACAGAGTAAAATAAATTCTTTATTTTTCTTATTTATTTATTGATTAAGGAGTTGCTCATATTTAGTGGAAATGGCTTTAGCTTCCTAACACACCTAAGCCTAGATATTTATATGTTATGTCAGGCCTGAGGCCTGCCTCGATGGGTATGGAAATAGCAGAGTCTTTCACTGGAACAGCTCCGGCAAGATGAACTGAGTCCCTCGATCTGAAGGGGATATAAACACCAATAATGTTAGCTTGGACTGCTCACGAGTGCCCTCGACGATCTCCAGCGAGACCCAGGGGCCCTCGCCTGACCGGGACAATCCTACCGCCTGTATTCGGTAGCTTGGACTGCTCACGAGTGCCCTCGACGATCTCCAGCGAGACCCCGGGGCCCTCGCCTGACCGAGACAATCCTACCGCCTGTATTCGGTAGCTTGGACTGCTCACGAGTGCCCTCGACGATCTCCAGCGAGACCCCGGGGCCCTCGCCTGACCGGGACAATCCTACCGCCTGTGTTCGGTAGCTTGGACTGCTCACGAGTGCCCGCGACGATCTCCAGCGAGACCCCGGGGCCCTCGCCTGACCGGGACAATCCTACCGCCTGTATTCGGTAGCTTGGACTGCTCACGAGTGCCCTCGACGATCTCCAGCGAGACCCCGGGGCCCTCGCCTGACCGAGACAATCCTACCGCCTGTATTCGGTAGCTTGGACTGCTCACGAGTGCCCTCGACGATCTCCAGCGAGACCCCGGGGCCCTCGCCTGACCGGGACAATCCTACCGCCTGTATTCGGTAGCTTGGACTGCTCACGAGTGCCCTCGACGATCTCCAGCGAGACCCCGGGGCCCTCGCCTGACCGAGACAATCCTACCGCCTGTATTCGGTAGCTTGGACTGGTCACGAGTGCCCTCGACGATCTCCAGCGAGACCCCGGGGCCCTCGCCTGACCGGGACAATCCTACCGCCTGTATTCGGTAGCTTGGACTGCTCACGAGTGCCCTCGACGATCTCCAGCGAGACCCCGGGGCCCTCGCCTGACCGAGACAATCCTACCGCCTGTATTCGGTAGCTTGGACTGCTCACGAGTGCCCTCGACGATCTCCAGCGAGACCCCGGGGCCCTCGCCTGACCGGGACAATCCTACCGCCTGTATTCGGTAGCTTGGACTGCTCACGAGTGCCCGCGACGATCTCCAGCGAGACCCCGGGGCCCTCGCCTGACCGGGACAATCCTACCGCCTGTATTCGGTAGCTTGGACTGCTCACGAGTGCCCTCGACGATCTCCAGCGAGACCCCGGGGCCCTCGCCTGACCGAGACAATCCTACCGCCTGTATTCGGTAGCTTGGACTGCTCACGAGTGCCCTCGACGATCTCCAGCGAGACCCCGGGGCCCTCGCCTGACCGGGACAATACTACCGCCTGTGTTCGGGATGACATACAATCATATTTATGACATTATCACTCTTACATTTATCATTTTATAAACTCACCCGGGGTGGCGCTTACAAATTAAACACATCAATAAATATTAAATATTTTATTTGAAAACAAAATTATACCGTTTATGTATACATATAGTGTTATGTCTCATATATATATATATGTGTATATATATATATAGTCTCCGTATGATACATCTCGTAGTATTCGCAATCTACTTAAACCAATTTTATTGTAAAATTTCTTCTAATTATTATTTACATTTTTTATTTCTATACAAAACGTGTCGCTTATACAATTCTTTTATATTACAATTACATAAGTACTATTATTTATTTCTAACGTTTGAATAAACCTTCGAACAATTTTTATAAAGTATCGTTTACGAATACAGCGCGAGTAGGGGGTGAGGCGATATGAGGGGGTGGGTCGGTGAAGCTTCAATAAAATTGAACATAAAATGTTTTCCGATATTTCATTTAGACGGGAGAATGCAATTTATTCCGGTATATAGCCCATACATGTCATGTCCATAAAGTATCGATAAAGCACAAAGTTGACTAATATGCAAACGCTACCCACAAACGATATTAGGGAGCGTTAGCACAAACAGAACAAATGCCGACCGCCATTTAGGCCGGCTCTAAACATTGGACACGGATACATTTCGATAACAAACAGACGTCCGCTCGTGATTCCATTAATTCCTATGTACAGATGGAATCTATACCCACCCCACCCCGTCCCGCCCCGGCCCACCCGAAAACACTCGTCATCGCTTTCCTCATCGACGAATTATACTAGAGAGCGTTTGAACAAGATGAAATTTCAATATTTTACATTAAAAACCAATATTATAGCAGTGGAACCGAGCCTGTGACAACACCCCCTAGATTGGCCGAAGGTAATTGGCTTCCAGCGTCACTCCAGCTATTACTGTTCACCCGGTCAACCATAACTCACTTAATCAAATTGAGTTTTTTTTTTAAACAGACTGTTATAACCAAGTTATAAGTATTCTTTTAAAATGTCTCACAATATAACGCAAAGCAAAAGAGCCATTAATTTTGTCAGATCTAACAAGGCGAATAACTTTATTTATATTATGTTATATGTTAAACTCATATGTTACATTTATTGGAAGAGCTGCTAACACCAGTCACAAAGCCACCCGAGTGCGTGCCATCAAACGAGGTAATCATAACATCACGCTCCTGCGCCCGCGCCCGCGCCCGCGCCCGCGCCGGGAGCAACTTACACTGGTGGTGTTGTCAACAAGACAGCATCCCAGCGAGCCGTTAGCAAACATAACATATTAAAAGTGTCATAGACTACATTCAAATAGTAATTGAATGTTCATAATTCACATTCGCACGATTCAAATACGTAATACAAATAGTGTGAAGTATTCATTATTTACCGTGATCCCATTTCATGTATTTTGTTGTAAACATTAATTTTATTTTATACTTAGTGACCGTTGGCAAATAAAAGAACGCCGCTAACACACGCAGAGTTTCAACATCTCGGTTCAAATCTCAACACAACTCCGATAGATGGCGCCAGCGTCGGCAACGTTGTCATGTCAACAGACATGGGATAAGGGAAGGAAATATACAGCGGGTGAGCGGATGCTATTCTGGGTAGCGTAATGAAGCTCACCAATTTCCTATATTCACATGTAGGTATACATATAATACTTACCTACTAGTACCGTATTATATTAGTATTAGACAGCAGGTAAATCTACAAGTTTAATTTAGTGGTTAGCCTTTGAAACAAAACTCACAATAGGCATACACTTTTAATTAGACAAGTATGGTTTATTCTGGTTCGAATCCCACCTAATCTCATTATTAATTTGTTGAGGTTCTCAATTCATCGGAATGTTATTTTGTTCGTATGTTCCCCGATTACTCAAAGCCGCCGCCGACCGCCGACTGATGCGAGAAAAAAAATTCTTTTATACAAAGCAATATACTTCCCAGGTGGTTGGTCCAACTGGGATCCAGTCAGGATGCGACGTTAGAATCGGAGAAAAATCGAGCTCTTGGCATTATTTTTAGAATTGAACCGATGACTCAAACGCGTGCGGTCAAAATAATCAATACTTACATTAGTCAATTGATTAAATCAAAGATATATAAAGAGAGGAGTTTTAATACCTAAATTAAATCAAGTATTAACCTGAACCTGAAGTATACCCGACAGCCGGCACCGGGAGAACCCGCGAGATGACGCGAGTGTCTGTGTGTGAGCGTTAGTACTCGTGTATCACTAATGCGCAAACGCATACTTCCGCGCTAGTGACGAGTCATAGACACGGACATTAGTGACACCGGACTGGCGCTGTGGCGCGGGCGCACGCTTCACATTACCCACATTAAATGATGACAGAGCTATTTACATTTTTGTGTAAACTTAAGGCTATAAAACATTTAAAATAAAAATACATTATATGTATATATCATTGGAACGATGCAAGATTATAATTATATTTACTTAATTACATTACATGATCTTATCGAGCTATCTCGATTTAATATAATTGATATTTACAGTTGTAGAACAACAGACGCTAAATGTTTTAAGATTTCAATTCTTTGTTCTTATAGTAGGTACTTATATAATATTTATTTACAACACTCGAAGTGAAAACGAATACGTACAATTGATTAAAAATAAAAAGGTTTAAATATATTGTAATAATATTTGAAATATCGTCGAGCATCATATTTTTCAGGACATTATTGACTTATTTTTCTAACTGTACTTATTGTTTTCAAATACTAAATGTCACCAAAAATAAATGTATATTGGTTTGTGATTTACTCCATGTTCGGCGATATCAGCAAATAATAGTTATTTGCTTTATATGTAGGTAAAGTTGAGTTTTGGCGTAAGTGCTTGGGTGACATCTGAGCAAGAGCAGGGTGGTGGGGCCGGCCCGCGCGCGAAGCGGCCGGCCCGCGCGCGAAGCGGCCGTCCCGCGCGCGAAGCGGCCGGCCCGCGAGCGAAACGCTAAACAACTCTACCCGTGAGCGAAACATACCAATTGTCACCACACTAGCATTTTGTTCGATAATCTTATACCTACATACATATATCCATGTTTAGTTCCCAAAAGTGATTACTGCGCAAACAATATCTTTCATAATGGTACAGGGTACTTTAGTATATTTGAACAAAAGAACATTCAACAACGTTTCTCTAGCCGTGATCCGCTCGATTATAAAATAAAAATCTTTGTGTACATGTTCATTTTACAGTTATATCTGTTATATACAATGTGGGAATGTCATGGCCGAAGAAAAAAATGTGATGGAAACTATTTTAACACGATTTGATCAATTATTATACTCATCGATATAGCTGGTAATACACTATTTATATTTATTGCATAAGGATAAAAATAAAATAATCAAACGGATATTGTAATTTTGTTATTAAAACTGACGTGGTTTTGACACATTATGTATAAAACACGGGAATTACTCACGTAATAAGTTCAGCCATAAGTTCAGTTATCAGGGTTCAGCCTGCATCTATATCAGTACCGTGGCGAACCGCGACTGCGACCGCGACCGCCCCGTGTTCTCCTTGATAAGGACCACCGAATGTGGTCGAAACTATAGTCGGGACCCTCTGACTTACTACGTGAATGATTCCCGTGTTTTATACATTCGTAATGGATATTCTAATGTCAAATCTCGTTTAGGAACGTGATTTTTGTGTATATTTTCTTTAGGAAAGCGTTTGAATTTTAAACTCATTTGTGAATCAAATATAATTATCCTGTAAGAAATCGACGAGTAAAACTAACGATTGACAGTTTGTATGGTGAAAAATATAATGTCACAATTACATATATAACTATAGGACCGAGGGGATACAGCCCTCAGCGGCAGTCACTAGAGTCGACGGCTGCCAGTCTAGCTGACAGTTGTACAGCCGCCGCGCCGGTGTAGCCTCGGTTATACCGTGCCCGAGTGTTGTACAGTAACTGGGCGCGCCGAGCACTGGCAGGCTCGCCAGGCGCGCGTGGCGCAATAAATCCGCAATAAATACATTTGGTACATAGAAACATGCTCTACATTAATCACAGTGATTTGACGCTACACAGTTTTCACTCATAAAACCTTAACTTTATAAATAGTTCATCGCCGAAAACTAAGTTTTCGTTTAAAACTAAAATTTAGACGTGTATTTCCGTATCGCATGCTGAGCGTTCGTGTCTCGCGCTCGGGCTCGGGCTCGGGCTCGGGCTCGGCCCGCGGGCGGCGAGCCGGGGCAGTGTCGGGTCGGGGGGCGAACAACACTCGCACTGCACTGCACTGTGCTCGGCGGCTCGCGAGGCGGGCGCCTAACGCGCGCCGCGCGGCGATCAGCTGGCGAGTTGCGCGCGCAGCAGCCGCGCGTGCAGCGCGCACGCCGCCAGCAGCGCCAGGATGCAGCGCGAGCTGTTCGACAGCCCCGCCGACCCGGTCTGCATGGCCGCCGGCCGCTCGCCTGGAACGTGACGAACACCTCACTGTACTCGTATTGTCTCAGTGTGTACACGACGGCGGCCCGAGGCCGGCGCTCGCGCCCAGCCTACACTAACCCTATAATGACGGTGTACACTCGGAGATGCTGCCCGAACGCAGCGGGTGTTCGGTGGCTGGCGCGGGCGCCCCAGGGTTACTCACACGGAGGAGCATCAGCGTATACTATACACGTTACACTACACACATCGAAACGACTAAGCGACATGTCGTACGGTTCTGAACGTTTGATCGACTCCCCTCCATCATCCGTTCCAATGACGACGGGCGCGAGGACACTGATATGTATTGACAAGGTGATGAACAAATGTGGGGAGCAACCTTGACTTCTTCAGTTTCTATTGAAACTTCAACTTATTAAGTTTTATTTTATCTTTCAATTCAATTCATTTATTCCGTGCGTAAATGGGTACAATAATACAGGTGTACATTATTAACAAACATCTTTGTACATTATTTCCTGCCCGGGGGGGGGGGTTCACCCTCTCGCACCCTGCTGCCGGAGCTCATGGTAGCTAGTTAGGTGGGCAAATGTAGACTATAATACTGTCATGTATACAATTAAGATATCTTCATAAAGAGATCACGCCTGCGGTGAGATTGGACCCAACGGCTGTTTTTTGACTCGCGGGCGATACTCGCTACCACTCAACCTGTCGTTACTTCGAGAAAGTTACTAAATTATTTTAAGTATTTAAAGTAACCTGTAGTGTTAAGTTTCCCCGTAGCGGCACTGTACGGTAGAGCGGGGCAGAGCGGGGTGGGGCGGGGCGGGGTGGACACGACCTTCCTGCGACTCCGCTGTTTGAGGTCACGGTTAAAAAACGGCGCGCAGGAAATGTTGTTGTAGTGAGACAACGCTACAGTGACGTCATCCACTACATAGTTACCGACCGCCGCGGCGCCGAAGCGTAAGCTAAGGAAAACAAATCCTTAACAGAAGGGCAACGGGGATACGCATTTTATCATTATGGAAAGCGATCACGTCTGTTGGTCACCACCCTTACATAAACTGATATCGCGAATTTTGTCGTTAGTCGGTCGTCGGTCGCCAGTTCTGGGCACGGACGCGCCGCAGAAGTAGATGCGACGCGAATCTAACCGATGGGAACAAATATAAAATGGACAAATGGTTGACGCCTAAGCTGTTATATTGTTACAATGACAGAGCGCTCACCGTTGAGTACATGCACGCGCACGGTGGCGACCTCTGCGTTGGAAGGCGAGCAGGAGTAGCGGCCGGAGTCGGCCGGCGTGGCGTCCTGGACCAGCAGGTAGGAGGTGGTGGCCGGTCCCTTCTCCGTCACCACCGAGACGCCCCCTCGCGACGAGTCGTACGATATCACCTGCTTCACAACACACACGTCGTTGCACGCTCGACACCGTCCGACCCACCCACCGGCACCGCGCGCTCAGCGCGACCGAGTGTCGAGTACTATACATTACATAGTCATTATCTTATCGTAAGTATATATACATCATTATATAACTAAACAATTTGACAACAGAGAACCACTCAGTAGGTATATAGTGTCTTATCTACGAGAGAACCCAGGGGACTGCGTATTGTCTTGTGGCCTATTCCCACATTCGATTTCAGGTAAATGTCTATGGATTTGAATGTCTGTGAAGGTCCATTTTATTCTATAACACAGACAATATAGTAGAAAGAGAGTTACATATTATAATTATATACCATAGATTTATATGTTATATACAGATATATATACAGATTATAATTTTCAATGTATGTTATGTATATCTAAGGTGCATCCCATTGACATTAATTTTCAAATAAATCTTTTTTGTTCCACACATATGCGTTCCAGTCGCAACTACTGTGAGCGAAATTAACTGTCAAGCGTATTAAAAAGTTGAATGTCGAATGTCACCATCCCAACATAATGACGTAAAAACGATTAATAATGCAGGTTTAATTTCTTTTGCAATAATTAACAAGATAGTTGTACTGAACGAACTGAACTAAAATGATCGCTCGTCTGGAGCGCACCCATAAGATGTGCTCATTGTTCGGGGAACACGCTACCTCACTTACTTACACAGTAATGTCAGGAAGTAGCCGGCAGGGTTTTGGTCGGCCAAGAAATTGGTGTACCACCCTAAGGTCGAATACCGCTTGCAGATTCATAGGTGATAAAGATGTGTGTAACCACCATTGGCTTCTATGACCTCTAAGAGACCTCATCGAACCAACGAGCCGTGAGCAAATATCAGTTCCCCGCATTTCTCACCAAATAGAATTACAGTGACTTGAATAGTCACTGTAATTCTATTTGGTGAGAAATGAAAAAAATATAAGCTCGTTTGGTTATTTTATTTTGATGCGACCATCTTTGGACCATGAGGGCCCAAAGATTGTCTATCGGGTTTAGGTCCGGTGATCTCGAGGGCCAAGGAATTAAGATCCTTGCATTATGAATGGAACAAAAAAAATAACATAAAACAAATACTTTGAACAAAACAAAATATTTTGATGAAAACAAAATTGCGGCACCTCCGGGTAAACGTTACGGAGTGTCGTCGGCAGCGTGGCATTTAGAAGCACGGGACTGACAGCCGTCGCTCGCGGAGGCCGAGAGCACAGCTCTCCAGCACCGCGCCGTCCGCACGCATCCAGACACAAATGTTTACGGGAATTGGACCTGATTCTCTATTTGGCATTACATGACCTCTATACCGTGTTGAATGATATCGCCGAAAGTGTAGGTGTAGTGTTAAACGTTCTTCATCACTAAACACTGCATCAGTCCGATCAAACTCTAAGTGCTCTCTGGCGAAGTTCAGACGAGCAAGTCTGTGAGCATCAGTCAAATAATTATATTTGACCGATTGCCTGTGGTGCGATGTAATGTACCTAGATGATTTCTTATGGTTTGGGTTCTCGCATCGCACATCTCTGCAACAAGATTTGTCAGTTTAAAACCAATTGTTCATAAATTCTTTGTCGTTATTGGAGAGAGCGGGCCGACGACCGCTTCTGCTGTGACCTAACAAACTCCCTTCCTCGCCTTCTCGACGAGTCCAACACGACGAGTCCAACACGACGAGTCCAACACGACGAGTCCAACACGACGAGTCCAACACGACGGGTCCAACACGACGGACCCCACGTCTCGATGTACATGTTTAAACTCCTCGATATCGCTCTAGTACCGCATCCCTCATTAAATTGGACAATTGTTGTTGCCCTTTCAGCAATGGTCAAGTTGGCACGCATCGAAGATGATGATATTTGATGATAAAATACGCAAATCTTACAATGACAAGCTGAACACAACTAAGTCAAAATATTAATAATCTTATGAACACCAGCACCAACAAGTGTTATACAGTCAAACCTGGGTAAGTGAGAAAACTCTATAAGTGAGAGTAATAGCCATGACCCGTTATTTTAAGCTCCCAAAACCTCTGTTAGCGAGAAACAGAAACCTCTGTAAGAGAGAGTCGTTTTTCCCTCGCGGACCTCCGTGAGTGAGGCTGCTACTTATTTATACCTCTATAAGCGACAATCGAGCTTTATTTATTTATATTATTTACGAGGAACTATAGCTACAATAAAAATACATAGATACATAAAAGATACGCACATACAGTAACAAATGACAGAAGGTCACAAATACACACTTAAACAAACTTACACAGATACACACAAACTTTCGCATTCATAATATTAGTTGGATTATTTTTACTTTGCACTTTAATTTTCTATCTAACGCAGCATCTCTTTCCTCCATAAAAAAAAGTATTGATAGTAATATTATTAGCGCCGTTTCCTGAAGTTTAAAAATTCCAAGAGACCAATGATGCATCTGCGCATACGCTTCGTGCTGGGCGTCTGGCTGGATAAACGGCTGGAGATGAACGTTTTGTTTTACCGGTTACGGAAATATTCCCGCCGAGTCGGTCAACTTTCATATGTCGTAAGACACCGACATCTGCGCGTTCGTCTCGATACAATTGTGGAATGTATACAATACGGGAGTGAAGTCGAATTAAAGCCTGAGCAGTGATCAGGGTTTGATTCGATTACAAATTGAGGAAACGGAATCGGCGCGGATCACCGCGCCGGCCCGCACCGTCCCCGGGCCGGCGCGAGCGGGCACTACGAGGTTTGACAACTTATCAGCGGGCGGAGTGACAGCTGTGTTGTGAAGTAATAAGGGCGCGCATATACGTCAGGTGACGCCTCGAGGCACGTGACTAGACGCTAATTAATTTGGGAAAGTGTTGTCATGACGGCGCGGCGTCAGCGTGCGTCGACGCCGCGGTGCGCAGCGACTCGACCTGGTCGCGCGTCGCGTCGGGTCGCGTCGCGCGTGAACACCGACCGGGCCGCGCACACGATTACTCCGCGCGCCCCTCAAGTACACGTTATTCATATAATTTCGCTCGGAACAAAAGGGATGAAACAGCCAGCGATATTAATTTACGCGGCGATATTGCTTTATCGCTACCTGTTATACGAAGCTAATTAACTTAATTGCTTTATTTTACGTTTAATACGGTTATGGCTAATGAAATGTTCTTGGCTCAGTTTATCTAAAACATTATTGCGGTTATTGCGTCAGGAAAGGCAGAAGTTGGTGGTGACGTGGACGGGGAAGGGGGGAGTTTCCAGCTGTTCAAAGATTAACAAGGTCTCGCTGCGAGATTTAAAAAGTAATTAACGTCGTAACGGTGCGTGGCCAATAAACAAAGTATGGATGTGATGACCCGTGAACCGACTTCAGCAACGAACCTTATTAATAACCACAACTCAAGCACGGCTACGTTAATACGTGTGTATGTAGCTATGTGTTACACACACATGCAATGGTGATGTTCAAGCATCAGCTTGAAGTTCGTGTCGGCGGCAGCTGAATGATACCGAGGCGTGCCCCCCGCACGCCCGCCTTCACTTCGACTCAGCCAGCGCAGCGAGGCGCACGCGCACGTCTATTTAATTTAGAAATATCAAATTTGCAATCAGCACAAAAATTACAGTCCACTACGACTACTTATATATATACTATTACCACCTTTTATTACCGTCCAAATAGGACCCTAAACAAATGGTCCTTCGAGCCGGAAATGAACCAGCGACCTATGGATATACAGTCCACTGGTCCTTTGCCGTCATAAGAAGAACCAAACAGTTGGAATTCGACGTGAAATATTCGGATTTTGCAACCGGCCGGCGCGGCGCGGCGCGGACGCGAGCGTAAAGCTACCGTGTCACCGCTTCGTTGGGTATTGAAGTCGCCTTATGAAGAATAATAATTATAGAATGGAACATTAAAGAATACCACAGTGCTACGAGTGATCTCCGGAGTCTTTTGTTCGACTACTATTGTGGAATATCAAGACGTCTATCGAAAATAATACGTCATCGAGTCGCAACTTCGTCGACAGATCACAGGATTCTTATGGATAAGAAAAATGATTAACCAATGTCGAGGTGATATCTGCATATCCCGACGATGCCTATGCTGAGCGAACCAAGTTTGAGGAGCGGTACCATTCACTCGCAGCGCAGGCTCGGGTGGTGCTGGCGAGGGCCAGCGCTTCCAGGAATTGCGATAACGGGTCTGTAGCGAGCTTGGATACTAATAACGCGGGTGGACAGTTACAACAATCTCATATTCGTTTACCTAAAATTGATTTGCCCGTTTACAATGGTAGCTATCAGTACTGGCTCGAGTATAGAGATACTTTCTTATCATTGATTCACAACAATAGTTCTATTGATGACATAAGCAAGCTACACTACCTTCGGGCATCATTAAAGGGAGATGCTCAAGAAATTATTAAAAATTTAGATTTTAAAGGTGATAATTATCAGATCGCGTGGAAGTTGCTATGCGAACGGTATGACAACAGTCGACTTCTGATAAATAACCACCTACAGGCTCTATTTAATGCGGAAACAATAGCGAAGGAGTCAAGTGTATTATTGCGACGTCTTATTGACATAATTCACAAAAATATTAGAGCTCTTAGTACTCTAAAGGAACCCACTGAGCATTGGGACACGCTCATTGTTTTTATGATGGTTCAAAAATTGGATACCGTGACAAGCAGGCACTGGGAGGAGTACCGTAACACTTTAACGAGCTCCCCCACATTATCTCAGTTCTGTTCGTTCCTCAGTAACAGAGCCGACCTATTAGAAACATTAGAACACAACCAAAACTATCATAAACTGCCTAAAATTGAATCAAAATCTAAGAGCTTTATACTAACTAGCAAAGAAAGTACACAACATGCAAATAACCCAACAAATATTAGACCAAAATGTCCATTGTGTCTAAGTGATCATTTTTTATATACGTGTGATAAGTTTAAACAATTACCAGTCGAATCCAGATTAAGTAAATCTAAGGAACTTAGGGTGTGTCTAAATTGCCTGCGTCCAGGCCACTACTCCAAACACTGCAAACTATCTCATTGTAAGTATTGCAAATATAAGCACAACACGCTTTTGCATATTGATGAAGCTAGGCCTTCTCATTACCAAGAACCAATGCCTAGTGCTTCCAACAACATTGCACTTCCTACTAAAGTTCCCAACAGCACTTCTACGCCGTCGTGCGCTCCAGAAAACGTCGCTCTATCTAGCGAAACTGCTTCAAAACAGAATACTACTTCTTCCCAAATTTTACTTTCCACAGCGATGGTGAAAGTAGTAAGCAGTAATGGCCAAAGACTTGATGCAAGAGTCCTGCTCGACAATGGCAGCACTGCAAACTTTGTGACCAGCACGCTCTGCGACCGTTTGGGGTTATCTCGGCGTAACACCAGTTCAACGGTAACAGGTATCAATAATCAGACTTCATTTAGTACACAGTCTTGCAATCTAACTATACAATCGTACAACGGCGCCTATAAAACAAATGTAGACTGTTTTATATTACCAGAGATTACAAAAATTATTCCTTCTCAGCTAATTGACACCAGTAGCATTCCTATACCTAAAAATATTAGTTTGGCGGATCCTACATTTTATATACCATCCGCGATAGATATTCTAGTGGGCGCGGAGGTATTTTGGAATGTTCTAGGTAAGGCGTGTATTACTCTAGGCAAACGCCAACCTCAGCTGCGCGATACCAAATTCGGGTGGGTTGTATCGGGTCCCGTGACTCTTCCGCTACAACCACCGACTACATCTACCGAACATTTTTGTAACTTTTCATTGAAAGAGTTAAATTCAAATATAAATAAATTTTGGGAACTCGACTCAGTGTCTTCTAAGCACTCACTGTCTAAAGAAGAGCGCGCCTGCGAAGAGAGTTTCCAACTCAACACTTTTCGAGACGACCAAGGTCAATTTGTAGTGACCATCCCTCTTAAAGACGACCCATGCCTTCTAGGTGAGTCATACGAAATAGCAAAGACTCGTTTTTTTTCTTTGGAACGTCGTTTTAGACGTGATCCAGAGTTCAAAATTAAATATGTTGACTTCATGAAAGAATATGAGGATCTTGGTCACATGACACAGAACATTTCAACTACTACTTCAACTATTATCAAGCCTCAATGTAGTAACACTATTGAATATTTTTTGCCCCACCACGGGGTCATTAAAGAATCCAGCACTACGACAAGACTTAGAGCTGTCTTTGATGCGTCGGCATCAACGACCTCCGGGCTTTCATTTAACGATATCCAGATGGTAGGCCCTACAGTGCAGGAGGACCTTCTGTCTATTTTATTACGCTTTCGACAACACAAATATGTTATATCTGGTGACATAGAGAAAATGTATAGAGCTATTCTGGTAACATCTCCCCAACGTAAATTACAACAAATTATTTTTCGTTCTGATCCTAAATCTACTTTAAAAACCTATAGCCTAAATACCATAACGTACGGTATGGCCTCTGCCACTTATTTAGCCACCAAATGCTTAGTAAGTTTAGCATCTACGACAGTGAACGGCAATGTAAAAAAATCTATAGAAAAAGACCTTTACGTTGACGATTACTTAAGCGGAGGAAACTCGATTCCAGAAACTGTGAGTCTAGCTAAGGAAGTAACTTCTATTTTAGCTTCTGCGAAGTTCAACTTGCGAAAGTGGCGCTCCAATAACCCTCAAGTTCTAGCACAAATTACTGGCAATTCTTCAGGTCCAAACAGCTTTAATCTTTCTGAAAATAAGAACGTCTCTTCTAAAACTCTAGGCCTACAATGGCTCTCTGATTCAGACTCGTTAGCATTTTCAATCAATCTTGACACTAAGAAACGGACAACAAAGCGTCATATATTGTCCGTTATCAGCCAGATATTCGATCCCTTAGGTCTCCTAGGTCCGTTTGTAGTTTTGGCAAAAATAATAATACAAAACCTTTGGATAGCCAAAACAGACTGGGATGATCAGGTCTCTGAAGAGATACACAACCTATGGGTCTCATTTGAAAACTCTCTATCTTTCTTAAACTCTTTTAAGATTGACAGATGGGTTGTATGCGATAACTCTGTAAGAAACGAAATCCACACAATGACAGATGCGTCTCTTACCGTTTACGGGGCATGTGTATTTATACGTTCTATAGACCACGAAGGTTCGATTAAGGTCAAGCTACTTGTATCAAAAAATAGAGTTGCTCCTATAAAACCTACTACAATACCGCGACTCGAGCTCTGTGGTGCTCTGTTGGGTGCTAGACTGTGTACTAAGGTCCTGGAGTCTCTATCGTTACCTGTGAGCAAATGTTACTTCTGGTGTGACTCTACTATTGTCTTGAGCTGGCTATCTATGCCAGCTAATCAACTAAAACCTTTTATACGCAACCGTGTAGGAGAAATACAAGAACTAACAGCTGGACATACATGGAGATATGTTCAGTCTGGACATAACAGTGCAGATTTGGTGACTCGTGGTCTCAAAGCTGATATCCTCAAAGACTGCGCAGTGTGGTGGTCTGGTCCCGAATTTCTTCATAAGCATGAAAGGCACTGGCCTCAAATGCCAAATGACCTGTCACATAAAGATTTACCTGAAGTCATCTCGATGCATCACAATATAAATCACGATTCATTACACTCTAACACTCCTAATCATCCAGTCAACAATTATTTAATCAAATCCTTACTTCATAAATATTCTAATTTCAACCATTTGCAACGAGTAGTTGCTTATATCCGCAGATTTATTCATAACACAAGGAACAATCAAGCTAAGAATCGTGGCCATCTTTCAGTTCAAGAACTCGATCAATCGCTATCTTTCATCCTTAAACATAGTCAGCGGGATATGTTTCCCAATGAACATGAAATACTCACTACAGGAAAACCTTTACCACGCAAAAATAGGTTAACTTCATTGAGTCCATTCATGGATGTTGACAATTTAATCCGAGTAGGAGGAAGGCTTCAAAACGCACCTTACGATTATAATGTTAAGCATCCTATTCTTATTTGTAGCAATCACCACATAACTAAATTGATATTCCGTAAGTATCATCTCGACTTGTTACACGCAGGTCCACAATTGTTATTGGCACATATTCGCCAAATGTATTGGCCTTTAGGAGGTAGGAATCTTTCTAAAACTACAGTTAAAAATTGCATCAAATGTTTTAAATACAGATGTCAAAATGTACAACCTGTCATGGGCCAGCTTCCTATAACAAGAACCCAGCTAGAATTTCCGTTTCTAAATTGTAGCGTCGATTATGCCGGGCCCGTATTTATAGCTGACCGAAAAGGGCGAGGTTGTAAACTGGTAAAATCCTACCTATGCATTTTTGTATGCCTTGCGGTAAAGGCTGTTCACATCGAGCTCGTTACAGATCTCAGCAAAGAGGGGTACATGGCAGCCCTAAATCGCTTTATATCACGCCGTGGAAAGCCTCTTAGTATCTTGTCAGACAACGGCACTAACTTTGTCGGTACCTGTAATGAACTTCATCGTTTTTTGCAAAATGACGCCTCGCATGAGGTCGCTGAGCGAGGCATCGAATTTAAATTTGCGCCAGCCTATTCTCCTCACTTTAATGGTTTGGCGGAAGCGGCTGTTCGTTCCACGAAAAGTCATCTGAGGAAACTATTACAATTAGCCCACTTCACGTATGAAGAAATGTCTACGTGTCTAACTCAAATAGAGGCAGTGCTAAATTCTCGACCTCTCACTCCGATGTCTTCTGATCCCTTCGATTTCACCGCCCTCACTCCTTCACATTTTTTAATTGGACGACCACTAATATCTATTCCACAACCACAGATTCCTAATATAAACATCAGCCAACTTGAACGTTATCAAAGAGTGGAGTACATCAAGCGGCACTTTTGGAACAGATTTCATTTAGAATATGTCTCTCTGCTACAGCAAAAGACAAAATGGTCATCTTCTTCAGGACAACTAGCAGAGGGAACCCTGGTTATAATCAAAGAGAAAACTCAATCACCTTTACTATGGCCATTAGGACGCGTAATAAAGGTATTTCCCGGCAGCGACGGAGTTTCGCGAGTCGCAGAATTGAAGACGAAGAAGGGGACAATTCTGCGAGCTTTCAATAACATTTGTCCTCTTCCACTAAGCTGAAGAGTTCAACGGCGCGGAGTATGTTCAAGCATCAGCTTGAAGTTCGTGTCGGCGGCAGCTGAATGATACCGAGGCGTGCCCCCCGCACGCCCGCCTTCACTTCGACTCAGCCAGCGCAGCGAGGCGCACGCGCACGTCTATTTAATTTAGAAATATCAAATTTGCAATCAGCACAAAAATTACAGTCCACTACGACTACTTATATATATACTATTACCACCTTTTATTACCGTCCAAATAGGACCCTAAACAGTGATGTGTGTTAACCGTTCATTAAATTGTGTAAGTGATGTACCTAATAACATTTAGGTACATGGTTATGCTTTTTATTTATTTCTGTACGACAATAAAAAATTACGGACCAAATTCGCCGCCCTCAATAAGCTGCCACCTTTGCTTGTAAATCCGCCGCTGGTGATTTCACATCGACAATAATTGTTTTTTACAATGCGATTCGCCTGAGGACGTGACGTATCTGAGCGGGGATGTCACAGAGAGAGCAGAGTCGCTCATGTACACATGCTCAGCTATCGATCCCCTGTTATCGCGCGCGCGACCACGAGCTTCCCATTATGTATACGTGATTACAAATTTGTGGTAAAGTAATTATTGTACTAATCGAGTTTGGTCATTCGCTACTTGATTTACTGGAGCGAATGTAAACTTGACGAACAATAATCCAAGCTGGGTTCTCTCTTGTGATACCGGAGTAAACGTCCTTCATCTTTGGTTCCATACGTTCCACTTAGACATAGACATCGTTTATTTACAGCTCCAGCACACAAGAACAATGACAGTAATATATACATAATTATTATTAATCATTAGCAGGTAACAATTCCTACCTACACATATATACACACACTCATGCATACAAACACACACCGGACACAAATGTGAAATGTGTTGTGTGCTACGGTAGCTAAAAGGGGTTGAGTTAGCATCAAGCCTCCCCACCACGCCACGGGTGGATAGCGAGGGCCTGTTATTCTTCGGAGATCTCCTCCAACCGCCAGACCCTGTGACCTGTGAGGAACTACACTAAGCACCTGCACATTAACTAAACATAAACATATATATGTACATAGAACAAGATTTAGCCCGTTCCGTGCAAGATGCCTGAATACCATACAGTATTTAAGTCAGAGATTATTTGAAATACTTAGTCGCAGTTATTGGTTAATTTATTTTTATGAGTATTTCCGTTTCCTCCCGCGCGCGCATCGACAGGTTAAGGGAGCTCTATATTTATTTCGACCAGACAACCCAGTTTGATGTTTTTGTACAATTTGGTTTCTAAATGCATACTTAGATTTTAATAATCTTATCGGGTGATCTTACTCAATGTTATTTTATTATTAAATCTTGGTTTCCTAACGTCCTTCGCCTAAATGTATGTATTGAGGTGAAGGACACACTAAATCAATAATTAACCAATTAAAGTACAATATGATACAATATGGCCGCACCGCGGTCAAATGATATCGCGACCGTCGACCTTGATACGGACCGACGAATTCTGTTGACTGTTCACCGGGACGCTTTTTGTTTGAAGTAAATAATTAAAGATAAATATAAGGCACCTATTTGTTTTATTTAATTAGAGACTTACGAGATTAATTAAGACTTAAGAGAAGGACTGACTCCAACACTCAGAAGTATGTAATAACTTGTCGAGGTCGGTGCCATGCGCACAATATTGTGATATTAGTTACTTTTGAACTATCATGATACCGACTTCAACAAGTTATTTCATACTTATGAGCGATGAAGTCGGTTCCATTTTTTGATAATATTTTTTTAAATATTATGTATTTTAATAGTGATTGTGGCAATTTAATAAAAGGATTCGTCTATTTCCAGCTATTCTTTCTAATAATATAATAAAACTAATAACGATATAAAGTGTTTTATGGAACGCATATTGTAATTAAAAGTTTATTGTAATTGTAAATTCCGACAGATGGACCCGCCTCGTGCCAGAACTTGACAATTTCATGATGAAGTGGTTCGGTCATCGAACTTACGAAGTACTTGTACTTATTATTACAATGCTTTGGTTGGTTGGTCGGTTCCGTCAAGTTCGAACTGACTGTCACTTAATACACGTAAGCATCGTTATCAATAATCAGATAAAGATGGCAATAGAAGTTGCCAGAACGATCTGCAAGCGAAACTAACCTTTATCACCTATGAATCTGCAAGCGGCATTCGACCTTAGGGTGGTACACCACTTTCTTGGCCGACCGTACTACCTTTTTCATACTACCCTCGCTTATTGGCACTAATCCAATACTACGTGCTACCCACGTCATCTTAGCACTAGCAACATTGCACATGAACGCTGACTATTCTGTTCGAATGTGTGACACGCTCGACACAAATACCCGCGTCGAGTTCCCTCCGGTCGCCGTTCTGGCGAGAATGAGAAACAAACATCCACTAGGCTTCCCATTTATAATAGTATTAGTGCGATCTTGCGCAGGTGGTTCGGAACACCAGTTGTATATGTTCACTTCCAAGACCACGCTCGCGCTAGGATCTGGTTAATATACTACCTATGTGGTGTATTATATGACGCCTGCTGTGCGCCGGCGCCGGCGGACGGTGCCTTCCTACTCGTACTCGGCTAAACCAGACTGAAGCCGACGAGCGGTTGGTTTGCGGCGACAAAGAGGGTTCTCCGCATTTTACTTATTGGTTAAAATATATATATATTTGCCGCTACCCATTTTGTGATTATTTTCGAGTGGATCAATCTGTTCTTTACTTTGTCACAAGATGTGTTTTTCCTTTTAAAGTGGTAACTATGTTTTAAAGTAAATGGAATCGATAAATACTGAAAACTAGTCACAGATCACGAAAAAACGTTAAATGCAAATTAAATTTGTATAACGCATAGGTGTTAATGGTCGGCCGTGTTGGGTACGCGGGGTCGCTCGGGCCCCGGGTACGATAGCCTCGTGCTCGCGCGATGGTAAGGGTCCCGGATCCCTTGAGCCAGGCCGGGCAGCAGCACGTCGAGATGGCGAGCGCCTGATATTGACTGGTGACATATCGGAGAGGACGTGCGCGGCCGGGAGAGCGAACATTGTTTCGTGATCCAGTTGTTAATGCGAGAAGCGGGTAGGTAAGTAAAAAGGAATAATTACATTTCTCCCGCTCACCTGGTCCTCGTGGTACCAGAAGATGTAAGCGGGCGGCTCGGGGCTGAACTGGATGAGGCAGGTGAGGTTGATGGTGGAGCCGATGTCCACGTGCAGGTCCGGCCCGCCGAGGATGCGCGCCGACGGAACTGTCCAATCAATCAAACATTCATTTTACATTATTATTGCTTGTGAAATATATTCACACTATTCATTAATCACGTATAAAATAAATACGTTTATGTTAAGTTCAAAATAACGTATTTTTTATATAGTTTTTCTATTTTAATTTTAATGGTGAAAATTTGTAATTGACCCGGTCAAGCCTCAGTTGTATGTACATAGGTTGAAACAATAGGCTGCAAGTTTTCCGATGAAAATAAAATAAATGAATAAATAAAATTATATTAAACTAGATACGTTGTGTCGCCGACGCAGGTAGGTACATCGCACGGGCTCAATGTAGAGACAGGTTACGGTGGCACGTCTGCAGAGCGCCCGCGGCGTGCTCCGCACTCTGGCGCGTGCGCGCGCGCCTGGTGTCAAGTGCCCGCGCGCGACCCGCGCTATCACAGAATGCAAATGATCCGGGATTCTGAGCGTGACGTCATTATCGGCGCCGGCGCCGGCGCACGCGGCGCCGAGCGACGCGGATAGTACGTGTGCTTTACAAAGTGGCGAGAACTGTAGATGATACTGTCACAACTGAATGGAGGTCGACTGGAGGAGAGAGTTGAGGCCGGAGACGCGCTGATGCGCCATGAGCGCGTCTCCGGCGCCAACACTCTCCTCAGCACGCGTTCCACCGTGACTACCACCGACTCGGGTACAGCGGCGAACACACGCCGCGGTCCAACAAATAGCTTGAGTATGCAATGTGATATAGAAACATATTACATTTTTTTGTCTTTTCTAATTACTTACTACGTACAATGTTGTGATCTGTTAATGCTAAATAAAAATGCGTTTAAGAACATGATTTCTAAAGATTTCTTCGATGAAACGTTGATAAAAATAATAATAAAATAAATAAAGAACACCCATGACACTTGGGCTAAAATTATTCACATCTCATTATTGTTGTTAGGTACAATGATTGATTTATCTGAGTTCCAACGTTAGCATGTAAGTAACTATAGCACTTGGATAGTCAGCAGGTGATTAGTGCTCCCGCTTATTAAGAGCGGTGGTTATTATATTATTATTGTTATTATTATCTCGTCGTGTTATCTATGAGGGTCGCTCGTTTATTCCAGTTCTAAAAGTAAAAACTATGTAAGGCTAAATGTAAGTTTATCATCTTGAACCTAGTCAGTGTCGCCACGCTCGAGGCGCGGCGCCGGCGGCTGGTTCATAAATGAAGAGAAGTACCGAACAGATTTTTGTGGGCTTTCTACGCGATCGCTCTGAATTTGTGTTTTTTGGCTTTGTAAGAAAAAATGAGTTTTTCAAAATGGCGATATTATTTAGATCTAAGGTAACAAAAAATACCGAATCGAGAAATCTGCATTTGAAAGTTAGTTAAAAATACACAGCAGGCATAATTTATTTCTAAACCCTGCGGCGAGATGATTATAACTTCTTTTGTTGTATCTGTTGAGAAAACCTCCCTTAACGTTAGCAAAGTGCTCCCGTGGAGCGTAAGCGCGACCGCACGGCGGTTCCCCCGCGCCTCCCCCCGAGTGGTGTCGCCGGGGAACGAATGCAACCGTCGCGGCTCCTCCAGCCACGAGCCACCACGACCCCGGCCGAGTCCCGCGCGGACAACTCACAGGGAACGCCCCGTTCTGCGTCACGTCACGGGACGCGCAGCGCCGACAATAAACTAGATTCCATTTTAGATATAAACTTTTTCATGACATGAAATAAGCTTCCGTTTCCCAACGACCCTGTTAGCGCAGTTCTCCATATAGGTGGCTCTACGCCGCGCCGCCTCGGCGACCGCACTAATACCGACATCCACGCTCACTCTTGATTCGTGAGACTCGCCATTGAGTTGCAATTAAATAGGTAAAGGCTAGTCCACAACGACGACGCTCCCCGGTGTGGACTAGCCTATCGTTCGCTGTGCCGTCGATACAGATTTAATTTCCGTTTGTGACAGCGATGCAGCCGAAGATGTGTTCCGGGCGAGAGTCGAATACGGAATGAAGGCGGCGCGCCGCGGGAAGCGCCGCCTGTCGGACGGGCGCTGGCGTTTCATTAAGCTGGTACGTTTTATCGCCTTTTGCTCTTACACTAACGGCGCGCGAGCCTTCATTTCCTGTTTGAGTCTATAATTTTCTGAAAGCAAGACTCACAACGGGTACCTTATGACATCGTTCTCATCGCACGGCTTAAAATTAATTCAAGTTCGCGATGGATCCCCATGTTGTCTCACGGCGCGCGGCGGCTTGCAGCGCCCGCGGCCGCGGGACCTCGCGCAAATATCAGACCTCGGCTACACGGTCCTTGAGTCGATTCCCGCCTCGAGCTTAGGATTTCGGTGCAGGTAACAGCGCTGGCACACCAGAGATGGTGATGGGTAGCCAGTTGATTCAGGCAGCTGCCCTTGAGCGCCTGTCGAGGTACTAGGTCTAGAGGAATCTTATCTCCGACAACATTGTCCTTAACTAGCGAGTCAGGTAGTGCTCCCAAAATGATTCGGTGTATGAGGTATTTGTTGATAATAGTATTTGGAAGATTTCCATCCTATAATAACCAAAAAAACAAAAAACAAAATTTAAAAAAAATATTTAATTCTTGAATACTGTAGCAATATACTGAGTTCAGAGTTATAAGTAACACTAGTGACCTACCAGGGGCGCGTGACACCGGACGGTTCTACAGCCGCACTCGTGCACCAACGCAACAGCATCTATATTCCGGCTGCGGCCCGTGTCTGTTGTCGCGGCTCGTCGCGGCCCGCTCGCGTGCGCGCGGTGCGGTCTCGTCGGGTCGTGTTACACATACGCCTCGTCACACTCACCGCTGTCGCGCCGCGCCGCGCCCGTGCCGCAGTGTACGCGCAGCTATTGATAATCACGACCCGGACATCGCACACGTGACGAGCGTCCGTTGTCTCGAGCTTCGACTGTGAACATCCCGTGTCGAGTATAACAGCTGAGCCGATGGATAGGAGCACCTGCGCCCGGTCGGCTCCATGAACCTAATATAACTAGATCGATACACAATTCGTAGAGAGCGCGTAAAACGATCGGCCGTGACAACGTGAGTGCGACAGGACTTCCGAAAATAAATGTAATAATAGTAATTGAATCGGAAGGGCGCAGGAGGTCGGCGGAGGCGCGCACGGGCCATTTCAGTTAATTCTCTATTTTATGACGTCATATTTCGCGGCGCGCGCGAGCGCTCGCAACACAAAGAACAGGGCGTCGTTTGGAGCCACTTTGTGTAAGCGAATCGCTGTAATGCGACCTCGTCGGTGTATCGTTACACGTTTTCGCCGCCTTCAGCGCCACTGAAACGTCCGGATCGCTTTATCACCTCCCTCGCTCTACAGCCCCCGACCGTGACGCGACGAGATAAACTATTTTAGAGGAAACGTGACTAATTTGTTTTCCTTTTGTTCCCCCCCCCCCCCCCCCGCGCACAGTCGCGCTGGAGACGGTCAGCGCAGCGCGAGCCGTCGAGCGCGTCTCTCGAGGGACCATCGATCGGTTCGCAACAAAGTTTTATGGTTTTAGTAGTGACTTATTAGTGTCTAGCCGGACTACCCGTTATTTTTACTACATTAACCTGTACATTATAAACCTTTATTCATATATTACCTTTATTCTATAAATATGTACACGCGACACACACACGAGTAGTTTCATTTATTATTGTCTATGACCTAAATACATTTAGAATGCGGCTTAACATTATATATTATATAACTATAGGTACACAGATGTAAATCGTGCGTATAGCATTACTAAACGAGGCATTGTGTAAAGTACGATAATTTATTATCAAGTCCCGTGTGTTCCAGAAAAGTAAACCAAAGTCGTAAATTTATTAAATCCTTTGATTTTATCATTAGTAATGATATTAATGTACAAACATTATAATAATATCAAACTTAATTTGCAAAGTGATTGAAGACTTTTTTACACGAGAAACGAAGGGGAGTTCCATACAGGAGAGTGGTGCGCGCGAGTCCGAGGCGCCGCTTGACACTCGCACGAAGCGATGAATCGACCAACGCGAGACCAACACGCATCGCTTTGTAAAACCGGACTTGCACGCCCGCCTAGGCCCGGCCCGGCCCGGCCCGGCCCGGACATTACTTAACATATTACAACTGATTACTTAATTATATTGTGTAAGTTATTACCAATAACGATGCCCGACACCTGTAAGGCTTAAAATGTCAATTATTTTCCACCGGTTAGTTATTTAATTATATTAGATTGTGAATAAGGGTTTGAGTCAAAGTCACAGCTAAACTAAGCGCAGACACACACGTGCACACTCGTGCGCACTCGACACAACTGTTCCGACCGACTGGCTCTATACTATACTACATGTCAGCGAAAGATTACATAAAGTCATGACATGTTTACGACCCGAAACTTAAGCTGTTTTCATCGAGTGTATCTCGCCGACCGCCGCCCGCCGACCACCGCCCGCCGCCCGCCGGCCGCCGCACGCAGACCGCCGACCGCCGCCCGCCGCCCGCCGACCGCCGCCCGCCGACCGAACATAGTTTCACATGTAGAGTTCGCGGATGGTCGACGCGTCAGCCATCCGCGTCCACATTAACGAACACAAGTCAGTCGTTTCAGTCGAGAGATTACGAGCGCGCGCCGGCCGGTCGCGAGTAGTAAAGGGCGACCATTAAATTATTGCTGAGTACTAAGGGACCGCGGCGCGGCCGGCGAACCGCGGTGCTGCACGTGTCATGTGATAACATCGTTTATGACGTCATCAAACAAAATTAAGGAATCGACAGTAACTCACCCTCGATAAAATGACGCATATTCAGTGTTACTTACGCGAATGTTCATCTGGACAATGACCTTGTTGAACCTTTCGTTGTTCTTGACAGTTGACTCCCGTCGTGTCTAGCTATAGGCGCGTGCGCACGCGCGCGGCTCCTTAATTACTGGTCGCACTAGCATCCAGGCTATTGCATAATTATAACACTTCTACAGAATAGATAACTTAGATATTTGAGAAATTCAAATCTACGGTAAATACATTTTATAAAATACTACGTCCCTGGGGCGTATCCGAATTTTTCGATTTTATTCTATAGCTGCCTGGCTTAAGTAATAACTTAAATGAATAGATTTCATCATCATTATATCAGCCATAGGACGTCCAAAGCTGGACATGTCTCTTCCATTGATTTCCACAAGGACCGGTCGAGATTTAATAAAAACACAAATCACAAAGTAGTGCTTATTGTTATTTTTATAATATGTTTTTTTTATTGTCAATAAATCTTATGCGTTTTGCAAGACATAAGAGTAAAGCAGCCGCGAGCGAGCTGGGTTCATGTTTTGAATAAAACGTTTATGTGATTCTCGACAGACGCGATCTCTCGATGTTTATACCAAAGAGAGTGAACGTGTTTACGAAACACGTGTGCGAATAGCAACCATAACGGCGTAACGACCGCTTCACCCGCGAGACCTTCGACGACTTGTATCAAAGCTCGAAGGGAAGTCAGAAGTTCCGCAGGGGCTGACTCAGACGTGTCTGATTCCCTTTCGATCGAAATGAGAACTGCTTTACAATTAAGATCAAATTAAATCATTAATGTTTGACTTCAAATTGAGTGTGAACATATAGAGTGTGCCCAACAGCACGCGCGGCTCGGCCACCATTAGTCTCACCGGGACATGCAGGGGTCGCCCCGGGCGCACGGTGCACTCTCCGTGACACTTCCACTGTACTAGCGGCGCCGCACATACGTAACGTACGTGACATACGTGTGCGCGCCTGTTACAGCGTTACTACGTAACTTGTTCCACTTGTGAATACAACTGTGCAACTTATTCTCGCTACATCATTCCTGAGCTTACAAACATTTATCAGCCATGTTATTAGTTTCGATGACCAAATTATTTGAGTATTCAATTTGTTACAGTTTATCTTCTTTTTACTCTTCATACTTATAAAACAGAAAAAAGCGTATCGAGGTGGCGGTTCCCCTAGTCGCCCTCCCCCCCCCCCCCCCCCCTCCCCCTCTTCACCCCGTGTTTCAGACCGACTCTCTTGAACTATTCGAGTGGAGACGGCAAACAACCATTTCCCAGTACTCACTCAGTACGCGTCAAAGTTAAACTGAACGGAAAAGACATACCATCAGCATTTGCACACTCTCGATTCAATGTATGTCTTAAGTCGTCACGTTAGAGCCGAATTTGGCGCGGTGCCTGGGGAGAGCGTTATGTTATTGTATCGCTACGAGCGGGAACGAACGATGATTTGGGAAAAGAGAGTCATTATCGTTATGTAAATCGTCTGTCTACGAGCATATCGCGCAAGCGCTACGTCGTAGCTGGCTACACGTATTCGTAGACGTCGTATAAAATCCGTCCGCTCGTAGCAGCAGCTACGGTTTTCAAATATGTCTATACCATGCAATACAAAAACTTTACGGTACACACAAAAATTATATTAAGAAGTAACTTAAAATGGAAAAGATACAAATATATATAAAAATAAATTAATAAGAATAACTGTTCTTTATTTTTGACCCTCAAGAGATGTTACCTATGTTCTACCAGTCATCATTTTTTTCCTAATCCATTTGGTAGTATTTTTCATTGTACGAAGCGCATAATATTTTGAAGCCATACTATTTGGAAGAATGAGGACTCGGTCTCGTTTGTTTATATCAACATGGACTCAGACAATTTGTTTGCTGACTGTACTGTCTGTCAATGCAAGTACAAGACGCCATTTTAAATTCATTTCTTTAATGAACCTGCTTTAATATTTTTTTTAAATCCCACATCGTATTTTTGCAGGAAGTTTGGCCACGTGGCGCGCCCGCGTGCCGCGACACCTTCGTTCAGAAAGGCCTCGCGTGGCGTGCAGCGCGCAGGGCGCGGCGCCCGAGCCCGGAACTGTCCAAGCAGAGTCATCAGAACACATCGCGTCCTCGGCGGGTGGCGGGTCGCTAGTTAATGTGTGGACGACCGGGAATAAAGATTCCCTTCATCGATCAGAAGCACTCAACAAGTTTAAAAAAATTAAATAACATTCGTAGTTTAAATTCATATTGGCTATATGAAAATACTTATATATATATATAAGTATATATATATATATATATATACTTATCATGTTATGTATCAGGTGTCTTTGAAGGGCTACATACAGACAGATGATACATATACACACGTGTACCTATTGCCATTCTCAGTCGCGCTTGAGGCAATGTTTTAATGTTTGGATATAAATAATCCTGTACATATATAAAATAATAATTAGAATATAAAGAAACCCAGTGTGGTATTTACTAGCAATTAATATTAAAATAAATTGGCTTATGACTAGCAGGCTTATGGCTGATTAGCAGATATATATTTCTATCATGAAAAGAGTTAAATATATTTGTAATAAATAATGTAACGGAAGAAGCCTTTATTCAATACTTGCCCACGGAGGGTAGAAATAGGAAAAAAAGAGTAAGTTTTCAAGTATTTAGTTGCAGCGGAAGTGTGTTGCCCGTTACAATAAGTTACCTGTGTGATAGCCATGATCCAATATTTGGCAATTATAACTCAAGTAGTCCTGACGCGGGCGTCCCGACTGCAATTTGAGAATTTAATGAATTAAATTAACAAAATTGATTGGAATGTGAAAGCGTAGTAGTCTTGAGTCTTGAGCTGTAGTCAAAATGATAAATATAAAAGTTTTCCACGAAGTCGTTTGTTTGCGGAAGCAGACTATCTTTTCTGCTTCCACAAACAAACGACGTGTCCCGTCCTTAATTCAATACGTAGTGTTTTATCTAGATACACATTCACAGTCATTCAACACGACAACCCGTTCAGTGCGGCGGTAAGATTTCAATAAGTCAATCACAAAACCTGGCTCCCTCGAGCGCGGCCTCGTCTCCCCTCTCCCCTCTCGCGTCGTCGTCGTCGCCGTCGGAGCCCACTCATCCGTGTCGCCTCCGCGAACCGCTGCGTCACGACGTCTTCGTGTTTTTCACTAAATCCGCCTAATACCGCTGTAGCTCATTTGCCGCCGTGACGTAACATATTAAACCTTATAGCTTCCGGACTAGATGTCATACAGTAGGTATGCACGAGGAGTTGTGCCGCGTCCCGCAGCGATCGCGTCGCCCTACAGGGGACGACATAAATTGCATCCATTTTCCTTCCTCTTTGTACTTTGCACCTGGCGGGAGGCACGCGGTGCGCGGTGCGGGGCGCGGGGGGTGTAGTAAGTATAAAGAGTAACGGCTATAGTTTTATGTGCGGGTGCCGCCGCACTCCGCTTTCAATTCGATATGGAATGATTTCCGATTTCCGGCGCGCGAGTGGGGGGCGACAGGCCCCTGTGTAGTTCAGGATATTGAGGCAATTCCTCCGCTTTCATACATTTGGAAGTAAATAAGTCGTATCGAACTGAAACATGTTTCATGATTTTTTATCGAATTTTTACTTTTTGCAATGAACTTTCAGAATTGCGTTTTCCCGTGATACGTACATGTCAGTAAGAAACCCGACACTGTATTGAGAAACGATCGGGAAAGGCCTGTTACAATTTGAAGTAAAAACCTGTAGCTCCATTTGTGTCACGTCACACACACGCGACTCGGTGATGCGGCGCGTGCAGCGGGCCGTGGCGCGGGCCGTGGCGCGGGCCGTGCAGCTGGCCGCGGCTGGCGATTGGACAAATCTCCGAACTCACGGAACTATCACCGGCCTGACCAGTATATGTAGTATATTTCTATGGCCAGATGTCATACGGGTCACTATTCTGGGGTTCGGGCGCGATCAAGATGTCGCTCCTTGTTATCGTTAGTGGCTCTATTTATTTATAACCGCGACACGTGTTCACGTAACCGAATTACAATTGTTGAATAGAAATTGGCTAAATTTTACACGAAGGCTTTAACACACACGTAAGCAGCTTAAGGCTTATGCAAGACAATTTTGAGTTTTTTCAACTTATTTAGTTGAAAATTCTAAATGTCTAACAAACTTTTAAAAAAATACCACTTCTGGAGCGGTTAATAAAGATTAATACTGACTCAACAAAATGTGATATGATTTGTAAATTTTGTTTAATGAAAAGATAACAATATAATATAAATAACATATAACACACAATCATATAATACGAATAGCGATATTTTTCCTTTATTAAAAAGTACCTCTCGAATCCCTAAAGTAAATGTGACCTAACGAGAAACAAGACATGTTTACAAAAGAGATTCTTATTAGTGCTATGAATGAACCTTTTAACAATATTTTTAGAACTTAACAAATGAGTAATAATTATGGCTTTCTTGTAAAATTACAGTTAATATGGAGTCTAAAGTTCAAAACCCCGGGAGTGAGGAACGGGCGAGCCGGACCGAGACTGGTGCGGGAGGTCAGAATGTGTCGTTTGTTCACTTCGCCGGGTGGTGCATGTGCAGCAGCCAGAGGTCTACGGCTACAATAATCATAATATTAACGAGACCCGTACCGCCCCTCGACAATTATTATTATCATTGTTTCATTACTCTAACGGTATAGATATCACAACATCAACGGGCACAAACATCCGCGATAAACTATATTATGGCGAGTCAGGACTCCCGTAAACTGTTGTGTAGCTGATACCCGTACAAACTAAAATATCGGACACAAACGAAGGTCGCTACGAATAGCGAGATAGCTTGTAATGTTCCTGTGAACGTCCGCCGCGCGGCGCCACACTCCGCGTGGGCGCTAACTACACGTTAATTTGTTTAACGGCCGCATAAATTACGCGCCGACAAAAATAACTTCAGACTTGTCTAATTAATATCTTCCCGGCGTCGGCGTCGGCGTCGGCGAGGAATGATCCCGCGCGCCGGTAATTCTCTACGCTACGTAACAAAACAACGGTTCTAATTAACGGCGAGAGGTTGCATTGAATTGTGGGAACAAATGGTTTTAGTGGCGTTTATTGGATTAAGAAATAACAAACCAACAACTCGCCCGCCCCATTGTATTAAAAAAGTTGCATGTATAAGCGTATATGAAACAGTTCATGCACAATTATTCACAATTATATAGAGAGAAAAAAATCAATTTTAGAAAAAAATATTTTTATTTGATAATTAACTTTTGCACTGGCGGTTACTATTGACACTTTATCACTTGTTATTTATACACAGTGTATAATATATATATATATATATATATATATATATATATCAATGGAATATTTACGAAGTTTACAGGTCACCTTGTTGATAGCTTAATGTCAGGATAACAAAATTAAGGTAGTAATCACCAACATTTAAACGTCCGATAATCAATTAGCCGTCGATTAACTGTATCGTAAGAGCTGTTCGATCGACGGTTAAATTGATAATCGGACCTTTTAAATTTTGGTAAACTCCTTACTCCCTTAATGGTTCACACACGAAACCTAACTGTATCGAGTTAACGTTGCAATCAAACAAAGACAGAAGTACGCGTACTCTGGGTAGCGATGCTACACTTTCAGTTCGGGCCATTTATTTGAGTCCGGCAGGTAGAACAAGTAGAACAAAATCTGGGAGCGGGTAGTTCGGCGAGTTCGGAACAACAACACTTACCGCTAAATGCGTTGCAGCTACCGTCATTACGCCGCAAATGTACACGTCTCTGCGCGAGACGACGCGGCGGGGGCGGGGGCGGCGGGGGCGGCGTAACGCGCCAGGAATGTTGCTTTCTTTTGTCAAAAATACGGCAAATAGCTTTTGCGCTACAATAATACGTTCCCTGCAGAACGTGTTTACATTTACACATGTATCTCATAAACTCTTATTGGTTTATATGTTAGGGGGAGGAAATTATTTATCTACCCGCAACATCCGCTGTTCTGGGGTAGAGCATTTCAAAAAACATTGTCCAAAATGTTCTCGATATGTTAACCCTGTATATTTGTCGCATTCATCGCCTCACGAAGGAGCCACTGCTTCAAGACATTCATGTTGTGAAGATCACGAGCGCAACAGCCATGGCCAGAGAGGGGGGAGGGGTGAAATAAATACCGCCACACCATTTAGCGCTAACAATTATTATACCGGTTCACGAATAAAATAACGTACAAAAATTTTGCTCACCCAATAATATGGCAACATGGTGGTCATAAAGTACTTCAAATATAATTTTGAAACTAGCTGTAAAACAGTACAGCTAGCTGACGGTCACTTTCAGGAACATAATTACGAGTATATAGTATACACGACCTGTTCTGTGGTCCTATTGAGATGGCGTAATAAAACAACTTGTTAGACATATCGACATTTATTTAATTTTATACATTTTACACGAAATACAAAACTATTTAAGCAGGAAGACCATTTTAGAACACTGAAGATCGCAGATAGAAGGGAGAGGGTAAATTGAAACTACCGCAAAATGCAGCGGTCAGAGTGATTTGTCGATCCGATAACTCCCTGTCCTGGCGACAGCTCAAGCCGAGGTCCGAACCTCAGTGGTGCCCTTGAGCTAGTCGCCTCGTCCTCTCCTAGTGGCACAGCGCCGTCAGCGCTAGCCTCACTAGGCGGTGCGCCTTCTGCGCCCGCACAAATACCGGGCTGAGCACCATCTGTGCTCGCCCCCCCTCCGGTGAAGCTGTAAATGCCGGTCGAGGCAAACAGCATTAGTCTTGTCTCTAGTCTCGCTCTTTTTAATGGAGACACAAATTTCTAGTCCTACGTGTAAGTATACAACGTATGTATAAAATACATTTATAATATTTTATATGAACACGTATCAGGATCTGTCCCTCCCTTTTGTCTATAAACACACGCGAGCCGCTGCTATTTATTTGTTCAATTGATTAATCGGTACAACCAATTACGATAATTAATCAAAACTGAATGCTAAGTAATCTAATATAACACTACAAAATGATGATAGGGTATCGGCGCCAAACATATTTTTATATTAAATGAAAATCCAACAATAAATTAAAACCTTCGTAGTAAGAGTCATTATAACTTTTCTAAATCTAATTTGTGGGCAAAAGTACGATTCACCTGACAGCGAACACAATCAACATATAAAAGTTACTGTACCCACTCAAAGCGGTGAGCAAATTAAAATATAAGTTAGTAAAGTCGGTATTCACCCACAGTTATGTGTTTCTTTGGAAATCACATTTCTCGAAGCTCCACGGGGAGGTCGCGGGGCGCGGGGCGCGGCGCGCGGCGGAACCAATACTCGTGCCGAACTCTACGTCTGCCCAAACTTTAGATGGAAAATAAAAGTTTAAACAAAACGCGGAAACGTTGAGTTACATTTTCGTAAACAAATTGCTGCGAAGACATTTCTGCATTTCTGTTCGATACAGACGCGCGTGGCGACGCTCGCCGCGGGCGGTGCGTTCGATAAGGACGCGCGTCGCGACGCTCGCCTCGGGCGGTGCGTTCGATACGGACGCGCGTCGCACCGCTCGCCGCGGGCGGTGCGTTCGATACGGACGCGCGTCGCGACGCTCGCAGCGGGCGGTGCGTTCGATACGGACACGCGTCGCGCCGCTCGCCGCGGGCGGTGCGTCCTGTCATTGTGATCTGTTGCACTATTCTGTAAGTTGGATTGGGCTGTACTGACGGCAGGTGTAAATGAAAAACTGACAGCTACTGAACAAGTCGAGGTTTGTCATATTTATTACCTTCTCTCTTATCACTTACCTCTCGGAAGGGTCTAACGATAAAAGAATAATAGAAAAATAGACACTTTGATAGTACCAAAGTGTCTATTTTTCTCGAGTCGCTGAACCATTAAGCGCAAAATTGTTAAGCGAGTTACATTCGAGTGTCGCCTTTACTGTGTGAGAACTTCCTGCGTGAGAACGTCACGCGTTGTTAAGTTGTTCCGTGTGGAGCCGATTCTGAATATTGTTGTTCATTAAGGCCGCGTACACACGTGCACTCGCTCGGTCGAATCGACGTCACGGTCGCGCCGCATCACACTGCCTGTATTAATGCCAGGCTCCGTCCACAGGTGAGCTCTCGAACACACCGCCGACGCTCCAAAGCTCGGCGACAATGGACCATTAACTGAACAGGCACGCACGTTCTCGACCGGGTACCTGACCAGCCGATCAGCGCCCCATCTATCATTGTTATGTAATATGTCCAAGCTTTCTTTCTCCTACCTAAAAACAGACGACGAACTGTTCCAATTCATGTTGCATGTTTATTTTTGAGAATATTTGGTAGGACAGCATTTTGAACCCTACCCCCATCCCCCATATTTTTTATCACAATTTAATATTTTTCTATAAAAGAATATTTAAATAATTTAAACGTAGATAAAATGAAGTGTCATGTCCGTATATGGCAGAACAACGCTTGCCAGATCAGCTGCCCTCGACAAAGTAACATTCTACGTTGAGAGATAATATAAAATAATGTATAAAATTGTCACTTCAAACCGATATACTCGTATCACGTGATCAACGAGAACGAATATAAAGCGCTAGCGGTCAGAGGAAGAGAATCGTTGCATGTTGTCTAGCCTCGGGCCGCAGCTAGTGTCAATATAATGTATTAATATAAGATAACGTAATCAACCCTCTGATGTTATTAGCTATGTATTTTCCTTTTATATTTAATCTTAGGTCTTAAGGTCCATAAGGTCTTAGATTTAACTAGTAATGTTAATGTAAATCATCTTCATTTAATCATTATAATAAGTTAGGTGAGTAAAATTTACTTCAATGTAATCCTACTAATATTATAAAAGAGAAAGTGGGACTCGATCTCCTCGTCGAGGACTCCCCGGAGTGGCTGGTGCTCGTCGGCCGGGGCTGTGGACCGTTGCAGCAATTGACTCGCGCTGCGCGCCATACTTCGTGCTGCGTGGACGCTGCGAGGTTGGAAAGGGCGGACGGCCGGGCGCACGGCGTCGGCGTCGCCGCGTCATCGGCTGCTTCAAAATGGCGCTGCGCGTCGCACCGCGCGCTGCGCGAGCGCGGAGAGGTCGTTAAAGTCGCCAGCTCGAGGGCGGTGCGCGATGGCGCTGCGGTTCCATCCTCAAAAATGGGTGGTTGCTTCACCAGACGGAGACACTTTCCTACTTTCTTTGTCAAAAATATATGTGTGAAGTTTTCCTATAAATATACCGATATCGGCTGACATCGATACGTGCTGGGGACTAGTATGAGGCCTAGTTAAGGATAATTCAAGTTTTCAAAGCTTAGGAGCAGTGGAAACGGAGAAAACTAAAATTGCTGTTTCTCATAGTTCGCCCGACGCCTGTGGCTCTTATTATAGCAACGCGTCTCTGTGTCCAGTAGTGTTGTTTTTCACAAGGAGAAATAACACTAGAGTAGGCTACTTTTCTGGTGCATATAGACTGTTCTCGTGCGATGACGGAAAGACACAAAAATCGTCAATAGCGCGTACCGCACCGCGGGGCGCAGCTAGTGTATAATTGAATGTCCAACACTCATGTTGGTTAATAGGTATTAGAGAAGCGAAATAATGGAATTAACCAACTCGTTCCGGAAACTACTCGCACTCCCGAGGTACTACAGTACAGGCTAGCCTAGTTCGTAGCCCATAGGTTATATAAAGCTTCGATAACTTTTTATTTAAATTAAAGATCTTTATTACTTATTTTATAAACCATCAAGACAAACGTGAAGTATTTTTTCTTTCGACGTTTTATTAATATAATTGTTAAGGTGCTTTCGGCCGCGCTCGACTCGTAGACTCCAGGGTGGCCCCTTTAAGGAAACACACGCTGCCGACGGTTTCCATTCCTTGGCAGATACAAAAAAGTCGTGCTTTCAACAGTGGTTAACTGTTTGTTTATTTAATTAATGAATAAAACAATATGTATTTGTAATGCCGTGGGGTACCGGCTAAGAATAGTACCCCCCCATCTCTACCCGTGGGTGCCGTAAGAATCGGCTAAGGGATCACGTACCAGAGGGTGGGCAGCAGCGCCTTCTGAGGTTCACACATCATACTGCGCTCGCCAACCCGCCTGCCAAGCGTGGCGAGTATCGGCAAACCCCCCCTATGATAGTGCAAATAAAGACCAGGCCCCCAGTCCCCGGCAGCTCCGCTAATGCTGGCTCCGGTAGCGGCCAGTGTAACGGTGGAGCAGGGGGTGCTAAGAATCTCCGGCAGATTCCCGGCTACCACTCCCTGAAAAAACGACCTCTGGCCCTGGTGACACACAACATAAGATCTTTGTTGGCAGACGAGAAGATCGTCGAACTGGAAGAAGAAATGAGTAAGTTACACTGGGATATCTTAGGGTTATGTGAAGTCCGTAGAGAGGGTGAGGACACCATAACCCTCAAATCCGGTAACTTGCTCTACTACCGGGAAGGTGATCAAAAGTCCCAAGGTGGTGTCGGATTTCTCGTTCGCAAGTCCCTCGCTAACAACATCATCACCATCGACAGCGTTTCGAGCAGGGTGGCATACCTAATACTCAGAATATCAAGCAGATATTCGTTGAAGGTCATTCAGGTATATGCACCGACCTCGAAACTCGGAACCGATGAGGAGGTAGAGGCTATGTATGAGGACATTAGTAGAGCCATACATACCTCCAAGACCCATTACAATGTTGTTATGGGGGACTTTAACGCAAAGTTGGGCGAAAGAAGTGATGGAGAGTTGAGAGTGGGGCAATTTGGTTATGGACAACGGAACCCTAGGGGACAGAGGCTGGCCGACTTCATGGAGAAAGAGGGACTCTTTATGATGAACTCTTTCTTTCAGAAGCCGCCTCAAAGGAAATGGACCTGGTTGAGCCCCAACGGTTCCACAAGAAATGAGATCGATTTCATCATGACCACCAAGAAACAAATATTCAATGATGTCTCTGTGATCAACATGGTCAAAACCGGTAGTGATCACCGCATGGTAAGAGGCACATTGAATATTAATGTTAAACTTGAGAGGTCCCGTTTGATGAAATCCACGCTCCGACCCCAAAATGTCCATATCCAAAACCCCGAGAGCTTTCAACTTGAGTTATCCAATCGCTTTGCTTGCCTTGAGAACTTTGCGTCGGTGGAGGAGATCAACAACAGGTTTGTAGAAACTGTCCACATAGTGCTCAAAAACTCTCCAGCCATACCCTTGACCTCATGGCTGAACGACGCTCATTGCAACTGCAATCATCCGATGATGCTACGTCATATAGGCAGCTCAATAGACGAATATGGAAATCCTTGCGACACGACATCCGTACCTTTAGTACAAATCGTGTTAAAGATACGATCGAACGGAGAAAAGGCTCCAAAGTGTTTGCAAGAGACAGGTCTATTGGGCAAAGCCAGATGACTAAGCTGAAGAGAGATGATGGCAGTATAGCGTCCACCAAAGCAGAGGTGCTTGGAGAGATCAAGAGGTTCTATGGGCAGCTATACACTTCGGTCACTAAACCTGTTGACAGCTTGGCCAAAGACCCAAGAGCCAAGCTAACCCGGCACTATACCGAAGACATCCCGGACATCAGCCTGTACGAGATTAGGATGGCTCTGAAGCAGCTTAAGAACAACAAGGCACCGGGTGATGACGGAATCACATCAGAGCTTCTGAAAGCGGGTGGCTCACCGATACTGAAAGTCCTTCAGAAGCTCTTTAATTCCGTTGTCCTCGAAGGGTCAACGCCGGAAGCATGGAACAGAAGCATTGTGGTATTGTTCTTTAAGAAGGGTGACAACACATTGCTTAAGAACTACAGACCCATTTCGCTTCTGAGCCATGTTTACAAGCTGTTTTCAAGAGTCATCACGAATCGTCTCGAACGTAGGTTTGATGACTTCCAGCCTCCCGAACAAGCCGGTTTCCGAAAAGGCTACAGCACCATAGACCACATCCATACGCTGCGGCAAGTTATACAGAAGACCGAAGAGTATAACTTGCCCTTATGTTTAGCGTTTGTGGACTATGAGAAAGCCTTTTTATTCGATCGAGACGTGGGCGGTGCTTGAGTCTCTCCAGCGGTGCCGTATTGACCATCGGTATATCGAAGTGTTGAAGTGTTTGTACAATAACGCCACCATGTCGGTCCGAGTACAAGAGCAAGTTTCGAAGGCGATTCCATTGCAAAGAGGCGTGAGACAGGGAGACGTTATCTCTCCGAAACTGTTCACTGCCGCATTGGAAGACGCCTTCAAGCTCTTGGAATGGCAAGGATTCGGCATCAACATCAACGGCGAGTACATCACTCACCTTCGGTTTGCCGACGATATTGTGGTCATGGCAGAGTCGATGGAAGACCTTAGCACGATGCTCGAAGGCCTCAACAGAGTTTCTCAAAGGGTGGGCCTCAAAATGAACATGGACAAGACGAAAATTCTGTCAAATGCCCATGTTGCGCCCGCCCCAGTATCAATCGGAAACTCGATTCTCAAAGTTGTTGACCATTACGTATACCTAGGACATACAGTGCAATTAGGTAAGTCCAACTTTGAGAAAGAGGCCAATCGTCGAATCCAACTCGGCTGGGCAGCGATCGGGAAGCTCCGAGACGTCTTCTCGTCCAAAATACCACAATGCTTGAAAACGAGGGTCTTCGAACAGTGTGTGTTACCAGTGATGACTTACGGATCTGAAACGTGGTCCCTGACTATGGGCCTTCTGAACAGGCTCAGAGTCGCACAACGAGCTATGGAGAGGGCTATGCTCGGAGATTCTCTACGCGATCGAATCAGAAATGAGGAGATCCGTAGAAGAACAAAAGTCACCGACATAGCCCAGCGGATTTGCAAGTTAAAGTGGCAGTGGGCAGGGCACATAGCTCGAAGAACCGATGGCCGTTGGGGTCGAAAGGTTCTCGAGTGGAGACCACGGACTGGCAAGCGCAGCATAGGACGGCCACCAACCAGGTGGACAGACGACCTGACTAAGATCGCAGGCAAGGGCTGGATGCGGGCCGCTTCCAACCGGTCCTTGTAGAAATCAATGGGGGAGGCCTATGTCCAGCAGTGGACGTCCTATGGCTGAGATGATGATGATGATGATGATTTGTATTGCATGCTCACAGCATAGTGTCAGCGTACTACTATGCAAATCCCGCACAGATGTACTCGTAGTGTGATGTGGCAGTCGTTACAAAGTCACAGATGTTCCTGGATAGTTATGTTGGAGTCTGTGTCACGCGACATCCGACCCCGCGCAGGTACCCACGGCGCGCGCCCGCGGCGGCGCGCTCACACGGAGGTTCGCGAAACGTCCGCTTTGACGTCGAACTCTCGGTAAAGGGATAATTTTGTTGTTTGCAAAGTTACAGCTCAACTTATCGATCATTGTGCCGGTGATGAAGTCAAGCAAATGTTATCCGGAAGTTTGTGAAAGGCGCGAGTGATCCTTTACAGAAATTACTGATTTGCTCGAAAACAGTTTCCTAGAAAGTTACCTTTAAAGGATTGGTTTACACGTCGGAGGTCGGGTGTATCCGTGGCGGGGCGGGGCGGGTGGGGCGGCGGGGTGCGTGGAGTGCCGCTCGGGGTACCTTTCCCGCTTTCGTTCGACACGAAGTCGTTATTGAAGTTCGCAACTATCTCGTTTGAAACGTAATCATTACTTAAGTTTGTGGTTTGATCGCTCTTCTTTGAAACTATCAACATTGATAACAGCGATGGGTTTATTTGATTTCGGCTCAGTTTGTTTGTTTATAATACAAATACATATCAGACAACACGAACTTGACATAAACTTTCTTTAATATTGGGTTTGAAGTTTTACTTTTACACATCAAACAGATAACTCTTAAATTGCCCATTCCCAAACAAAAATAAAAATTATGAAAGAATTCGAAATATTGTGTGCTCGCATATCCCGCGCTCGTGTTCTTTCCCTCAAATAAAACAAAAATCATGTAAAAACTTCGGGCCGTTGTTTTATAGTTGAGAGGCGTTCTGCGGCCGTCCGGGCGTCACTTACCATCAGGTTTATAACGTTCCCGACTCCTCAGTTAATTGTACAAGAGGTTCACCCCAAACTGAACGCAACACTTACTATTGCTAAATGTTGCCAACAAGTTATAGATCTCATCAACAATGTACGCGAAGTCTGGCCAGCATGTGGCAGTGCAATACAAACAGTAGGTACCACCCCCGGCTTATAAGTGCGTCGACGATAATAAGGTTTTATTAAAGTAAATAGTAGTTCATCTAACAAAATATTTAAGGTCTCTTATGTGTCTGCTGTGGCATTTCCAGTTGATAGTTGATTGTTTACCCCGTTCGGAACCCGTTCCCGTCCCGGCCCGTCCCGGCGGGTCCGTCTGCATTACGGCGGGCCTTTAATGTGCGCATTCCGGAGTGGGAGGTCGCGCCGCCACAATCCGCCTCCAAACTGAACTAAACGTATGTATGTACCTAACTAGGGCCAGCGATATAGGACATTGCTGTAAATATATCAATGAATCGGAATATTCAAAATCATATTCAGAGCTTGAGTATCTTTTAAAACACATACAATTACACAAGCTAGATATACAGAAGTAGAGTTAAATAACTATTAAGGAATACAATTTATGGATGTAAATTTACTAATACTCTGCAATATGAAATAGCTTGTATTCTATTTACGCTAAAATTCAAAATCGTGTAAGTTCATACAACACTATCTCTGATATAAGACGAGTTGTATTCCATTTCTGGCCAATCGCGAGTGCTGTCAACTGGCACCTAATAGGGTGGCGACTTATTTTACGCAAAACTATCCACAATTGTAATAAAAAGGTCTAATTTTAGTGTTGTCATTAATAGGTAACAATAATTTGAACCTTATCATAGCCGTATAAGGGTTTATCTTGCTTATATTATATCTCGGAATGTTAGTTTAGTATGGTTGAACAGAGTAACACTACCAATATCATGTTGACAGTTTTGTACCTATATGATGGTGCGTTCATCCATAATATAGGTAAAAAGCCGCCCAGTGTTAATTTATTAACTTTCGATTAACAAAAAACTCGACATAAAGAAAATTACAGCTTATTTGCTGAGAAGGGGCGGCTCGTTAATAGGAAAATTAAAAAGCTCTTATTAAAAAGCAGCTTGGTTGCGGAAATTGGCCGGCAGAGCTCCATAATTCAAAACGCGTTTCCGGGGTCAAGAGCAAAATTAAAACTCTCGGCATGAGATGTCATGTTTAAACTTTAATAACGCGCTTCATCAAGCGTCGCTCCCCCCTCCCCCCACCGTCCTGGTGAGCGCGTTAATGATAGGGTTAGCAAATAAATATATTACCACGCTAATATAATTATGTATGAGCCGTTGATTCTCGCTAGGAATGCTTTATTCATTTTTTCTTACGTAAGTTCTGTACAGATATTGCCCTTCAATCAATCGATCAATAATTTATTTGTATAAAATATGTGTTTGCATACCTACTTAAATTAAGTACGCATGCAGAGTCTTAACAAATAAAACTGCACAAACCTGTGTTGCCCGATAAGGCATACAAATATAATGCCATTTACAAAATGAAATGATACTTACACTAGTCATTTAAATTGTCAATATTTTCTTCATATAATGTCAATGGATATTGTTCGTTGTTTATTTAGATCTAAAATGGTTAAATGTCAATGGATCACTAAATTGTTCAATTATTTTTTAAATCAGTTATCAATTAATTTAGATGGTAAATAGCACAAGTCTGTTAATAAGGAATGCATCCTTTTAAAAAAATAAATTGTTATTTAAGTTTTTGAATAAAGGCGGTCCTTAAACTAGCAACCCCGCCTAGGTGCCTCCCAGACTGAAGAAATATAAAATTGGTTGACTTGTGTATATAAGAACGTTTATTCTATTTTATTTAACTGCCTACGACTTTTGCTACCAAAAGTTGGTTATCGTTACCGCGGGCTGCTCACAGACACAACTATTCTCCACAGCTCGAGCTGGTCTCCGAGGCGACTGCCCACGTTAACCATTGCAATTAGAGGTGCAGTGACGAAGGTCGTATACAAACTTGGTCCAATTTTACCGCTATTTTTAAACGACTTCAAAAAGGAGGTTACTCAATTCGACCGTATATGTTTTTTTTTTTTTTTATGTGTGTTCGCGGATAACTTCGTTGTTTATGAACTGATTATGATGATTTTTTTTGTTAGATAGAGTATACTTCCGCGGTAGTCCCATTCAAATTGATTTCATCAAAATCGGACAAGCGGTTTTTGAGTTATACTCCAATAACTGAAAAGTGCTACGCGTATCTTGATGATATTATTGTCGCGGTTGAAGACATCGCAGAACACACAATGACAATTAATTGATCCCGTGAGTAGCAAAGGTCACTGAAAAGGGTGAAAAAAATTTTTTTTACAAAAAATGCAACCGACTTCAACACTCAAAAGTGTGAAATAACTTGTCGAAGTCGGTACCATGAGGACAATATTGTGATGATAGGAACTTTTGTGTGATCTACCATGGTACCGACTTCGACAAGTTATTTCACACTTTTGAGTGTTGAAGTCGGTTGCATTTTTTGTTAAAAATTTTTTTGATATACTTATGTTTGTTACTTTGTTATACTTGAACTATAAGAAAATGTGAATTATTCGAAATGTATGAAAATATAGATATTTTTTTATCATTTGCTTTACGTTGTAGGCTGAATATGCATATTAATGTTAACACTCAAGTACTAGTTTTTACCTATAGGTATATAGTTGGTGCCATGCAGTAGACGCTTTCATTCATAAGCGCTGTATTAGAGGTGTGCATGCAGTCTTGTATCCTCCCTCCTGTTACGTATCACTCTGTCATCTAAACGCTGCAATAGTTCCGGATTCTCTTTTACAAACGCTACAATTTCAAGAATATAAAGCAAAGGTTAATAAATAAATAATTTATTTCAGGCATAAATTAGACAAAATAAAATGGAGTACATACATAATTTAACACTTTCTATCCGGAAATATATTAGTGTCAATATATTGTATATTTAAAAAAAAAGATTTGCAACTTTGTAACTGTCTGTCGGCTTTAGATAAAACGTAGCTCTCGTGTATTTTTTTGGGTTTTAAAAGAAATATCTCTAATATAATGATTACATCGATAGTTGCAAACACCATCATCTATTGCCATCGGAATAGCGTAGAGAGGTGGCAGACCTTGTGTTTCTCCAGAGTATCGTTCTCGGTGGGGTGGACCGCTGTGAGCTCGTATCACGCGTCAAACTGCAGGTGCCTCATCGTGCTGTATCCAGACGAAACCACTTAATACTTCATGCGGAATTGTGTTCCACAAACCATAGACAACATTCTTTCTTTATCAAAGTCTGTAGTATTTTTAATTCTAAATACACTGAGTATGTTGATTTGTTTAATGCGAGACACAACTTCTTCAAAGTCAATGCTTTTAACTAAAAGAGAATGCTCTGTAACTGGTTGTAACTGGATTGACTTGCCTATGAATAAATAGATATATAGGATATATAGATAGATATAGGAAACACAATTATCTATTTATCAACGTTTTTAGTCATTATATATCTACATTCCTTTTATTTCTTCTCCATTTTTTTTCCATTGTATTAAATAAAGAAGATAAGATTATATAAGTAACTGGAGAATAGTTTTATATAAGGAACTGTATTAGCTTGTTCGTACTACACTAATTTTGTCCCATAGACTTATTCATTAAGCTGTTTGTTTTCCATTAAATAAATAAATGATCTTTATTTGTCGGATTGCCTAAAAAATTACTCCGTAGCGTAAGATAGGAGCGACTAACCCATCATCATCATCATCATCATCTCAGCCATAGGACGTCCACTGCTGGACATAGGCCTCCCCCATTGATTTCCACAAGGACCGGTTGGAAGCGGCCCGCATCCAGCCCTTGCCTGCGATCTTAGTCAGGTCGTCTGTCCACCTGGTTGGTGGCCGTCCTACGCTGCGCTTGCCAGTCCGTGGTCTCCACTCGAGAACCTTTCGACCCCAACGGCCATCGGTTCTTCGAGCTATGTGCCCTGCCCACTGCCACTTCAACTTGCTAATCCGCTGGGCTATGTCGGTGACTTTTGTTCTTCTACGGATCTCCTCATTTCTGATTCGATCGCGTAGAGAAACTCCGAGCATAGCCCTCTCCATAGCTCGTTGTGCGACTCTGAGACTGTTCTGAAGGCCCATAGTCAGGGACCACGTTTCAGATCCGTAAGTCATCACTGGTAACACACACTGTTCGAAGACCCTCGTTTTCAAGCATTGTGGTATTTTGGACGAGAATACGTCTCGTAGCTTCCCGAACGCTGCCCAGCCGAGTTGGATTCGACGATTGGCCTCTTTCTCAAAGTTGGACTTACCTAATTGCACTGTATGTCCTAGGTATACGTAATGGTCAACAACTTTGAGAATCGAGTTTCCGATTGATATGGGGGCGGGCGCAACATGGGCATTTGACATAATTTTCGTCTTCTCCATGTTCATTTTGAGGCCCACCCTTTGGGAAACTCTGTTGAGGCCTTCGAGCATCGTGCTGAGGTCTTCCATCGATTCTGCCATGACCACAATATCGTCGGCAAACCGAAGGTGAGTGAGGTACTCGCCGTTGATGTTGATGCCGAATCCTTGCCATTCCAAGAGCTTGAAGGCGTCTTCCAATGCGGCAGTGAACAGTTTCGGAGAGATAACGTCTCCCTGTCTCACGCCTCTTTGCAATGGAATCGCCTTCGAAACTTGCTCTTGTACTCGGACCGACATGGTAGCGTTATTGTACAAACACTTCAACACTTCGATATACCGATGGTCAATACGGCACCGCTGGAGAGACTCAAGCACCGCCCACGTCTCGATCGAATCAAAGGCTTTCTCATAGTCCACAAACGCTAAACATAAGGGCAAGTTATACTCTTCGGTCTTCTGTATAACTTGCCGCAGCGTATGGATGTGGTCTATGGTGCTGTAGCCTTTTCGGAAACCGGCTTGTTCGGAAGGCTGGAAGTCATCAAACCTACGTTGGAGACGATTCGTGATGACTCTTGAAAACAGCTTGTAAACATGGCTCAGAAGCGAAATGGGTCTGTAGTTCTTAAGCAATGTGTTGTCACCCTTCTTAAAGAACAATACCACAATGCTTCTGTTCCATGCTTCCGGCGTTGACCCTTCGAGGACAACGGAATTAAAGAGCTTCTGAAGGACTTTCAGTATCGGTGAGCCACCCGCTTTCAGAAGCTCTGATGTGATTCCGTCATCACCCGGTGCCTTGTTGTTCTTAAGCTGCTTCAGAGCCATCCTAATCTCGTACAGGCTGATGTCCGGGATGTCTTTGGTATAGTGCCGGGTTAGCTTGGCTCTTGGGTCTTTGGCCAAGCTGTCAACAGGTTTAGTGACCGAAGTGTATAGCTGCCCATAGAACCTCTCGATCTCTCCAAGCACCTCTGCTTTGGTCGACGCTATACTGCCATCATCTCTCTTCAGCTTAGTCATCTGGCTTTGCCCAATAGACCTGTCTCTTGCAAACACTTTGTTTCCGCGAGTAGGTGACCTAATTACCGCTAATGAGGCATGTTGGCATCCCGTCCTTCCCCTCTATCACGCATCCCTTTCGCACACGTCTTCAGCATCACCTTTCGTCGCACGCGCTGCGACCAGTGAGAAAACGACCCTCAACCAGAGACGTCGCGTACTCGCCACCCGGCACACTGCACGCGCTGTGAAGAAGATTCGACACTGACGCACCGGGTGGCCGCACACCCGCCGCCGCATACTACAACAATATATTTAGTGTAGTGATCGTTACATCGACATTAAGTGCTGGACTAGTTGACATTATTTGTGTAAGGACATTGGTAGCATACCGCGGCAGGCCAGCTCGGGCAAAACGCACGAGCGTCAGCCATCTTACCGACGCCGCGCGCCGCCGCGGTGAATCGGTATTAGCGGGATCATCGCCGGCCTGTTCCAGCACCCACCCTACGAGGAAGAAATCTTCAGTCAAGGTAGGCGTGTGCTTTACCTATCTTTCCGTGTCCTTCCTACAGCTGCCAACTTGCCTTATAGCACCGATGTTTGTATGTACGTCACTCTGCCGCACCGCGAATCATCCCTATGGTATAAATTAATTCTTCTCTCAGCCATGTGCGTCCACTGCTGGACATATGCCTCCCTCATATAGGGGGGATTTGCCAATACTCGCCACGCTTGGCAGGCGGGTTGGCGAGCGCAGTATGATTTCCGATCCTCAGAAGGCGCTGCTGCCCACCTTCTGGTACGTGATCCCTTAGCCGACTCTTACGGCACCCACGGAAAGAGATGGGGGAGTACTATTCTAGACCGGTACCCCACGGCCACATATAAATTAATACAGTCCACAAACCGCTCAGGGTCTCATGACGTTAACGTTTTTGATCCACCGCACCTAGCTTTAGAGCTCAGGCCCACTGAGTTTGTCTCAGCATACAATCCCCCCCACACCCTACAGGGGACGTTCGGCCTTCATACTGGCGTCCCCACACTTTGGAGCCTTTTCTCCGTTCGATCGTATCTTTAACACGATTTGTATTAAAGGTACGGATGTCGTGTCGCAAGGATTTCCATATTCGTCTATTGAGCTGCCTATATGACGTAGCATCATCGGATGATTGCAGTTGCAATGAGCGTCGTTCAGCCATGAGGTCAAGGGTGTGGCTGGAGAGTTTTTGAGGTCTATCTGTGCGGCGGGGTCTAAAGAGCTTAGACCCCACTGTGGACAGTTTCTACAAACCTGTTGTTGATCTCCTCCACCGACGCAAAGTTCTCAAGGCAAGCAAAGCGATTGGATAACTCAAGTTGAAAGCTCTCGGGGTTTTGGATATGGACATTTTGGGGTCGGAGCGTGGATTTCATCAAACGGGACCTCTCAAGTTTATTCTGAGTATTAGGTATGCCACCCTGCTCGAAACGCGGTCGATGGTAATGATGTTGTTAGTGAGGGACTTGCGAACGAGAAATCCGACACCACCTTGGGACTTTTGATCACCTTCCCGGTAGTAGAGCAAGTTACCGGATTTGAGGGTTATGGTGTCCTCACCCTCTCTACGGACTTCACATTACCCTAGGATATCCCAGTGTAACTTACTCATTTCTTCTTCCAGTTTGACGATCTTCTCGTCTGCCAACAAAGATCTTATGTTGTGTGTTACCAGGGCCAGAGGTCGTTTTTTCAGGGAGTGGTAGCCGGGAATCTGCCGGAGATTCTTAGCACCCCCTGCTCCACCGTTACACTGGCCGCTACCGGAGCCAGCATTAGCGGAGCTGCCAGGGACTGGGGGCCTGGTCTTTATTTGCACTATCATAGGGGGGGTTTGCCAATACTCGCCACGCTTGGCAGGCGGGTTGGCGAGCGCAGTATGAAGTGTGAACCTCAGAAGGCGCTTCTGCCCACCCTCTGGTACGTGATCCCTTAGCCGATTCTTACGGCACCCACGGGTAGAGATGGGGGGGTACTATTCTTAGCCGGTACCCTACGGCTAACCCATGATATGCTGTAATCAATCACTGTGAGGTACGTATTGACGCTAGTCTAAACATTGCATATGCTGGAGAGCTCATCTGTTTATTGTATCTGCGCACCGCACGCCGAGGGCGGCGGGCGGCGGGCTGCGGGCGGCGGGCGGCGGGCGGCGCGTGCCATACTAAATTCAATTGAATCCAATGCACTGCTTTATCATTCGATATCCAATACCGGTATAATCAGATCGGGTATATGTATAGGAAAAAGAGACAAAGTAAGTATTGAACCTTTTTTTTTGATGATTAGGAGTAATTTCGTCTGAGATAAAATGACGCTAGACTAAAGTAAGTAAATGTTGACTCGTCGGTGGCTGAAGGAGAGCTCCGGTAACGATGTGCGTTTCGTGACGAGTCGAAGTTGAGGGCTAGCTCGGTAGAATGGCACTAGACAGTTCCCGACCGTCACGTGTATATATTTGACGACGATGTGAGCTACACCGAAGGCTGAATCCCACGGTGGTGGTGATCACAGAGCTCGTTACAAAAATTAATATCAAAACCACACCTCTAAGTTACATGTTCGTAGTAAACCCTTCTCGTTGCGCGCGCGCACACACACACACACACAAACACACACACACACACACCCCTCCATTACACTTCATAATAATTCACACTTTAAAAGTATTTGAAGTGTGTATAGAGGAGCTGGAGCCGGGGCGCGCGAGGCGCGATATCTCACGATGATGAACAATTGTCCTTCACGGAAGAAGGATTAATATTGTTCCTCCATCACGTCACACGACGACCTCCTTTTGTGATCCTGATATTGATTTTAAGAGATTTATTTTCGCCTTCGTTTCCTTCTCTGTCTCAGCGCCATTATATTCATTAGATGGGATTTAAACATTACATCAGATTTAAGGATACTCTCGTTATCATGAATACACGGCGATAACAGGCGCACCGCAGTTACGTAAACGGTTACCGTAAGACACATATTACATATCTTTATATATTATGAGTCGTCATGTAAAATACACATTTATAAATAACTCTCAGCGAGTTCTCAAATGTAAGCCATTATATATATAGCATATAGCTGTTATTCCAACACGAGTTTTTAATTATTTACATATCGACTCTCGGCGCTGAACTACCCGCGATGAAATTCAATAGAATACGTTTGTTTTTTTAATGTTCTACCTACTTTGATCCCGATATGAATACTTAAGAACTTTATTGTTTTTATAAGTTTTAGTTAGGTCGAGTGAACGACGGAATAAAAACAATTGTTTCTATGTCCCCAAAGGAAAAAGAGCGACGTGAAGACTCCTAGTTTTTGTTATGGTTAAACTAAAAGTCTATATTAAATGTATAATTACGCTCGTATTGGCGCATGACGCGACGCACGCGGCGTGTCTCACCACCCTGTACATACTGTGGTCTCGGTTGGTTCAATAAAGTGAAAACCGCGGAGAAACTAAACTTTCTGCAAATCCTGTAAAAATAACGGCTTGTCGTGAACTTCCCTACCTCCTGCCCCCGCCTTCTCGCGTCCCGAGATTTGCTCCATACAGTTCATATTGGGGAACTTGTGCACCAGCAGCTCTATATGAAGTTTGTTGAGAGAGAGAGAGAGAGTGCCGGAGCTGCCCGCAGATGTCGCGTCGGTGCCGCGGCCCATTCCTTAAGCACCGCGCCGGCAGACAGGTGGCTGATTGGCTGTAATACCTACTTGCAATATGTTTTACTTGGTGATGAGTTTTGATATGATATCTACCGCGACGTTAATGAAACGTCCGCGCGTCGTCGCGACATAATGCGCCAGCACTTGTCGGTATAAACGCGATGACTCGGGAAGAAAACGCTTCAGTCATTCAACGAGCGAACTCGAGCCAACAAGTGTCGAGTCTCGACCGTTCGCTGCAGATATTCACATATTCTCGAAAGATCGCTACCGGAGTGCTTATGAAAGAAAACCGATAATCCAGCAGAGAGCAGGTTAACGTAATGTAGCTGGCACAGCGGCACACTCCCCTCCCAGCCCCTCTGGCCTGGCCTGTAGACAGGTATGATTTAAGCAAGTCTCGGATATTACAAATCTCCGTCAACTTAATTTATGTTCCAAAGTGGATTTAGTGAGGCGGGAGGGGGAGGAGCCGGGAACAAATGCTCTGCTCGAGCGCCGCCAGATGGCGCTGCACTGATGTCACTATTACTCACTCAGTTGGCTTCATTTGTCTATGTTGCTTTTGGATAATTGGAGTTTGCTACACGGTTATACACTCGCGCCCGCCCGCCCGCGCCGTCCTGCGCCTAGGCACAGGAGCGGCCATAAGTGCACTATACGATTTGTGATCTCAATAAAGACATAGACAATTTGTAGTAACTTTGTATCAATTTTTAAAAAAACCAGCTCAGTATTGTAGCAAAATAGAGTTGTGTCAATCATAATAAACTGTACGAATTCAGGTACAGTAAATAGTTTATATAAAGAATCGTCAAAAGCAAACTGTTCTGCTCACACTGAAATATCAATGTGAATAAACCTTTATAATATGACAATACTTTAACATATTTAAAATATTATTATTTAAATTATGATATAAATGTGTGAATATCTGACACCGCGGCGGCACCGATCTACCACCGTGTTGCTCGCTGATGTCGCGTATGATGGCAGCATTAACTACACACCGCTGTGCCGTGACCGAAGCACCTATAACTGAATAATATTGAGTGGTGGGTCGTAACCAGTGCCAGTATAACATTCGAGTGAGCATTGTGCGGAGCTTCGAGATTTGTTTAACTCTTTCAGCGGGACGTATTGGGATCTCACATTAGGCTCGTTAGGTTGAATGTAGCGGAGCCGCGTCTATTTCACCGAGTAGATTAATATATTGCACAAGGATATTTTTTACTAGGCGTGCCCCGCGGTTTCACTCGCGTGGTGATAATTGATGATGAAAAGTTGCCTATGTGCTATCCGGGGCCTGAAGCATCTACATACCAAATTTCACCTAAATCCGTCCAGCCGTTCTGGCGTGATTGAGTAACAAACATCCATCCAAACTTTCACCCAATTTACACATTTTGTAGAACTTACGAAGGTCAACCTGTTTATTTGGGATAAGTAAGTATATTAATAATATTTAATACAGGCCTGACCCCCGGTAGCAGCAAGCTTGTGCACGCTCGCTCTCGTTTAGCATTTATGTCCTAAAATCCATTGTGTGCCATTATTAGTAATCTAATCGTGGCACACAATCGAGACGATCGCCGATCTCATTATAACGTTCGGGGAGAGCGGGCCGAGCTTGTTCGGGGAGAGCGGGCCGAGCTTGTTCGGGGAGAGCGGGCCGAGCTTGTTCGGGGAGAGCGGGCCGAGCTTGTTCGGGGAGAGCGGGCCGAGCTTGTTCGGGGAGAGCGGGCCGAGCTGGTCCGCGGGATATAGAGAACATTGATAACATAAGGTTCCCAGCCCCCCCCCGGGCCGCGCTCTGTGATCTGCGGATTGTTCGTTATTGTATGCTCCGTTTGCGCTCACAGATATTTTATGTACATATGCTATTTCTTCCCAAATGTTTACATGACCCGATAACGGGGGCGCTTCTTGTCAGCAGTCCCGGCTGGCCAGCTCTACTCAGATGTTTACATGACCCAATAACGGGGGCGCTTCTTGTCAGCAGTCCCGGCTGGCCAGCTCTACTCAGATGTTTACATGACCCAATAACGGGGGCGCTTCTTGTCAGCAGTCCCGGCTGGCCAGCTCTACTCAGATGTCACAAACTTACAATTAGTTGTTGTTGTAGCAATTAATTGTTTGGTAATCAACGCCAAGCTCCACTAGGTAATAGAGTTTTATACATACTATACATTATTTTTCTATTAATATTATTCTAATATATATTAGTAGTAAAACCGTGAAAAGGGAATACATCTGTATTTCTTTTTAAAAACTTTTTCCCTTTCACGGTTTTATTACTGGTATAATAGAAGAAAAAACATTTTCAAATTCAACATCAGGGATATTGAAATATTGATAACCAATGGAAAAAATCTTGTTGATAAAGTTGTAAGAAAGGGTCAGGGAAAGAGTGCCTGCATGGTCTACTCTAAACCGACGCTAAATATGTCGGGATCGTACCTGCCTACCCCTACGGGAAAGAGACGGGAATATTTACGCTCCTCTTATAGAAACGATTAGATATAGATAGTCAACATGTGCGAGCCAAACTTTATTCCTTAACATATTCATAGTAATATATAAGCAATATATTGTACTAAATGGAAAAAAATACGATTTAAAAAAAAATAATAGCGATTTCACCGACGTGGTGATGAAAAATGGGGGTGATGATGATGATGATGATGAGCTTTTGACACTTACAATTAACGTGGCTTTCTATTGCTTAAAGATTTTTCAAAATGCGTTCAGTAAATCCAGTGATTATCCCCTACAACCTCACAAACTTGACCTCTGTACATGAGGCAGAGATGAAACCGCATTAACTACCAGCACAGCCGTTTCGATCGTATCTACAAACAATTATATCCAATCTCTTTTGTAGGTTATGTACCTATCTACTCGCAATTTACAAACATTGATCAATGAAACGAACAGCCAGGTATCATAATATTATATTATGTAATATAATAGGTATACTTAATGTTGTGAATGTTATTATGAAATATAAATCCAGTGGGATAGTGCAGCATACAGGAAGTAATCCATGGAAAATAACGTGCACAAAAGGTCACTAATATTAAAAAAAAAAAAAAATATGCCTCTCTCTTTGATTTCCACAAGGACCTGTTGAAAGCAGCCCGCATCCAGATCTTGCCTGCGATCTTAGTCAGGTCGTCTGTCCACCTGGTCGGTGGCCGTCCTATGCTGCGCTTGCCAGTCCGTGGTCTCCACTCGAGAACATTTCGACCCCAGCGGCCATCTTCGAGCTATCTGAATGTACTGCGAGCGATCTTTACAAAGCGAATGATCATGATTGAATTAATCAATCATGAATCAATGATCAACTGAAAAGTTGTACTTATCCAAAGTTTTTCACTACTTTGTATAAAGCGGGGTATAGCGAGTGTGTGCACTTCCATCTCGTGTGTAATTATATTTGTTTTGCTTCGGAACCCCTTTGAACGAGTGCGGGGGGCGGTGCGGGGGACGGGGGGCGGATGAATCTACATCCATTAACGTCCCTCAATTGTGGGTTTCAGACACATTTGGAATGAAATTGTAGAGCAGAGCATGTGTGGGTAGCGATGGTGTTCGCAGTTTTAATAAATAATGTGTGGGTAGCGATGGTGTTCGCAGTTTTAATAAATAATGTGTGGGTAGCGATGGTGTTCGCAGTTTTAATAAATAATGTAGCTAACATAAAGATGGATTTCGAGTAACTAAAGCCTACTACTAGGAGAACATGGTACATATGAGTTATATATAGTGTAGCACTCGTTAGTTCGAGTGGAGCGAGCTCTCGACATTTGTACAGTGTATGTACAGTTAGTAAAGGGTTTTCAACAAACACTGTGTTACGTAATAAAGCAAAATAAAATAATACATTTTGATGACAATGATTCAATTTTTTTTGTAATAAAAAAGTAAGCTTTGGCTATTCTGAATGAAAATGTCCGTTCTTTCATCAAAGTTTGAAATAGTTTTTTATCAAAATAGATCAGCTCACGAATGTTGAGTTTTAACGCTGCAAGCGATTCTATCGACTCCGTGCACACTCTGTATGACCCCACAAACGATACTGTCTCAGCTCCAGTCTTACTACAGTTTTATTGCAGGTATTCATTGATATATGTGAGAGTAGCTAAGAGATGTTTGCATTAATTAACACTTCTGCAAGAATTCAAATGTATATGATGCATTTTAAAATCGTGCAAGCGAAGCTTAGAAATTGCAATTTTGATTCCCGTATCCCTTTCATGTGTTAGGATTCTCCCACATCGACTCATCTAATTAAAAACTTACTCTATCTCTGTGATATAACGTTCAAGTTTAATTGAAAATGTTTATGAGATGGTTTTAATAGGTGCTTAGTAACCACATTTAAAGTAAACTTTATATCGTTCGTATAAAGCTGCAGTTCGGGTGGCGAGATCGCGTTACGACTCCGCTAGGTGTTCGTCAGCCTCACTTAATGTGTCTATTCCTAAGTGGATGCGTACATTAAATTATATCATAATGACGTCAACGCGGCGCGCGGCGCGGCGGGACGTGACGTAGACGTGACGTGACGCGGACGTGACGTGACGCGGACGTGACGTGACGCGGACGGGGCGCCACGCGCTCCTCGACAAATATTAATTAATCTCGCGCGTTGTATGGCGCGCGTTAAAATTATTGCTTGTGATAAACTTGAGTACGATATAATTGTTTTTATTTGAGTACCAGACATTATTTATGGATATTATGTCTACTTACGGTATCGCATTGAATTATATTATTTTATAAAAATTATTTTAAGTTTATGTACTTGTACAATAAAGTGTTATCTACATATATTATCTTCTGTCAAAGTAACTTGCAAAACATGGACTTTTATTTGATAATTGATTACTTAAGAACAAAACAGTAAGCCGCCAATGTCCTGCACCGAGTAGATCATTGGCCAAACCAACGCGTTCAGCTCGCGTCCGCGGTGGCATCCGCGGTGGCGTCCGCGGTGGCGTCCGCGGTGACGTGCGCGGTGACGTGCGCGGTGGCGTGCGCGGTGGCGATTACTGCGCGTGCAAAACTCGTGCACACCATCGCGTTCGTTTAGGCCTTCACCAGGCTGGAGTCACGTTGCTACAATGCTGTCTGATACAGAAACTGATATATACATAGATGATAATGAAACTGAAGAAATTTTACTTCTGTCTGCTATTACTGATTATTCTATTAATTTAATAGAATAATCGATCAGTCAAATTATCAAATCAATCAATTTACTCTTATAATTAGAATGAAACGTATCATCAATGGGTATTTGTAGGTCTCATTTATAATTACTTCCGTTTCCACCATGCACTAAATCTTTTAAAAAACACAGTTTTCCCCTACAAATAGCTGCGTGCAGCGTCCTGACGTAACAAGCGCGAGCTAACCGCCGCCGCCACCGCCGCGAGCTGACGCTGCGCCGGACGCCGCGCCCAATCTGAGGACGCACAGATATGAGCACGTCGTTAATAGTTCGTACACAACAACTGATCGCCACCGCGCACGCCACCGCGCACGCAACCGCGCACGCCACCGCGCACGCCACCGCGGATGCCACCGCGCACGCCACCGCGCACGCCACCGCGCACGTCACCGCGCACGCGAACTGAACGCGTCGGTTTGGCCTAGGCTTAAATCATTGATGAGATCGCCACCAAACCACACATGAAGTGTCTCGAACACGATTTTTAATGGTAACTAATACTGCGTCGAGTAAGCAAGTTATATTGTCCATTATTACAATTATACAAATGATCCTACTTGCGATCTTTGTTGTTCACGAAACATCCCGACTGGGACAACTTGTTCTTCGTTACTTCGACGCAACCAGACGGCTGAAATGATTAGACAGTTACAACCAAAACATAACGGCCAATATCCGCAGAACGACACGACGAGTGGCAGGGTTCCGCCGTCCGCGTCGTGGCCGGCGCGGCGACACAACGTGCGCATTAATGCGAGCACGTGGCTAAACAGAGCCGACTAACTGGCCCAATTTAATGAGCTTTAATGCGCGGAGCGAAACGAGTAGAATGAGCGGAATGAGCGAACCGAGCCCATTACAACGAGCACTCCACAAACGAGTAATCGGTGCGAGCGACGTTTATAATGTGTGAAACTGATTTATACGATACACGCCACAATGTGCTTTATATATCAAAGAAATACACGACATTGAGAGGGTAGATTCGCACGCATCGTCGTCGACACATTTCAAGCTAATAGTTCTCCGAAGCGGAGATCTGAGGTGTTAATGTTAAGATCGTGTTATAGAACTGTATGTACCTAAATAGTATTATGGTACACGACTGGGTCACGCCACGCTCGGTGCCCAGGTGAGGACCCGTGAGGACTATTTGTCTTCTTTTGTCAAAGTTACAGCATGAAGTTCTTTAAAAAGGGATGTACAGAGTCGTGAAGGATCGGCGACGCGTCGACGGAACCCGTCATAGCGCATGTACTATACATAGGTGAAGATAACCGCTTACCAGGAGGGCAGTTCTTATATGAAGGATCCATATAAAAAAATATAACCCTATAATTAAACATAAATTCCCTTGAGCTCAAACCGAATGATTTAGTCGGAAAATTAATGAGTAACAAGAGGTATTTTGCTAATGGCAATACGTCAGGTGTCGTGAAGGTGTATGCGAGGTGAGGGGTCCAGGGCTGAGGGCTCCTGCTCCGGCTCCGGCTCCGGGTAAAGAGTAAGGGTTTCAGTGTTCACGTGGGGCTGCTCCACCGTACATTCACATTATGTTAACACCCTCTCTCGTGAGTGAAAGAACAATATAACACATAGATGTAGCGCACCCTCCTACTTGTAGTTCGTAACTTCAGTTCACTCGATAACTATGATTTATGAGTGTCCGATAAGTTTTAATGGATCATTTGATTTTAACGAACAAACTAATATCTATAATAACGAACTATGTCTTTCTGTGTGACACACATATAACTAGTTCTCATTGCCTCATTGGAAGTTTTCGGCTTTCTCTCTGGTGGCTCGCTTCAATTTTATAAAAATAATAACAAACTTTTTATAAACAATAAAAAGAATACTTGTCTGCGTATTTTGCGATGGCTGGACATTTAAATTAATCAATTACGAACGGATCTGTTCTCGCTATATATTATACATTGGAAATACGTTTACTGTTGTTGAACAACAATTCATTCCAACTGTTCCCTTTTTGGGAATATGTAGTGTTTTAATAAGTTAATTAAATGTGGAATTTAATAGATAATATTGGACAACCGTTCACCTCTAAAACAAACAAGTTCCAAAGTGACCTCCGGCATCCTTCCGCACAGATTAAGTGACAGTTATTGCGTGAATCCCCCCCCCCACTCCCCCCACAGCCCCACCTGCATTATCGCCGCGCCATATTGAAGTATTGGTACCTTCGAGAGTGCGATTTATCAAGATCATAACGCCTCTTACCGCTGAACCGTGACGTCATCAGAATTGATGCCTACATTTTGTGGACATAGCGCTGTTTACCATATTTTTACACGACTGCTGAAAAGATGGTTCAGATTTAGAAAGGACTAGTATTTTTGTTGTACTTTCAAGTCGTTTATTGAAATCTCGCCTTACTACGGTTTTCTCGACACGTAGACATCGCGGTCCCGGGCGAACATCTTTTATGTGTTTGGCTCAATCTAAAAAAGCACCTCTCGAAATGTCAAAAAGTGTATGCCGTTTATTTGATACTAATGTCCTGTCTCCTCTTCATTCAATTATTCCACGTACAAAATCAAACCTCCATAATGTGCATGGGCCCGCACGCGTCACCCAAATGTCAACAAAACACCGCAATGTCATGTGGCAGACACGCACTTGAACATTGTATTGAACGGAACTACTACTATTCTGTCAACTAAATATGACATATATATTTATGCCTACCGTGACACACGGAACCCTAGTGCGGCGGTCTAAGTGTGATAAATAAATAAATAAATCCATACACAGGAATGACATGAACCATTCGTAACTTATCATTTACCACAGTATAATATATAATAGATACAATCTGTCGTCAGTGCAATGTTCAAGTCGGAGAATAACTCTCTCGTGAGCGTCTCTTACAGCGGATTCTGCCCGCTCGCGCTGGACGCACTGGACGCTGGACGCGACGTTTTTCTGACTTTAAGCTACCGTACAGCCGGATTTAGTACCGTTAGTTCAGAGTGTAGGTGCTTCACTACTGTCTGTGGACAGATATCTGCGGTACATCGACTTCTGAGTCACTCTCGATGGAATCGGATATCATCAAACCGAAGATGTCTTTTTGGATTAGTTTGAACATTTCAGTAATATCTGACTTATTTAATACCTTCACGAACTGGTATGATATTGACACGAGCTGTCACTTTGACCTGTTATTATTATTATTATCCAACTTAGTTGCTTCCACATTGAAGTTGAGGAGTACTTTTAGGAGCTAACTGTGGTATTACTTTTATTTCGACGATATATAATGTGTCTCGAGCTATTTATTTATTAGACATATCTTCTTTTTCTTGTCCACACCGCCGTCTCACACCTTACATCATCTCTCCCTGTAAAGCAGGCTCACGCAGGAAAACGCTAGTCCATTAGAAACAAAAACGGTCGTAGCATACCTATAAAAACTTCAATACATTTTACCAGAAATTTAAAATAAACTTTACGTACTCGACCGAGAATAAAGTAGTTTCTAAAACAGAAACTGGTAAATTAAAACGATTTAATCGAGTCAAAACTGGCAACTCCGAGTGCGCGGTGAAACGTGATTTTAGTTTAGTTTTGACGCAGGTTTTAATAACAATTGTGAGTCCGAACTCCCGCCGACAACTGGGCCCGGCCGGGGGAGCCGCGAGGGGCGGGGGGCTTGTGGTCGAGCTTTACTACGGTACGGGCAAACACGGGGGAAATGTGGGCTTTAGTGTTCTAGTTAACGGGAGCTGATGGGTGACAGCCATGAGCTCAGCCCAGGGTCGCTCGCGACGGCTGCGCGGGTTCGTAACTAGCTTGAAGTGAAAAGAAACTGAATGTTCCCAGGTCTAAATGAAACTTGTGTGCAGAGTCCGCAGTCATCGACGAAACGTCTGGAACACAAGTTTCATGTACACCACGGCCGACAGCCGCGCCACATGACACCAACACATACAACATATAATATTGACATATATCATTTCATCTTTTTCTAAAATTGAAATTACATTAATTACAACCCAATGTAATGCTTTCATGCGCACACGAATGATTACAAGTTTTATATAAATGGAAGCGCCGCCATTTCGCTTTAGTACGAAGATAATATTATTAAACCCAATTTGGAAAGTAAAGTCCGCGCGGGAACCAGCCGGAGAGACTATAATTACTGAGCAGAATAATTGGATTTCAGAAATCAAAACAAAACCCTTTTATTCTGTGATGAGAGATGCAATAGTTATTATTTAATTTACTAATTTGTAAAAAAAATGGGATTGTATCACAATCTTAAATTAATTTAAAAAAATGTTGGGCCATATTATTACCGCAGATGTGTTAATATGGCCGATGTGGTAACATGGCCGCTGGTTGCACACGGGGGCAGTTCGAGGCAGAAAAATAGCGCTTTCGTGGATTTCCAGACATTTCATTTCACATCCAATATCAAAATTAAATTGGTGGTACCTACTAGTGTAGTGAACATGTTCGCTCGGTCCAAAGGTAACTGTGACCTTCCTCGAGAACAGAGTCCCGGGAGTCCGGGGCCGCTCGGTGGCATGTTGTTAGTGACTCTCGAATCTGGTGTTTTCGTGTTAAAGTATATGTCGGCGCGACACCGTCAATTATTGTTCTATTAATCTGTAAACTTTCTATTCTAATGTTTTTAGCATAAATTTTGTGTTATAAAATGTTAGTATAATTTCTGAGTAAAATTATAATCCATAAGATTAATTTATTATTATTATAATTCATATGTGTGACTTCAGTTGAATCAAGATTTTGCGAGTACTTCGATATCGACTATTTTTCAATGCTCTGGATGTTTTAGCTTATCATAGTTTATTTGTAATAACTTTTTTATAATCAAGATTTGATTTGGAATCCATGACGGGGCTATTTGTAGTAAATATCACATTGCGAAAAATACACCAACGCCTCCTGCCGTCACTTTGAGGAACATCCTAATGATGGCGGCAGGCGTGCTCCGACAAGATTATTTGAGAATCATTCCGTTTCGGATTTTTGACCAGAAAACATGTGAGTGCGAACCCTTGCCATATTCACCGTAGATTCCAGGTGAAATCACCCTTTCCTTTATTTTCAAAGGAAAATAGTCCATTTCATGTACACGTGCTGCACGAAGACTCGCGAGTCTCGAGCAGGCGCTTCATGTACACGTGCTGCACGAAGACTCGCGGGTCTCGAGCAGGCGCTTCATGTACACGTGCTGCACGAAGACTCGCGAGTCTCGAGCAGGCGCTTCATGTACACGTGCTGCACGAAGACTCGCGGGTCTCGAGCAGGCGCTTCATGTACACGTGCTGCACGAAGACTCGCGAGTCTCGAGCAGGCGCTTCATGTACACGTGCTGCACGAAGACTCGCGGGTCTCGAGCAGGCGCTTCATGTACACGTGCTGCACGAAGACTCGCGAGTCTCGAGCAGGCGCTTCATGTACACGTGCTGCACGAAGACTCGCGGGTCTCGAGCAGGCGCTTCATGTACACGTGCTGCACGAAGACTCGCAGGTCTCGAGCAGGCGCTTCATGTACACGTGCTGCACGAAGACTCGCGGGTCTCGAGCAGGCGCTTCATGTACACGTGCTGCACGAAGACTCGCGGGTCTCGAGCAGGCGCTTCATGTACACGTGCTGCACGAAGACTCGCGGGTCTCGAGCAGGCGCTTCAAGCTATTAGCGGTGCGGTACAATATATGTCCGTGCCGTCAGTGCTCAAATATATAGTAGAGTATACATAAGTTCCGTTGTACTAATAACCCTCAAACGAAAGAACGTCGTAGAGAATCGAGAGTCTAGAGTAAACGTGAAACGACCTTTGCGTAATGAACACGGCTCGCGGAGGGCTCCAGCGCCGGCGGAGAGGCTGCCTCGGCGCGCCAGCCCACATCCCCACATCCCCACATCCCGATATTCATAAATATTTATGTGTTTCGAATGGCGAAAGGAAAATTGTAACGACTAATAAAAAATGTTATTTTTACGACGTTCGCGCCGAGTGTTGATTATTTCATGAAACGCACCCTGAAAAAACACGAGGAATACCGCGCCGCGACCTGCAGTCGCAGTCGCTGAGGTGTTGTTCCAGGATATACCGATGGTGGTGCTTCGATAACGTGAATATTCTTAGCGCGTAGCATGAAGTGCAACTTATAAAAATAAGTTAAAGTTGAATTTTACCGAAGAACATGTAAAAACGTCCAGGTCACTATGTTCAGTGTAAGTCTTTAGCGCGGGGTTCCGTACAGCTTTAGCGCGTGGTTCCGTACAGCTTTAGCGCGTGGTTCCGTACAGCTTTAGCGCGTGGTTCCGTACAGCTTTAGCGCGTGGTTCCGTACAGCTTTAGCGCGTGGTTCCGTACAGCTTTAGCGCGTGGTTCCGCACAGCTTTAGCGCATGGTTCCGTACAGCTTTAGCGCGTGGTTCCGTACAGCTTTAGCGCGTGGTTCCGTACAGCTTTAGCGCGTGGTTCCGCACAGCTTTAGCGCATGGTTCCGTACAGCTTTAGCGCGTGGTTCCGTACAGCTTTAGCGCGTGGTTCCGTACAGCTTTAGCGCGTGCTTCCGTACAGCTTTAGAAGCTATAAAATTACCTATAGCTATATTAATAAATTAACTGACGTGGTTTTGCCACATTGTGAATGTATAAAATACGGGAATTACTCACGTAATAAGGCAGAGGGTTCCATATTCTTTTCAAATATCTACACTTTAATTGTCATAAAAAATGATAATAATGAAACGAAATAAATTGAACATAAAATTTTATGTTTTCTGTATTTAACGAATGTTGCGTGTATGTTTGTTAAGACAGTGAACAGTCTGTTTTTTTCAGCACCGAGTCTTAACAAACTCGCACACGCACACATACACACCTGCGTATTCATATTAGTATGAGATCGTATACTTGTAGATAAACGTCACTGTTTCCCGTGTGAGTGACGTCGTTCGGAATGACGTGCGAGATGCGATTTATTAAAGTTATCAATCCAATGTACATTAATTATCCAATTATTTATATATATATATATATATATATATACGCAGGTGTGTATGTGTGCGTGTGCGAGTTCGTTTTTCGTTAAATACTTATATATATATATATTCTACATAGTTAAAGTCGATCGTCATAATTAAATACCCATCCCTGTAAATAGTTAATTGACGGTGGTTTGGGGTACTATGGCTTTACCTACTGGTGGCGTAGAGCGTAACAACAATCTAACTGGATACAATAATCTATCACCACGAGTGTAAATGATAACATGTCATAATATTATATTCCGTGTGAAGTGACGTAACCACCGTGTGTAGAGAATCGCTCAACTACAACTACACTACACTACGCTACACTACTACTATTGTGGTAGATCACAACAAAAAACGAATTTGCTTTACAGAATAAATATCTTTCAATTTGGCTAATGCTCATTCGTTTAGATGTATGTTAACAATAGCATTTGTTGTTCAATCTACTTACTAATCAATATTTCGCTAAATATCCCAGATATATACATGTTTACAAAAATGTAGCAAAAAATGGATCGTCTGGAAGCAACAGGACTGAGTTGTCGCATCGTGGGGCCAAACCTGGTAGCCGCTACCTTTTACCATTTGCAAGTTTGTAGCAAAAGGTGAAGTGCATAATAACTATATAATAAGTACGTAAAATAAATATATGATATAATAGATTATTATAATCTCTGTGGCTCCTGCTACAATACTAATCTGTGAGTATCGCTATACACTAGGAAGTAGCGGTTATCAGTGGAGATTACTTGTGATTTGGTTAAGGAAAAGATATCAGAAAATAAATGATTTGCTGAGTTACTATAATGGGTCGGTACTTTATTTTCCGAATCACTCGCATTTATCGTTTTTTTCTTGAATATAGATTGATATGTTAAAGTAGGTATCCACTACAGCATACGCTGATCACTTTATATTAATTAATTGAATATAATTTTGTAATTTATTCTTAATGGCATCTCGAATTATTGTTCACTATAATAATGATGAAATGAACCAATGGTCCAGTTCACCGGTAGGTACAAACATAAACAGTAACAAGTTCATAACAAGAGTTCATACAAACAAGTCATTATCGTGGGTAAATAATGTGACGTGTTACGAAAAAGGATTCAAACGGGACGTGACAGTGACGGGCGCATGCCGTGATTGGCAAACATCAGCGAGGCGGCTCCGTGCGCCGTGCTCCGTGCGCCGTGCTCCATGCGCCGTGCTCCGTGCGCCGTGCGCCGTGGAGCGACCTTCGAGGACGCGCCGTTCAAATGGATGTGGTGTGATGTCGACAGATGATCCTGGACGTGGGGCGATTGCCTAATTTGGCGCTCATTTGGGAGTTCTCTGGAGGTTTCTTCGCGTATTTATGATTCATAATGTGTGAGTGAAGTATGATGAGTGATGTATTGGGCTGTAATTGTGAGCTCTGTAGTGCACTAACATAAGGAGAGGCGTATTTCATTATAATAATGAAGCTAAAATGGACCGCCAATGAACAAAACTGGAATTGAGCGTTTATATGTTCACTATCGCCGTTACCTGGCGACGGGCGATTTGCTTCAGTTTTATTTTATAGCCTGTTCACGAGCTGTTAGAAGATTACAAATTGAAATTATAAATCATAATGAATTCGATTTAAGCATCAAGGAGAGATACTTCAAAAAGTTAAAACCCTTTCGCCGCGTCCCCAAATAAACTGAGCCGCCCTAAGGATGAGTGGCAAAAGGAATCTATTATAAAGTAAGTTATAATATAAAAATATACACTTAAAAAGAAAAAGTCTTTTCACCAAGTAGATAATGCATATGACGAGCGTTACTGAGTACGGGCAAGGCTTACCTTGCACCCTTACACCCTGGGTTTGTATAAAATAAAAAAAACACTTCAGTAAAATATTTATTTAGGAACCTATCCTTTATCGTCAGTCTTGAGGAATTATTTTATGTTTTATTAATAATAATTAGCAATAATGATGGTTCTGGGTGCTATCAGCTTGAGGACGGTTGCTGGCTCCCAGCAGTGGACGGCGCCAGCCACGAGCCCGCCATTACATCGATAAACCGTCCTTCGGTATTAATCGGCCGCGCGGACCGTCACCCCGCGTCACCCTCCTCTCTCCCCTGATAATATAAAATTGTACATACACTACGACCCAGTAGGTGCACTTTGGCGCACACTTCGGTTGGCAGTGGTACTCACACGTCGGGTGCCGGTGTGAGTGCTCACACCCCGCGCTACTCCCACTCACACCCCGCGCTGCCTTCGCATTAATGATCGTAGTCAACCTATTAAATATATTTACGAATATCAAGATTTGTTAACGAACAAATACACGACAATATATCGGTAGCACGGGAATGTCGTGTTATATTCACCAAAGGTAAACAGTTTGACGAACGTAACGGTGTCTCCCCGATAGTGGGTACCTAACCTATACACATTTATGTATGTATGTTTACCTATATACATTATGATTTTAGACTTAGTTTAGATCATAAGTTAAAGTAAAAAAATAAAAAAAAACCTTTAAAAAGTGTATTTCTTAATAAAAAAGATGCCAAGTTTATTGCACATCACGCTCGCGCGCGGTCGCGGTGCGGCGGCACGTAGCGGCACGCGGCGGCACGTAGCGGCACGCGGCGGCACGTAGCGGCACGCGGCGGCAGGACTTATCACCCTATCCGTTCTATCGGACGTTTAGGCGTCGAAGCCGTACCGAATAGACAATCTCGCAGTCCGAAAGGTACCTTGTCATGCCAACCTGAGGATATCATCCACAATATGTTTATGTTAGTATTTTACTTGTAAGGACCAGATGCGTGTACGACCCGATAAGAAATCCGCACTTTCTTTTGTGGAAAAATAACACCTACATTACACGCTACCTGTGACCGCATTATCATTGTCTTCGATTGCAAACTGACATTCGTGGTCTGGTGAGCTCTACCTTGATACCACCTTCGAAGACATCGTCGCAACCCAACTATGTACATATGTGTATACGCGTACTATATTATTAGCACTTGTACGAATAACATTTGTCCGAATGTTCCGCGGCATGGCCGCATGCACTTGGACTGCGCGTCGCGTCGCGTCGCGTCTGCGTAGACTGCGAACAGAACACGTTCCTTCACTGGCATATTTATATATTTGGTATACACATTCATTTGCATCAAGATTTCCCACTGGATCTGGTATGTACGTTCCCGCACTGCCCTACCATCGCCCGCCGCCACCAGCTCTTAACATCAGACCGGATGAAACCCCATAAACACCGCCCGCGCGTTGTTATGCGAAACCAATGTTTTAAAAATTGAACCGTTATCGGGCAAAAGCACTCATAGTGATGTTTAGGCTATACACGATATAATAGTACAATGCTGATACATGGAATTGTTTTATTGTTAAAGTGAATGTAAGCGGTGTAATACATCTGTTGTTATATTAGTTACAGCGCCGTAACTATATCTACACACAACTCGAAAACGTTCTGAACACCATATGAATGTAATAACGACTTACCTGTTCGGTTCGCTGTTGGTTTGGTCGGCAGCTCCTCACACAACGGGAGTGCTACTTTAACGCGCTAAATAAAGAAATAAAAAGGTTGCAATAGTATACTTGGCAGTAAATTCAAAATGTATATTTCGAAGATTTAAATGGATTAGGTTTTCGGCGGCCATGTTGCCTGCCGACGGTCCCGTGGCGCAGTGGTTTGTGTCATCGACATGACTTCTGTGTCACCGCGACCCTGGGTTCGAATCCCGGCAGGGGCAAACATTTGTGCGATGAGTGTAGATGTTTGTCCCGGGTCTTGGAAGTTTGTGTGGTGTGATTGTGTGTGTGTCCATGCATCCCGCGATACAGGAATCCTAGAGCGGGGGTCTGAGTGTGATTAATATAAAAATATAATGATTTTCTTTTTGTTTTAGAATCAGTGCGCTTTGTATGTGGTATATCTATCGTGACATTGTAATATTTATATTTTTAACCGACTTCTAAAAAGGAAAGGGTTTGTTACCTTAGAATTTTCGAGTGGGTGAACCGATTTAGATGATTCTTTTTTATTTTGAAGGCTGGCTGAAAAGTGTAACGTTGTAACGTCTACTTCGATCACTTCCTTCTTGAGGTTGAAGAAATCGATGAACATACACAATGATCCCGTGTGTGGCGAAGGTAACTGGAACGAGTGAAAAAAAAAACAAATAATGCAACCGACTTCAACACTCAAAAGTGTAAAATAACTTGTCGAAGTCGTTAACGCTTGTAGAATGTTACTTTATTTACATTTATCTGACGTATATTAGGCGAGTGGGTATCCCGGCCGGTTTCGTGACCTTCCCAGTCACTTTCACACAGAGAGCACGCGCTCTCGGCCGCGCCCGCGCATGCGCACTCTAGTTAAATCTAAATAATGTCGAATACTTACGAATCTTTCAACCGAATGTTACTTTGTCTAGGGCTACTGATCCTGGTCCGAATGTATATCCAGCCCAGGATCTCAGGAGATGAGTAGAATGTTACGCCGATAACCGAAGCAATGATCCCCCTGATGAATGAGCCACCTACGCCACTACTTTCATACCAAACGCATTCGTCGTCACTACAAACACACCACAAACAGAACAACCTAAATAAAGAATAGGAAGTGACAGAATAACAAACTATGGTTTATGACGTCACCTTATGTTTAGCTCCACATTCAATACATTGTCAATCGGCTCTAAACTGACGTATTTTCTGTGAAAGCCACCGATAAAACATTTTAAGCTATTGCATAGCTTCTATCGCGGGCCTTGAGCGTGGAGACCGAATCCAGAAATTCCGTAACGAAAATAACCTAGCACCCCTCACTCCGACCGGCACAGCGGTGATACTTTTTAGTTTTGCCTATCGCATCTATCGATGAATAGCAGAGCTTTTAATGACTTTTAAAATATCACGCTTGTCTGCTTAGTTTAGCAACTCGCCTCTAGGTGGCATTGGTTATATCGGCGTTACTGCATAAGTTATTAATATATTAATTGCATAAGTTGATAAAAAATGCTATGCAACAGCTTTACCGTGGCAGTCCCCGAGTGCCACGCGTCTATTTTTTATAATTAATTGGAGAACAGTTTTTCGCATTTATTTCGCGTTAGTCACAGGGCAGCGTATCTACTCGTGTTAGTCATTCACATTGTGAATGACTCACTCACCTTATACCAATAATAATCTCACCTTTCATTTATCGTATCACTATTATCGATATGAACAACGAGAACGAACATTCAACGGTTAGGGAAAGAGAATCGCTATGAAGCGATGCATCTTGTCTAGGCCCACTGGCCATGCGTTGATGTGGCTGTTATATTCATTTCAAAAATATTATTATAACGGACATTAATCGAAATAAACTGTACTCGAGTACAACGTCTCAGGAGTACTGTTACCGAGTCATGCGTCATCGCCGCGGACGGCGCGAGCACAATGCTTGTGCGCGCGCTCACCGGCAGCTCCATACGTGCCCCCGGGGAGCTCTCAGGGACAGAGCGGGTTCAATTAACGCGGCCCATTATATGAAACGAATGTTTTCACTTTCGAAACGTTGTTTGATACGAGTGAAAGCAAATGTATTACGTCGAAAGTGATAATTACCATTTCGCAAACGGCGAGGTATTTATACATTTACAAAGACTTAAAATAATTAAACGGAACTAGACGAGACTAAGGTAGTTCTGTATTTTTAGTTGAACTAATTGTTGATTCATTGTTTTTATACATCTTTTACTACCGACGACACTATCAAAGGTAACAATTCGATCAGTTATTTGATCAATTAAACTGTTATTACAACAAACACAGACATCTGTGATGAAAGCATAGTGTGTGATACTATTGGTGTTCTGTGGTCGATCTGCTGCGGCGTCGTTATCAGAGAAATGTAATGTTTTTAGCGCGTCGATAAAGCGCTGGTGCGCCCGCGCACGTCGAGCGTGACTACGTCATCGTCGTAGTTAGCGCCTCCAGTTCAATGTTGGATGTTCTCACCTACTTATGTTAAAATACAAGAAAACCTGTGAAATGAATGTTAGTTACAGACAAGGGTCCACTGCGTACCCAACATATACCATTGGGATCGCTTCGATAACGAGTTAGTAACAAACAACAACAAACACTGAACTCGGTGAGTCGTCAAACAATTCAACACTCACACTCGCAAACTCGCAACAAGGATCAGGCGAACAGCTTAAACTAATAGTTGCAACTCGAAGGCGATAATGTACCCATTACCTACGAGACTTACCCGCGGGCGGCGGGCGGTAGGTACCCACGAAGCCCCGCGGCGGGCAGTAGGTACCCACGCAGCCCCGCGGCGGGCGGGAGGTACCCACGCAGCGCTCCACAGACGTTAGTGGTAACGATCGAGAAACATTTCAATCATCTCTGCTGTCGGTCTTTCTTTAATCGTTAAGTGGTTTTCTTAATCTAACGTTTTCTAAAACCACCTATTGATAATATTTTTCAGGGTAGATATGAGATAGTGAACTGTACGTACACACGTGTAATGTATGAACGTAATTTGTATCCAAGTGCCAATAACATAATAAATAAAAATAAGCAATACTGTCTATACTCGTAAGTAGCGTAATGCTGTATGAGGCTGCATGAGGTTTTCCCGGGAATCGTTACCAGATAGTCTGGGTTCAAGCTGTAATATTATTTGCAGCATTACTGTACTGTAGCAAAGCTTATTCTTATAATATTATATTAGATATTAATTAAATTAAGTCGTTCTGAAACGGCTTTTATAATTTCGATGAAAATTTCACAGGAATAACTATTATTATACTAGTATTGTTTCTATCTCATGTTAAACAATATTTTTAATAACTTAATTATTGTGTAATTTGATTTAATTAAACGTCATTATAATACATACAGTGACCAGTTGGTGCAGTTGGTAGCACTCTGCTTTCTGTGCCGCTGGTCCCGGGTTCGATTCCCGGACAGGTCAAACATTTGTGTGTATGAACATGTCTGTTTGATTGTGTCTGGGTGTGTATATGTATATAAGTATGTATATCAGTCATCAGGTTCCCATAGTACAGGCTCTGCCTAGGGGATCTGAAGACCTTCTGTGAATGTTAATGAATAAATAAATAAATACAAGAACTTTTCTTAGTGTGGGTTCTGTATGTCATTTCTTATAGTAAACAAGTAACATAAGTAAATATGAACATTATTTCTTGTGTATGTTTCTAAAGCGATCCTTGTATTGTTTTGAAACAATAAACTTTTGTATTTGTATTCTTTTTATGTAAATAAATTAATGTAAAACCTTTGTTTTTTCTTATTTAAAATGTTAGGCTGCGCATATAAAATTGTGTATAATATGTATACAGTGTGTGATGTGTTCGCTCCAGACGCAACACACAACACATTTCGTGTCGTTCCAGACGAGCAGCGCGCGTGTGATTGCATTAATAGTGTAGGAACGTCATTTTCATTCTGGTATAGTTTCAAATATTTATCTCTAAAATGTTTACACACTGAAAACATTGTATATTTAAAGTTATATATTGTAAAATTTGTTTACATAGACAAAGCTAATACATTTTTTCAAGCTATTAAAATTTGTTTTTATAATCAATGAACTTTTTATTTCACTATACTTTAACGTGACCGTTACAGAACTCTTATTGTTATTGTGAAGTTAGTAGCGGTTAGTAGAGCTCACACACATAAACGACACGAAACACGACACACACACCGACAAACCTTCCGCGTCGGAAAACATCCGCTGGTATATCTCGTCACAATCTGCAGAAAGATAACACTCGTTACTGACTATTTCACACAATTATAAACATAATAATTCCGGTAATAGAGTTTTGATCGAGTTAGCAAACTTAGTCGGAACCGCCCGACTCGCTCCGAATGCTTCCGCCGGCCATTACACACGTGCGGCGCGGAAACAGTCACTTCATTAATCCGAATCACTTTCATTATAATTCCAACGTACGAATGAGAAATACGAGCACACATACATGTATCGCTCGAAGCGCAGATAATTACGAAGGTTGTTAACTCCACCGAAACCTTTCCTACCCTTTCACTCTCATAGAGCATGTGAAAACTCAAGTCACTCTGCCAAGCAACACTTTACAATTGTAGAAAACTGTTATTTGTACGTGGTCAGTTCAGAGCGCTCCAGAGGCAGCTTAAACAGTGGCGCGTGAGCGTACATGCAGCTCGAGTGTAATTTGTCGAGGTGCATACAGTCGGGCGCTCCGCCAAGTGTCCGAACGAATTCTGTCGACCGATAACTGTCCGACCGTTCCGAAGCGTTCGAGGCGTCCGGGATGCAGGACTGCACCCCGGCAGTAGGAAGCGGTTCGGGCGCCGTACTAGTAATGACAACATAAGAGCGCCGCAGTCGGGAGGTACGTAGCGAGCGGGCCTTAGTCGCCCGCGCCGTGGGCCGACCCGGGTTATCGGCCCCGGACAAAGGAGGAGGTATTGTCTGAGAGCGAGAAACATTTTTCCAATAAATTTACGACTTTTATGGGCCCTTCCGCTATGTCTCTACTAATTGAAATGCAAATTATCTTTTAGTTGATTCATTTTTATTGAAAATGCTTCATTGCTGTTCGTTACGTCATTTGAAGTTGGTGCATTACACTAAAATGAATAAGTTAAATTCAAATTCGAATTCATTTTATTGTCAGACAACTACAGTTCATTATAAATTATCACAAAAAATTAAATTAAGTAAAACATTGTCAAGTAAATTAAGATAACATTAAACATGAAGATATAATAAAATAATTAAATAAACAATTGTCAAATTAAAATTTACACATTAGCAATTTCGAACAGAATTGTAAACACTTGTGGCTGTTTAGTGTCCCAATACTAAAACCTGAAAAGTTGGTAAAAGTCACCAATATTTCAAAGCTACTCGTAACAAACCTATTACTTTCACTGCCTTAAATTATTATCGAGTTGCATCATTGACTTCGAAACTTTAAACTCTAGCATTTTACTGTAAATATAATATGTACATGTTCGTATAGCTATAAGTTGTTTTCTAACTGCGCGCTTGTTATATTGAGAGATGTTTAATTCAAAATGGGAAACCATGATATGAGACAGCTATTTATTGGCCTCCATATGTAAGCTATTTATTTATGAGCGTCACGTATCTCCTGTACGCTGTGCCCTACAGGCTTTTATTCTAAATGTGAATTACGATAGATGCCCTCGATAGAAATAGGTTTTAAGCGAGCTATAAAAATATAATACTCTTAAGAACCATAAAAATAAACTGTTGTTATTCAAAAGTAATAACTGCGTAGAGCCGAGCACTTTACGGCCGAATGCTGAGTTTCTGAACCCACTTCCCTCCGTCAAACACCGAAACCAATTAGAGCCGTTAAACGTTATCGCGCCGAACAATTTTAATCAAAATTTGTAAATAAATTCCCGATTTCACTGAGCCGTAAAGAGCATTATATTGTATTCACGTTACGATAAATGGTCGCGCGCGGGCGCGGGTCGGCCCCGACACGGGCGCGGGCGCGGGTCGGCCCCGACACTGGCGCGGGCGCGGGTCGGCCCCGACACGCGCGCGGGCGCGGGTCGGCCCCGACACTGGCGCGGGCGCGGGTCGGCCCCGACACGGGCGCGGGCGCGGGTCGGCCCCGACACGGGCGCGGGCGCGGGTCGGCCCCGACACGGGCGCGGGCGCGGGTCGGCCCCGACACGGGCGCGGGCGCGGGTCGGCCCCGACACGGGCGCGGGCGCGGGTCGGCCCCGACACGGGCGCGGGCGCGGGTCGGCCCCGACACGGGCGCGGGCGCGGGTCGGCCCCGACACGCCCGCGGGCGCGGGTCGGCCCCGACACGCCCGCGCCGTTCACACAGAGACAGCCAGATGGGCTTGTCCACTAACCGCCCGCCGAGCACTGCGACCGGCCCGACGCGGACGGTCCCCTTTCTATTGGAAACTACGTTTTAATGAGCTTAATGTAATAGGTGTCGCTAATGATTCGTGAGTTCAATCGATGGGTTCACTGGGAATATGCCAACTTTAACACTGCGACCCGTTTCAGTTCGCTCCGCATATTTCAGTTTCAGTCCGTGCCTACACTGAGCGTCGCTGGCGGCAAATTCGTGTGAATGGTTTCGGATTCCAATCGGTTCATTTGTCATCGTCATGAATATTATATCCAAGATGAGTTCTCGGAGAGACTATAGCCTTATTACGTGGCATGATCCTAGTATACTTCTTATGATTTCTTCACATCACATTTTTAGACTTATTTTTTGTTATACTGCAGAAATTGGGAGCGTTGTAATGTCCAAAGGCTTGTATGTCTATAAACAGGTTCGACAGGCAACCCTTCTCAGCGGCGCTCGGCACCACAACCTGGTTCGTAGGCTCATTCGGCCAGTCGATGCTACAGCTCTGTCAGCACCGGTTATATAAGACAGTGGCATCGAGTGCAACCGACGCTTTTAAATGAGAGAGTTCGACTACCACCAATCAATCTCTAATTTGATCTAAACCCTTTTTTGACGTTTAAGCTTTCAGTGTTACCATTCTCATATAAAAATATTATTAATATTATGTTTTATACAATATACCAATATACAAGGGAACACGTACCAGAAAATGGGCAGTAGCGCTTTCTGAGGATAAAAAATCATACTGCGCTCGCCAGTCCGCCTGCCAAACGTGACGAGTATTGGCATATCCCCCCTATATGGGGGAGGGGTTTGTCCAGCAGTCGACGTCCTATGGCTGAGATGAGATAAATACCAACTTCATTTTTAAATTAAAGTAACTTTCTTTGATTATTCACAAACATCATATTTTTTGTGATAAACATGACAGCATCTCCAGTGTACAGCGCCGCGCCGGCCCCACAGCGCCCAGGTCGCATCGCCAGCGCCCAGGTCGCGTCGCGTCGCGCATTAATGCTCAGCACGCGTCGCTGCCCAATAAATATGTTAAAACGTTTCGTGATTCTACTGTCGCTCGCGACACATCCCCGACAATGGATTTTTATATAAAGTGATGTTCGCGGAGGGACGAGTGTGTCGAGAGGGGCCTTTCAACAATGTGTCCCTCTGTGATAAGGTCTAATATGGCTGCGGCGGTTGTGATAAGGTCTAATATGGCTGCGGCGGTTGTGATAAGGTCTAATATGGCTGCGGCGGTTGTGATAAGGTCTAATATGGCTGCGGCGGTTGTGATAAGGTCTAATATGGCTGCGGCGGTTGTGATAAGGTCTAATATGGCTGCGGCGGTTGGGATCCACTCGATATCCGTATCCCATATTTTTTCTACACATTCAACTTATGTTCAATCGGAAGAATCTATTCTTCTAACAGTATATAAACATTTATAGTTACATACGTACCTCCAACCGAACAAAGTGCGACATAAACTTTTGCTACTTATAGTTTCGGTAATAATAGCCGGCCGCCTGCCTGATCCTTTATTGACAATGTTGCTGCTAAGTTTACCGAACCTTTTTAGTTAATACATGAATTAACCTTTCGGCTGCCAGTTGAGTACAACAATCTATCGGCACAAACGTGACTCTATGACTTAAGACGGTAAAGAGCAGTAGTGCGTGGACCGTGCTTCAACTGTACGCTGATCCTTCGGCGTATTCGCTCCAGCTCCGAGTCGCCTTCTACGAGAGCAGGCATACAATACTGAGAATTGTCCATGAGCTTAACGTAACTTGACTGTTTTTCATATTGTGATGCGACAGAAACTGGGATGACATATTTATATCAATCTGTATAATAGAAGTCAACATACGTTATTATTCTTTGAATAATTATGAGGTCGCTGACGTTCGGCCGTCACCAATTCCTTTGAGATATTTTCAGCAAAACTGGCTCAAAGCTGCTTCGACTGGCGCTTGGTATATAACATGGTTCTATGGTTCGTTGGCTTCAGACTGGTTACTACGAGAACAGAAAAGGGATTTTGCTAATTGATTGCATCAACTAGAGTTCTTAGTTATGACGTATAAAGTCATTATCTACAAAACTGTTATGGGCTCTAAGGAAGGATTTTAATTTTCAAATGGTGTTAAATTTATTGAGAAATAGTAATCATGTTTTAATTACGCGAATGAGATTTGTTTTTTTTTGGTTTTTAATATGTGTGTCAGAACTACGTGCTCCAGCATTACTACTTACCATTACACGATAAGATGGTCTTACGTTCCTCTACAATTTTTTAAATAATTATAGAATCTTATAAATAAAACTGACCCGATAGTTTTTTTTAAAATCAAATGAACTGACATCTAATGACTTGAAGTATTTTGACTACTCAAATTCACATTTATATAAATAAAAGATAGAGATACCTGAATTCAACTTGCTAAAATATTGATACGCAACTTATTCTATGTTATTTATTTCGCATGAACATTGCTTGCTAATTTTGAGTTAGCTTGATGTTTTAAATAATTATTGTCAAACCATGTCTAGCTATCTATCTATATATATTTTCATTGGTCGCGTCACGCGTATCCTCCATTATTAACATTTTGCATCTTTCTCTATGCTCGCAGCCTCAATATATGATATATTAGTATCAGGTCAAGTGACTTCCCTTGCATCTCCTAATTCTGCTTTCTTATCGCGTTCCCTATTCCATGACTCTAATCATACTAATATCTTTCACAACTCTCACATAAACTGCTGTTCTAATGTTATATTTATATCACCAAAGAGCAAAAACTAACTCTAATTTTTATGATAATATAGAATTGACAAATAAACAACAGCGTTGTCATTTAGTTATACAGTAACAGTTATTACATTCATCCCCACTCCCCCTTCATAGTAAATGATATATATAATGCTACTAATAACTTAACGAGTAAGTGCGTTTTCTTGTTCAATGGCGTCAATAACAATATCTGGATCCCCCCCTCTCCTCCTCGCCCCTCCCCCCCCCCCCCCCTCCCCAATCGCGCCATTCCACAACAAAACTCAAAACGTAATGGAAAGCAAATATTGTTCACATCGTTAATCCGAACGGGAATCATACGATACGTTACGATACGTTACAGACATACGACACGTACACGTATTAACGATAAACGTACCCACAGAACATGATCATGTTTGTGTTGGGCGCTAACGTAACAGCACATAAGGGCTCGTGTACCTACTATATAAGGTTAATGACCCATTATGTACTAACCGCGACGCATAAAACTACTTCACACTATTTGCCCTTACACAACATTACCTATATTATGTACTTGTGTCGTGGATTCAATGAAATCATAAAAAACAAGCATAACGACAACTCAGCTTTAGTTCAGATTGTTCACATTTTTCTCGTTCGGACCCTCGTGCAGGGTTAATGTAGCGCCCTGAAAGGCTGCAGCTTTTTCCATCCACGACTCAGGAAGTAATAAAACGAGGTCTTTATGTAAAGAAATAGTTCCAAGGAAAACGCCGACGACTCGTTAGGTGTTAGGAACAGGAGTTTAAAACAACCGTAAGACGAAGAATAGACAACAACTGTTCTTTTCTCTGAAGAATAATACATGTTTATGTTTCGCTATATTATTATTTAAGTTGGTTCTAACAAGTTAAGTGATAGCTTGTGTTTGTTTGTAGACTGAGTCTGTGCCCGCGGTGTGGCTATCATCGTGCTGTATGTGGCGGTGTGTCTATGTATACAAACCGAGTGATAAAGGGATTGTCCCGCCGCGCCCGCGCCGCGCCCGCGCCGCGCCGCGCGTCACGCTCTACTGTTCACCACGATTGTGATAAAATAAAATAATCCAATATACTAATACACAGGACATGTGTTCTGTGGTCATGCATGTATTCTACCAAAAATCGCCGCTTCCAGTTTAATTTTTAAAAACGCAAATGTTTTATGCTTTGTCAGGTGCGTTCTTGAAAGCGAGCACGAGCACGGAGCCCTTCGCACCGCGCCGCCGCGCGCCTGGCAAGTTCCTCGCTAGATGGTGCTAGTGTGCTAAAAATTGTTGTGTGTCACTCCTGGGTAAAGGTTTTTGGCGTTTCATGTTTTGAAGTATCAATCCTAGAGCCCTTCGCTTCCTCAGGATTCAATCCAAACACTCGCGCCAAAAATCAATGTTGCGCACACACACACACACACACATGTCAAACGAGTAACTATTATTATACCGTACACGTTTTGCCCGCTTCATAAAGAAGGCAACAATATAACTTTAGCCCTAATATAAACATATTTTGAATATTAGCGTTTGACCACTATGTCACTCGATGTTCAGTGACGATGTGGTCGAAGATGTTATCACGCTAAACCTGCAATGTTCACTGGTTCTCAAGAACTGCTGCCTCAACACACTATGTATTCGGTGATATCTAACTGGTCGTCATTCTTTGATCTCGTCTACGGAACCCTTAAGCTGCGTTTAGTGAACCGTCATTTCGTAAGTCTATGATCTCAACTCGAGAACTTGTGCCAGTTGTGCGAGTTATGTACCCTGCGCACTGCCACTTCGACTTGCCATTACACATACACTTGGTCACTGGTCAGATCTCTCCAATTCAGATTCTAATTCAAAGAGAAAGATCTAGATTATTGACGACCTATGAGTTCTAATAGGAAGGTACAAAGTCACTCCAGACTAAGGCTAAGTTTTATTTGTGTCCAAGTACCTAGTCTACAAACAAACGAGAACCAGCCGATGGTAATGATTATTCAAAGAACGTGGTCGTTGGGTTCCTGCAGTTGGTAACTAGGATGGACAGTGTTAGGGAGCGGCTCCAGTCGGCTGATGAGTCCGTGCTCCACGGAGCCCATACGACTCGCCGTTAATATTCATCGCCCAATGTATGAACCCCACTCGGCATCGACGTACCCTTGCCCACCCTGTTTTACTATATTCGAATAAAACAATACCTAACCTAAAAATAACACAGAATAAATATTGAAGGCCAGTAATCACATAATCATTATGCCTATATTATTACTTAACAAAAATGTATTATTGTATAGTTAATGCCGCAGGTCGGTTCGGAGTGTACGTCGTCAAAGTGATCCGTATTTTTATTTTATTATTTATTTATTAAGTAATTTATTGTATTAATTCTTCTCGAATGCTGTGACCTGGCGGCGAGTCGAGCTCTCGACTCAATGTCACTCCAGAAGTATATTTATATTTGGTCATTCTCGTGCGTGCTGACCTTTTTGGAGAAAAGGGACCGAGCAAACTATTATGTTTCATTCGTAAAATTCAATAAAAAAAGGTGCGTCAGTCGAAGGGACACGGCATCAATTTCTAGCATTTTATCTCCAGGACCAAACCAGACGGTCAGGTATTATCTCCAGGACCAAACCAGACGGTCAGGTATAATCGCATGTTAAATACTCGCTCATTGATAATATTTATTCCAGTACTGTTCATGACTACTATAGAGTATGGTTTATTGTTGTTAGTTTAAGTGGTGATTGTTTATGATATTCTGAAGGTATGCAGCATAAGAGTGCAGGCAGGCGGTGGTACTCACCGACGACGTGCAGCGTGACGAAGGAGGAGCGCACCGGCTGCGTGGAGACCTGGCACTCGTAGACGCCGGCGTCGCGCTGCTGCGCCCACTTGATGTGCAGCGTCCAGTCGTCGGTGTGCGCCGAGTGCGTCGCCTGGAACCGCTGGTCGCTGGTGTACGTGTACCCGCCCACGGTGAGGATGTGCAGGTCGCGGTGCCGGATCCACGACACCTGACCACAACACAAAACATACACTCAAACTTTCGGTCACCGCTTACAATATAATTCTAGAAAACGGTTTCGATCAACGCGCGCATTACTTCAGAAATAATAACATTATAGGTACATGATTTATACATAATCTAAATGAGATAGATATTATAGTATAAAATAGTAAATAGTAGTAAAATCATCAAGCTTCGCAGCCAAATGGTAACCCAGATGACAAATATGTGAGTGTGTCATTCAGAGAGCCCCACCTACATTTCATGATCTATCTTATGAGATTAGGTGAAGTTGTGTTTGAAACTTCATATAATTTAGTCTCATTATATGAAACAGTTTCATAAACTACTATTTTAAATTTATTTCGATATATTGTCTATAAAGATGTCATTCAAGTTCTGTTTAATGATTTTTTAGTTTTTATATTTCAATATGAGAACTACTATTGTAACATGGATGCTGTATTACAAGTTTAATTTACACACGTCATAACTTAGTTTAGATTTCAAATTAATCAGCTTTAACTATATCGATGTGCAGTGCAACACCTCATTCGCGGTCAGGCGAGTCAGGCGACTCAGGCGAGTCACAACAGTCACATAGTTTGAAAAAGAAGGTTTAGTTGAATTGATTCCTGTTGTGAAAGTCAGTACAAACGAGCGAAGAAATGTGAGTCAGTAACGTATGTAGATAGTATGCTTGTCCGTAGGGAGTCAGCGCGCGGTGACGTCACGCCTCTCACTCGGAGGTTACATAGAAGGATGTCGAACTCCTTTTTCTCAATTATAATTCCCGCCGGTCGTCGGGGACCGTCCCTCCTCTCGCATGCAGATGAGGCCGCGGGGATCCGCGGATGGATCTTTATTAGGCATTCATTGTATTCGGCGCGGGTGCGCGCCGCGCCCTTTGATTATACTCGCGTGCGCGCCTGTTTCACTCGGGAGGCTTTGTTTTGTCTCATAATCAAAATTATATGAAACATATTCGGACTAAATCATAGCTTTTTAATAATAAAACCTGTTCCTGGAAGAAAGTTGTCACACATATGGGCAGCGCACAACGCACATATCTCGAGGAGTGATGGCTAGAGGCAGAACTGAAATACTCTCTTTTCACAGGCTTCGCGATAGGGTGACGTATAATATATATATTGATAAAATTTGATCCTGAAAAAATACATTTTGAAAATGTAAATAGAAAAGAATCCAAATAAAGAAGTAAGACGACATCATACTTTTTCAGAGTAAGAAAAACAAAAGAACTCCACTAAACCACGACAAGAACTCTTTGTTGTATGAATGTCTAAAAATAATAAAGGTAAACAAAACAAGAGAGTTTCCGTGCACACCTTCTCTCGTAAACTCCCTTTCTAATGATCCGGGACGCGGTGCACACGACTGAGAGGAGCCGGCGCATGCAGTGTGTGTGTGTGCGGGTAGGTATTGTTATCAATATTATCGGCGCAATCGTCGTAAACACCCGGATTAGTATGCGGGTGGCGGGCGGCGTCAGGCGCGGGCCGCTCGCATGCGAATTATTAAGGCATAGAACTTGTACCGAATAGGTACCTGGGTACGTTTGAAATATTTAGGATAACAGGTATCAGACGCTAGTATTTTGACCTATTTATACTAATCTAGCTGCGGCGCGTGGATGCACTCGCGTGACAGACAGATGTCATCTCACACTAAATGATGGTCTCTTCTCTTTGACCAGCGATGCAAATGCGTGTCATTAACTCATATAGATAAAACATTGCATATAACATTTTATTAGTGGTGGGCATTACTTTTTTTAACAACAAATGACCATTTGGTTCATAGACGGATACAGGGAGAGTCATCTTCTCACACATCACATTTTTCAATGTAAAAGTGTTTCCCAAACCGACTTAATTATCTATATTATCTGTTACTTGTTTTTATAATTTATTTGATCAAAACCGCAGCCTCGTGCCGTAGGATAGAGTGTTAGTTAACTCAGTTTCGAGTTGAGCTGGAGTGGTAGCTGGCGAGCGTTGCACACGACACAAGGTGATGACTCTGTCGTCATAAATGACGTCATATACGAGCAATGACATGGACACTAAACCCTGAGTAGCTAAATCATAAATATAACAAGAAATATGGAATTTTCAGATCAGAATCAGAAATAATCTATTGATAATGTATCTACCCTACTATTAGAAGTCACAAATAAAATAATAATAATGCTTATATACATTTACAGTATACAAATTGCTAGACTTGCAGATTGTGGCTTCCTTCCTGAACTCTCCAACACTTCGGCGGCGAGCAAACAAATAAACATACTTAAAATGGAAAAGTTGTACGATCCCTCAGAACTACCCATCACCCATTCTAGGCATTTAACATTTGAAAGTTTGTAATTGTCGTCGGGACGCTTAATCCACGGAATATTCACAGAGTGTCGGCCAAAATTAATGTACGTTTTCTTGGTAAAGACCATCTCGATTGAAAATAAAAATATGAATTTACCAACTGGATCTCCTTTGAATATGTCAATTGTAATAAGCGTGAACAAGAAGATCGACGGGATTTCTGTCATTGAATTAGGCCCGAGCTTTTAATGTTACCAGAATTACGTGGTATATATATAGTCCTCATCGGTTTCGATGACGGCGACCCGTGACACCTGTCACCTTCGAGCTTGAGCCCCGATGTGGCTGGCCAGACCAGATTTAGTTTTAAATATCCGATCACATGTTTTGCAATGTGGTACCTACTACACGGAGTACTTAATTAGTAGAACACGCGGCGGGTGCTTGAGCGAATCGTTAACCTCCTTGGGATACCTACTGTATGTTGATGTGCAACGATCAACACTTATTGGTTTTAAAGTCTGTTAGAGCAGGACACCTTAAATACCACAGTGAGCCATAACCAATCGTTACTTTTAATTTTAGCTTTGGTGGCAGAAAATTGAGATGAATCAATAGGTGTTACACATTGATTCATCTCAACTACACGAGTTAGGTACAGAATATAAATTATTTTACAACACGCGAAGTTGTCCGACAACAACCGCACATGTACCTACCGACTGCGACAGCTGCGCGCGCGCTGCTCGCCGCGAACATGCTCATAGTTGTACATTCTAGCATCGTAAACCACAGCTATACGGTAACGTATCGAAACGGCATTCTATGTCTAGCGATATAACACCTTATCGTCACCAAATAAGAGCGTAGGCAAGAACTACATACTTCCTACTACTACTAGTAATAATTGAACAATGAAGACAATCGCATGAATGGTAGTATCTATTTGCACCTGCGATGTAACGGCTTCTCGCACGACGGTACAAGTCGGTATCAACACACATTGTGAGCTGGCGGAGACAAAAGCCGATACCTCTCCGGTTGATGAGGCAGCAAGTGTAGCGACGCGGATAACGTTCGTGTAATCGAATTATTTTTCGATATTCGTATTCGCACAACGAGCACTTATAGAAAAGGTTCCGATTGTGCCCAAACGCGCCTCCGCGCCGCGCGCCCGGGGGACTGTTCTTGGTCCTGCCAGGGGCGCGGGCGGGGCTTCTGCGGAGTCATGCGGAAGGAGCTACGAGATGAGGGTTAACTAAACTGTATCAGAACACCAATCAGATTGTCACAAACTTACAGCTCTGGGATAAGTCCTATACGACAGCGTTTTCGATTGTGATTTTTATCTATCTCTATTATTCATTCTCCGCCGCGCGGTTTACAAACCTCTCGTCATTACTCCGCCGAGTTGTCCATCAGATGGACGTTCTCGGCTGCGCTTTCCACTCTTGCCAGTTCGTGGTCTCCACTCGACTAGTTTCTGACAAAATCGGTCATCAGTTCTCCGTGTATGTATCTTGGACACCGCTGCCATTCAACTCAGTTGTGTCATTAAGCTATGTCGGGGACGCCCACTCTTCTACGGATATCTTCATTTGTCATTCGATCTCGCGGAGAAGTCCCGAGCAGAGCTCTCTCCGTTGCCCGCATATGCCCGCATGACCTTACGGTCGCTGGCGGAGGCACATCACACTAATACTAAAACGCGATGAAACGGCTGAATCGATTTGCATGGAATGTGGAATGAAGATAGAGGAATAAACTTAGGCTATTTTTAATCCTGGAAAAAGTATAGTTTACGTTGGATAATTGAGGTGGCGGAAAAACGCGTAGACCACGCGGTTGAAACCGCGGGGCGCAGGTAGTGTCATCGTATAGTAAGAAGATTTAAATGTAACTTTAACTTTTATAATGAATGGGTCAATGTTTAACATCCTGGTACCCAATAAAATAAAAATAAAAGTTCAACACATGTCATCGTTAAGTCACATTTTTTTCGCACGTATATAAATATATGACACTTATAAGTTTTAAAATGTATCATAATACATTAAATAATTAAGTATAACATATACAAACAAGTAGATACTCATGTTCCTAACATTTCTCAGTTTCTTTGAATCAGTGGGTGTCATCTACAGCGATGTGTTCGACATCATATTTATTTGAAAAGATGTGAAGTTTTCAAATAATTGCGTTGCTGCGATATTGGTGTTTAGATAAAAATGTTATCTAAACACCAATATCGCAGCATTCCTGGCGAGTCCAAGTATTTCTATATAAATAACTCTACGTCATCAAACGGATATTCGATCTCGTGATCCTCTCTTCTCAATAATACGCTCTCAGAGCATCGTTCAGGATCATGAGATATTGGTATTGTTTTATTTTTATATTGTTGTGCGTACACCGACGCTATTACAGTATAACAGACATCGAGGTGCGGTGAGGAATGGCCCCGGGTATTTCCCCTTTGTCACGGCTAAGACGCCGAAAGCAGATATCACATTTTGTATGAGTGTGAGATTTTAGCTGTTCTTTATTTCAAACACCGTCAGCCGCGTCTCAGCTCAGCGGTCAGGGCGCCATCTCCACCCGTTTCTTTCGTTCGGTGAGCGCTTCCTCTCTCCTATAGCAAGAGACTGCGACGTCAGTTCGTCGACAACCGCGGTGTAAAGCTCATCGACGATGGCTCTCTCGCTGGTCGAGGCAACACTTCAATGGTTACAGTACAGACGTAAGGTTGCTAGTCGCTCGGATACATTCGTGGAGCTATATAATTGCATTGTCTGTACTTATTCACACAAGTGAAACTTCCCCTCAGAGGAAGCAGTAGTGCGCGATCTATCAGGCTGGCCGATTGCCGGCGTCGCTGGTCATCGGATAGACCACCCGAATGAGCAATGCGATCGCGCCTCCGTTGGAACTGTCGGTTCGTCCGTCACGCGTACGAACTGTGAATGTCACCGGGGACCGCTCTGAGGTTACGCCTCAACAATAAACCCCATGTAAGCTCTACTGCCCGAGAATGTCATGAGAATGTGAGGTATGCAACTATGTAACACGTGTGTCTAGTGAGGTACATATCGTGTGTGTGTATTATATATCTCACATAATGCTTGTATATCTCTGTACGCGACGCCCACTCTGAATACTGAGCGATCGCAGTGCACGCGTGCTAGTGTAGTAGAAGCAATGGAGCAGCGCGCCGCGCGCCCTCGACACATGGTGTAGACTGACCTCTAGCGGCGATAATAAAACCAAACATTCATCTGTTTCGCAGTGAGCCCTAAAATTCGTTTGTATATTTCATGTAAAAATGTTTGTATTTGTTTTTTCATTTAAATCTTGCATTATTCGCATTTCGTGTAAATGTAATTAAAGATTGATTCGGCGACTTAGATTAATGCCAATAAGTTAAATGATTGACAATGAATATTGTTTTCTTTTTATTTTGTTATATTTTTCCCGGTGTTTCGTGAAATCTTCCACATCTTAACTCGGCCTTTACAAAAATGACCGTCTCGCGTAACCCTCCTACCGATATATCATTCATTCAACAGTAACATATAATTTGATTTGCTTCGCACTCATTTATTTATTTATTTATCACATTTGATGGACGTCCAAAGACAATGTGTTTGTTATTGATTTACATAACAATAATACTGTTTGATAATAAACGCATGGTTTGATTGCGTGAAAAAAATAAAAGTAATAAACTTTTATTTTTTTCACGCAATCAAACCCCCATCCCCTACCACTATTACGATACCTGCTATGTATTCACGTCGACGTGTCGATCAAAACCTTAGGCCGTAGATTCTAGAACTGTTCTTGTGACCATTAAAAATGTGGACAAATCACGAAATAACAAAAATAAAATAAAGATATTGCGTACTTATTTAAAACCAACTTTGATTTATGAAATGAAGTTCATATTTTTTTTTGTACAAATGAGTTCATACAACGTTGTGTTCATCTCTTAAGTAAGACACAAATACTGATGCGCAGCTATAGTACTAGAACTATATTATAATTACTACTTACTAAGTAGTATTATACTGGCTCCTGAAACACAGTTATTCTAGTTCAGGAGCCTATGGACTCAAGAAATGGAATGTAATATTTAAGTCAATAAAATATTTTGTATTTGTATTTTTTGTATTTAGTATTACACTAAACTACATTCTATCCTATCATTATATCTATATCTATATATATGAAGATACTGTAATAGATTTTTATATGACCAGCAAAAATTATAATAATGTATTTTATTATTAACACACTTGTGTTCGACAGCAGCGCCATCTGCTGTTGTAACGGTGTGTTTAGACGCGGTCCGAGATGTCGACAGCAGCGCCATCTGCTGTTGTAACGGTGTGTTTAGACGCGGTCCGAGATGTCGACAGCAGCGCCATCTGCTGTTGTAACGGTGTGTTTAGACGCGGTCCGAGATGTCGACAGCAGCGCCATCTGCTGTTGTAACGGTGTGTTTAGACGCGGTCCGAGATGTCGACAGCAGCGCCATCTGCTGTTGTAACGGTGTGTTTAGACGCGGTCCGAGATGTCGACAGCAGCGCCATCTGCTGTTGTAACGGTGTGTTTAGACGCGGTCCGAGATGTCGACAGCAGCGCCATCTGCTGTTGTAACGGTGTGTTTAGACGCGGTCCGAGATGTCGACAGCAGCGCCATCTGCTGTTGTAACGGTGTGTTTAGACGCGGTCCGAGATCTAACCGTAGACATATCGATACAACCGTCACATGTTATTGTATCTAAAATAGTATTTGCCTAACATATATAAATAATGAATATACACCAAACAAGTTTTAGAGTTTATTTATGTAATTATAACAAAACCATTTGTTCTACATTTAAGTTAAATCTCAAACCCCATCAATCCGGGCGCGTCGGGATCACTTCTCAGCAGTTGGTTTCTCGTGCATAATTAATTAGTCAGCGTTAATAAATCAACAATAGCTTGAGTCGACATCTCTCGGAGTTCATTAATTCATGTTCCAGAAAATTGTGAACGAGCCGGCTCGAGTTCAACTCTTCAAAATGGATTTATTAAAGCTCATTGCTGAGCCTCGCCGTTATTATCGCGCTTCGAGTACGGCGACCAACAGTAAGCTGTCGACAGCCTCGCGCGCTGCGTGCTTTTATTGAATACATATCAATGTATTCAATAAAAAGTTACCTCTAAGCGTAAAAACCACATTTGCTGCATTTTGGCAGTAACGATAAAAATGCAATTTAATTGTAAGAATTATTTTGTTTGCAGTGGTAATACGGTGAATTGGTTTAGATTTGTAAATAAGTTGATAATAAGTATGTATCTTAGGACATTATGTGTGCTATCATTAATAGCTAAAAGTTAATTTGATATTTTTCATCTCGTAACAAATTAAAGCTTTTGTTGTGATCTAATAGTTATAACTCATTCATTTAAATGTTCTGTTTGTAACATAAACTTATATTTATTTAAGTTTCTAACAGTAAACCAGACAAATGTTGCGTGAGATTAACTAAACATAAACAAACACTGCAAGCTTCATAATAATTAACTGTAAGAGAGAGTAACTTCTCTAATGAATAATAATTTTGAATCAAAAACTTAAACTTGAAATTTGAGTGTGAACAATTATAAATTAAAAACAAAACACGGAGACTTAAATTGAATCTTACATTAAATTTGTACAGTAGGTATATTAATAATATAAGTCAATTCTTTGTTGTAGACATAAGTGGACGAGAAGGGGGTAATGTGGCCCCCCACTTGACATCACATACTTGTGGGTGTTTACAGGCAAAGAGGGCGAACTACACCTTTTCAAGGTTAATAAGCAGCCTTTGTGTCATTCCAGGATAGAAGCGTTCCAAACTTCATGCAAATCCGTTTAGCTGTTCCAGCGTAAAGGAGTAGCAAACAATCAAACGGCAAACCAACTTTCGCCCTTTATAATATTGTGGGATGTGAATGTGACAGATGACCTACTGACGGGTTAACAACAATTACTCATCACATTATTATAAATTGAAATTTCCTTTCTGCTGGTGTGAGCCGCGGACGAAGCGCGTTTGTTCGCGTTGTTATCGCGATACATTTTAATAGAGGAAAAGTAAGATAGCTCGAAGATATTTTTTCACTAATAAACTAGTGAATTGAATCACATTATATGTAGTAAACAAAGTAAAAAGACTAAAATCGTCTATTTAGCAAATGGCCAAGTCCTAAATGTGAGAGACTGTGAAAGATTGACAGCAAAAGTATGAGGCAGGTGGGCAGTACGTCAGTTGAAACGAGGTTTGTTGGAGAGGTAGTTTCGGTAAGTCGGCGGGCGCCCCTCGAGGCCCGCAGCTCTACCGGGATCAAGCCGGAGCCCGCGTGAGGACGGACCCTGAACCGTTAAATCTCCGAGACAGGGGAGCGTTTACTACATTCGTCCATCTGTAGTGGTATACACACTCACACATACACGTCTAATTCTAGCTTGCACTTGGTATTTAGTTATTTGGACAAGAAGGAATGAAACTAGTTTTAAGTATAATTAGTCTATAGTGCCTATATAGCATAAAACTAATATGTACTACGTTGTACGTAGTACATATTAGTTCTATGCACAAAGGTAATAACGAATAACCGTCAGTTAATCTAAAGTAAAATATACAAAGTGTCAATTATCCTTCAATGTAACATATCAGGCTCCTATACCCATCTCTCTCTCTCTCTCTCTCCCATGCTGAGTCAACTAAAGCTGACTCTACTCTCAACAGTCTTACAATAATTACTATTATAAGATGTATTTTAAAACTAAATATTAATTACTTTGTTACTTTCACATTGCTCCTCCACTTATTTATCAACATTTAGTTAGTATCCGTCACGTGTGCTTTACTCTACTATAATATATTGTAATTCTCTAAACGGTACGGCTCATTATATAGCGTATAGCTTTCTATCAAACATATCTTCATTTAACTAAATGTAACGCACAAACATATGTACACACAAACGGCGAACAACACTATATATGATCTATGTCATGACAACGTACTAGTGAACTACATATGAGGGGCTGGATCCCTTCCCGATCAGTTACAGTCCGCTGACAGTGACATTCTAAATCAAATAAAACAATTACTTAAACGTCAACGTATTAACTGGGAGTGTTCTCCGACAGAAGCAAGTACAGACGAGTGAGTGTACCGCCCGCACGTTCTCGATCGGGAACCAACAACCTATCACGTATAATGCAGGGCCGCACGCTGTGGGAATTGTACGATATTGACATCTGCAGCGCAGCATCTAATGGACAACAATGCGCAATGTTCGCCTCATCACCAGCCCCATGATGACAACCTGAACGCTGCGGGAGACGAGCTGAGCGAGCGCCTCGACATGGAGCACGGGGCTCCCGCCATGTGGGATATAGATTCGATCGATGGCGTTTCAGCAAATGTTCTTATAGCGAAAAGCCTCGACCAAACATGTTAAGAGACTTTGGTTAAACGGTTGGATCAAGAGTTATGGTACAAATTACACCACTAGATTCAGTTTCGATGAAAATGTTTTTTAATAATACAAAAGGCAGTGTCGCCGAAACGCGACGTTTCAGCGTACCAACCAGCGTTCACGCGTGGTTTGTACGTTTCCAACATTTTGTCTAAAACCTTAACGAACGGGTTAACTTGTTAACGGGAAACTCTATCCACTCTGAGGCAAAAAATATTTTGTGATTACTATCATAGCCCTCACACGAACAGTCAAATTGAAACTGTATACTATCATAACAGTCAAAGTTAATATAATACTTAGTTTCAGATCGTTAACTCTAGTAACGTTATAGATGCAATAGCTCTTATCGAGTGTCGTTAAGGCTGGATATGGCATAGCTCGTGCGGCAGTTCCCCACTCAGGACGGAGTGTGAGAGGGGGCGCGCGGACCTCGGGCCGGCGCACTCACGGAGTGTGTGGAGCTGGTCTAGACGCGACTACTTATTTCAATTTTATGCTAAACGATTTGAAATTGGAATTTATATATTAGGTTCAAGTAAAAGCTCTCAAATCTTTATGCGTATTTTATCGTACACGCTTACATTTACAGGGTCGAGAACGGAGTACTATCTCAAAAAATACATACATCAGATATAACTCTATTTCATCCAAATGATAAAGCATTACTAGCCACGGGCGTGTACGTAATGTTATACAACCATTACACTGTTACGGGGAAGCTCTCGTACACAGCGAGGCTCGCCGATGGGCTGGATATTATTGACGAGCTCAATTTTGGGCTTTCCGATAGTCAGAAAAACAACGTGATGCCTTGTGATGGAACACTTAGAACCGACGCCCGCCCCTGCCCCCTATCCTGGACCCTGCGATAGCTAGGTGACCGCATCAATTCGGTTAACCATGTATCCCGTATTACACACTTTCCATACAAATATTTATAACATTCCTTAGATAATATATATTATAATGATAAAAGTACATATAAGAATATTCCATTGAATTTACGATATATGAGTCGATTAAACAGTTCTAAATATAAATGAATGAATAAGAGTCGATTAGTTATCGATCATTTTAAACTTGAGAGTGCATCAGTTGATAATCGAACGTACTGGCGTCTGCTCGTCTGAGCACGGAAGCGCTCAGTGTAAAAGCTAGTCTCCGTCACCTACCTCTGTGGCAACGTTGTTATAAATGTCGTATAAAATTAATAAAAATTAGCAAGAGGAAATGAGTTCCGCGCTCCTAACTTACTCGTACAGTAATAAATGTGGGTATTTAATATAGAGGCCGGCGCCGGCGCCCCGCCCTTCGCACACACAGGCGCGGGCGCGGGCTGTAGCGCGCCAACTGTTCGCCGGGCGGGGGCGCGGGCGCGGGCTGTAGCGCGCCAACTGTTCGCCGGGCGGGGGCGCGGACGCGGGCGCGGGCGCTAGCGGGGATCTCGAGCGATAGGTTCCCGCGCGCCGCTATTGTTCTAACTGTTCTATTTAGCGATATAGTAGCAGCTTCCGCAGCTCCGGCGCTCGCTCAGTCCTGGTGTGGCGTCGCGTGGACGGATCGTACTGTCGTCTGTTTAACACGAGACGACGTACACTGATGTAGTTATCCATGTTAGATCGATGTTGAGTATCGCAGTGACTATTATCAATTAACCCAGACAACAAGAGTTATAAAAAAAAATTGATGACAGAACCATTCGCAAAAGTATAATATTTTGATGACATGTCGAAGCCGCTACCACCGACGAGAGTCCATCGACGGTGTGTATATTTTAGAGTTTATCAACTTGTTCGGCGGGCCCGATGTACGCGGGCCCGATGTATGCGGGCCCGATGTATGCGGGCCCGATGTACGCGGGCCCGATGTACGCGGGCCCGATGTATGCGGGCCCGATGTACGCGAGCCCGATGTATGCGGGCCCGATGTATGCGGGCCCGATGTATGCGGGCCCGATGTATGCGGGCCCGATGTACGCGGGCCCGCATACATCGGGCGTATATTTTAGAGTTTATCAACTTGTTCGGCGGGCCCGATGTACGCGGGCCCGATGTATGCGGGCCCGATGTATGCGGGCCCGATGTACGCGGGCCCGATGTACGCGGGCCCGATGTATGCGGGCCCGATGTACGCGGGCCCGATGTATGCGGGCCCGATGTATGCGGGCCCGATGTACGCGGGCCCGATGTATGCGGGCCCGCGTACATCGGGCCCGCATACATCGGGCCCGCAACCCGGTAACCTGATGACTGATATATATACTTATATACATATACACACCCAGACACAGGTCAAACAGACATGTACATGCACACAAATGTTTGACCTGTCCGGGAATCGAACCCGGGACCAGCGGCTCAGAAGGCAGAGTGCTACCAACTGCGCCAACCGGCCAGTCCCATATCAACTCACTTTTAAGCGCTAAAAAACCTACATCCTATTACAGTTTGATGTAAGTAGTAACTAATATAATATTTCTTACAAACGTTCAACTGTTTGAACGTAAGCTCCGCCTAGCATGATGTTAATGCAATAAACCATAAAAACTCCTAAAATGACTTACGAAACTTAATCAGTCAATTGGCTAGTTGTCATATCCTCGAATATCGGTCGCTGAGAGCCATTCCGACTTGATCCTTGTCCTGTGTGTGTGGGGGGGGGAGAGGCGACCATAACCGGTGACGTCACTGTTCTGTTACCCGTGCGCGCGGACGGTGACGTGTCGCGTGTCTAGTTTGTGTCGCGCTCACGACCCGCCGACACGCGCCGTGATAACTATCTCCGGAAACAACATAGGGAAGTCGTTAACATTATAATATTAAACTTATACTAGACTCGTCACATTTATTTATTTACGTATTAATTACGTTAAACTAAATATTATATTTATATTAATAATATTGTCACAAGTTTATATCTAATACGAGATAGTGATCAAACGCTACATCTATAAAATATAAGGAACAGGTTGTCAGGAATTGCACGTGCATTGAACATATAGTTGTAGGTGACGTATTATGGCGATGGCGCGGGAGACACTCGCTGCATCTCCCGCGCGAGCTCGCGGGAAAACAAACCTTATTTACGAGGCGTCACTTCGCTGTTGATTTGTCCTTTTGTTTCTCACTCCTATTCGTAATACTTTTGTTCTTTCGGATCCTAACTGTCAAAAACAAGCATCGCGCCGGCCGGCAAGAGCTCGAACTTTTGTGAAAAATTCAAATTAGTTTAGTGTCCCGCGGAGCACCCCCCCGGGGAGGGGGAGTAAACGACCTTGTTAGTCCGTGACGGACACAAAGAAAGAGAACTTTGTCGTTTACCGTCTTACTATTTTGTTTATCAAGATGTCAGCGCATACTTCTGTAGACTCATGAGCACCTTCTCGAGAGGGGCTCAGTCGAAGGTCACCACAATATTATTCAGTAGATGAAATGCAACTAAATCTTTGTATTTCATATCGACCACAGACAAGTGGGAAACTACAAGATTATGACACCGATTGCGGCGAACGTACTCCATCATTCCAAGGTCGGCCGTGGCTGCGTTGTGATTGGTGATTGTATAAAACATAACTTTGATTTGGCAACACTGCACTACATCGCTTGCTCTCTCTCATCTGAACCATCATACAAGTAACGTGTCGATTAAACTCAAATAATAAAATTACAGTGTTTTTATCCAATCCATTCAAATACACCCATAATAGGTGTACTAAACATGGTGCCGAAAACTTTAGTCTAATTAATCTCTCAATAAAAAGTGTTATTTCGCTTACATAAATCGCAAAGTGTGTTCACGTACTTGCCGGATTATACATACACGTGGTGGCCATTTTGCGGCGGGCCGGTCGCACACGAGCAAGTCTGTTCTCATTACGCTGCATGATCACGCATCTCCGAAAACAAATGCACTACGAGACGAAACCCCGCGCGCTGGTTGGACTACGAAGGAAGTAGCAGTGAATACTCGAGCGTGTACTCAATGAGAACGCACTGATTATAATCACATTACTAAGTTTGTGCGACATTGTGAGGTTATTACAAGGGGCTATCTGCAGTGATTTTTCATTCGAACAAGGTTAATTTATACAAAGAATTCATCGGTCGTATTGCAGTGGATTCGGAGTACGATTCGTGCACGGAGGAGTCGCCGATAAAGCCGAAAATGACTGAAGAAATACGCAAACTCATTGCGGCGCGTGGGCATTGCAAGGCTTCTTTCACCCGGCTAGAGAAATATCTAGCGGAGAATACGCAGTTTACGACCGAGGATTTATTGGTGCGCAAACAAAATCTAAAGGAAACATACAGCAAGTTCCAAGAAATCTCCTTAGGCCTCGACTTAGCAAATGAAGCCGACAGAAATGAAGATGACAGGGCTGAGAACATATACCTATCGTTATTAGCCTCATTGGAACGTCACATTAACAACTTACATCAGTCGAATAACCAAAATGATACACAGTGCTCACAGGCGAAACTTCCCAGCCTGGATATACCAACATTCGATGGCAAGGACATAGCTTGCTACAAGCCCTTCATAGAGATGTTCCAGGCTGTAGTACACAATGACACAAGAATTTCCAGGGTTCAAAAAATATGCTTTTTGAAAAAGTATTTAAAGGGAGAGCCATTACAACTTATAGATAATCTGCCAATCATTGGTAAGTCATATGATGATGCTTTAGAATTTTTAAATAAGAGATATGATAACCCTGCCTTATTGATAAACAGTCATGTGTCCACTTTGCTTGATATTTCCCACATAAAGCGTGGTACTGCTCCGCAGCTGCGAGACTTTGTTGCCAACGTTAGACAGCATATCACAGCATTAAAGAATCTTGAGCAACCAGTGATCCAGTGGAATGCCATACTATCATGCATTTTGTTGCGCAAGCTAGACTCATTGACTGTGCGTCTGTTTCACTCCGAGAGGGACACAACTGAGGTGGTAACCATCGATGAATTACTGCAATATTTGGAGAAAAGAGCTTCCTCGCTAGAGGCCAGCCCCACTGCTGCTGAGAAAACCCAAGGAAAATCTACAGTTAATCTATCTGTGGTAAATAAAGGTGTAGTGTCTAAATGTGCTATGTGCTCTCAAAACCATAAACTGTTCAAATGCTCTATATTCTGTGATCTAACACCACAAAAAAGAAGTGAATTTGCATCTAAACATAAGTTATGTCGCATCTGTCTTGCATCTCATACACAACAGTGTCGATATAAGTTCAAATGCTCTGTTTGTAAATCTAATTTGCATAACACATTGTTACATCAACAGCACTTTGAAGATAGACCGGAAGCAAAGGAAAATGAGGGTATAAACACATCTACATCACGGGTAAGCTTACATGTTTCTCAGCCCCTGACTGACAGTGTTATACTTCCAACTGCCAAAGTTTTAGTGACCGGAGCCAACAACAAACAATTCACTGTTAGAGCTCTATTGGACAGTGGTAGCCAGACCTCATTCTGCACCACAGCTTTGGCTAATCAGTTAGGATTACCTCTTTTTGATTTGCATAAAAATGTCTCCACATTAGGTAATATTTGCAGTAAGACCACTAACAAGGGCATCACAGTACAGTGTGAATCACTTATTAATCAGTTCAAATTTAATGTTACTTGTTCAGTAATAGCCAAAATCACGTCAAGTATCCCACAGAAGCAAATTGATATAAGTAGATTCATATTTCCAAGGCATGTCAATTTAGCTGACAAAGAATTTCACATTCCAAGTGAAATATCATTATTACTAGGTTGTGATGTATTCTTCAAAATCATTACAGATGGAAAGATAGAGGGTGACCCAGCAGATCCTATTTTATTGAACACTCGGCTGGGATACATCATCTCCTCGAATGGATCTTCCACATCCAATGCAGCCATCGCCATGCATACAGTCACAACTCCTGATCTTGATCATTGTGTGCGTCAATTTTGGGAGGCAGAAAAGGTACCGGATTTTTATCACGAGTCTCTACCAGAGCATGAGTATAGCGAAATGGTATTTAATAATTCAGTCTCTTTACAAAATAATACATTTGAGGTCAAATATCCGCTCAAGGTTGAATTGCAGGACATTGACCCATCCAATTCATTTGCAATCGCTTTGCAAAGATTATACAATTTAGAGAAACGATTTCTAAAAGATCCAGATTATTTTAATTTATACAAAGGATTTATAAATGAGTATATCACTTTAGGTCATGCAAGGTCAATTGATTTGAAAAATTGTGATCCTAAAGATGAACCATTATATTTCTTACCTCATCATGGGGTCCTTCGACTTGATAAACCTACCAACAAGTTAAGGGTAGTATTTGATGGCAGTGCTAAGAATAGAGGTGGCTTATGTCTCAACGATTTAATGTGCAATGGAAATGTTGTCCAGCGCTCGCTGTTTGACATATTACTATTGTTTAGAACTTATAAATATACAATACAATGCGACTTTCGTCACATGTATAGAATGATACAAGTACATCCAGATCATAGGTGCCTACAAAATATTTTATGGAGGGAGAATGGTATTCTTAATGTCCTGCAATTGCAAACTTTAACCTATGGCATGACTAGCTCTGCCTATTTAGCAACTAGATGTCTTATTGAGTTGGCCAAACGGTATGAAGCTCAGTACCCATTAGCTAGTTCTGCCATTTATAACAACTCCTATGTTGATGATATACAAGCAGGAAGTGACACACTGAAAGGTGCCATGCAACTTAAAAATGAGCTCATATCTCTACTTGGTTGCGCAGGTTTTAAATTACACAAATGGGTTGCCAACAGCCCAGATTTACTTAATGACATACCACAAATTGCTACCGGTACCTTATGCAAGGATCTTGATCAGGACATGTCTGTAGTTAAGATTTTAGGCATGGTGTATGATTCGGAGAGTGATGTATTTCAGTTGAGTGGTCGAAACATAACTCCCACTACTGTGGCAACGAAAAGGAGTGTCCTCAGCTCTGTCAGTCGTTTATTCGATCCAATGGGTTTTGCTGGACCAGTTACAATGAAGGCGAAGCTATTTTTGCAGGAATTGTGGCATAATAATTTAGAATGGGATACACCGCTACCTTGCGAGTTGAAAAACCTTTGGAATAGTTTTTATGCGAATTTGGTAGATATGCCAGCCATAATCATTCCACGATATTTACAAACTACAAGTGGCAGTGAAGTTTCACTCATTGGCTATTGTGATGCTGCAGCAGGCGGTTATGGATGTTGTTGCTACATAAAGGTAAAAAATGGTAATAAATATAGCACTCACTTGCTTTGCTCTCGGTCTCGGCTCAATAGTGTAAATTCTAAGTTAACTATTCCAAAATTGGAATTGAATGGTTCGTTATTATTGGCAAGAACAGTTGCCCATATAGCAAAGCTTTTAAAAATTGATACTGTTCATCTGTTTTGTGATTCAAAGATTGTCCTTAGCTGGTTGAATTCATCCCCTGTGAAGGTCCCTGCTTACATAGGTAACCGTGTTAGAGAAATTTCCAAGCTTACCAGCAATTCCAATTGGCATTTCACATTAAATCCAGCTGATATTCTATCCCGAGGTGCGGATCCTAAGGATATTATTGACAATACACTATGGAAGCATGGTCCTGATTATTTGCAGGACAGTAATGATTATATCTTCTATTTATCTAACATTGAAGAGCCATTCCAGCAGTTAAGCATTTGTAAGCACGAAGTTGTTTGTCATATAGTACCAGAAAACAAAAATTGTTTACCAATTATAATTGAAAAATATTCAAGCTTACATAAGACTATATGTATCATGGCCTATGTCTTGCGTTTTATAAATAAGTGTAGAAAACTCAAAGTAAATTCATCAGTAATATCTGTACAGGAATTGAGAAAGGCTTTAATAATGGTCATAAAGATAGTTCAGAATCATTACTTTTGTGAAGAGCTGAAATGCATCTCTAAAAGTAAACCCATTGATACCTCTTTGAAGTCTTTGCATGCATTTCTAGATATTAATGGCATACTGCGTGTTGGAGGTAGGCTACATAATGCTGACATAGATTATTCAAAGAAATTTCCTATAATATTGCCCAAACATTGTCATATTACAAAACTAATAATTAGACAGGAGCATTTGTCTTTAATGCATGCTGGTTTAAAACATGTATTAAGTAGCCTGTCTCAGAGATACTATATAATTAACTCTGTTAGGGAAATTAAAGGTGTGATTCACAAATGTATTACATGCTGTAGACATAAGGCAGAAGCAGCTAAACAGCTGATGGGTTCATTGCCTAAACACCGTGTGAATCCTGCCCGGGTGTTCCAACGCGTGGGCATAGATTATTGTGGTGCCTTTGACATAAAACAGTCATCGAAACGCAATAGCATTGTTACCAAGGGTTATGTTGCATCAATTGTTTGTTTTGCCTCAAAGGCAGTGCACCTAGAAGTTATTTCTGATATGTCAGCGGATACATTCTTGGCTGCTTTTAAAAGGTTTGTGGCTAGGCGGGGTGCCCCCACAGACGTTTTTTGTGATAATGCAGGTACTTTTAAATCTGCAAACACACAGTTAATAGAGCTATACAAATTACATAATAGCCCCGAATTTCAAGAAAGGGTTCATAATTATGCACTTCAAAAGGGAATACAGTTTCATTTTATCCCAGCATACAGTCCTAACCATGGAGGCCTCTGGGAGGCTTCAATTAAATCAATAAAATTCCATTTAAAAAGAATTTCAAGTTTCAAAATATTTACATATGAACAATTCAATACAATAATGGCTGAAATAGAGAGTATATTAAATTCACGCCCATTGATAGCAAAAACATCACAAGATCCATCAGATTTCTCATGTTTGACACCAGGCCATTTCATTATTGGTTGTCCCTTAACAGCCATCCCTCAGCCTGATATAACTGATGTACTATCGAACAGGCTTCGGTTTTGGAAATGCTGTGAACAGGTCAGGCAACATTTCTGGAAGGTGTGGTCGAAAGACTACCTATCCACACTTAATGAGAGAACGAAATGGAGGAAGGTATTACCTAATCTTAAGGAAGGTACAGTCGTTTTATTAATAGAAACCAACACTCCACCCCTTCATTGGCCTTTGGGCAGGGTCACAAAAGTGTTTTGTGGCAATGACAACAATGTGAGAGTTGTGGAAATCCAAACAGCAAATGGTAAATTGCACACTCGAGCTGTATCAAAAATTGTAGTTCTACCAGTAGAATAATCATTTAATTGAATTAATTTAATCATTTTTCAACTTTAGTATCAGCTCAACTAAAACCTATGTATAATATAAACATTACATTGAAAGCAATGCAAAGCTTATTGTTAAGCAAATGTGTAAGAAACTAGTAAGTTCATAACGTTAAAGTTAAATGTAAGGAGAATGTGGTGTAAAAAGGTAAAACAGCAATTGTTTAGATTAGTTACTTTTATATTAACCAACATTTATATACCTATTAATTATTTAATATAAGCTTAAATCAAATTATCTTTATAATTGCTACTTAAGAATCTAATAATGTATTTACTTACCTTACAGTGCAGTGCTACTCAACTTCTATCTTATATTTATTTAGAATTCATATAACAGCCAAAGTAAAAGGCTAAAACCGTGTAATTGTTATTTTTGGCCCCCTCAGATATGTATAAAACATAACTTTGATTTGGCAACACTGCACTACATCGCTTGCTCTCTCTCATCTGAACCATCATACAAGTAACGTGTCGATTAAACTCAAATAATAAAATTACAGTGTTTTTATCCAATCCATTCAAATACACCCATAATAGGTGTACTAAACAGTGATAGAGTAATCACTGTACAGATCCTAATGAGAAGTTGAGGCTCAACTTTCCTCTGAAACGCCACCGAGGTAAAAACGAGCTACTAGTTGCGTAGGGTGGTCACTGGTCACCGACACTAGCGATCATACAACCGATGCCTGACCGGTTTCAACGCACAACAATATTTGATTCCTTTCAAACGTTTAACTAAGTTCTCTGCTAAAAATGCTTACATGATTTGCGTTTAATATATTTCTCGTTATGTGTCAGTTGACGCCAATCCTCGACTATACGTAACTATAGTCTCAGTACGCGAGTGAGTTATGATTAGGTATTTCATCACCCAAATTTAATCAAACCACAGCCGCAACCCCAAATCGAATCAAACCTAATAAGCTTAACTGTGACATCTATTAAGGCTAGTTTACACTGTCGGTAAATTACGTGACCTGTTTCGGCGGGAGTCGCGTACCGGGGCCGGCGCCGGGGGGGTAGCAGTAACAAGTACTATTGCTACTATGTACTAGCTAGTACTCACACGGAATAGCCGAACGGAGGCTGGGATGGCTGGCCCATATGCGTCCTCACTCCACTGAAACATGCGTCAGTGCAAAAAATTTAGGTATTTTTTCTTTTAAACGAGTAAGAAGATTATTTTCTCATTAAATTTTAAATACGAGTAACTGTCGTATTCAACAAAAAGAAATGGTTTTCATTCTTAACTAATAAGTATATTTTAAGGTCCAATATATGAAACTAAGCATCGCGTGTCGCGTCTCAATGTTTATGATTAAGCTTGTGTTGTACATACTCGTATGTATCAATTGGCGCGAAAAACATGAACTCTCAAACGCGGCCGCGACAAAATGTTAGCTGTGCCTTGACTCATGACTGATTCTCGATCATCGCGGTGTCGCGCCCGGTCGTTGGGCTCACACTTAGGAAGAATGCAGCCATTTATTGGCTGCAATATGTTAAATTCTGTTTTATGTTCCTGATCTAATCGTGCATGGTGCCGTCACAGTTAAAAATGGAACTATTCAAAGGAGTCGATGGTGACATGTTCTTCGGGAGTGCGCCATCTTGGCTCGGCGCGGCGGATGTCCGACAGACCCGCTCTCTCTCACTGTTCCAAGGGACGGGAGCGGCGGGGGCGGGTGGCGCACACTCGGTATCGTATTTCATTTCTATAGGCGAGTCAAGTCCACAGATTTGCATTTATTTTCTTTTCATCACACGAGATTTTGGCCTTATACTTTTACACCCTTTCGCAACACGGGTGGCACCCGCAAATAAACCCGAGATTAATATTGGATCGAATATCAAACCTTGGGGCGCTCCCATATAACCACTCCTATGTGATACTTTACTGTTTAAGAAACGTGTTATGTGTACAAGTGAGGGTACTTTCATAAACAGATTCGTGTGAAGATGTCATCTGGCTAGCGATCGGGACGGTTGAGGAAGAGGTGACGAAGTTTTGTATTATTAAGTATATTTAGACTATCGGTCATCAACAACTAAATTGTCATTTCGGTTTTTGTGGACGACTAAGATTATTCCCTTTTGTTACCCACCTTAAATACTACGATTGTACACATTTCTGTATACAATACATATAAGACTGACATACTTACAAGCGATATAAGTAAGTGGCGTTATAAATCTTATACAATATATTATAATTATATTTATATATATATATATATATATATATATATATAAACATATATATATATATATATATATATATATATATATATATATATATATATATATATATATAAACCATTTATATAACCAGTTCCAGAGGTTTATCTCATAAACAAATTCATTCCATAATTAATAAGTGTGTAATAAACAGAGCAGCTATTTTGCTCAAAGCCTTTCTAAGTAGTTTGGTTTGGTCTGAGCAGCAAGTGTTGCCCCCCCACCCCCGCACGACGCGCGCCCTTCCAACTATTTGCATGAGATTCCTGACAGTGATTACGTCACTAATCACCCGCCCCCTCCCCCCAACCGCTCCCCCTCTGTCTTGTTTGGAAGGTATAATATTTATTATCGTGTCACTAATGGATACTAAGTCAGAACGCCGGTGATGAGTGGGATTTGTTTGATGTAAGTTATATTTTGAATGAATTTAACGTTTGTTTTAATGATTTATGTGAAGGCGATAACTTGAACCAAACATATTATAGTTTGAAGCACTCATGGAACCCATGTTTGTTTGGCAGTTAGCGAGCTCGCTAATTACTATTCTTTGCCATAGTTGGAAGGTTAACGAAACGGGTTTAGCACTTTTATTATTCTATTTTTAAGTGAATGGTGTAATAAGTAATTTTTATACATTTAGTACACGCAATTATTGTTAATGTTATCTACATTCCAACGTTACCAACATTTAAAAACACAAATTTAAGAATGGTAGCTGCGATAATAAATTCGAAGGTTTTTTGATAAAAGTGTTTCTTCAGTTTGCGTGCGCAGTTTTGTGTTATGTGCTGTTTTTATTTCGCATTAATGCATAGGTATACATGTTAATAATAATAAAAGTATATTTATATGATTAGTCTCACCTGTATCATATCGAAAACTCTACTTCACTGAGATGGTTGATAGCCTTTTCATTCACAGCGTAGTATGGCGATATATAAACAAGTGTTATTATAAAAACTAAAACTTTTATGAGTGGCGTCAGTATATTGTTACATTTCAACACTGAAACGGCTGAATCGACTTACATAAAATTTGGTACGAAAGTTTTTTTGATCCCGAAATAACCCATGGAGCTTATAAAAAAGAAATAACGGTTTTTTTAAAGATAATCGTTGTTCACGTGGATGGAAGGACGGGTCACGGCTAGTATTCTGAACGTGAGTAGATAAATGACAGTGTACACTACACGCTCGGTCGGGTGTGCTCCCATCCTTCCATCCAGGAGCTTTTCTATCGGACAGCGTCCATATTCACGGGCAGAGAAAGTGTGTTTCTGGATCAAATCGTCTACAAATCAAAATCATATTACTCTACGTCACTCCTAATTATATTTACGTCACTCCATCGTTCACACTCGACACTCGTATCGTGTTCGGCATTCTCAAAATATAACATAAAATATTTATTTATCACTTCTATACGTGCTCATTAAAATGTTCCATATATATTGTCATATGTAAAATTATATTATTTTGAACTCAAAGTGGCTTGTACTACTAGTAGTACAAGCCACTACAAGCTACTAGTAGTAACGCCCCGGTGTTTCACTCGTGTGGATTACGGTTTTCCCGCTACCTCAACTATCCCACGGGAACTATACTTTTTCCGAGATAAAAGTATCCTATGTGTTAATCCAGGGTTTAAGCTATCTCCTTACCAAATTTCATGGAAATCGGTGTAGCCGTTTGAGCGTAAATAGGTAACAAACATACACACACACACAAACTTTCGCATTTATACCATTAGTAGGATAAACTATTGTTGAAATGTTACAAATGTGCATGTGACTTGCGAGGGTTGTTTGAATGTTTGTTGGCTGCTGTTCTCATCTATTGCTCATACTGCGCAACGACCAAATTACCCTACTCTACATACTTACTTGCAGCCAATATACATATATATATAGATATAATGTACATTATTTTGGAGATCTTTAGTTCCGGCAGCATAGAGCGGCAAGTTTATTTTAAGGAACTCAAGGTCTCTATTTAACCATATAGTGATTCCATATTATCCATAAACAATGCCATATCAATCAATTCCTTTATAATTAGTTTAATCGACATTTAGGGCAAACAATAATTTTATTTTAAACTGTTTCATGTCATATATATTAAATATTCAAGTTTGATATCCTCATTACTTCAACACAAGGGTCTTAGACTCGGGCCGGCTCCACATCCCTCGATCGCGCCGTCCCCGTGTAGACACGGAGTCCCCGGATTTGCGGTGATTCTGTACTCAATATCGCCATCTACAATAAGGTAGATCTATTGTGGCTTTCACCGCCCGCGCCGGCTCGCTACGACACTATAACGTAGCACTGTGCGCTACGACGTAGCGGCGTAACGTCTAGGCCTCGTAGCGTCGTCCCAACGAACTCTCGTAGCGGGTTATTATCTTCACCGGAACGCAGGCGCCATTAATAATAATAATAATTGTGATTATTATATATCCCGTAATATTAATGTAACATTACGAAATATTTAATAATCACAAGCCCCGAGGGATTTATTTATTTAGCTGTTACCGACGCTCACAATGTTGAAGTTGGGAAAAAGACATAGCAGACATAGTTCTCCGCAGACATAGTTCCCGGAGAACAGGCGGCGCCGGGCGCGGTCGTCACTGCGCCGCACCGTTTTCCTAATCTCAACACTTTTGCATTTCCACTGCGCGGCTTACTGCTTTATCACAAGGCCGACATTTGCATGACAATGCTCTAATTTAATTTATGACGTCAAACGACACGGATCCCGGCTTTGTTGGTAAAAATGAGAAACCTTCCCCCCGTTGATCTCATCTCACTCTCGTAGAGACCGGAACAGCGCCTGAGGATACGATTCATCATGGAGCTAAGGAAGCTAACACTGAGGGAAACCGTATACACCTAGTGCTAACTATTTATTTCAGCAACTCTAAAGTGTAAGGACAAAGACATTATTAATTATGGGCCTCTTGTCATTAGTTTTAGTAGTGTTGTCGTTATAAATATCACATCCCGAAAACAAGTATTATACTTGATCATACGATGATTCGCATGCTTGTCCGTAGACACAGCTCGAAGCATTTCCGAATGAACGCAGGAGAACACAAGGCGATGACCAACAGTGGACATTCCAAGAGAGAGATACTTAAACGTCATTAACATTATTTAGTAAAAAGAATAGTAATTCTCGGCCGTAACAAACTTCTGAATCTTCTTCTGAACTTCCGAATTCATATATGTATACCAAAAACCCACTGTGTACACAAACACACACACAGTGCACAATATACAAAAACAATACCACCCCTACTCACCCGAAGGTGAGCGATAATACATACTAATGTGTTTTATATTTGTTGTTTCAAATTATTCATCGCGGATCCAAATTTATATCAATATTATATAGTCTTTTATAAAAAAAGTGTGATTCGCACTCGTACACCAAAGATTCCGGGCGAACCCGTAGGTACAAGTTTAAAATGAATAACAATATTATTACTATTTTGAAATATATTTTTTGGCATATGATGCAACCAAATTTTTTTGGGTGCAATTTTAATGTTCAATTCCCATGAACGAGCGCTGAGTAAATATGTAATAAATGAGAACGATACAACCACATGCCCAAGGTAGTGGAACCAGTCGTTCCACTGCCGTTCAGGCGGCCAAACAGACCGCTTGTTACATTCAGCCGCAGAAAATATGAAGGTTAATCATAAAAACAAGAGATTAATCACCTGTTTGGTTGAGTTGGCCTTATCTTGGATCAGATGGCGGCGGCGGGGCGGTGTGCGGTTGGTGGGAGGTGGTGACTTGGGAAACTTGTTGGGAAAGTGGAGCGGTCAGGAAACCATCGGGTCTCGTTGTTGTTCTTTAATTGTTGTTTATTGCGCTCATTTCTGGATCTCACTGAAATATGAGCCGATTATATTTCACAATTTTATTAGTTCAGTTGGATTTAGGTTAATTCATTTTACTTTTGGAACTCTCGCGGTCAATTTTTTTTTGTGTTGTGTATTTCTTACGCCATTTTCGCTAAATGACACCACAAAAGCAAATTTAAATTATTAAGCAGTATTAGTTAGCATAACAGTACCTTTTAATCGTCGCAAGACCATCGCTCAAACGGGATATCGTTCGCTAGCTAAGTTACTTGAGAATACATTTAAGCAGAAAAGATTACAAAAATATATTCTCTACTTATAGTCAAAAAGCTCACAGAAGCAGTTGCTACTGTTAATGATGACTTGTTTCGCATATCAGAGTGGCGTAAAGTCTATGGCTCAAAGGTGAATCCAGCAAAGACACAAGTCATAATTATGGGTAGCTCTCGTACTGTGTCGAAAAGTGATTGGGATCTTCTGCCTCGAGTCGTTTTTGACGGAGTTACGATACCTCACAGCGATACCTCACAGCGATACCTCACAGCGATACCTCACAGCGATACCTCACAGCGATACCTCACAGCGATACCTCACAGCGATACTGTCAACAATCTGGGAGTCATTTTCGAACAATGTGTAACATGGAAGCCGCAATTAGAAGTAATCAGTCGTAAGATGTTTGCCGCTGCGGGATCATTAACACGACTTCGTAGTTTTCTGCCAATCGCAGCTAAAGTAGCGCTAGCACAGTCCCCCCTTCTCCCTATTCTCGATTACGCTGACGCCTGCTATCTAGAGCTCACAGAGGAACAGCTTCATAAGCTTGAGCGACTTCAAAACGTTTCTATACGACCAAATATGACCATGTTTCTGAATTTCGCACCAAGCTCAAGTGGCTCCCCGTTCGTCGACGCCGGGATACTCATATCCTTTCGCTGCTGTACAATATACTCTTCAACCCGTTTACCCCAAAATATCTCAGAGAACGTTTCACTTTTCTTATCGCTACTGATAGTTCACAAAGGTTATCGAAGAACTTGCTGCTGAGAACTCCTTTGCATGGCACTACTTTCTACAACAAATCGTTTACTGTCCAAGCAGTTATGCTGTGGAACGCTTTGCCAACAGAAATAAAAAACGTGCAATCGTTAATATTGTTCAAGGAACGTGTTAAAGATTTATATCTGTCCTGCTAAAAAGTTATACTATTCTGTCGTTATTATTTTAGTCAGTGTTACATCATTTATTACAATTTATAGAAAATATATTTATTATATGTGAATATTGATAATATACATGTGTAGATATTATTTATATGTATTGTGTGTATATATATATACTTTTTATAGCACAGTTATGAAGATTAAATATGTATATATATTATTATTTTTAATTATAATTTTTACCATTTATGAACTCCGCCTTCCTATCGCGTTTTCCTCTCCATCCAAAGGTTGTCTGGAAGAGATCGCTAATAACGATAAGACCGCCTGTTGTTACACATCGCTATTTAATGTAATCTGTTTCATTTTATTATTTTAAAATGTGTTCAATAAAGTGTATCTGTCTATCTATAGTCAAACAGATGCACTACACCTATCGTCTGCTCCTTTCTCCGTTTCTGTCCATACAAAGGTTGCCTGGAAGAAATCGCTACAAGCGATAAGGCCGCCCATTATCGTATCAAGTATTACAATTTAAGTTTAGCTTTAAGTATGATATGTTATTTGGTATTGATAATAAAGAGTTTTTCGATTCTATTATATTTTATTATATCGGTCATAGTCAATAAACGAATTAAAATCATTATTTATATTAAATCACAAAACTTATGACTTAGCAAGCTAAATATTACAAAATGTATACAACAATGACTAAAACATAATCCATACATGAAACGATGAAGAAGCCTCACGGCCGCTCCGGCCGGGCGCTGCCGGAGCCCTCCCGCCGGCCGGAGCCCTCCCGCCGGCCGGAGCCCTCCCGCCGGCCGGAGCCCTCCCGCCGGCCGGAGCCCTCCCGCCGGCCGGAGCCCTCCCGCCGGCCGGAGCCCTCCCGCCGGCCGGAGCCCTCCCGCCGGCCGGAGCCCTCCCGCCGGCCGGAGCCCTCCCGCCGGCCGGAGCCCTCCCGCCGGCCGGAGCCCTCCCGCCGGCCGGGGCCCTCCCGCCGGCCGGGGCCCTCCCGCCGGCCGGAGCCCTCCCGCCGGCCGGAGCCCTCCCGCCGGCCGGAGCCCTCCCGCCGGCCGGAGCCCTCCCGCCGGCCGGGGCCCTCCCGCCGGCCGGAGCCCTCCCGCCGGCCGGAGCCCTCCCGCCGGCCGGAGCCCTCCCGCCGGCCGGGGCCCTCCCGCCGGCCGGAGCCCTCCCGCCGGCCGGGGCCCTCCCGCCGGCCGGAGCCCTCCCGCCGGCCGGAGCCCTCCCGCCGGCCGGGGCCCTCCCGCCGGCCGGAGCCCTCCCGCCGGCCGGAGCACTTGTTATCGGCCGGCGCACCGCTAGCCATAAGCTTTGGTAGGAGTCGATCATCTATCTATCTACCTGAAGCTGAGGTTGTGCTCACATACATTACGGTCACCCCAAAAGCCCTATATTCTTAGAACACCACAAACGCTTCTCGGAATGGTAATAGCGTATTGTCTAACTAAGGGACAAAAGCAAAATCGTTTTTGAACTTATTCGTGTATAAAATGGATTCGACAGCGAACCAATTATTATATAATATTATATTACATTACGGAAGTATGTCGTTACTGGTTCTTATAGGCTTCTATACAATACAATACTAACTATTGATCCTTGAGTTAATTGGCATTTTGGCTCGCTTTGGATTTCAAGTTATTAGTTTCAAGAATTCAAGATATTGTATCTGAAGTTTGATTCGCAGACTGTTCAATTTCAAACTCGCACAACAACTTTAAACTCACATGATCGTGATATAAATTAAATACTCTTTAAAAATCAAATCAAATTGTATAAACAAGGTTAATGTGCCGTGGTGGTACTGGCCTAGAATAGTACTCCCGCATCTCTTCCCGCGGGTGCCGTAAGAGTCGGCTAAGGGATCACGTACTAGAAGGTGGGCGCCATCTGAGGATTAGAAATCATACTGCGCTCACCAACCCGCCTGCCAAGCTTGGCGAGTATTGGTGAATCCCCCCTATATGGGGAGGCATATGTCCAGCAGTGGACGTCCTATGGCTGCGATGAATGAAAAAAGATTATGTCATTTAATTTAAACTTTGTAAAGGTTACCGTCCTCACTCTATATTAACTATGCACTCTTTATGCACTGAAAAAAAAAAAACCACAAATAGTACACTCGGTAGACATAAATAATAAACAAAAAAGCCGAGCCTGAAAGACCGCCATCCCATGATTAAAAAAAAACAAAACTGCTGTAGTTATTTCGTAATTTTTATGTTTAACATTTTAGATCGCTTAATTTGTACCTTTAACTAATTATAAAAAATGTGACATGCGCGTGTTTATTATTCAGAAATGCGGAGTACAAAAGAACGAAAGAAACTTTAAAATATAAGATCACAGCACTTGTTGTGTTGTTCAATCGAACCACCTTAAAATATGCGAAATAAAATAGTTTTTATAAATATAGATAGTTAAAATTAGTATGTTGTAACCAAAACCCTAAAATAATACCTTAATGATAAAATGCGGGTAGTTTTAAGTAAAATAAGTTACCACGTCATTTGATCCCAACTCAAACTACCCGCAATTGAATAGAACTCTGCTATATATATATATATATATATATATACAGCCAGCGTTGTCAGGAGTAAAACGAAATTAAATGTAGACGGAATTTAAATAAAAGCATTTTTAATAAATATAACTTTAGCTGAAATTATTTAATTTGTTTGGGCGATAAAGATAATTACTGCCACTTACTAATTAAAGAAACGTAAATTAATTCATAACTCTTAAAATAAGTAACTAGCTCTATAATAATCTCTAAACTCCTATCGCGAAGGTTTTACAGTCTATGGTAATACATCCATCACAGTTAGTGTACAATTATATGGAGCATTTTAGTTATTAACTTCTTTTCATAAAATACAGAATTTTATAGCAGCTTCCGAGTGCAAAAGCTAGATCAAAGTGAATTTGTAAAGTAACTTGATAATATTATGACGAGCTAAAAGTCCGCGCGAGGACGAAAATGTGTCCGGAGAAGATTAATTTTCATCCTTTTCAAAAAGAATTCCGGTTTGCGTGCTCATTGATAACTGGATTTTTAATCAAGAAATATTTAAATGAAGCACCGGGTCCTGGCCCGGGCGAGGGAAGTTAATACCGCGGATTAGTCTCGTTTTCCTGAACGTACTCTATATCTGTATTCGCAAGACATGTAATATATAGTATATTGTAATGAGCACTAGCTATCTCGCTCACGACTACGTCATCATGCGCAGAAGTAACGCGCTCTGACCATCTGCTTGACGTAATTTACATACAGTCACTATATTTTTAATTCAGTAGGGGACGACATGTTTGAGTTATTATTTTAAATTATATAATGTATAAAGAAGCCCAATAACCCAGCTCAGCCAGCACAGGGGCCGCCACATGCAGCACGATCAGCTGTCATTGCCAGTTCCTGTCTCAATACGGAAATTGATAAGCTACGTCAGTGAACCTCGGGTGGCTTCAATAACATCAGGTTGTCTTGTAACCTACCCCCCAAGTTGCATTTGCAAATGTGTACGACTGGTAAGAGGACAGTACTCTTCACTTGCGCAATCAGCCTATTGCTGGCAAGTGGTATGATATAATAAATGAAGTGGTACTTTATGATATATAGCATCATTGCATGATTCTGCGCAATAGATCGATAACGTGTCGTCCAACATATAACTGTGCATTTATTTGGAACAGCAAAAATAGTCTCATTTTAAAGCTTATTTGCTAAATGTTGTTTTGTGAACCCGAAATAAAAATAAAACAAATAAATGAAATAAAACCGTCGGCGAACATTATCTTCGCAAATCCTCATTAAGTTCCACGTCACAGTGTCGGTCTGAAGTGAAACACTACGTCACAGTATCGGTCTAAAGTGAAACACGACGTCACAGTGTCGGTCTGAAGTGAAACACAACGTCACAAAACAAAAAGAGAAAACAGATGGGAATGCGTCCCCGAGGAGCCATAGCTGCTCGACGACTTTTGCCGCGCACCGCCGCGGCTCGTCGCTGCTCGTCGCGGCTTGTCGCTGCGCGTCGCCGTCGCTGAAGCCGCGCTACCGAGAATATCAACTTACTGAAGAATGCTATCTTGTGCATATTCACAGCTTTAGAAATATTGTAAATCATTTAATTTGGAGAGTAACAAACAGAATTCGCGAAGCGTAAACACCGACTGTTAAAACCTCTCAGAATTAGTATTCCATGTGTGCGAAGTTGAAATGACGAGCTAGAAACGTACGCAAAGAGCTAGCAGGGCTGCTAGAGGCCTTTTATATTGTATTTGCATACATAATTATGTATACATCGATAACCACATGTTCTAGTAAGCTATCATGTATCGAAAGTGTTTTGTGCCAATAAATGTATTTGTATTCGTAAAGAAGAAATGAATCGATCAGTCATAAATACGAAGATCACACTACACATTACCTTCGCGATTCTCATTGTCTTTTAAAAAACGGCGAAATTATTCCGGCGCTGTCACAGACCAGGTGGCGGGGACAGGTTGCGAATTGAAATATTTCCGAATGCTTTCCATAAATCCGCTGGCCGCCATCCGACATGCACGGACGAAGCGTTTGCCCGCTTGTGCGTCATTGACTACCCTCTCCCCTCCTTCCCTTCATCCCGCGCATCGAGGTGAACGATATCGAAACAATGAATATAAATAGGTTAGACGCCATTTCGATGATAAGAGATTGTAATTGAAATTTCGTATACAAACAAAAATACAAATTGAAAAAAAAAAACAAACAATTTATAGTGTTGATTTGCGACAAGAAAATCCCGACGTAGCTTTTGTCAGTTTAACGTATACGGGTTCTACGCGTTTGTAAACTTAATTTCGTTTTCCAACAAGACTCCCAGAGAGCAAGCTTCCATATGACAGCGCTAGCAGTGGAGCCTGAGGAGAGACGATGCGACAAGGCGTGCAGTCACTCGGCCTCGGCGCTCGATCACGGCTGCAATCGTTCACCGCGTGCGTGCGTCATTTGTCAGAGCACAAACGGCAGCCGCGCTCCGCCGCACCGCCCGCTCCCCGCCCCCGGCCGCCATCGGCACCGCCGCGGTTCGGATTAATGATACGTCGCGACGCTCTGATGGGCAAAAATGAGATCCGTCTTCATTTGCAGGCCCCAGTGCCGGCGGTGGGGGCGATTACCCTCCTTAAGTTTCGACTCCACCATCATATTCGGGATTTTGAATGGACACAGCGGTAAATGGAAACTTTTCAATTGTATTTTACGCTAAAATAGAAGGCGCCAAAAAATTACTTAACATTCTTGAGTAAAACGTGGTCGAGGAATCATTCTTATTTAATACTAGCTGCGCCCCGTGGTTTTACCCGCGAGGTGATGATTGATGATGATGAAAAGTAGCTTATGTTTAACACATAGGCTACTTTTCATCATCATCAATCATCCATAATCCATAATCCGGGTCTAAACTACCTCCATACCAAATTTCATTAAAATCGGTGTAGCCGTTTGAGCGTGAAGAAGTAACAAACATACACACAAACTTTCACCTCTACAATATTAGTGTGATATTCCAATAAGCTTTTGGATTTGGATCGAGAATGTGATATGTCCCGTAGCATGTACGAGAGTACATAATATTCTAACGATAGTCATTTTTAGACTTTCGCGATTCGAACTCATTGTTATTCAATCAATCGGGGCTTGATCGCGAGAAAAACATTAAGTAGTTCATTCTCAGTATCAGAGAAGACACTGCGAAGGAGAGTTCTACGCTCTTGTCGCCACTCGGACCTGAACCACTGAAGATGTCGACCGCAGTGATCGACGAAACGTCTGGAACAAAAGTTTCACATAGACCACGGCCAAATAGCCCGGAAGCAATACATACAACATGCAACGTTGGCCGTGAAAGCCTTAGATTTTACATTAAGTAATTCATTTACCTCGACGTTTCGACCAAGTTGCATTGGTCGTAGTCACGAGAAGACTGGAGAAATGCGGGTGGCAATATCGGCGAGAGCGCGTAGTGTCTGTTACGTTGTAACAAGGGATTAAAATACAAATATATAAACAGTTGCATATTTACGAACAAACGAACAAACTAACTAATTACAGCAGTCGAAAGGGAAGCCGCGCGCAAAATACGAAGCGAGCGTCCGCGATCAAAACATTGTTATCTCGACATCGGCTATCCCGCTCCTTCCCGTAGCAGCTCTCTCACAAAACAGGCCGGCTCATTAAGGCAACTGCATTCCGAGAAAAAAAACAATAGCGAACTTTTAGTATAAAACCAGCAGCACGTCTCACCAGCGCCAGTTATTTTATTCGACCCACCAGGGAAACAACACCAAAAGGAAAAAGTCTGGAAGATAATTATATTTGAAAGTATAGAATCAGTGCACCATTCATCTAACCCCCTCGGTAAGCAGAATTGTCCATAAATTATGTTCGCCCATGTTAGTTCGTTCGTTGTGTATATCGAATTGCCGTCCGTCGCGTGATTTTACATTCATTTAAATAACGTAGGATTGCTATGGATATATCTACATATACCTTTTCGTATTAGGGTTTAACGACGCGACGAGATGTGACAGGGAGTTATTACCACCAATAGTAATGTAACCTTGCTTATGCAATCGCTTCGAGATGCATCGATGTGTTCTCCGCGGGTAGAACCGCATCTATTTAAATGCGCATTCCTCACGTACATCGGTGGCTCGGACATACCTGTTATCGTAATATTTAATCCGTTTCATGTAGGTAGGATCAGCCCTATTATACGTAGTTGTTTTATACAGTAGTATGTTACGAGATACCACCGATATACATAAATAACATATTGTTCAGCCGTACCATAACCTACTAATAATTAGTAAAATTTTGTAACACGTATCTACGTACTTCTGTCGTAGATAGTAGTATCAATAAGACGAGCACACCTTACAATAGGTATACGTTAAATTTCTTAATAATTGTACATTCTACGCGTCGCTCGGAACCGACCTGCGATGTCGCAAAGGGCAAGCAAGGTCGTTGCGCGTCCGCCCGCCGGCCGTTTTTTCTACGCGGTGGAATGATATTTTTCACGATTGGAATTTTGTAATAGAATTTTAAACTTTATTTGTAACAGTAATGTATAATCGTAATTTCTTTTTTTGTTTTCTTGCTTTGTAATGGTAACTTAATTCGCGAAGGATACCGACACCCACACCTGGTCTTCCTAGTGCCTGGGTATCGGGTCCTTCGCGCTTCAATGGATTCCTCAACACAATTCCAGGATACTGGGGGTCCACCTACCGGGTTCGAAGCTGCACCTGCATTACTGACGGGAACCTCACACCGTCCTACCTTCGAAGGAGGCTGACATCGGCGCTGACCTCGGCTACGTCGACCCAGGCTGCCGGCCGCCACGTGCTCCCCCTTCGAGGCGGCGCATATCATTACCATACCAGTTCCCCCCGCGCGTTGCGGCGTTGCCATGACCCAAGCTAAGTCCCCAGTGCACTAGACTGTGTTTTAACATAAAAGAACTCCCTGTGCTGCAACCACACCCTGAGGGTGATTATAGTTCACCAAGAAGTGCGTAATAGAACATTTCTGTTTTGTTTTTTTTTGTGTAAAATAAACCATTGTAAATTTTACACTCTTTTATTTTTTTATTATATATATATTTATTGCACCCCGCCGTCAGGCGGCCGAAACAAGTGGCGCCCACGTATTAAAGGCAAGCACAGGGACGTTTTTGTGTAATTTTGTGGTGTCGGTATTTTAGCTCCAGGTGGGAAGCCTATGCGGACGAGGCTGAATCGGGGAGGTACCACCGACCAGTTTCCTCAACAGAAACTGGTAGCCGAACTATTGTCGTCTGGTTCCGCACGGGTAATCAAAATCTGCCCCAGATTACCCAAACACGCTCGCACGGTGGGCAAAGATCAGCTTCAACTTTTTAGAACTTTTGGGGTCAAATTTTTTTTTTTACAGGTAACATATCAATTTTATTTCGGTATATTACAATCAATGTGCCTTTTATTTTTGTGTACTTTACATTGTATGTTCTTTTAATAGCATTGTACTTGTGCATATGTTCTAAACATTTTTTCGATTTTACAATTTGTGCGGTGCGTAATTGTAATTTTCTTTCAGAGTTTTTTTTTTACTTTTGGTGCCTTTTTAGCATTCATTATTTTGTTACATACAACCTTTATTGTAATGGTATTTCATGCTCTGAAGAAATAGCAGTTACGTACATGTTTTTTTAACATCGATTTTAATGTAATTTTCTATTTTTTTCTCTCTCGCCCACTGTGATCACATTTCGTCGCGTGTTATATATCCCATTAAAGCCCACTATTTTTAGATTGAACCATCACCATATCCATAGCAATTTTTTTTAATTCTCGGAGGTAGGTGTTTAAAATAAATACCTTCTCTAACTTATTAAACTTCTTTTGAGAATAAAATTTCCTAAAAATGGACCGTTATTATAATGGAAAGTTTAGAGGTCTTAGACCACAAATAAATAAAATCGTTTCACGATATTTTCCAATTTTAGATAGTCCTTACGTCCGCTTAAAAAATAGTAGAACCTACTAGTAAAAAATAATTGACGCTTGTAAATATAGTAGGTAGAATAATTGAATGAAATCATTCTACATATTTTTTTTTTGAACTAGTCAATTTTTTCTTCAAAAGCAATTCTGCTCAAATAATGGACCGCAATATTAAATATTATCACTCGATATCCTTCGTAATTTTTTTTCTTTTCGCACTTTGGTACTATGTTGTCACATCTTTATAGTATCTCGTTATGTCGTTATATCCACTTAGAACATACACGTTTTTTATTTCTACTCTCACGTGTTCAATTAAATTGAATTGAATATATTATACACGTTTGATTTACTTATCAGTTCGTTCCGTCTCGTGGGTTCGACTCATTTATTTTTTTTTCTTCTAATTATCAACATATAATATGATATTAACTTTCATTATTTTGTCATTTGGCGAGTAGTATTCAATTCAACATTGTCTCGATCAGTAATCGATTATGCTGTCTTTAGCGGATTAAAACAAGCCTACACGATTTTGATGTTTTGATAGGGAGTTTTTGTGTTGTATGACTTCTTTATAGGTCTACACACGTTTTATTTGCGTTTGCAAATTTTTAGCGGGGTATGACAGTTTCTTGGTATAGGTCTACTCGTCTGCTGTTTTTGGTTACAGCGGGTCGTGACTGTAACAAATTCGCTAAAGACTAAACATACTCACATTGCCGTTTGGGTTATTAAAATTGTTTTAACCAATTGCCATATATTTATCATAACCGTCATGGTTTGATTCTTGTTTTTACATAGTTCTTAGGAACATGGAAAGATTACTCTTTCCTTCTCTCGTCTACAATGGTTTTATTTAAAGTAAAATAATTTCAATTTAATTTATCGCGTTCGGTCGCTGTGTACATTGTCTTTGATGAATTTTAATAAGCCTACACGGAATTTAGACGTTAGTAGGAGTTTATGTGCGTTATGCACATTTGTTGTTTTGCGTGGCACATTTGTTGCTTTGCGTTTTGCGCGTTTAGAGCGGGTAGTGACTCTTTAAATAAGCCTACACCTATCGTCGTATTGTTGTTTTGCGTTTTGCGCGTATAGAGCGGATAGTGACTCTCTAAATAAGCCTTCACCGATTTGCGCATTTTGTTATATTGCGTTTTGCGCGTATAGAGCGGATAGTGACTCTTTAAATAAGCCTTCACCAGTTATCACATTTAGAGCGGGTAGTGACTCTTAAAGTAAGCCAACACTAATTTTCTCGTTACAGCGGGTCGTGACTGTAACAAATTCATCAAAGACATACGTATTCAACAGTGCCGATTCGTTAAAATGTTTCACGTCGCAGTACTCTTTCCCTTAGACGCTCTTAGTCATGCAGTGCTGTCTTGAGTCCAATCATTTTTAGATTCGTACTCTATTTGTATGGTAGTCTGATGATCGTGAATTTTCCTCAGACAAGTATGAAAGGTAGTATGATAGGTTGCATGTAAGGTATTTGTTAGTGGATGTATGAAAGTAAGGCAGTTACTGAGCGGTTGTATCCCACTTACGCGCTTACCGCGGCGGATTTTACTACGTAAAATCCTTTCTCTGGGAGAGGGGGTATTGTTACGTTGTAACAAGGGATTAAAATACAAATATATAAACAGTTGCATATTTACGAACAAACAAACTAACTAATTACAGCAGTCGAAAGGGAAGCCGCGCGCAAAATACGAAGCGAGCGTCCGCGATCAAAACATTGTTATCTCGACATCGGCTATCCCGCTCCTTCCCGTAGCAGTTCTCTCACAAAACAGGCCGGCTCATTAAGGCAACTGCATTCCGAGAAAAAAAACAATAGCGAACTTTTAGTATAAAACCAGCAGCACGTCTCACCAGCGCCAGTTCCCCAACCGATAGGCCGCGCCATAGTCTGCGACGTCCACACACACAGACGCTACCTCGTTTAGGTGATAGCCCAAGCCGAGGTCCGAACCCCTGAGGTGCCCTTGCGCTAGTCGCACCCCCCCCTCACCCCAACCCAAAATCGGCTGAGTGCCCTCTGCACTCGCCAAAAGTCCGGTGAAGCCGTTAATACCCCATGTGGTAAACAGCATCAAGTCATTTCTAAAATAAATAAATAATCACCAGCGCCAGTTATTTTATTCGACCCACCAGGGAAACAACACCAAAAGGAAAAAGTCTGGAAGATAATTATATTTGAAAGTATAGAATCAGTGCACCATTCATCTAACCCCCTCGGTAAGCAGAATTGTCCATAAATTATGTTCGCCCATGTTAGTTCGTTCGTTGTGTATATCGAATTGCCGTCCGTCGCGTGATTTTACATTCATTTAAATAACGTAGGATTGCTATGGATATATCTACATATACCTTTTCGTATTAGGGTTTAACGACGCGACGAGATGTGACAGGGAGTTATTACCACCAATAGTAATGTAACCTTGCTTATGCAATCGCTTCGAGATGCATCGATGTGTTCTCCGCGGGTAGAACCGCATCTATTTAAATGCGCATTCCTCACGTACATCGGTGGCTCGGACATACCTGTTATCGTAATATTTAATCCGTTTCATGTAGGTAGGATCAGCCCTATTATACGTAGTTGTTTTATACAGTAGTATGTTACGAGATACCACCGATATACATAAATAACATATTGTTCAGCCGTACCATAACCTACTAATAATTAGTAAAATTTTGTAACACGTATCTACGTACTTCTGTCGTAGATAGTAGTATCAATAAGACGAGCACACCTTACAATAGGTATACGTTAAATTTCTTAATAATTGTACATTCTACGCGTCGCTCGGAACCGACCTGCGATGTCGCAAAGGGCAAGCAAGGTCGTTGCGCGTCCGCCCGCCGGCCGTTTTTTCTACGCGGTGGAATGATATTTTTCACGATTGGAATTTTGTAATAGAATTTTAAACTTTATTTGTAACAGTAATGTATAATCGTAATTTCTTTTTTTGTTTTCTTGCTTTGTAATGGTAACTTAATTCGCGAAGGATACCGACACCCACACCTGGTCTTCCTAGTGCCTGGGTATCGGGTCCTTCGCGCTTCAATGGATTCCTCAACACAATTCCAGGATACTGGGGGTCCACCTACCGGGTTCGAAGCTGCACCTGCATTACTGACGGGAACCTCACACCGTCCTACCTTCGAAGGAGGCTGACATCGGCGCTGACCTCGGCTACGTCGACCCAGGCTGCCGGCCGCCACGTGCTCCCCCTTCGAGGCGGCGCATATCATTACCATACCAGTTCCCCCCGCGCGTTGCGGCGTTGCCATGACCCAAGCTAAGTCCCCAGTGCACTAGACTGTGTTTTAACATAAAAGAACTCCCTGTGCTGCAACCACACCCTGAGGGTGATTATAGTTCACCAAGAAGTGCGTAATAGAACATTTCTGTTTTGTTTTTTTTTGTGTAAAATAAACCATTGTAAATTTTACACTCTTTTATTTTTTTATTATATATATATTTATTGCACCCCGCCGTCAGGCGGCCGTAACATGTCGCAAACTACCCACTTTTGATCTTATTAAACTGTAGGGCTGTCACAGCCCTGCAAAAGCACAGGGTTGTCACGACACACAACACTGACAGTATCTTCAGTTTTCTCAGGGTGAAAACCGCCGCGACGCGAACATCTATAAATCACTGGGTTCCGAGATGTAGACAACCTAAAACCATCCTCTCGATTGAAATTGTATGTTTCCTGATTTCAACCGCTTCGCGTACGATTCTAGGAAAATAATCCAATCCAATGATTAGGTCCAGAGTCAAGTAAATGCTCAGCGATAGCCGATTTATTCACCTGGCGATTTTTGACAGCTGCGATATGTTCTTTGACCCTTTCCGCTATAGTGCGTTTGGTTTGTCCAATATATGAACTACCGCAGCTGCAGTTGCCCGTGTAATTCAAACGATGTATTTTTATTGATTGAATACACGTAACATAATGTAGGTAAATAAGTATTATCCTCAGAATTCGCATGGCTACGCCGTTAGATAAGTGCATGTTAGTGAGCGGTTAGCCAGCCCCGGCCGCCCCAGCCGCCCGGGCAGCCCCGGGGCTGCCCGGGCGTCACCGACATTCGTTTGAAGAGATATCATACGACGACAAATGAGACCGACGATGGCACTTTATACGGCAAAATATAGGAAAATGTGACAGAAAAAAATTACTATACATAAGTCTACAAAGCATATAGTATACTAGTAGCGCCCCGCGGTTTCACCCGCGTGGATTACGGTTTTCCTGCTTCCTCAACTATCCCACGGGAACTATACATTTTCCAGAATAAATGTAGCCTGTGTGTTAATGCAGAGCTTAAACTATCTCCATAGCAAGTTTCATCGAAATCGGTGTAACCGTTTGAGCGTGAAGAAGTAACAAACAAACACACATACACACAAACTTACGCATTTATAATATTAGTAGGAAGTAGGATAATATAATGTGATGTATATGAAGCCACGTGAACCGAATATTTATGTACAGACACCTTTATTTATTGGTTAAAATGCTACCCATATATTTTTTTTAACTAAACCATGTAGATAGTTCGATCAATATCAAACCCTTTAAGGGTTTGATATTTTTAGATATATCCATGAAATCCCCATAAATATATACATGTCGGAGTGTGTTAGATATTGAAACATGATAGATGGCGTTAACTATAATGTAAAGGTGTTGCTAGTGTCTGACAAATATGATAGATGGCGTTGTCAAAACGTTTTAAGTGTTTAAAGTAGTTCTAAAGATGTCGCTGGCACTTGATTGGTTAGCTAAGTGGAGGTAGAAAACACGTGATATTCTATTTGACTTTAATTTTTTTATTTTATTTTTTATTTTATTTTCTTTGGGTGGCTTACAGCTAAAGTTACAAATTAGCACAACAAATATTATAAGGAAGAGCCATTTACAAGCCTCCACAGATAATGGAGATACAGTAATAGTATACAGGGTGTCCCAAAAGTCAACGTCCAACCGAAAACCCAAGCTAGGCCTAGTTGTGGGGGCTCTCAAAAAAAAAGAAAAAAAAATCTATCTCATGTAGTTTCGAAATGACAGCCATTTTTCTTAAATTGACACCCTGTGACGAGTTTACGACTACTGGGGCTACAAATGAGCTCTTTTATAATTTTATTTTTGTGTGGAGTAGTCTTAAGTGATGCTCCTACAAATTCCAATTCATCATTTGCACACAACTTCATTGGAATTTCAGAAAATATCCGTTTTATACCGAACCATGACGTGAAAATGACTACATCACTAAACTTTGACAGTCTGTACTGAAAAAAAAATCTACTATGCAATTTCGGCAAGTGCCCTTAAAAGTTGGCGCATTTAATGGGCTTTCCAAAATGGTATAATACTTACTAAATTATTTCTTAGACGACTAGAAAAAAAAAATTAAGAAAGTCGATATTTAGCTTATTATTAGTTAGTCATAAAACTTTCTCAAAATTATTCTACTAGGCGTTCTGTAAGGTGTAATTAAAGAAAGAGACGAAGAAAAGTTACAGCGGGATAGTGACGCTACTAAAAGAAAGAGACGAAGAAATGTTAGAGCGGGACGGAGAGTGACGCTACTAAGTAAGCACGAAATAAATACAAACGAATACAAAAAGATGCGCAGTAAACGAAGGCACGAAACGTACTGAATTATTGTACGTATACCACGCTGTTGTATTAGCGTGCTATCTGTTTCACCCACACTAGCCAAAATGTCAATTTCGTCTCGCTCACACATTGTAGAAAGATTCACTGACACCAAGTAGCGTCACTCTCCGTCCCGCTCTAACATTTCTTCGTCTCTTTCTTTTAGTAGCGTCACTATCCCGCTCTAACTTTTCTTCGTCTCTTTCTTTAATTACACCTTACAGAACGCCTAGATGATATTAGAATAATTTTGAGAAAGTTTTATGACTAACTAATAATAAGCTAAATATCGACTTTCTTAATATTTTTTTTCTCGTCGTCTAAGAAATAATTTAGTAAGTATTATACCATTTTGGAAAGCCCATTAAATGCGCCAACTTTTAAGGGCACTTGCCGAAATTGCATAGTAGATTTTTTTTTCAGTACAGACTGTCAAAGTTTAGTGATGTAGTCATTTTCACGTCATGGTTCGGTATAAAACGGATATTTTCTGAAATTCCAATGAAGTTGTGTGCAAATGATGAATTGGAATTTGTAGGAGCATCACTTAAGACTACTCCACACAAAAATAAAATTATAAAAGAGCTCATTTGTAGCCCCAGTAGTCGTAAACTCGTCACAGGGTGTCAATTTAAGAAAAATGGCTGTCATTTCGAAACTACATGAGATAGATTTTTTTTTCTTTTTTTTTGAGAGCCCCCACAACTAGGCCTAGCTTGGGTTTTCGGTTGGACGTTGACTTTTGGGACACCCTGTATAAAGTCTAAAAAAAAAAATAGATACAATTTACTATACAAAAAACTAACTAATGTCGTAAGGTACAACCAGAGTGTTGGTTAGTGCCGTGTGTATTGCCTACGCATGTGTATATTATACGCCGAACTACTCGCAAATAAGTCGATGTTTGGATTAAGTTTGAGAGTGTCGTTGAGAGCCATTATTGAGCGTATAAAAAATGAATTTTGGCGATAGTTGGTGCGTGCGCTAGGGGCATGAAGGAGATTACTCAGATGCCGGTTTTGGGGTCTCGGTGGAACTTTTAATCCTAGCATAGAAACTAGTTCTATACAATCTACTTTTGGAGGTTACATTGTGATAGAGTTGAGTTGGTAAGAACCTCGGTCCCAGCGAACAGTCTAGTCGTGGAAGCCGCACCGATCGGACGTTTAAGTAGTACCAGGGGCGCCTGTGTTAATAGTGAAGTAAAGTGAAGTTAGTATCGCTATCCAACCGGAGTCTCTAGTCGCCATACTGGGAGACGACGGCTGGACGCGTGCAGCGAGTAATTGTGAGTTATCTATTGTAGTATCTAGGAACTTTTGGATCTCTCTCTTTCGTCCTCGTAATTTCTAAAATATATAAATAACTGGAAGTGAGAGAGAATGTTTTCATGATGTAAAAGGGCCCTTGAATCCACCACCGCGGGTCACAAGTCCAGGGGCTTCCGAGTTCACTCCTATATCCGGTATAAGAACGTTATTAGAATGGATGTTAATGTAAAGTACCATCCTGATATAATACCGGGATTTAAAACCTATTTTAAACATTTGATTCATCTGCAGCTCTGAAAACAGCAAACCAAGATTTTTGCCATTTAACCAGCAACGTTAAATGGCAAAAATCTTGGTTTGCTGTTTTGAGAGCTGCAGATGAATCAAATGGTAAAATCGATCTACTATCGATCCGTTCAACATTAAATTCACGTAATCGCACACAATCAATTAACATTAAGTGTTTATTAATCAGGACACGTTCTGTTGACATCTTCTAAAATAATTTAGCACAGATTACAATATAGAAGCGTTTGACCACAATCCGACTTGATGGTCAGTGAAGATGTGGTCGAAGATGTTATCACGCCAGACCTACAATGCTCACTGGCTCTCACAGGGTTTATAGACTATAGTGTGTTAACAATAATAACAATCAACGAAAAGCAATGAAACGCTCACAGTTGTAACAGAGTACTTGAACGGTTGTTAACGGCCTCTATATCGATGAGTTTTACCAACCACTCGTATAAATATTATTTTGATGGTTGAATTGATAACAGACGATGTTGCGCCGTCATATCCTACTCGGACTACTTTAATACTTTCAAAGAGATTGTCATGTAAATATAAAAGTTTCCTAATATGTGCGTCTGTAAGTTCAAGTAATATCCTGAAAGCTTTTCATCCGAAGACGACCGAGAGGAACGGAACTAGCCCGGGGTAAATATGTTTTAGTGTGAGTGAAAGTGTTCTCGAATGTGATTTCTGATTTTCTTCTCACGAATACTAAAATAATATATTTTGTCTCTTGTCTACTATCGGCAAGGTATTGGCGCCGGGAAAGTGATATTGGAAAAGCAGAAATGATAATATTGTAACATTACTCTGAGCTGCACACGATCGGGAAGAGTCAGATAAAGTTGCAGTACATGTAATACTGTGACAGGACTGTATTTGTACCTATATATCACCACCAAGCTCTCTCGGGAATGGCGAATAGAGAACACCTGCCCGCAGGAACTTCCATTTACTCGTGAGCCGGCGCACGCGACTGTGCCGAAACATCGAGCCAACAAAATATATATAATACATGGGAAATAGCAGTTTATTTCCCATGTATTTTATTTAGTTTATTATTACTATCGGTATTTTTTTTTTAACTTATTATAAGCTTACGTTTGACCACTGTCTCACCTGATGTTAATTGACGACGCGGTATAACAAAACATTAATTGTTGTATGTATTGCTTCCGGGCTGTTAGGCCGTGGTCTAAGTGGAACTTTTGTTCCAGACGTTTCGTCGATCACTGCGGTCGACATCTTCAGTGGTTCAGGTCCGAGCGGCGACAAGAGCGTAGAACTCTCCTCCGCGGCGTCTTCTCTGATACTGATCAGTACTCATCAGTATTAGAGCCGCCGGCCGTGAAAGCCTTAGAGTTTACGAAACATTAATTCTTGTATATTTTGAGAGTTAGACTAGAGATGTGTACAAAACCTAAACAATACGAATTAAGAAACAACATATAAATATAGTAAACAAAAACACTGAAAATTGAAGCAAAATTTATCCGTCTACGAGTAATTCATATTAATGTAATAATTAACGTTCAGTACATACGAGTATATATAAGTAATGGCCATTTGATTACGAGTAATGTGATAACTTCAACGAACAATTATTATATCTGAAATGAAAATAAAGCGCAAAATCGTGCAGATTTAAATAACAAATGTAATGTATATTAACTTGGATACTTTTGACCGAGTAAAGACCGCAGCCGCGAGAGCACGGAGGCCGACATCGGAGTTACTCTCAATTATAAACCTACTTATATATAAATGTGTGCGGAAATAATCGATAAATTGAAGCGTGCACATAGACAGTCGTGTCCCATACAGAGAAAAACTTAACGTCTGTGGTCTATTGTTTTAAATGAATAACAAATATTATGATCTATCACGTGAATGGACGGCGAATCCAACTAAGGTGAGCGCGGGACCTGTTTTTTTCTGTCGAACTACCGAATATTATTTTTCCTTAAATAATTAAAACATAAGTTGAACCATAAAACTCAGTCGGGTAGTATTTATATTTGCACATAAAGACTCGGTATAGTCAGAGTGAGTATATCACTTATGTTAGTTCTAATGAATACATCTAAATTTAAAAAAATATTTATATCAATATTTATACTTACAGTAGTATATAATTATATATATATCAACGTTTCGCGAATTGAGTGAAAATACCGTTAAAATATTATGAAATCGTACTATCTATAATAACAATATATATAATTTAAAAACATCAAACGCATTCCGCACAGCTTCTTTCAGGATATCATACAATTTATTTTGAGAGGGGAAATTATGTTAGATGAATTTCAAAGAAGTGCGATGTAAATGGGTGCCAAGTTCAAAGGCCGGCCCTGAAATGTATTTATTAGAACATGTTAAAACATTTTATAACAACTTGGAATATCATGTTGTGACGTCGTGAAACATGCATCAAGTCTAAAATGGAAGGTGCCAGGTCACATACGGAGACGAACAGATGAACGATGGACATAATATATAATCACCGACTGTTTGTCCCACACCAAGACAGGGGAAGAGGTAGATTACTCGCAAGATGGAATGCAAACTTTACATAGATGGTATATAGTGTTCATAGTTAAAGATTTTATGTGGGAAGATAATAATAATACCTAAGATAGATAAACAGATAATACCTGGATGCCAAATTTGAATTTTCTAGGTCATCTGGAACTGGGTTAGAGTTTTGATCAGGTCCGTCAGTGATAAAAATGACAATTTTTGGACGTTAATATCTAAATAACTATTTGAAGTCTGCTTAAAAATGTTGGAGCACGTATTATGTATCTCGCAAGTCTCACTATATGCGCTGAATTGCACATGCTTATGTAAAATAGTTACTGCTCGCCAGTTCAGAAACAGCTGGAACTTGCGACGGTCTCATCAAATAGTGCTCCTGCCTTCATATTGTTACTGGACTCTACCACAGGAGCTGATGCTGGACTTACGTTTTTGTTTTAAATCATAATGACAGCGGCCAACCTGGTTTTAATAAAACTGTGAAATGGCTCAATGAAAGACGAGGTAAAAGCCTAGCAAAGTATAAAAAATGTCAGTAAAGATTAATTTTCATGCTTTGTCAAAAAGAGTTCCGTCTCTGTGGCCTCATTGATATTGAATTTTGAATCAAGGAAATATTTAACGAAGCGCCCGATGTCTGAACTGGTTACGGGAAATAAAGTAGGCGCCTTACCTTTTCATTTTCCCAGTATATTTAGACTTTGGAAGATGGTCGAATATTTTCATTTGTGATGTTTCATTATAAATGTTATATTTTATCAGTATTGGATACATCAAATACCTAAAGACATATAATACATTCATTTACACTCATGTTTTTAACCTCAAAGCTGCCGTATCGAAAATAATCGAAGTAGAACTATTAAAAAATGTGTCACGCATACGATTTGCCGAGTCATATCTTTTTATATCAAAATAATTCGAAAGAAAATATATTTTGTCAAATGTGAGTGGAATTCGTATTATCTTGATCGCCGACCAATATTATGTGCCAGTAAGCTATCGGTGCGCCCTTGGATGAATGATTCACGCCAATCGTCCTAGGGTGCGCCTTTCTGAGCATCCATTTTGTCTCTTTTGTAATCTTTATTTAACCGTTTTTATATGATGGAGCATTATTTATTTATCGACACATAAGATAACAGTTTTCCAAATGATTAACTACTTAAGTAGCAAAAATATGTTTCTTCAGCTAACGTTATAAACTGACAGAAACTTCAGTTGACTCGGGAACGCGGCGCATGTCACTGTGCCCAAATATCGACCAACTACAACAAAAGAATTCGTGGTAGACATCCCGATAATTACTTTAATTCTTGTATTAGTGACCATGTCGGTTTACAAACATATATTAGCTGTTTTATTGCATAAACATTTTTCGACAGATAGCCTTCAAAGCATTACTCCTAAATAGTTAAGAGTCACAGATCTGTATTTTTTTATATAAGTATATAAATATAATTAACGTAGTCTGGACCAAAATTTGTCTATAAAAAAGTTATGAAGAAATATTATTGTATCTACCTGCCTCAGATAAATAAATCAAAAATTGTATAATTAGCTTCCAAGTATCAGCACTCGCCAACCATCTTCACTGTTGAAGTTAGCGTGTTTTGTGAATATCCATAGCCTCAGGAATGTTACAGGGTTGGTGTAGCGGTCTACTCCGGTGAGGGGTTACGTGTTCTATACATCTCTATGTAAGGAGTTCGCCGCGGTACATACCGAGATTAAACTTAATAATTATAAAATCATCGTACAATAATATTGATAAAATCCACGCTCATTATAACTTTGTAATGTTTATGCGGGTCTAACGTGGAAGCTTGATCAGGGTCGTGAGTGCGGTGCGTGCGTCGTAATGTCCCGAGTCGCGCGGGCGGCTGCTGCTGCCGCCCGCTGCGCTGGACAGGACGCCGCGGGCCGCGCTGGTGGACAACTCGGAGACCATCATGTTATCGAACCAGTCGGTGAATTAATCTCTTCGTCGGGTTTTCGGTTTAGTATCCACGTTTGAGTCCGTATAAATATTATATACCGAATCACCGTAGAATTTTATAAACGCACGAGAGCACGGAGGCCGACATCGGAGTTACTCTCAATTATAAACCTACTTATATATAAATGTGTGCGGAAATAATCGATAAATTGAAGCGTGCACATAGACAGTCGTGTCCCATACAGAGAAAAACTTAACGTCTGTGGTCTATTGTTTTAAATGAATAACAAATATTATGATCTATCACGTGAATGGACGGCGAATCCAACTAAGGTGAGCGCGGGACCTGTTTTTTTCTGTCGAACTACCGAATATTATTTTTCCTTAAATAATTAAAACATAAGTTGAACCATAAAACTCAGTCGGGTAGTATTTATATTTGCACATAAAGACTCGGTATAGTCAGAGTGAGTATATCACTTATGTTAGTTCTAATGAATACATCTAAATTTAAAAAAATATTTATATCAATATTTATACTTACAGTAGTATATAATTATATATATATCAACGTTTCGCGAATTGAGTGAAAATACCGTTAAAATATTATGAAATCGTACTATCTATAATAACAATATATATAATTTAAAAACATCAAACGCATTCCGCACAGCTTCTTTCAGGATATCATACAATTTATTTTGAGAGGGGAAATTATGTTAGATGAATTTCAAAGAAGTGCGATGTAAATGGGTGCCAAGTTCAAAGGCCGGCCCTGAAATGTATTTATTAGAACATGTTAAAACATTTTATAACAACTTGGAATATCATGTTGTGACGTCGTGAAACATGCATCAAGTCTAAAATGGAAGGTGCCAGGTCACATACGGAGACGAACAGATGAACGATGGACATAATATATAATCACCGACTGTTTGTCCCACACCAAGACAGGGGAAGAGGTAGATTACTCGCAAGATGGAATGCAAACTTTACATAGATGGTATATAGTGTTCATAGTTAAAGATTTTATGTGGGAAGATAATAATAATACCTAAGATAGATAAACAGATAATACCTGGATGCCAAATTTGAATTTTCTAGGTCATCTGGAACTGGGTTAGAGTTTTGATCAGGTCCGTCAGTGATAAAAATGACAATTTTTGGACGTTAATATCTAAATAACTATTTGAAGTCTGCTTAAAAATGTTGGAGCACGTATTATGTATCTCGCAAGTCTCACTATATGCGCTGAATTGCACATGCTTATGTAAAATAGTTACTGCTCGCCAGTTCAGAAACAGCTGGAACTTGCGACGGTCTCATCAAATAGTGCTCCTGCCTTCATATTGTTACTGGACTCTACCACAGGAGCTGATGCTGGACTTACGTTTTTGTTTTAAATCATAATGACAGCGGCCAACCTGGTTTTAATAAAACTGTGAAATGGCTCAATGAAAGACGAGGTAAAAGCCTAGCAAAGTATAAAAAATGTCAGTAAAGATTAATTTTCATGCTTTGTCAAAAAGAGTTCCGTCTCTGTGGCCTCATTGATATTGAATTTTGAATCAAGGAAATATTTAACGAAGCGCCCGATGTCTGAACTGGTTACGGGAAATAAAGTAGGCGCCTTACCTTTTCATTTTCCCAGTATATTTAGACTTTGGAAGATGGTCGAATATTTTCATTTGTGATGTTTCATTATAAATGTTATATTTTATCAGTATTGGATACATCAAATACCTAAAGACATATAATACATTCATTTACACTCATGTTTTTAACCTCAAAGCTGCCGTATCGAAAATAATCGAAGTAGAACTATTAAAAAATGTGTCACGCATACGATTTGCCGAGTCATATCTTTTTATATCAAAATAATTCGAAAGAAAATATATTTTGTCAAATGTGAGTGGAATTCGTATTATCTTGATCGCCGACCAATATTATGTGCCAGTAAGCTATCGGTGCGCCCTTGGATGAATGATTCACGCCAATCGTCCTAGGGTGCGCCTTTCTGAGCATCCATTTTGTCTCTTTTGTAATCTTTATTTAACCGTTTTTATATGATGGAGCATTATTTATTTATCGACACATAAGATAACAGTTTTCCAAATGATTAACTACTTAAGTAGCAAAAATATGTTTCTTCAGCTAACGTTATAAACTGACAGAAACTTCAGTTGACTCGGGAACGCGGCGCATGTCACTGTGCCCAAATATCGACCAACTACAACAAAAGAATTCGTGGTAGACATCCCGATAATTACTTTAATTCTTGTATTAGTGACCATGTCGGTTTACAAACATATATTAGCTGTTTTATTGCATAAACATTTTTCGACAGATAGCCTTCAAAGCATTACTCCTAAATAGTTAAGAGTCACAGATCTGTATTTTTTTATATAAGTATATAAATATAATTAACGTAGTCTGGACCAAAATTTGTCTATAAAAAAGTTATGAAGAAATATTATTGTATCTACCTGCCTCAGATAAATAAATCAAAAATTGTATAATTAGCTTCCAAGTATCAGCACTCGCCAACCATCTTCACTGTTGAAGTTAGCGTGTTTTGTGAATATCCATAGCCTCAGGAATGTTACAGGGTTGGTGTAGCGGTCTACTCCGGTGAGGGGTTACGTGTTCTATACATCTCTATGTAAGGAGTTCGCCGCGGTACATACCGAGATTAAACTTAATAATTATAAAATCATCGTACAATAATATTGATAAAATCCACGCTCATTATAACTTTGTAATGTTTATGCGGGTCTAACGTGGAAGCTTGATCAGGGTCGTGAGTGCGGTGCGTGCGTCGTAATGTCCCGAGTCGCGCGGGCGGCTGCTGCTGCCGCCCGCTGCGCTGGACAGGACGCCGCGGGCCGCGCTGGTGGACAACTCGGAGACCATCATGTTATCGAACCAGTCGGTGAATTAATCTCTTCGTCGGGTTTTCGGTTTAGTATCCACGTTTGAGTCCGTATAAATATTATATACCGAATCACCGTAGAATTTTATAAACGCACTTGACACATTTTATTATTCGTAATAAAAATTAACCGACGTATCGCCATGTAAGGAAAAGTGAGTCAGTAAAGAAGAGTAAGAGCGTGTCGCCCCCCTTCCTCCCGCCCTTCTCGCGAACATTCGATCGTAACGTTCAGTAGAAACGTAACACGAACGGCGTCACGGAGCTAAACCCAGGATATAGCTGTTTAACAGTGTCTTCATCTTAATTTGACAGCTTCTCTCCCAACTTAAGTGACAACTTACGTATCTTAAACGTTGGGACCTTTCACGACTTTATGCTCTCTCGTGTCGTGTGGAGTAATAAAACCAAATGAGCGCGGCCATCAGCAAACGTCATATTGGCACGCGCGATGACACGGACGAGTGACGTGAGGAACGGCGCCGAGGAGCCGGAGACATCGATGAGAACCCGCCTGTCACGCCGCAGATAATCCCCAAGAAGAGGAATACAATTGTGCAGGTGGAGAAAGTTTGTACGTGGTCACGTGGTCATTGTGCGCCGTATATTATATTTATCGTACTGCCAAGGAATGGAACTCGTTAACTGAGTCTGTGTTTCCCGATCCGTACAATCCTGGAGTGTTCAAGTCACGAGTCACCTTCTAGGCTCGCGTGCTACACCCTAGGCAACATCACTTAACATCAGGTGAGACAGTTGTCAAACGCAGCTTAAGTAAAATAAAGTTTATTATAATAAACAACGAAGCATGCGTAGTTATCGATCATTTAAAAAAAGTAACCTTCATATCGTTGTATGATTAGCTGGAATACTCCCACCTCTCTGTCTGTGAGCGTCGGTGGAAACCACCACTAAATAAACCCAAGAACAAGTGCACGCCGCTGACCACGTCGACGTGAGCGGAGCGCAGTGCACTGGTAGCTGCGGACCAGAACAACAACACGGAAAGGGAGATAATGCTTGTGATTGCATGTTTTAACTTCAGCCTCAATACTTACTTAGTATGATGTCACACAACAAGAGCTTAGGCTCTCCTCTATAATATGTATAATAATGAAAGAGCTCGTGCCTTATACAAGTTGTGGATGAGAGAGATTCGAGGTCCAAATGTAACAGTGGCTCTCGGACACCAGGTCGAACACAGAACGCTCGGGTAACTCGGTCAAATGGATTAAACATTTCCGATTGTTCGTTACCGTTCTCACACAATAACCTGAAAATTGTATTTGTATTAAGAGATGAATCTAAAATGTATAATAAACACATAAAAAGCAAGATTCATACTTTTTAAAGTTTCAACTTTATGGTACCTATGTTGTACGAGTAGCGAACCGGATAAGATAAAAAAAGATAGAAAATTGTCCTGCTCATAGTAAGTGTCACTGTCACTATACACAGACAAATCTAAATAAACTGAATTCAAGCTATACATAATAGAATAAATACAACGTTTGACAAAAAGAAAGCCATGAAAAAAGAAGTGGCGCGCAGCGCCCTGGTACACGAACCTCTTGCAGCTATTTAATAAAAATACACAAAATTTGGTTTTCACATTGAAGTCCTCAAATTAAACTAGTATCCTGAATTTTATAAATACAATTGAAACGGTTATACTCGTATAGACGTTGACATCCAGATATCGTATTTTGTACGGCCGGTTCACTGACCACCTCGAAAACTGAACGCTCTACTCCCGCTCGATAATTATACATACAAAGGAAAAAAACAGTAAACTTAGTGAACTTGTAAAACTTAGCGCTTTGCAAAATTTTACGAGAAAATCATTTTATTTCTCCTTCGCGAGACAAAAAGTTCCGCGACGAAAGGTTTTTATTTAATCGCCTTTTATAAGTAACATACTCTCAGACAACGATACAAACTACAACAAGTAGCAAACCGAGAAATAAAACGATTTGACAAGGATGCAGTTCGCTGTCACTCGCTCGGGGTCATTGCGGTTCATTCCAAATATGTATAAGTGTCATTATTCAACACCCAGATACAATTCCAATTGTTAACATTTAATACAATATGTGGATCACGAATGTATCAAATGACATTCAAAATAGGTTTCCCTGCGTATAGAACGGGCGCTTCTTACCTTCCTCACGCCGCACAGACATCTTAATGCTCTCTTAACGTTCAAGAATATGACGTGTAGAATTAGTACAATAAATATAACTAAACAGAGAATACCCTCGAAAGAAAAGTAGATCTCTTTTGAAAAAATATATATTGTATTAAAAAAAGTAATGACATTCCACCAAAGCATAAATTATGGAAATAGAGCCAAACGCATTTTTTTATACTACAGCATAAAAAAAATTGCGTTTGGCTCATTTTAGCATTTTCATTGGCTTATTTTTTATACTGTATAGATCTAGCGCTTGACCACTATCTCACTTGATGGTCAGTGGCGATGTGGTCGAAGATGTTATTACGCTAGACGTAGAATGCTCACTGGCTCTCAAGGACTGCTGCCTGAACACACTATATGTTTCGGGTATTCCGAAGTATCCTACCACCATGCTGGGAATTTGATAACGGTGTTACCTTCACCGGATGCTCAAGCTGTTGTTGGGGATCGAACCAGTGTCCGTCAGATTGACAGGCAACGCTCCCCCCGCTGAGATATCATCGCTTCAGAATATTATAAAATACTAGTAGCGCCCCGCGGTTTCACCCGCTTGGATTACAGTTTTCCCGCTTCCGGGATAAAAATAGCATATGTGTTAATCCAGGGCTTAAACTATCTCCATAGTACATTTAATCTAAATCAGTGTAGCCGTTTGAGCGTGAAAAAGTAACAAACATACACACACAGCACACACACACAAACTTTAGTATGTATAATATTAGTAGGATATGGTGTAGTTGTCGACTTTATCGACGAACGGTTTAATATCCCTGACCTCGGCGTCCAGTTGAACGCCAGGTTCAGTAGACAATCCCAGAAATGTATTTTTTTATGAACGTTTAACATTTTTAATTATTAATATACAATTCATTAATAATACAAACATTTAAACAATTTAAAAACACGACATTTTTTGAATTTTCAAATTGAATTGTCGAGTTATTTACACAAAGCGAAAATAATGATCTATACTTAGGACATTAAGCGTTTGACTCGACTAGTATCGACCATAATGACGGTATACATACTTATACAGATAGTATGGAACTCTGCTCCCACTTTAACGGGTTTTGTTTTTGGAGGGTAATTCTATAACCCAATATTGAGCGGAGTAATAAGACCGACCCGCGCCTTCATGACCTAGTTACGACTAACCAAATATTGAGATCTTTACAAATACTAGAAAAATTAATATCGTGAAGAGAAAGTCTGAAGTCAAAAGTTAGTACCCGCTCTGGTCGGGCGGCACGGAACCGGCAGTTCACGGAACTATTTATATAAACATTATTGTATTTATTCGCCGATCTAAAGTCGATTCCAGCCGTTCTTGTACATTTGTACTGAGATGTTCCATCATCATCAGTGTAGTTGTATAACGTCCGCCGTTGGACGGCTGTCCGAGTTTAGTCATCAGGAGGCTTTAGCGCCCTTACTCAGCACCTTCAGGTCTGCGTGCTCAGTCGGCACTCGCCCGGTCTCGACTTCAATGTCCTGATTATAGTTCTAAGTTCTGATTATATTTGCCATTCACGGAGCTTGCCGGCTGACGTCGACGACGTTTGTTTATTCGATATCGAGGCTGCTCGCGCGCACCTTTTCCGCAGCATTTCTTTAAGAGTAGGTAGGTATCTATAATATAATAGTTACAATTAGACATTTGTTGCTAACAATATTTAACTAATAAGCCTTTACACAATAATTGATAAGCTCACGCGTTTTACGTAAAAGCGTTACATAAGAGTTAAGAGATCTCACTTTCACTTTTATCTGGAAAACTGCCTTCAACCGACATAGAGGCGATCGTACACGCGTATACAGCCTCCGTGCTTAATGTCCGCCGGGAGAAGGGCCTCATGACCACCAATTCGTCAGGGCGGCTATAATTAAGCGATAAGTAAGTAGACGCGTCAGCCATCGCCGCTGTCCGGCCATTTGTCACGCGGTCGAGCGCGCCGCCGCGTGCCGCCGCTCCGCCGCGCCGCCACCGCCGCGCCGCCGCCGCCGCGCTGCCGCCGCTCCGCTCCGCCGCGACCGCTCTAATCACCTCTCCGCTCTCTGTTTACACTTTTACACATGCCTTGCTCTTTCTATTCTGCTATTATGGTCGATACGGCTTTTCAACACTGTATAGTATCGGCTACTTGAAGTTAGCGGCTGCCTATCTTTATTACCATGTCAGCTATAAGACATCTAATGCTGGACAAAGGCTACCCCGGTTGATCGTCGCTTTTCTTAAATCTTAGTAATAATAAAATATCAGAATCGCTCCCTGGAATCTCACATTTGCGGCAATATCTGGCAAAGAGTTATGGTTGTTTGTGGAAGCGGACGGTGAGAAGCGGCGCCTCGAACTCCGCTCTGGAGGGCCGCTCCGCTTCCTCCACCCTGCTCTCATATATATACACCCGCGTAACTGTGAGCTACGAAATTCGTAGACATGCTCTACAATGATAATTATAGATATATATAAATGCCTTGTAAATCATAATATACATTAATTAGGTCTTCATTTTGACCAATAACCGAGCTCGCCGGTAGCCGCCGCGGTATAAAATATTCAAAACCAATAAATAATCAACAATACTACATAAATAGCTGTGGTCGTAATTATAGAACATTCTAGCAAGTCTCGGTGGCGAGGAAACGAGCGGTGTAATGTGTTAAGGACGATCCACATTAAAGGCAGGAGTTCAACATAAATGCAACGCGAACTTAAAAACATGTTTATCTAACTTTACCTCATTGGAAATGCTTTGTCTAGCATCCGTAAAGATATAATTTATAATAATTTTGGTAGTCGAATTACCATTTCTGAAACGGCGTTTTGATAGCTCGCTATAAACGTTTATTTGTGCGCGCCCCCGCACTCCCGCACCCCCTCATACCGCCGTTACTCTCCTGCAGAGGTCATTACTAATGCCTCTTTGGATCCAATGAAACAATTGACAAGGTATTACTCATACTCGAAAAATATTGCGTTTCGAATTTACTATCGAATAATATTTTTTTAGTGACAGATGTTGAGGCGCTTTATGTGCGTGCACATAGAGCCCATTTCACATTTATTCGTGCGTTAAACACGGATACTCGCGGAAACAAAACGGGATCGTAAAACAAGATTTTTATCGTGTTTTGAAAAACAATGCCGGAACGAAACAAGTCGAAAAGTTTCGCGACAAAAACATCATAAGCGCGGGTCCGACTCTCGCGTCGCGACCCTCGGGGAAGGGAAAACGGAGAGGGTGGGACCCTCCTACCCCTCTCCCCGGCGCGGCGTGTTCCTGCGAGTCTTTGTCACTTTTTCATTACGTTGCGGCGAGTGCTGGCCAGGATTAAATACTTTGAGGCGGGTGACATCTGACCCCATACTGGCCCTTTACTGCCTCTTACTGCTTACGTTTTTTAACGCCGCTCTCTTGTTTTTCACGGTTTCATCATAATAAATGTAATCTACCTGCTGCAAGTACATCTTAAATTCACGTTTTAGGGACAATCGATTAGAAAAATGAATATTTAAGTAAGAAGTAAACACTTTCTGAATTAAATTAATAAAGTTATCGTCGGCATCGACAGCGGCTTATTTTCGTTTCGTATTTATGCATTTTTAGTTACATAGATGTCAAAGCTACACCAACGTGGAAAAAGAAGTAAAAAAGACATTATCATTAAGGAGCCTGTACTATGGTAACCTGATGACTGATATATATATATATATATATATATATACTTATATACATATACACACCCAGACACAGGTCAAACAAACATGTTCATACCCACAAATGTTTGACCTGTCCGGGAATCGAACCCGGGACCAGCGGCTCAGACGGCAGAGTGCTACCAACTGCGCCAACCGGTCAGTCATTGAAAAGATAATACGCAGAAGTGGGCAATCTTGGACGCTATCGTCTTCAGGTTGTGAATTACATTTTTGTAAACAAGCGAACCACATAATAACCTTCACTTGTCATCAAGTTATATTTGATAACATATGACTATTATTAATATACAGGGTGTCCCAAAAGTCAACGTCCAACCGAAAACCCAAGCTAGGCCTAGTTGTGGGGGCTCTCAAAAAAAAAGAAAAAAAAATCTATCTCATGTAGTTTCGAAATGACAGCCATTTTTCTTAAATTGACACCCTGTGACGAGTTTACGACTACTGGGGCTACAAATGAGCTCTTTTATAATTTTATTTTTGTGTGGAGTAGTCTTAAGTGATGCTCCTACAAATTCCAATTCATCATTTGCACACAACTTCATTGGAATTTCAGAAAATATCCGTTTTATACCGAACCATGACGTGAAAATGACTACATCACTAAACTTTGACAGTCTGTACTGAAAAAAAAATCTACTATGCAATTTCGGCAAGTGCCCTTAAAAGTTGGCGCATTTAATGGGCTTTCCAAAATGGTATAATACTTACTAAATTATTTCTTAGACGACGAGAAAAAAAAAATTAAGAAAGTCGATATTTAGCTTATTATTAGTTAGTCATAAAACTTTCTCAAAATTATTCTAATATCATCTAGGCGTTCTGTAAGGTGTAATTAAAGAAAGAGACGAAGAAAAGTTAGAGCGGGATAGTGACGCTACTAAAAGAAAGAGACGAAGAAATGTTAGAGCGGGACGGAGAGTGACGCTACTTGGTGTCAGTGAATCTTTCTACAATGTGTGAGCGAGACGAAATTGACATTTTGGCTAGTGTGGGTGAAACAGATAGCACGCTAATACAACAGCGTGGTATACGTACAATAATTCAGTACGTTTCGTGCCTTCGTTTACTGCGCATCTTTTTGTATTCGTTTGTATTTATTTCGTGCTTACAACCTTGGCTCTGTTTACTGGACTTGATTGCGTGTGACTTGGATTTGTTTTCGAACCGTTTCTGACGAACTTGGCTTTCTCCTGGACTGTTTTTGTAAGAAAATGCCTTTCTTGTACTCTGCAGAGGAATATGCAAACATGCACCTTATTTATGGGGAATGTAGGTGCAATGCTAGAGCTGCAGCTCGACTCTACCGTGAGAGATATCCGAATGCCGAGCGTCACCCAGATCATCGAGTTTTTGTAAATGTGCACCGTTTATTATCAGAAAATCAACTTCCTACTCGAGCTACTAGAGTGGGAAGAACCGTCGTGCCTTATGAAGAAGATGTCCTAAATGCAATTGCAGAGAACCGGAGTATCTCAGTACGTGGAATCGAGCAAAGTCTGGGGGTACCTAAAAGTACAGCACATCGGATACTGAAGAGAAACGAATTGCATCCGTACCACATGCAACGGGTACAAACTTTGCTACCCCGTGATTATCCTAGCAGGATTTTATTTTGTCAATCAATGCTCGAAAGGCACAGAGCAGATCCAGAATTCTTGCGTAAAATTCTTTGGACTGATGAATCGACCTTCAAAAAAGACGGATACATGAATTTGCATAATTTGCACGAGTGGCACGTCGAAAATCCACATTTGATGCGCGAAGATAGGTCACAGTACCGCTTTAAAATAAACATGTGGACTGGGATATTAAATGGATCCATTATTGGGCCTTTTGAACTGCCAGAAAACCTCGATGGGGCAGCTTATTTGGACTTTTTACAACATCAGTTACCCAATTTGTTAGAAGACGTGCTACTTAGCATTTATCGAGACATGTGGTTCCAGCAAGATGGCTGTCCGGCACACTATGCGCGCCCAGTGAGAGAATTCCTTAATCAAGAATATCCAAATAGGTGGATTGGTCGATCCGGTCAGATCACGTGGCCCCCCCGTTCCCCGGATTTAAATCCTATTGATTTTTTTTATTGGGGAACGGTCAAAGAAATTGTTTACCAAAAACCAATTGAAAATTTAGAGGAACTGCGTCAGAGAATTCAAGATGCCGCTGATCACATCAATTCCAGACGTTTCGCCCGCCAGATTACACGATCGTTTTTAAGAAGGTGTAGGGCGTGCATACGCGCTGATGGCAAGCAATTTGAACATTTGATATGATTTAAATAAACATTCGATTTTTAATAATTGACTTTTATTTAAACAATCCCAAAAATTCACTGACACCAAGTAGCGTCACTCTCCGTCCCGCTCTAACATTTCTTCGTCTCTTTCTTTTAGTAGCGTCACTATCCCGCTCTAACTTTTCTTCGTCTCTTTCTTTAATTACACCTTACAGAACGCCTAGATGATATTAGAATAATTTTGAGAAAGTTTTATGACTAACTAATAATAAGCTAAATATCGACTTTCTTAATTTTTTTTTTCTCGTCGTCTAAGAAATAATTTAGTAAGTATTATACCATTTTGGAAAGCCCATTAAATGCGCCAACTTTTAAGGGCACTTGCCGAAATTGCATAGTAGATTTTTTTTTCAGTATAGACTGTCAAAGTTTAGTGATGTAGTCATTTTCACGTCATGGTTCGGTATAAAACGGATATTTTCTGAAATTCCAATGAAGTTGTGTGCAAATGATGAATTGGAATTTGTAGGAGCATCACTTAAGACTACTCCACACAAAAATAAAATTATAAAAGAGCTCATTTGTAGCCCCAGTAGTCGTAAACTCGTCACAGGGTGTCAATTTAAGAAAAATGGCTGTCATTTCGAAACTACATGAGATAGATTTTTTTTTCTTTTTTTTTGAGAGCCCCCACAACTAGGCCTAGCTTGGGTTTTCGGTTGGACGTTGACTTTTGGGACACCCTGTATATAATATAAGAAAATGTATTTCTTTGGCTTAATTAATCTGGAAAGCTTTTGTTTGAAAAACAGTAATGGAAATCATTATTCACGTTGTTTTGATAACGAACACGGTTCCAAAACTCTGTAATCACGAACCTGGCTCATTCATCGTGTAACTCTTTAATTAATCAAGTACAGTAACCACGGTATATCGCAGTAAGTCTGAGTCGAAACCGCATTCGGTGATGTGATGTAATCACGGCGGCTCGATGTGATGAAAAGGCGCAATTTTCCAAATACGAAGCCGAGATAGGTTATCTTTTTGTGAGCGCTGTCGCAAGGCGGGCGGCGAGCGAGGGCGGGCGGCGACCGAGGGCGGCCTGAGATTAGGTCGCCCTCAGTTTAGCAAAAAGAGCTAGCATTTAGCTTAGTGAAAATTCAGACTTCTGTATTTGCTGTCATTAACCGAAACGCCGACTCTTTCCTCTCCAGACACTAGTATTACATGTTGTGTTCCAGATGTGACATTTGAGATAAAAAATCAGCGCCTAGTCACTGACATGTGCATAGATATACTGAGGAACTCAATAAAATAACAGTGGTATTGTAAGATGAGAGCGTAAGATAGGTGCGATAAACAACTCTTTTACGATGCAAATCTAATTATCAAATGGTTTATTGAAATAATGTTTAGTTTAAATGTGTGTCAAGTTTCATTCACCGACGTTGAGTTCCATAAATAAATAGTTTGGAAACACTATCGTACGGACAGGTTCCATAATATTGGCGAAAATATGCGATCCTAGGTAGTGGTTACATATGTGAACCGTTTGCGGTTTGCGGGGGGACCGGGAGCTCATCGGATTTTCCAAAAATTATCAGAGCGTTTGATCGATGCGACGCGTGACCAAAATGCTGGCAAATATTTGTCTCAACGAATCAGCATTGCAATTCAACGTGGCAATGCTGCTAGCATTCTGGCCACGCTGCAAGGTGGTAGTGGGTTAGAGCATTTGAGTTATCTATAGGCTGACAATAGCTACAAATGTTATTGAAGTAGCTGCAGTAATATTATTAGTTATTATAATAAACATATTTTGTATCTTTATAACGACTCGTTGTGCGCGCGCGATCGAGCGTCATAGGTACATCCGCCGTTATTCCTGTATGATGTTCCGTCTGCCACATCCATCACATCCCGGTCTGATCGAGTCTTCTGTTCCGCTTCTTCAGTCGAACAAGTTTGTTATAACACGATGTCGCGATCCGCACAGTATCGGAGAAGAAAAGCGCTCGCACGAAAGTTTTATAATAAAAGAGGAATCGCGGTGTCGTGAGGTTGGCTATGTCGCCGACACAGAGGGCGCACGGGATATGGTTTGATAAGAACACCACGTGACCGGGGCGTTTGATTGTCACTTGCGGTTATTGCTAACGTAGTACGTAGATCAAATTTATTACAGAAAAATGTCAGAAAGTTTTGATGAAAGACATTTGATAAAAGACTAGATTCCGATGCTAAGTTGTGATTTGACCGCAGTACTAGCGCACGGTTGGAATTCAGTTCGATGGAATTTGACACAAATACAAAATGACGTCAAATGTGATTGGAACTGATTCGGATTAGCATCGGATTGATATTGAAACTAACTTTAAGTGTACGCCAGCTGGTTGGACTTTGTACTGGTCGCTAGTTCCAATTTGTAACTTGACATCAATGTCATATTTTGGTTTACAGTTTGTCCATTGAATGTCATCCGCATCATAGACACATAACTTAAATAATAGATATCACAACTGCCTCAATACCAGATCTCTAGAAAATAACCTAATCAATATTGATATCGTGATGAAACTACAGACCTATTAACTGTGGTGCAACTTCTAGGTTAAGTGCTGCACGGCGAGTGGATCGTATGGCTAACTTGGCAACCAGAGGGACTCCAATGCAAAATAATTAGGTCAATTTAGGCATTACCGAGGCTCTTCTGAGCCATATTGTTTTTTACTTATCTATATATATATTTATATGATGTAAATATCACTAAAGAAGTCGGTGTGTATGACCCGTCCTGACATTCGCAATATCATCTCAGTACTTACTTAACAATAAAAATGTAGAAGACGCCTCGACGCGTCGAGCGTAGGCCCTCGCACACATCTCGCGCAGTGTTATCTCCGTGACAGAACACGCCTCGACGCGTCGAGCGTAGGCCCTCGCACACATCTCGCGCAGTGTTATCTCCGTGACAGAACACGCCTCGACGCGTCGAGCGTAGGCCCTCGCACACATCTCGCGCAGTGTTATCTCCGTGACAGAACACGCCTCGACGCGTCGAGCGTAGGCCCTCGCACACACTCGCGCAGTGTTATCTCCGTGACAGAACACGCCTCGACGCGTCGAGCGTAGGCCCTCGCACACACTCGCGCAGTGTTATCTCCGTGACAGAACACGCCTCGACGCGTCGAGCGTAGGCCCTCGCACACATCTCGCGCAGTGTTATCTCCGTGACAGAACACGCCTCGACGCGTCGAGCGTAGGCCCTCGCACACATCTCGCGCAGTGTTATCTCCGTGACAGAACACGCCTCGACGCGTCGAGCGTAGGCCCTCGCACACATCTCGCGCAGTGTTATCTCCGTGACAGAACACGCCTCGACGCGTCGAGCGTAGGCCCTCGCACACACTCGCGCAGTGTTATCTCCGTGACAGAACACGCCTCGACGCGTCGAGCGTAGGCCCTCGCACACATCTCGCGCAGTGTTATCTCCGTGACAGAACACGCCTCGACGCGTCGAGCGTAGGCCCTCGCACACATCTCGCGCAGTGTTATCTCCGTGACAGAACACGCCTCGACGCGTCGAGCGTAGGCCCTCGCACACACTCGCGCAGTGTTATCTCCGTGACAGAACACGCCTCGACGCGTCGAGCGTAGGCCCTCGCACACACTCGCGCAGTGTTATCTCCGTGACAGAACACGCCTCGACGCGTCGAGCGTAGGCCCTCGCACACATCTCGCGCAGTGTTATCTCCGTGACAGAACACGCCTCGACGCGTCGAGCGTAGGCCCTCGCACACATCTCGCGCAGTGTTATCTCCGTGACAGAACACGCCTCGACGCGTCGAGCGTAGGCCCTCGCACACATCTCGCGCAGTGTTATCTCCGTGACAGAACACGCCTCGACGCGTCGAGCGTAGGCCCTCGCACACATCTCGCGCAGTGTTATCTCCGTGACAGAACACGCCTCGACGCGTCGAGCGTAGGCCCTCGCACACACTCGCGCAGTGTTATCTCCGTGACAGAACACGCCTCGACGCGTCGAGCGTAGGCCCTCGCACACACTCGCGCAGTGTTATCTCCGTGACAGAACACGCCTCGACGCGTCGAGCGTAGGCCCTCGCACACATCTCGCGCAGTGTTATCTCCGTGACAGAACACGCCTCGACGCGTCGAGCGTAGGCCCTCGCACACATCTCGCGCAGTGTTATCTCCGTGACAGAACACGCCTCGACGCGTCGAGCGTAGGCCCTCGCACACACTCGCGCAGTGTTATCTCCGTGACAGAACACGCCTCGACGCGTCGAGCGTAGGCCCTCGCACACACTCGCGCAGTGTTATCTCCGTGACAGAACACGCCTCGACGCGTCGAGCGTAGGCCCTCGCACACATCTCGCGCAGTGTTATCTCCGTGACAGAACACGCCTCGACGCGTCGAGCGTAGGCCCTCGCACACATCTCGCGCAGTGTTATCTCCGTGACAGAACACGCCTCGACGCGTCGAGCGTAGGCCCTCGCACACACTCGCGCAGTGTTATCTCCGTGACAAGGCGCTCGGCCGAGCTCCACTAATAATATAACCGTAAATGACAAATACGCACATTTGACATATCGAGACGGCAATAAAGCTCCGCGCACAATGGCGCTCGACGCCGACGAGCTTTTTTCAACCTTATCGTCTTCCTGCTTCTGCACAGACCTTTAGTTTATCGGCGGCTGGATCGCCGCTATATCATTGTTAGTCCCGCGAGCCCGCGCTATACTTCTATTATATTTGAAGAATAGAAGGGCCCCCCGCTCCCCAGCAGGTGGCACAGAGATGTTCTAGTCGGAAACGAAACGACTGGATCGAGACGGCCGAAAGTCGACAGAATGAATTATTCATTTCATCCCGCTCGTGCTGTGGTTTTATGAAGTCGTAAAAAGCAGCAATGCGGTTTCCGCACAACATAACGCAGCGGTAATAAAAATAAACTAAGACTGAAGGAAATTTCAAAGCTTTCAAAACTTGCCTTCCACCTCGGACCGTGCGCCGCGTGCACCACGTGCCACGTCGGTGTAATGGCGCGCACGGTCAGTACTGTAGGTACAGGTGGACTGTGTTGGGGGAAAGCGAAATCAAAAAATCATAGGTGGTTGCTTTCGCCTCGGCCGAGCCGAGCACTGTGCGTGTTTGTTGGTGAGTTTTATTTCGCGCGGCGCTCGGAGTCGGGAAATGTGCTATTTGTCAAAATGAGTCCACGCATCAACGCATTTCCGTATCTTTCAATCGACAAAACGATAAGAAAAAATGTGCGAAGAGCATATCAGCCGTTTTATTGTTAATAAATATATATATAAAACAATATATATAACATGACATTGATGTCAAGTTACAAATCGGAACTAGCGACCAGTACAAAGTCCAACCAGCCGGCGTAACTACAGATGAAACAATCAATCTCAAAACCTAACTAAGAGAAGGTAAACATTCGAGGAAGGGAAAAACTTCACTTGGTGAACTACTTGAAACAACAGCAAGAATGTAATTAGCGCGGTGCAGCGTGAGGCGAGGCATCCGGCGGCGAGGCCGGCAGGTGCCCGGCTGCGGGAGCCGGCGCGCCAGCTATGCGGCTGCTCGCGGCCATTAACACTGAATACAATTGGGGCACAGGCCTCGGAATGCGCCGTCGAGATTTGACTGTCTTCCTTAATGAAACGATGCTCTCCGTTATATACTTATATATACTGCGTCGTGAATAGTAGCTATAGGTAGATATGTTTGGGTAAGGTTGCTTACATATCTGCAGTACAATATTCGACGAAACTGTACACCCTGTGCTCAGTACATTTAAATTAATTTGATGAGACCCATAATAAGCGAAAACACGTTTATTGTGCATGTATGTATATAAAACACAAAATATTTGAAGTGAAACATGCCTGTGAGCGCAACGGTTGGCTGAATACATTGTTTCGAGCTCATGGATTTGTGGACGATGAATTTAAATAAAAAACACCATCCATAATGTAATTCCAATCAGTTTAATCGTGAAATGAACACAGTAACGTCGCCGAATGGCGGCCTGGTCAGTTAATAATAAAATACTCCCGACGATGGCGCAGCAGGTAACATTAACTCAATAACCTACTGAGAGAGAATACCTTTGTGTGTGTTTTGTCCGGGGAAATTGTGAATAGGGAGAGAAAATCACTTTTCCTTATATCCGTTTCCGTTCTCCGTCGTTAAATACTTTCAGATACAGAAAAGAAGGGAATCGATACTCAAGAAAAAATTAATAATAGCACTTATATTTTGTGAATCAAGATTGAGATGAACTCAATCGACGAATATCGTTGAAATATCAACGATATTAAACCACAGTGTGACATAGCTGTCCGGTAACATAGTCTCTTCTCAGTCTATCACTTTTTTTTCGCTAATCTGTGGTAGAATAATTATATTAAATTTATTTAACGAGTTATTTTTTAACACGATAAATGTATGTATTTTTATTTCAATATAATTTTCGTACTCTGAACGCATCATTCAAATTTTAGAGGGAATATTCTGTAGATGGCATCTAAATAAGATGAATTTTCAACCGCGATGTGTCGGGTGAGGGTCGATGGGCATCAGAGCGAATCCGATACGTCGCGGTCACTTCCCCAAAGCAGCCGCAACCCGATATCGAACCCGCTACAGCCGACGACACGTCCGTTCGTCACAGATCTGAATACTTGTTGCGCAGTGCCGCGTCCCTCGTGAATACCTCGTCTGTGTTCTGACGCCCTTCAGGGACTCGGATATATTATTTTTTCGTATTGTTCGACTCACTTATGACACACGGCACTTTTGCCGTTCTCGTGGGACAATGATTGTCGTATAGCAAAGTAAGCTAAGTAGCTCCCTTAATGTGGGTGAAGTTCCAGCGTCGCCAGTAGACGTTAACACTGTAGGAATACCGAAGGTTATTGTTTGTCCCGTTCGAGAAACAAAAGAGCCTGGAAGCCATCGTCGCGCTTCTATATAATACTATAGAAACTTTTTTAATGGGATCTTTAATATTTTGAACGTTCCGGGATTCGAAAGGATTTCCGTGGAGTTCTAGTTACAAAGAAACATAAAATAAATTAAAACATTAGCGATAATTGCTTAAGTTGTTGAAGGTGTCTTAGTCGTAACGTTTATATACGTCATTTCATGCTGTTTCAATATAGCAGCTCCGCGTGGTACCTGCCGTTCCGCGCGCGCACGCGCCGCACTCATTACTGTATTTTAGTCATTTTTGTTGATATACAATATATCCTTCTGTGATAGTATAATGAAACAATGACAACCTATCGGTGTAGATGTCAGCTGTCATCTTGACGTACGTCAGGTGGAGTTTTTACAAAGATGCTCTAATCCTATTATTTTTTTAAATATTATAAACGCGAAAGTTTGTTTGTATGGATGTATGTATGTTTGTTACTCTTTCGGGCTGAAACAGACGGATTTGGATGAAAGTTGGTATGTAGATACTTCAGGTTCCAGAATAACACAAAGGCTACTTTTCATCGTCATCACTAATCATCACCGCGCGTGCCAAACCGCGGGGCGCACCTAGAGTGCATATAAGTAGTTCTCTAAATTTTGAATGTATGTAATTATAAAGGTAAAACTATTTAATAATAAATAGTACCAACCTTTATTATTGTTAGTTTTATCTTCGCGGATTATTTGGGGTGCGAAAGCCGTCCCTCAATCGAGATAAGTTGGCGGAGTCGTCAGGTGTGACGAGGTGTCGCCAACTTAGCGCCAACTTAGCGCCAACTCGCAGCCCAACTTGGCTTACGGCACCGACTTGACACTTATGTTACATCAGCGTCTTTGTCATCGGATTAAGAATCTTACAATTATCGGATATCATTATGAACTCTCACTTCATTTAATAAAAAAGGACATCTAGAAAGGCGGTATGAGACTAGATCTGTACACAAGCTGGTTTTGCCATTTTCTAAGCTTAAAAAGCACAGCTCGAGTCCAGAAGCTATGTGTATAAAAATATATAACAAACTACCTGACAACATTAAAACCATCGAAAAAGACATAACATTTTATAGCCATCTAAAATACATACTATGTAACAAAACCTACTGCAATATTAACGAGTTTTTCAATGACACGTTTAAAGATAATATATGAAATGGATCGGTCCGTTTGCACTAATACTGCGACACCCCACCAGGGTCATATGTTGTTCCTATATATAATTAGTCCTAAGAACCTTTTTTGTACACATATGATGCAATAAACTATTGAGTATATTTGTGAGTACCTACACTGCTCAAATCTTTATAACAGTAAAACACTTATCACTAATATTGTTAAGGCGAAAGTTTGTCTAGCCTTTGTTGTTTGTGTGGTTATTATTCCGTCACGCTGGAATGACTGAACGTCTTTTGGTGAAATTCGGAATTGATACAACTTACACCTAGACACCCAATGACACATAGAGGCTACTTTTTTCCGAGAAAAAAGGATAATAGAAGTAGCGGGAGAAGCGTAGTTCACGCTGGTGAAATCGAGAAATGGATAGTAAATAACGATTACAACTCGGTGAGACAGGTTACGTTCTCGTCAAGTAGAAACCTCATGTACTTATAAATATGAAAAGTTGTCAGATTGTTGATAAGATACAAGTAAGATCAAAGATCGCCACTATGTATGCCACTGACGTCTGGAGCGAGGCCATAGAGAACTATGAAGAAGCGCTGGCCGTTGCTCTCGATGTTTCTAAGGCTTTCGTCAGGGTTGGGCATGACAGTCTTATTGGCAAGCTGTCTTCTTACAGCTTGCATGCTGAGTGGTCATTGATGGCTGCTCTTCTGATCAATTGGCTATTAATGCCGGGGTTCCTCAGGGGTCGGTTCTTTCCGCAACTCTTTTTTTGCTGCATATTAACGATCATAAAACCTGGTACTTATGGGTATGCAGACGACAGCACAGTTGTTGAGAGTTGTATATCCAGCGCCCGGGCTGGTAGTGCACTGATCCAATCACTCAGAGAGGCTATGGTTGGTCGATTGAACTTGGCTCTCAAGGATGTCTCCGAGTGGGGCGATGCCAAACTACTTCAGTTCAACACCACTAAGACTCAGGCGTGTCTATTCACTGCAAAACGGAGTGTAATTCAACTCGCCCCTAGTTTCCGAGATGGACCCGTCCCGATACCCAACCAACTGGAGCTTCTAGGTGTAACACGGACGTCTACGCAGAATCTAAAGCGCTATTGGCTGCCAATAAGTTAGGCATGTTGGCCAAGTTGCAATAGTTCTTCACGTCGGGGCCGTTGCTTAGCTTATATCAGGCACAAGTCCGTTCGTGCATGGAGTACTGTTCGCATCTCTGGGATGCAATCCACTAGTTACTACAGTATTACATCTTCAAGCCTACGTTGCTTTGTGATGGGTGTACGTCACTGAAAGGTAATTAAATAAGATTTTTACATTGCATGCACACTCGCGTACGGTCCCGAGCAGCTAGCTCTAGCTAAATTATATATAGCTCCGTGGGTGTGGAGCCCGCCTTATGCAAGCTTAAAAAAACCATAAACCTCAGTGACACGCACACACGGCGCACACACGGCCGCCCTTACTGCTACTTGTTTATTCGCTCCTCGCGCATTGTCATTACAGGCTTACACTCGAGGTTATTACGTCGGAGCTGCGCTGGGCGCGCGGGCGAAGCTGTACAAAAGTATAAAAAACGAAAAATGCGAATATATCGTTAGATGGATGTTTTGTAATCACGCCAGAATTATTATTCTCATTGGAAATTCTCGTGAGGTTGACACATTATATATACAGTCGTGGTCAACTAATTAGGGACAATCTCTAGTTAAGCCAAATTGTGAATTATTTTTTTATTTTCCAACGAGTCTTAACAATATTCCATATCTTTTACATGTAAGTGTAATTAGTCATTTATGTGCGCGATTATACAAACAATAACAACTTCTTAAATATTAAACCTCTTTACAGTATAGCTGATAAATTATCATAGTGCTATTTGTTCAAAGAATGCTGGCTGGCCATTTAATTAGGGACACTGAGGTATTGCGTTCTAATTTCAAAATTGGAATTTTAATATTTTTTTGTTTCTTTTCTTATTGTTTCGTGGACGTTTTGGCGGCAATCCAGATTTTTTATTTTAAGTTTTGATAATTATTTTGAAGAAAAATGGGCAAAAATAAAAGTTGCGATCCAACACTACGAAAAATTATCATGAAGTTTGTCGAGCGTGGTTGGTCATACCGAAGGATAGCACAATATTTAAATTGTTCAAAAACTATGGTATGCAATGCAGTGCAACATTTCAAGCGCTATAACACAGCTTTAAATGTGTCCAGAACAAAAAGATCGAGAAAAACGACTCCGCAAGAAGATAGAATGATAACCAGGTTAGCTAAGAAAGATCCGTTTCTAGGCTCTATTTTAATGAAACACGAAGTGTTGGGGCAAACGAAAGAGCCGGTGTATCTGCGAGGACCGTTCGACGACGTTTGGTAGAAGCAGGGTTGTTCGGAAGAGTGGCTCGCAAAGTACCGTTGTTGAAGAAAGAACATAGAAATGCTCGTTTGGCGTTTGCACGTAAATATGGACATTGGACCTACGCCCAATGGCAACATGTACTTTTCTCTGATGAGACCAAGGTTAATTTGATTTCTTCAGATGGAAGGCAATATGTACGGCGTCCTGTAAAAGCGGAAATGAATCCAAGATTCACAATAAAACAGGTGAAACATGGCGGTGGAAACATTAAAATGTGGGGTTCATTTTCTGGACGTGGAGTGGGACCTGTGAGGAAAGTTCAGGGTAACTTAGACCAACATCAATACAAGGCAATATTGGAAGAAACTATGCTTCCCTATGCTGAGGAGCATCTCCCTATTATATGGACGTTTCAGCAGGATAACGACCCGAAACATACCGCCCATTCAGTCAAGTCGTTTCTTACCAGTCAGTCTGTATCGGTGCTAGATTGGCCAGCAAATAGCCCGGACCTCAACCCAATTGAGCACCTTTGGCACGAAATCAAGAAAAAAGTTGCCACTTATCGTAATACAAATTTGGATGAACTTCATGAAGCTTTTTGTGAGGCATGGGTAAACATTCCTGTCAAAACATGTCAGAAACTGATAATGTCTATGCCACATCGGTGTCAAGCGGTAATTACTAACAAAGGTTTTGCTACTGGGTACTGATTTTACACGTAATAAAATAGAGCTGTTAAAGATATTATAACACTGCAGATTATAAGTTTTGTTTAACTGTATTTTTCATTATACTTTACTGTCCTTAATTAAATGTCCACTACAGAATTGTACCTTAATATTTAATACATGTTTAATCTTTGATATCAAATACTTTTTCTATTTATTTAATCTTTTATTTACAGCCATTTATAGCATAATAATCGGACCACATTATGCAAATAATAGGTGCTGAGAAATCAATAGGGTTTTATATTTATATGTACATAACCGGTTATAGCCCTTCACTATCTTGAATGTCCCTAATTAGTTGACCACGACTGTATATGTGATATTCGGCTTTACTCACGTTTATAGTCGAAGTTTCGACCTAGGTCCTAGATCGCCGTGATCTGGCAGCGTAAACTCACCTGAGGATGAGCATCGGACAGGCTCGAAACCTAGCTCGTAACAACGACTATAAACGTGAGTAAAGCCGGATACCACACATATATAATAATGATTATTCGGCGCACAGACGGTTCTCTAACCTCAATAGTGCGCACGACATCAAAGAAAAATCTCGTTTTTGGGCCAGTGTTATTATCATTTGTTTCATCGAAATTGTGCACTGTGAAAAATAATTCTAATGAGATATTAGTTTATTTTATTTTATTTTTATTCTCTTCGGAAAACTACAGCTTATATGGAATGCTAATGGATATTTGTAAATAAGTTAATGTAAGCTTTTTAAAGTTTCCGCATATGGGTAATAAAGTGCACAGTACATAATAAGTTTGTAAATATCACGATTCAACACATCCTTATGAGGGTATATGAATATATATAGTGTATGTATAAAAACTAGGTACTCTCAGTGATGCCGAAGTAGGTTTTTGTAATTGTATTTTTAAATATGCTATGTCTACTGTTAAATATATCTACGCTCATTGAGTAATTACTTCACTGATTTACTTCATGTATATCAGCTTACATGAAGACAACTTATCGGTACCAATTAACTCGGCTGTACTTGCATCATGTCATGTAGTTTTAGCATGTAACAGAAATAAAAAAGTACTACTCTAATATTGACCACAAAAAATAAAATGCACGTTTAAAGTTAATATTTATATCCCCAAAACAAGGTACTTAAGTTGAACCCGGCGCTGGTTGCGTTAAGTAATATTTTAACTCCGAAAGTTTGTATATGTGTGTGTTTGTTATTATTTTTGCACCACTTAGCGCTGAAACACCTGAACGGATTTACAAAAAATTTGGTGCAAAGATTCTATTGACAGTGAGATAGCTCATTACGATAATTAATATTAAAAAAATTGCAGTCCCTTTGGGATCACTTTTCACACGTCATAATGCTCATGATATATTTTAGGTGGTGGATTTTCACGCAATCTACTGTTCACGTTAGCTGGGAGGTTATATTTTGCCAAGTGCGTCTGTGGCAATGCGCCAACAGTGTGGAATCGTTGTCCGCGTGACGCGGTTAATTACACTATGTTACTATAACGTATCTATCCAGTACTAGTGTATCAATGTGACGGTTTGTCTGTAAACGTGTATATAACTCGATCACACTGAAGCAATTAAACGGGTCTGGATGAAATTTACCACGGAGATAAGTGTGGGGTGACATTGTTTAATAGAACAGTAGCTACATTTACCTTACATACTTTTCGGCTCTTGTGAGGAATTTTCATAATATTATTTATTTTTCAAAGCTGGAACAGAGTAAGTAACTAATGCGCGCGAATAATTATTTTAGGAATCAGTGCTCTTTAACCATATTTAGTAACGCTACTCTATGACAATATCATAAATGATATTACATGAAGGCTTTGTACGCGATGTTATCACTTATATATATTGCGATATAGTGCACACAACTGTGTGAAACAACATGGTGTGTGAAACAAGACCAACAATACCGAGGTATTCCAAACGGAGAGCGAGTCTCCGACGGTTGGCGTCGCTTCGTCCTCAGTATAACACCTCTCACTGTTTAACTTTGCGTCGCCAATTTTCAACGTTGTTTGCATTCCGGAGCCGAGCCGTCGGCGGCGGAGGGTTCACGTCAGGCGACAGCGACGCTCATTCAAATAGATTTCATTTTAAAGTGCGCCACTGAGGCGGGACATCGACGACTCTCTCTGTGAGTTTGTCACGGTTCGGGTGTCATTGGGGTCGGGGGTGGCGTGTGTCACGTCGAGTGTGACACCGGTTTGAACCGGATCGTTCAGGGAATACTGAAATCAGTGGTGGTTTTAAATTGACTATCATTGAAATACACGTTGAGAATAATTTATTCCATTTCATGATCGAGAACACGTTTTTTTTAAATGTTCAAGTTCAGCTTCAAATACCCGAATAGTCAGAATAACACGGACTTCCTTCGTCGACATGTTCTATTCACGGTATCGTATCACTTGGGAACGCGTCAACTCTTCAGTAGAAGAGTACAAACGAACATAAATAAATAAAATAAATATAGTCTCCGTAAAACGCTCAGTGACGGTATACTCGCGCAGCGCTGCCGATAAACGAGTCATAACAAAGTGACGTCTAACAAATTGTCATCACGTGAGCACATAAAGCAACGACGGCGAAGTAAACACCCCCCCCCCCCCCACACCGCGCGGGAACGGCTCACTTCGAGCGTACACGCGCGCCGTAAACTGGCAGCGTCACCGCACACGTGTGACGACGCCGACACTTGAGCTGTCAGCGCGAGCGGCTCGGTGACACAGTTCACTTTTGGGGAACACTGCGATGCAGATACCAAAGTTGGAAATCTCATTTTGTAATCGCCTAATCTTTACTTACAGCCGTAAGTTTGAATTACGGACGTATTCAACGTAAGAGTAACCTTACCGGCGAGGATAAACATTAAACATAGTTACATTAATAATCCTTATGCCATCTCATAAATAATAAATGTAGTTGTCTACGACACAGCTAACGCCTGCAGGGGTGCGGGGGACCTGGACAGGTTCGACAGGCCCGCCGCCGCTTCGCCCTGACAACGCCCGCCAAACAACTCGCAATTGTCGCCAGTGCGGCCGGACGTACCTATTTGTTAAAGTAATGTATTTGTTTATTGCAAATACATATACTTGTCGCGTTTTGTTTCAACTAGAACCATCGAAATACAACCCGCACCTTCACTATATTATACTCTTAGCCTGAGGCGGGCCTAAACAGTAGTTCTTGGCGTTATCCATAGCTTCGAATTTAGCGTGATCTTCATATAAAAATAATGAATAGATAAGTGGGTATGATATTACGTTCTGGATATTATTATTTTTTTAAATTTATTTAAGGATCTTCAGACAGTACATAACAAAAATTTACAATTTAATGCGAAAAATATAAGTATAGGTAGTTGATGTACCAACAGCGAAGACCACAGATTAAGATATAACGTGGATGGGTGAAAACACCTGACCATTCAAATGAAGCGATTATTTAACCCGAAAGATAAGTTGAGCCGTCGATCCCACCCGTGGCCTCTAAAGTACAGTAGTACGGTAATAAGTACTCTAACAACACCTGCATCGAACTCCTGTACTCAGACAATCAATTTGAGTACTTCGCCAATGTCGGAGGCACTCGGGCGGCCTCAACACTTTAATTTAATAGTATTTAATTTAAAGATGTAATTTTGAGTTTAATTTTTGTTTTAATGATTTTTAATTTAAATTATTATAATTTTTAAAAAGACTGTATGACCTGCTTATAATGATAATTGATTTAATAATATTTTTAATTTTAAACTAAAAATGTATTTATTTTATGGGAAGGGCCTAATTATTAAAACACAGGCCTGCGAGCCTAGTTTAATAGTTAGTGCCACACACACATGTACTTAGAGAATATAAATAAATGATTTGATTTGATTTGACTTTGATATTGATTTAGTGCTGGCGTACCAACTATTTACAATTATAAACGTATTGATTGTAAAACTAGTAATAGTATTAATAATTGTTTGTTACAAATTATTATATTTTTGTGAGCCGAGCAGTCAGATATATCTCACCGGTATTCCGTATTTCACTTCCTAACTACCTAATTAGGTAATTACTTAGAAAATTTATTGAAGTTGTAATACAGGCCTTTAAATGAATACCTACATATCACAATATAATTAACAAGGTACATAACATAGCTAGTAGGTACGTATGTACGTGGTCTGTGGCGTAGAGGCGGGGTGCGGGTGACAGCGGCCGCGATCTACCAGGAATTTCATTTCCTTCGTGTTCCCACCTGAGGGGCGGGGCGCGGCCGAGGTGACGGGCGACGCGATAGCGGTCCGTATATGTTATTATGATATTACTCGCTGAACTGCAAACGTTGTTCTGCCACATAAACTATCGAAATGTCAAAGTGACATGGCACTTCAGGTCAATACTTCACTTCAACGATCGATTTATTTGGGTATTTTTCATACAAAAATACTAAAATCGCGTTAAAATGATGAGAGTAGAGGTAGGAGAGCGAAAAATGCTTAACGACCTATTCTCAGCCTATACCTATACCACACACTCGTAGGGACACAAAAAGAACCGTAAAGACCAGACGAGCCGTTTCGGAGAAGTTCGATAACACTGATTTTGTGTGATTGAAACATTTTCATATGTCAGATATTTTTTTATAGTGTTCACAAGTTTTTGACTTATTACATGAATGATTGTGATAGTAGTCTGCACTTGTTATTAACAAGATTAGTATTTGAGGGACACAATACCATGTTGTTTATATTAACATTCGTGTGTAAAGACATATTTTGGCAGGATATAACTCATTTAGAACTCCATCTATGCATCAAGTTATTTCATTTCATTTTGATTATGTTGACCTGGTGTAAATGTTTTATTTACCGATGTACAGGGTGCTCCACATTACACGTATGTATAGTTCATATTTTTAAGATATTCCTTCTTTATTATGAGCTTCATATTGTTACACGTTAATTTATTCTTTATTTCGACGGGTAGATTGTTCAAAAGACGTGAAATAATATACTGATGATTATATTTGTGATAGATGTTTTTGAATCAGGGAATTTAAAGAAATTTGTATTATCTATTACAGCTCTGAATAATATAAATCATAAAATATTTGAAACGCTATTCCCGATCACTTGGTCGCTCCCTAACCAAGGATGCGAGCGCGGGTACTCGGGCGCGGAGGGTCCCGCCGCGACACCCAGTGGCTAAGATTGGTCCCATCGCTTCCATTTGCTCCACTACCTGACCCACTGGATGCTATCGTTAATATACATTATTACACAGCTTTGACAGCCAACAAACAGACGACCAATTCTGTATATTGGACTCGGTAATATTGCAAATAGTATATTTATGTGCAAACAATCTCTGTGCAGTGCGTGCAGGATATAAATAAATATTTGTCATTCTTTCAAATTACTGATATTGTTTGAGGTTTCTGTCAAGTATTGTTCTGAGTACATTTATATTCACGCTGCAATCACAATGTGTAATGCAATTGTACAGAAGCAGCTGTTTGTACTCAAAGTGTCGGAACGACGAGTTTGCTTTACCGCAACCTTCTTACTTTTTTTACGACCTTATAATACAAATAGCAATTTATGTGAGAACTGTAAGCAAATTTTAAACCTTTGTTGAAAACGGGCGGTACAAGTAATTGATTTTGAATTAATCACAACCATTACAAAAACACAGTCTCTTTGAGGATAACTGAACTATTTTCCTAGAAAAAAATTGCTGTATTCATCAGTTTTGTTGGTAACTGCCAACTTGATTACACTAAAAGCAATTAGTAACAACTCGAAGTCTATTTTTGCGGCAGCGGAAAGGTTAACGAACATTATGACTTGGCTCGTGTAATCGCAGGATCGCATTCACAACTCCCACAAATTTGAAAGTGTGCGTTGGAGTCCTTAGATATTATGAGCGCGAGGCTTGAGGTAGCTCGAACCTGAACTACTCATCACTCGGGCTTAGCCTAAGAAAGGTCCCTCGGGTCTGAGGGTATTTCGTAATATGTTAATACATGTATATGGTTCAGGCGTAAGAGCTTCCATACTAATATATATTATATAGATATATTATATAGATATGCACGCCAGGTGCCTGAATCGGAAACGTTCACGCTTACGATTTATTTAAATGATAAAAAAGAAAACAAATATATTTACTAAATAATATTAGTTACGATTGATTGAACTATTTCTAGTTATAATTCGGTGTGCACCGCCCTCCCTCGAGAGACTCTCGTTGCGAAGTTTGCCGAGTCCACGGCTCCTGAGGAGCCTGAGGAGCCTGAGGAGCCTTAGGAGCTTGAGGAGCCTGAGGAGCTTGAGGAGCCTGAGGAGCCTGAGGAGCCTGAGGAGCCTGTCGAACCTGAGGAGCCTGTCGAGCTTGAGGAGCCTGAGGAGCCGTGGACTCGGCCGGCTCCGGTTGAATAATATTTGCATGTGTTTTGCGTGTGCTGTTTTAAGTACACAGCGGGAGGAAGAGCCGTGCACACTTCATTGTAACCCAGAAATAGTTGTAACATGCGGAACTAACTGTATATATATTGGGCAATATCACTATTTTATATACATTTAATATAATTTTGTTATCAAAACTGACGTGGTTTTGACACATTATGCATTTTGAAGGAGACTGTCTCCTTTCAAAAGACCACCGCACGTGGTCGAAGCTATAGTAGGAACCCTCTGACTTACTACGGGAGCGATTTCCGTGTGTTATATATTTGAAGTAAGTGTTACTATCCAACGGGAGTCTCTAGTCGGCATGCTGAGGGACAGGGGGGGGGAGCGTGTGTGAGTTTAGTATTGTAGTAACGTCCTTAACGTTACTACAATACTAAATGTTATGTGTGTTACTGTTAATACTAGACTATTGTTTTAATAATATTACCGTGACATCATCCGACCGCGCTTTCGGCGCTACGCGTCACCATATTCATAATTATTTTTTTTAAATGTTCCATACTGACATGACGTTGAGTTCCATAGTCTCGATAGTTAAGTGGTGAATGGAGCATGTGGTTGCCAAATAGTCATTTGGGTGCTAAAATAATACTTCTGTATAATTTAAATAAGTTCAGAACATAACATTATATGTTCTATTTTATTGTAATATATTAAACAAATATTAATTTTATATTTTTGAAATTGGTTACTGTACCAAAGTTTTATTCACAGAATCAAAATATCCACAATGGAAAGATTCTAATTATGTACACACAGTGGCAGGGGGAGGTCACGTAGGTAGGTATATAGCGCAAGCACCGCCGCAGTTCGGAACCTTAAATTCCGGCGAAGGGTCGCCTTTAAAAATGTACGCGAATTGTAGCATCCGAGCCGCACGGTACATATTCTTTTTATTCATGATGAAGTTAACCAACCACGGCTTTCGCTCGCGTGGCATACATTTATTTTTTTATATGTTCTGTGGCGATGATAGCCTCGAGGTGGCGAGTGTTTGTCGTCAACCACATGGTTCTCGGATTGATGCTGCATTTGGTGGAGCTAAAGTCCTTTCTGCGGCCTTCTTGCCTTGTTACCACCCTTCAGTTAGACTCTGTCTGCCGAGACAATATCAAATATTGAGGGTGTCAAAATTTTATTTTCGACAACATCGTCAATAAATATCGAATATGTACAGATAGAAAAATATGTCTCATTTCATCAATCAATTCATCAGTTTTTTGTTGAAAGCTACGTTAAGCTAAGAGAAGAGCTGGACGGCGCCAGTGTATCGTCGGCCCAAGGACGTGAGCGAACCAGCCAACTCACGTCCTAGTTTACGTCGCGAGTTTACTATACTACAGTTCGGTTCGAGTACCGTTCAAATGTCGTTCTAGTCAATGTATTTTTATGTATCGTACTCCTCTATCAAGGTTTTAAAAAGGTCGTAGCATTCTGATGGGACTCAGGGCGGGATATAGAAGTACAGCAGCGGTGGTCTGGTCCCAAGAAGCATTTCTCTAAGATAAATCTTAACAATAGCACGTGATTCAAGTCAACACAAGTCAATCTGTAATGTTATCCGCGACAGTTCTGTAGCTGTCCATGTTTACACGAGGGCTGAGCCACTGCTCGACAGCAAATAATCGCTCCTCTCCCTCCCCACCGCTCCTCACTACCCCTCCCCCCCCCCGCCCCTCCATTGAAACGATCCGTATTGTTGATTGTCTATTTACTTGCGTTTTTAAAAGCCAGCTAGGTTTTATAATGGATGTCGGGAGGGAGCGAGAGGGGGTGGGGAATGGTAATCGTATTTGTTGTTCGCTTCATATTGCTTCTATAAACAGAGGCTGTTTGTTTTGTACAATAATAGTGTCGTGTTTAATTCGTAAGGCGGTCTCGCGGCGCGCGTCTCTCACGGCACAGTGTCGTGTGCAGTACCTGAGCTCACGATGCTGCTGTATTGACTTGGATTTTTAAATTATGCATAACTAGGGACTGAGTCAACAACGTCTGTGGTGTAGTGGTAACACAAACAATGTCGTACCCCCTACACCACGTAGGGGGTACGACTTCCATTGTTTGTGTTACGTCATGCTGCGATTTTTCTGTGCAACTCTCGATGTTATTCACGGCATTTTTTAACTTTGTATAAATTTTTCGTTGTTGAAGTTGAAAGGGTACTCTTCAAAGTTTTTTTTTTTAAAAAGATTATAAGCTTGCGTTTGACCACTGTCTCACCTGATGTTAAGCAACGAAGCGGGTAATCTTAAAAAAAAGGTTATAATACTTTATCACTCTAATACTGTCACGTCTTTTCGAGACAAGAGTTAAGGCTGTGGCCGAGGTTAAATTGGCAGTGCAAATGAAATGGCGAAAACATTCTGAATAGTCGTGGTAGCAGACAGTGGTTTGATAGTAACAAAGTATTGCTTCTATTTGGATCGACATATTGGGCTCGTGGATCCCGAAGGACATCAGATTTTTCAAAACTTATGAGAGTGTGTCCTCTCCGATGGATGCGATCAAAATGATAAAGAATGATAACGTGTCGGCTGCCCTTAACAACACCTCACCGCATGACTGCGACACCCTCGTGACCGAGGCACATCCGCTCTTTCTAAATATCGAGCAACAGACACAAATAAAATACATAGTAAGTATGTAAATATATCAGTTACAATGTTAATTTATTTTGTTGATACTGTTAGCTCTTTCCCGAAGTTAATAATATAAAATCGAGCCCCAGCGGCAGTGCCTGGCCAGAATCACCAAACCGATGGGTGAAGGTAATTGGATTCCGCGAATCCTATAAATTTTATTTCACAACGCTTGAATTTTTTTGCGGGTGCTCCGAGCGTCAAATAGATTTGTTTACTCAAATGGCTCGCTTTGGAAATAACACTGTTCATTTAAATCTCAAACATAAATTGTAATCGATGATGAGACAGTTGTAAACGGCACTCGATAACAAGCTTCGTGAGTACGTCACTCGGTAGTTCGCGTATTCAGTGATCACGGAACATTTTAGATAATGGGTTTCAGCGATAATTATTCACTTTTATTCAGCACCGGAGAGGTGTGTATCAGTAATAAAAACAAATATCGACTGGCCGGTTGACGCAGTTGGTAGCACTCTTCCTTCTGAGCCGCTGGTCCCGGGTTCGATTCCTGGACAGGTCAAACATTTGTGTGTATGAATATGTCTGTTTGACCTGTGTTTGGGTGTGTATATGTATATAAGTATATATATAAGTATGTATATAAGTATATACATAAGTATGTATTTAAGTATATATATCAGTCATCAGGTTACCATAGTACATGCTCTGCCTAGTTTGGGACCTGAAGACCTTGTGTGTAAAAAACACCAATAAAAAAAAAAAAAAACATTTATTAAAATGTGACGAAACGTGAAGAGACGAAGGCTTTAGTTGAAGGCTGAAGGCGTTTGTATAAATAGATGAATTCTGCGATCCGTAAGCTGATTGATCAAGGTTTGGTTTTAATGGACTTGTGTAAATAATAATTTAAACAAATCACACTAATATTATGTGAAAATGTGTGCGTCATTTCTCTGTTTGTCGTTTGTATGGTTGTTACTCCTTCACGCTGAAACGGCTGAATGAATTTGCATGAAATTTGAAATTGAGATAGTTTATACCCTAGAATAATATTATGCTACTTTTTGCCCGAAAATATTGAAGGGTCCCGCGGAATAATGAGAATACACAAATAGCGTCAATACCGCGGAGCATTTATATCTCCGCGCGGGTGACACCGCGGGCCGCCGCTAGTACAACATAAATAAGCTTTTCTATTCTCAAGCGTGATCGTTTCTATAAATGAGAGAAATGCTCAGACAAAGCCTCTCAGTTCAAAGGAAGCCGTCGCCGTCGCTTACACGAGTGTACAGCCGACGCCGGCTCAAAGCAACAAGAAATGTAAATCATTGTGACTCTCAATGAACAATAGCCAGGACTAGGTGTCGACGGGGCCGGAGGAGCGTCTAGCATTCATTAGCGTGAAAAACGTCGATATCCCTAGATAGCATCGATTACTGGAGAGGTGGCGGGGTGCGGGGTGAGGGGGACGAGATAACAAGGCTTTTGTTCTCGGGTTTGGACTCTATCTCGTTTCTACTTTATCTTTTCAGCGGAGAATCGCTGATAGAGATCTAAAGTGATTACCTTAACGGGCGTCTTCGAGGAAGGTTTCGCGAAATATTGATAAAGAAATTCTGGGAACGATTGCGATTTGCGTGACATCAATTAAACGTAGCTAAACGACTTTCGATTTAAGCAAAGTCACGTAAATAAGAGTTACCTCTTCTCTGAATAACAATCTATTTGTACTTCTACTGAATGTTAACCAATATTATTCTCATTATACAAGATATTGTTCGGAATATCCCGCACGTGCTCATTTATAATATCGAGACATTCTGAACATATAATGTTATATTAAGTTTTATAAAATCGTTTTTTTCTTTACTATTTCCGTTCACCGGGTTATTGGTTTAGTTATTCACCGAGGCGGTACAACTGTTATATTTAATGTTTTGTTATATATAACTGACGCGAAGATTTATTATTATTTTTTTATTTATTTCTTAACATTCACACAGTCTTCAGGTCCCAAACTAGACAGAGCCTATACTATGGTATACTATAGTACCTATACTTATATACATATACACACCTAGACACGGGTCAAACAGACATGTTCATACACACAAAATGTTTGACCCGTCCGGGAATCGAACCATGGATCAGCGGCTCAGAAGGCAGAGTGCTACCAACTACGCCAACCGGCCAGATGATAAGTCTTTCACTGTTACCAGTTCGGATGTATCATTTCCCCGCCAACAAATATTGTTGGCGGCTGTTGCAAGCATAACGAGATGGTCCTGGTGCTATAGAGTACAATTATCACGTACGTGGTTTTATTAAGACTATGAATGTTTTTATTTCTGTAGCCATACTTTAGCTTACCTAGAGATAGCTCGGCAGCGTTGGAACCATCTAGTAAATATAAAAATACTTGTCCGAGTACGATAACGCTATAATTGGTTACAGATACAGTTATATATACTATAGTGTTACAGATTATATGATAGGTCGGAACGGTGAAGTTGCAGAGTATAAACATATATTTATATTACTTTCGTTATATATTGGTTGTAGTAGTAAGTACGTGTATAACATTGAGTGTTTGTGAATATGTGTGTTTTTCTGCGTAGGTGTAACACAGGAAAAATAAAGTTTTATACAATCATTAGGTAATATCTTCGTTGGTTTTTTAAATGTTGTTATTTTATAGGTCAAGTATATCTCTTACTCGACTGTCTTTGACGTAATTATCGAAGGAGAAGTCATGCTTCACGTGGAATGTAATTTCTTAAGTCTTTCAAATCTTGTCAAGCTTTTAAAGATTTAGGAAATGACCTGCACAAATTGTGTGTTTGGTGATAGTTTAAAAAATTGGTTGCCTGTAAAGTCGGTATACGGGCGAAAGTTTTACGTGACAACGACTTTGAGTGCCTTTCACTTTTTATGTCTGTCTCTCTCGCTCTTAGGCGGGCTAACCATGCCCGAGTGGAAGGGACGCGTGCCTCTCACTCGCTCTCATTGTGAGCGCATAACGTGAGCGGAGCGTAACGCAGTTTCTTGAAGTGTCACCCGGCAAACCAATTTATAAGACGTTGTCACGTCAAAAAGTATTATGGTTTGTAGCCTAAAATTATTATTAACTTAATTAGAATTTTAAAATGTTGTAACTTTTGTGTGAAATGTAACCCCTACTTAGTCAAAATAATAACATCTATTTAATAGGTTTTACTTTAAGCTTTGAACAAAGCTTACTTGTCCGTATTGAACTAAAAGAATATGTGTTTAGTGTAGTGTCCCGGGGTGTGACATGGGCGGCGCGTTACCGCCGGCCTTTACTTGTACAAGCGACGTTTGTCGTACGTACGGGAGGGGGGGGGGGGGGGGGGGGGGGGGATCACCGTGACCACGAGCCACCAGGACCAACTAGCATTTAGCGAATAAACGTTTCCATTGAACCTCTTTTGAGTTTAATTTCTCTAACTGTATTTGATCACGGTTTAGCGAGTTTTATAATGAGAAAAGCGTTATTATCATTTAAGTACTTTTTCTTATATAAATACATGAATTATCTTTTAACCGACCACGGTTGAGATAAATCATTAGTGATGAGCTTCGTAGTCAGTGAAAACTCAGATGAGAGCCAACACTGCGGCCGCGGTGTCCAAGTTCTACCTTTGGCTTTGCAAAAGTTGGTCAAACGGGCGAACGTGCGTGTAAGCTATCACCCTAAACAACTATGTATGTAATTTTTAGAACACATCATGAATGGATAAAATAAAATAAATCATTGTTAATAATTTATATTCATATTGTTTTACACAATTGTTGTCGATACGAGACGCATGAACAATACGATATAGAATACGATATAAGATATGCAGCATCACCTCACACGAGGTTACACCTGGCTGATGTAACTTTCCCAACTCATAACCTGTACTTGTAAGGTGTCTCACACCGCGGCGCGCCCTATATATACATGTGCTCGTATAAAACGAAACACGTCGAGTATTGTTATCGTCGAGGTAAATATCGTTATATATCGTTTTCATAAACTCCGTCCGGCACATGGCGGGGCGAGCGCGGCGCGCGGGCGCGGGCGCGGGCGCGGGCGCGGGCGCGGGCGCGGGCGCGGGCGCGGGCGCGGGCGCGGGCGCGGGCGCGGGCGCGGGCGCGGGCGCGGGCGCGGGCGCGGGTTACATTGCTTGTGGAGAAATCATCGAGCTTTTGCAAATAAATTGTTTGAATTACTTTAATCAATTATTTGTTTACAATAATAATAAGCTCTGCAAAGCTCTTTAACGCACAAACAGCGTCGGGATTGTGAGTGTCGGCCGTCAAGCAGATGTTCCGAGGTCGATTCTCATCTCAGGCTCGAGATCCGTGGCTCCTCACCTCGGATGTCAAACTGTGTTGCATCCACAGCGCGATGCTCCTCACCAACGCGCTGTGAAGTGCGGAGCTACCGTAACCACTATGATGTAAAGCTGTTTGTCATTGGTACACGTTTAATCCCGAGCTAGACATTTCAATGTAATGGAGATATAACAAGTCCCAAGAGTGACGCGTGTGGCGCGGAGCCAATTAACTTTTCAAATTCTCACTTTTCTCGCCATCGCAAATAACTAGAAACAATTGCTGAGTGGAATGTCTCCCATCAATGTGTCACCGTGCACTAGTTAGTTCCCCCCGTTTTGCCCGCGAGCCCGAGCCCGATACACTCGTTCGGATCAAATAATAAAGCTGAAGTGTACTCGGCGTCTGAGATTTCTTTAAACTCCACGTTATTCTACATTTGCATTCCCATTCCGTAGTTGTAATGCAAAGATATTCTTTGTCCCGCGCTCACTCGGGACAAATTGATTCGCTTCCGATTCTTATTCTACCGCTCGCGGAGTACGGTGGCCCGCTGTCCGCCGGGTGGAGCTATGGGGACATTACTGTTATTTCAAACGAGTGTCATCTATTGTTTGAATTGCCATAACAACATGACTAAATAAATTAAACGAAAAGGAATTTCCAACAGGCTTAGTAATCAATGAGTCGAGTCAAAATGTTAGATTGCCGTTTTAAAATTCTGTTTAAAATTAATTTTTATTCTGTACAAAAAAGAGTTTTACTCTTTAATTGTACACCGTTTATGTCATTAAAGTATTTTTTGATTTTTTTATTTCCGCAGCATATATAAATATGTGTAAAGTGAATAAATATTTACAAGTATTAAACCTTCTGACCATCCATTGATTACATTTTCGTCTGGTAATATTTCTTCAAATGCTAACTATGAGCGACTTGTTGACAGGTGCGGTGACTGGATTAGTTGTTGATGTCTGTTCGCGCGACTGTAACATACTTTCTAGTGCCCGCCTGGCAAACGCTCTCTGTGTTCTGGCCATCGTCGCTCAGTTTTACTTTTACGTACACTTTACGTATCTCCTCATTTCATTGATCTAGCAGGAGCGCACACACACTGAACAGATCCCATAGAAACAATATATATTACTAGCTGCGCCCCGCGGTTTTACCCACGTGGTGATGATTGATGATGATAATAATGAAAAGTAGCCTATGTGTTATTCCGGGACCCGAAGTATCTACATACCAAATTTCATCCAAATCCGTTCAGCCGTTCTGGCGTCATTGAGTAACTAACACCCATCCATGCAAACTTTCACATTTAGATTTAGATTCGATTTAGATTTTAGATTTAGATTTTAGAGTAGAACGTAGGTAATAGTGGGTAAATATTATACAGCCGGATTGTAGTTCTGTTTCTTTCTAACATGTAAACTAAGGACAACAAACAAAATGCATACGTTGCAGGAAGTTAAACTTTACCTCACTGACATAAGAACGAAATCAGATGAAACAAACACTAAATGACGATGCTAATATCAATTCAAATGGAATGTGGAAGAATGTTTACCTACATATGTGTCATAATCGGGTAACCGCATGTTCGATCTATAAAAAGCGGAATTGCTGTATTATTGAACAGTGACGCAATAGGTGATAGAGAAGGGGGCTGGTGAGAGGGCGAATGTAATCGTAAAAATATAGGTACGGTGAAAGCTTTAGAGATGAGTGTGAAGGATACGTGAAAAACCAATATAATTGTATTATAGAATTAAATTTTAGATCTGAGGCGAGCAAGCCACGAGAAGAGAACGAAGAGAACTTAAGAACTAAGAACTTTTCCGATTTTCATAAATGTCCATTGGGATCAATATGGAAATATTCGTACAAAATAAATGGTGCAGTGTGACTCCCACGACAGTTATGGTGCAGTGTGACTCCCTCGACAGTTATGGTGCAGTGTGACTCCCTCGACAGTTATGGTGCAGTGTGACTTCCTCGACAGTTATGGTGCAGTGTGACTCCCACGACAGTTATGGTGCAGTGTGACTCCCTCGACAGTTATGGTGCGGTGTGACTCCCTCGACAGTTATGGTGCGGTGTGACTCCCTCGACAGTTATGGTGCGGTGTGACTCCCTCGACAGTTATGGTGCGGTGTGACTCCCTCGACAGTTATGGTGCGGTGTGACTCCCTCGACAGTTATGGTGCGGTGTGACTCCCCCGACAGTTATGGTGCAGTGTGACTCCCTCGACAGTTATGGTGCGGTGTGACTCCCTCGACAGTTATGGTGCAGTGTGACTCCCACGACAGTTATGGTGCAGTGTGACTCCCTCGACAGTTATGGTGCGATGTGACTCCCTCGACAGTTATGGTGCAGTGTGACTCCCACGACAGTTATGGTGCAGTGTGACTCCCTCGACAGTTATGGTGCGGTGTGACTCCCTCGACAGTTATGGTGCAGTGTGACTCCCACGACAGTTATGGTGCAGTGTGACTCCCTCGACAGTTATGGTGCGGTGTGACTCCCTCGACAGTTATGGTGCAGTGTGACTCCCTCAACAGTTATGGTGCAGTGTGACTCCCTCGACAGTTATGGTGCAGTGTGACTCCCACGACAGTTATGGTGCAGTGTGACTCCCTCGACAGTTATGGTGCGGTGTGACTTCCTCGACAGTTATGGTGCAGTGTGACTCCCACGACAGTTATGGTGCAGTGTGACTCCCTCGACAGTTATGGTGCGATGTGACTCCCTCGACAGTTATGGTGCAGTGTGACTCCCACGACAGTTATGGTGCAGTGTGACCCCCTCGACAGTTATGGTGCAGTGTGACTCCCACGACAGTTATGGTGCAGTGTGACTCCCTCGACAGTTATGGTGCAGTGTGACTCCCTCGACAGTTATGGTGCAGTGTGACTCCCACAACAGTTATGGTGCAGTGTGACTCCCTCGACAGTTATGGTGCAGTGTGACTCCCTCGACAGTTATGGTGCAGTGTGACTCCCACGACAGTTATGGTGCGGTGTGACTCCCTCGACAGTTATGGTGCAGTGTGGCTCCCTCGACAGTTATGGTGCAGTGTGACTCCCTTGAAGTCCCTTGTGACGCCCTTGGAAGGTCGTCACACGTCAAGGGAGTCTTGTTTGACAACAAGTTAACTTTTCCTTGGCTCAAGAGTCGTTTAGGCGTGTTTTGTTTACCATTGTTTTATAATAAGTTTATATGATTATGTCCTTGTGTGTGTGTCCCCAAAATGTTGCGTTAAATTCAACCTAGCTTCCGGCATTATATAATTATATTAAACACATTAAAATCTTTATCTACCTATGTTTTTGTCTTAATTTTATAACGTTTACATTATACTTTTTTTGCTTACTCTTGTATTTTTATTATAACTTGTGTAAGTTTTATCTGATGTAAATAACAATTAATGTAATATAAATATAATTTATTGTATAGAACATAATTGTAGAAGCTTAAATACTACATTAAAGCTGTAGATGTTTTCTAAAACGTTAAACGTTTCTTACAAATCCGGTGAACAATAAATTCAAAATAATTCTTGGAGAGAAATGCGACTCTATCATCGGAGTTGTCATTATAAAACCCGTTTACAATAATGGTCAACAATATTCCCAAATTGAGAGATAAATTACACCATTCATATAACTCTGACTTTGCAATATCCGTTCGGAAGGGAACGGTGCGGCCGGTGTTGGCCCACGGCGGGCGCGCCGAGCAGGTCGGCCCAACGTCGATAATGGCCGGACATTTGTCGTTTTAATTATGTACCGGTGAGATCGAGCAGGTTTGTTATTTCCCAGTGGAGGGTGGAGGTGAGCCGAGGCGGTGAGCTAAAGGATTAATGATCTCGTAAATTTCGTATCTTTATTGTGAAGAAAAAATAACACGTCTCATTATTAACGCCTGAAAAGCGAACTCGTTTCTTTGCCCCTGGCGGGCGCGCCGTGTGCGGGAACTCCCGCGCGCTCGTAAAAACCACTTAGCTGTAATAACCCAGCACCAGAATATTTTATTTTACCTTTCTCTGACGTTAATGTCGGAACTTTGGGGTTCGCCGACGACGTTCTCGCAAAAAAGTCACTACTTTTGTACCTCACACGATATCGCTCGCGTCAAAGCGGTGAAGAAATATTACCTGAAACAAAATAAACATTCGTTAATTTGATTTCCGACGCACTGTCGAGTTTTGTGAAAATATAGAAAATCGGTAAAAACTTTAAAAACTCGTTCCACCCACTGTAACGTCAATTAAGTTATTTAAATAATCTGATAACGAAGTTCCCGAAAGATCTGCAATTTAAAACAAATCAAAAAGAAAATCATTATGCTCTTTCACATGCTATTTGTAATTGAAAATTATCTTGATATTAATACGGGCGGCATCTCGATGATTTTAAAAGTAGACAGGAAATATAGAATGCTAATCGAAGTGAATACACAGTTGTCACGTGTGTTTGAACAGTGCTCACTATTACAGTTAAAACAACTATGTGTTTGAACAGTGCTCACTATTACAGTTAAAACAACTATGTGTTTGAACAGTGCTCACTATTACAGTTAAAACAACTATGTGTTTGAACAGTGCTCACTATTGCAGTTAAAACAACTATGTGTTTGAACAGTGCTCACTATTACAGTTAAAACAACTATGTGTTTGAACAGTGCTCACTATTGCAGTTAAAACAACTATGTGTTTGAACAGTGCTCACTATTACAGTTAAAACAACTATGTGTTTGAACAGTGCTCACTATTACAGTTAAAACAACTATGTGTTTGAACAGTGCTCACTATTACAGTTAAAACAACTATGTGTTTGAACAGTGCTCACTATTACAGTTAAAACAACTATGTGTTTGAACAGTGCTCACTATTGCAGTTAAAACAACTATGTGTTTGAACAGTGCTCACTATTACAGTTAAAACAACTATGTGTTTGAACAGTGCTCACTATTGCAGTTAAAACAACTATGTGTTTGAACAGTGCTCACTATTACAGTTAAAACAACTATGTGTTTGAACAGTGCTCACTATTACAGTTAAAACAACTATGTGTTTGAACAGTGCTCACTATTACAGTTAAAACAACTATGTGTTTGAACAGTGCTCACTATTACAGTTAAAACAACTATGTGTATAACTAATGTCTGTTTGACCTGTGTCTGGGTGTGTATATGTATATAAGTATATATATCAGTCATCAGGTTACCATAGTACAGGCTCTGCCTAGTTTGGGACCTGAAGACTTTGTGTGAATGTTAATTAATAATAATAATAATAATGCATAACTATGTATATAGTCTTCCTGGGTATCACTATCAACCACAACACTATCAACTTTGTCTAAAAGACAAAGTGCTGCTCATATGCATATATTGTATATTAAATATAGCATATTTAAATTGAAGTTAGCTATAAGACCGTTCTAATTACTTAGGCATACTAAAAAGTAAACAATATATATTTGTGATAAAAAGATTTGTGATGATTAGAATGCTCCTCTCTTTCACTTTCATACTCAGTAATTATATATAAGATGAAGAAATATTTACTTAGAAGCACCTTAACCACATATTCATCATCACCATCATCATCATCATCATCTCAGTCATTCGGCCCCAACGGCCATCGGTTTTTCGAGCTATGTGCCCTAGCCACTGCCATTTCAACTTGCTAATCCGCTGGGCTATGTCGGTGACTTTCGTTCTTTTACAGATCTCCTCATTTCTGATTCCATCGCGTAGAGAAACCCCGAGCATAGCCCTCTCCATAGCTCGTTGTGCGGCTCTGAGCCTGCTCACGAGGCCCATAGTCAGAGACCACGTTTCGGTTCCTTATCACAAAAAGCTTGTATTTAGAGAGAAAACCTAACTACATCAAAACAGGAGTGACATGATTGAGTGACAGAATCTTAATTGTATCTGTTGGATCCGTCTCCGAGCTGATTCCGTTGATCCGTGCGACGTCAGCAATACCCGGGGCGCGGGTCCGGGGGCGGCGTCAAAATATTGTGTTAGGACGGATAACTTTATCACAGAGCGGTAAGCGCGCGCGCACTGGGAGATACGCGACACCATGCGAAGCGAACGCACTGTTGTGTGGCCTTAGTCAGTTGTTCCATAAATGGAAGCGACTTCATCGCTCATAAGTATGAAATAACTGGTTGAAGTCGGTACCATGATAGTTCACAAAAGTAACTATCATCACAATATTGTGCTCATGGTACCGACTTCGACAAGTTATTTCACACCTTTGAGTGTTGAAGTCGGTTCCATTTTATGGTAAACAATTTTTTCCCCGTTTCAGTGATCTTTCCTACTCACGGGATCAATTATCATTGTGTATGTTCTCCGATGTCTTTGACCGCGACTATAATATCATCGACGTATGCGTAGCACTTTCCAGTTAATGGAGTGTAACTCGAAAACCTCTAAGCCGTTTTTGATGAAATTTAAATGTTAAAATTATTCTAAAGTATTCGTGCACTTCACTTGTACTTGAAACTCAACTGGCAGCGAGACGGCTTTAGGGGCGAAAGGACACAATGATGATCGGAAATAGAAGACAGCGAGTTATTTTGGAAACCTGTATTTACATGTAAATATATTGCATATATCGCTTTGCGAATTAGGTTGGGGTTTGCTCCTAGGTGAGCAATGATCATTGTGTAACATAACGAAGAAGATCACTTCACAAGTAAACAAAGCGGTTATTTTCATTTTATGACATTTTTAAATAAAATAGCAGGCCGGGCTACAAATGTAGATATTCAAATATTTTGGACATTAAATAACTAATTTGTATTTAAGACAAAAAGTGAATTATCGCCGAACGTAAAAAAAAGATTATTATCTTCAAAAACAAGTGAAAATACTGCGTTCCAAAATTAATTGAGTGAACAACATCCGAGATGGAAGAAGCGGTAAGAAGTTCGGGAGTTACTCTGATGTATCAATTAAATTGTTAGTGAATCTGCACTGCGATTCGGATCTAATGCCGATAAATGAAAAGATAAAAGATAAATACCGATCTAAGTCAAGTTCCAGTACGTTTGCTATTCAATTTAACAGAGTCCGTTGTACATTTATAATAGTACGTAGTGCTACGAAGCTACAGCATGCTACGACATGCTACGGATTGCTACGCTATGCCTTACCATCACTCATCTAGATAAATAGTACTTAATATCATAAGGATTTGTGTGACGTGCTACGCCGTACTATAATAACATTAAACAGTACTACGCCAAGCGTAGCCACCGAAAACTGTTTACGGCTAACTTTAATGTAGTCGCGAGGCGGTTATAAAGTTGGAGGGTCGTCGTGTCAATATTTATAGACTCCGAGGGCTTGGTCGATATGAGCAGTTAAAGTTGGTCTTCGGAGGGAGCCTTATTGAATTCGACCTATTCGTGGCCAGAATTCGATAAAAATTGTCGGTGAAAAGTTTTGTGTCTAGTACTAAACTAAAATATATTCAAACTGAGATCTGAAACGAGTTCATGTTGGAGATTATACTTTTCAACTCTAAAAGCTGACCCGTAGATTAGCAAAATAGAAAATAGTAAAGGATTTCAAAAGCCCGATTGAATCGGAGGTCGCACAAGGTTCAATCTGCGCATTGGGTTTGTTCGGTCGGTTCAAAGTGGGAATTTTCGACATGTCGGGTGTCACAGCACGGCTCCAGCGATATAGGTTAGGAGGCGGTGCATGTGTGCAGGAACCAGGTCGCCGCCGAGGTCTGCGGTCTTATCGATTGCCGCCGCCGCGCCGCGCAGACGCCCTAGGTCTCGCGCGCCGGGGATGCACCGCATCCGTCGCGCGCTCTCCGGTCCCTCTGCCGGCGGCGAGTCTCGGCGGAGCGGCGATGTAACCGGCGCCGCCGATGCGGCCGCACGAGCGCATCTCACTCCGGAGAGTCGGGAGCGCGGCGATGGAAAGTGGAATGAAATTAAGCTCCTGTAGTATCCGATTTGCGTCGGAATCGAAGTTTGCGACGCGCGACCGACGGAAGCGATAACATTAAAGTCGCGCGTCGCATGCGCTTCGTGACAAATGTCACAGTTTACGGCGGCTTACGAAATGTAGACGCAAATTTTCAATGTCATTTTGGTATATTTTATCTGCGGGCGACGATTCTGAATTTATATTATATTGAATATGTTTGATTTTACGGAAATGGTGCGACGCAGAGGTTGCGAGATGTTCTTTTGGACAAATTCAATTTCAAACAAATCAATGATTAACATTCAAATGTTAATCTTCGTTTACGGCGTATTGTTGTCATTACTATTTATTACCAGTTTTAGTTAATATGATGTGTTGCGGACAATGCCGTACTAGTTAGTTAGTTAGTTAGTTAGTTAGTTAGTAACTGTATCAGTTGGAACAAATTACTTCATTTCTGTGACACAATAATGTTCAAGAGGTTTTTAAACAATGTATATCTTGTAGTTGACCAATACTGAACTTGATGGTCAGTGATTTAGAATTACTTTGAATCTAGAATTGAATGAATCCCTTTTTTGTTCCTCAATGTTTAACTAATGCAAATATAACTTTAGTTTTCATTTTACTCACACGGTTTTGCTTTAGTAAAGCTTACACGGGGCTACTTAAGAAGGTCGTTAGTAGCTGCACTAGAGTTCCCTGTGTCAAAACTACTGCGAGCCAAACTTAAGCAAGTAAAAGCGGGTCTTATAGAGTAATTTATAAAATATTGGTGGGTAATGATAATTCATTTATTTTAATTTTATATATTGATAACATGCATATGGTCCTAACGATGTGTGTTTTGTGACAGTTTTTCGAACGCTAGTTCGAAAAACTGTCGCTGCGCTATAGATTTGATAATGATATTATCTACACCAGAAACTCAAGCCGACGGCACGGCGGGAATCGAACTGGCGACTGCGACGGTTAAAATAAACGACCGAGGCTATCATCGCTTCAGTTTTGTTTCGTAAAACCAATTATATTGTCTTATTGTATCCCAAACAAAGGTGTGATGAAATATGTTCATTACAATGTCGTGCATAGGTAACGAGCAGTTGTCCAGAGATGAACCCGACCCCGACCCCCCCTCCCAGCCCCCCCGGGCAAGTAGTAGCGCCGTGGGACCGTGCTCCAGCACTGCTCGCACGAGGATGGTACCCGGGAGGCCCCGCCCGCGGGTCGGGTGGTGGCGGCGCGGGGCACCTTGTCATATGAATATGGAAGTGGAGCTCCGTCATTAGGGATTTCCGCGATGAGGTTGCTTGATTTCGCGGGAAATGAAGTGAAATTCGGCAAAACCGCTTGATTTTATATAATGTCAGAAGTTTTTCTGGAAATTAACAAATGTTAAGTACATTTTTCGTACAGAACATACATATAGGTTTAACCTAACTTGTAAACGCTGCGAAACCAATTCTAGAAAGACTAACGCCGCGTTCAACACTATATAGAGCCACATCCAGAACGAGCGCCGCGTGACTGCGGAGGCCGTTCTTTTCAAAAAGGTTCTATAAAGGGTCCAGTAGATACAGGGAACATATACTCCCTTCGACAGGATATACATTAATATGGTCCCCGGGAAGCCTTCTCTTCTCCAAGATTATGTGTTGTATCAAAGTACGCTTTTCTAATTAAAACATTTTAATTGTCTATTATAATTTTCCTTCTATGAGCTTTGTCATGGTTTTGGGACTAATCATACATAATAAAATGTGTAATTATTATCATAATGCGTGCTACCAGGGGTGGAACTCACTGGATTATACACGCACCTTAAATACTAAGCGTTACAGACTAATACATAGCTTACTTGTCTACACACTACAATGCTCGGCAAATTTAACTTTTTTTGCTTAAATATAAAATAGGCAATCTACAGTCGTTTTGGGTCTTAAAACTATCTATTTCTTACAAAATTACTCTCCGGAGAGTAATTTTTCAGTGTTTACCACGTGAGTCCTAGTCGGTTTGTTACAATTTGTTACATTACAATTCCCGTCGTTTTTTTTTTGTACGTTCTTCGTTGAAGAAGAAAACATGTTGTGCCGACCCCACCTACCTTCCCCCCGTGTGGTAAAAGGACAAGAAGAATAAGATATATAATATATTATAAATAACATTAATTTTTGATTTTCAACTATAATGCCCGGATTTTACAGTGAACCTGGCGCTGCTGCTCGCGTTGGCTATCGACGAGACACCTAAACGATTACCAGCAAAGATATCCCACACATGAAACTGCGAATCTAAAAACTCGTTTGTAATTATAAACATGTAGACGTGTGTATCGTGTGTATTAAAAAATGTAGACACAGGCTGTGCACAGAATTGAGAAGATCCGTAGAAGAACAAAGTCACCTATATAGCCCAGCGGATTAGCAAGTTGAAGTGGCAGTGGGCAGGGCACATAGCTCGAAGAACTGATGGCCGCTGGGGTCGAAAGGTTCTCGAATGGAGACCACGGACTGGCAAGCGCAGTATAGGACGGCCACCGACCAGGTGGACGGACGACCTGACTACCTGCGGGCCGCTTCCAACCGGTCCCGTTCAATGAAAGAAAGAAATAAGTCAAAGTGTATTTATTCTTTTTCTACTGAAATAGTGCACGAAACTCTTCGAGTCAAGCGCAAACAACAAACAGCCCTCAGGTGAGCGCTGCTCCGGAGAACATACGATACAAATGTAAATGTGTCCAAGTGTCGGGATTTGTCAATATTTGTTATATTGAAATGGGATATCCAGTTACTTGGGAAGCGAACAAAGCGTGCTTGTGTCGACAGCGCGGACAGACGCGACCATCACAAAGGAATTGTCAATAACTAAAGTAGACGATTTGTAACTGAGACATGGGAAGGAATAGATTTCAGATAATGCTGAAAATGTACCAAAATAACGCACTGTATGCATAAGTCTCGCCGTATACCGTGACGCCTGTTTCTCTGTAGAGTACCAAGAAACAGTATTTTTCTTGGTACTCATAACATTTAAGCTTATCTTACGTGTTTTCCTTCATCGCCTCAGATTTTCCATGCGACTGCACGAGCTCGCGTTATTTATATCTGTAGTAAGTGGAAATAAAGTATACAGAGCGTTTCCTCGTAAACTATATTAACAATACTTTTTTCTTTTTTAAGGTTATAAGCTTACGTTTATAAGGTGGAGCACGCAAACTGAACAACAGAAGGAACCTATTCACTCGCGACTTGAAGACTCCGGGGTTGTACCTATCGGGAAACACAGACTCCGGCAGTGAGTTCTACTCCCTGGCAGTACGAATTGTAAAAGTGGAAGCAAAACGCTTCGTGCGTAACGGTGGTATATCTACCATGTAGCGATGGCGCATAGCCGTACGCTACTTATAAATATCAATATGCTATGGATTCGACCTCACAACCACCTGACTGTGGGCTGACACTCCCGGCCCATGAGATATTGCTTCGAAACTACGCTCGACACTACCTTGTTCATCCACCAAAATACTAATTGACTTATGCTGAATTCTCCCAGTTCTTTTATTTAGTTCAAAACCTTAACTTTAACAATTTGCACGAGTGGTGATGAGCTTGTGATAATACTTTTCCGAGAGTTGTTTGTATTCTGTGAGCGTAGCGTGACGGTGACGGCTATGTTGATTAAACAACAAGTGATATTAACAGATAGCACTTTTCATGAAACTCATTATACACCATAGCTAAACGGCCCTATGTGGGTAGATAATAAGCTGCCTGCCTGCTTTTTAATGTTAGAGATATAACAGTTGTAACGATACGGTTCTCTTGCTTTGATCAATAAAGTTTAGACGGTACACTAAGGAATGTTTCTTGTTGTCCCCCCACTAGCGGGGTCGGCACGACATGTTTCCTCTTCCATTCTCTTCTATCATTCGTCATCTCAGTGCTCACACCGTTCATAAACATATCGTCCATCCATACCTTCTTCGGCCTTCCTCTACCTCTATATCCATCCACATTCATGTTAAGTACTCTTTTTGTTATATTTCCTTCATCCCTCCTCATGACATGCCCATTAAGAAAGTATTATGATAATATAATGAATGTAACTTGAAAACATACAACTGAAAGAGTCTTCCGCATCACGAAGCGTCGGCTGGTGTGTCGCAGCGATAGTTTCACATAGATATTTACACATTTTATTTATTCACGCCTTTTATTAATTTCAACGTTAAACCTTATAAGACGATTGCAAAGAAAGCGATAAAAGCCAGTTTCTAAATCGTCCGATGTATTTATAATTCCAGTTCGAACAAAATAGCAATTTCGGTAACTAAGCGCCGGCAACTCTTTGGAACATGGGAACATCTTATTGGTTTTGCGCAAAGCTACGTTTCTACCGGTGTTTGGTAAGGCATAGCTACTGGAATGAAAGTGGTATTTGAAGTTATTACCTTTAAACGCTAGCTATTCGCACGCGTATCTAGCGTCCATTTCAGATAATACATAATCCTATGACACAAACCTCAAGACCCGAGACACAATAACTATGCTCATCACGTAAATCGTTACCTCTGACGGGATTCAAACCCAAGGTTTCGGAGACAAGAAGACATGTCACTGACCACTGAGCCACGGCAACAGTTATTTGTGTAGAGTAAGCACCCATTCTCCAAAAAAAAAATTGAATACAAATCTGATCACTATTAAAATTGTACTCAAAACTTAGTTCACTCGGCGAATATGGTGATCTCTTTTCTGATTTCAAAAATTATTTTATAGTTCTATCCCACACCAAACGTCCTGGTTCGGTAATACTGATTCGTGTATACTCAAATGTGAACTGTTCACATCCATACCTACTAGAGTTATATAGAATTACGCAATTCTATAAACTGAAGGTTTCCAACCGGCCGTTCATACGTCACGGGATGTGGGCGCTTGTCTGTGTGATGCAATAGTGTCATTTGTTCTACTATGTTTTGTATGGTTTGGCCGTTTTAAGAATGGTTTTTGTCATTTACTTGATTTTTTCAATTCAAAGAAAGATACCCAATATTGCATCAGCAGGGTAATAATGACTGAATAATGTTAATTGTATATTTTACTCCATTCAATTAACAATTAAAATATCTGTCGAACGCGGCCGGACTTCGAGTTGTTTATTCAAGTGACTGGCTCACAGTAGAGGGAGCACAGATATTGAGAAACGGGGGAGAGTTGTTGTTGAAATATTGGAGGGCTCGGAGGAATGCCTTCAAGGGAGCAGTGAAATGAAACTCACGCCGGAGCCGTACCCCCCTTGTTCGGCGTGTTTAGACATTTGAAACGTCAACTGTTGCCGACTTCCGCTTGGTACGGGAACTTTGTTTTTGGTTGTGACTTATTAATTATGTGCACGTATATTTCTTTGGCAAACTTTACATCTTCTATGGCTCCATTCTCCTGTTCGCCTTAATTGTGAAAGTATTACGAGAGATATCGAAATTATACAACAATAAAACGACTGACCTTTGGCGGCTACTTATGAGTTGTGCCTTAATATTAAAATTTTTAAACCCTATCGACCGAGGTATCAACAAGAGGTATTTTATTATACCTTATAAATATCACTAATACATAATTACTCGTATGTTTTAATTTACTTTGAATTAACATTAAACAAAAAACTCAGAAAACAAATATGCAGGATATCGAATTATCATCATCATCTCAGCCATAGGACGTCCATAGCTGGACATATGCCTCCCCCATTGATTTCCACAAGGACCGGTTGGAAGCGGCCATCGAATTAATGAAAGAATAATACTTACTATTAACAAAATAATGTTTGACTGTATTGCTTTATTCCTATCATCTACCCAGTCACATGTTAAGTAAGATTCATTTCACTTGTTAATGTTTGGCATCATTTGAGGCAACTGTGCTGCGTAGCCAGTAATGTAAGCGCCCGCGCGTCCGCCTGAGAGTACGGTGTGTTGTAGATTGTAGTCGTGGTCCGCCAGCGCCGCTGGAGATTACAGTTGAACGGGGTTCCAGTTATGTTACACGAACCGCCCGTACTGAGAATAATAATTGCTGTCATCATTGTGGTTGTGATGCGTTCCTCTTACAATCCCTTTTAGTTTTACCATCTGCCGCCGTCAATGAAATTTTATCCTATTCTTATGAGATAACTTAGAATGTAACGGTTTTAATGCATGATTGTTAATAAATTAAAAACAATATGCATGTTTCGGTGCTAACTAGATACGCCGTTTGTAGGTGTCAACTTAGCAACAAAGGTGTTATAAAAACTCATTATCGACTCAGCCCCCCGATTCAGAACCCTTCTATAACTAAACGAATCGATTGGGTTCGATATCGTTCTCGTATCGAACGCCAAATTTCGAGCTATTCAGAACGATCGATAAGAGCGTTCGATTCGTCTTCGATTTCGGTATCGTAATCGTTTTCATTACAAGACGCGTTCTGAGGTATAGTTCTGTAAATGTCAATCTAATTGTCAACGTTATGTAAAGAGGTGCATTTTTAAAGTATGATTATGTATCTTATTGTCATTCAAATTTTGAAGGAGTAAAAGTGTGACCAAGTTTTACAAAACTCTACTAAATACGTAGCATTTAGTAGAATTTTATTAGTTGTGAGTAAAGGGACATTTTTAAACTGTATAGATCTATCGTTTGACTATTATCTCACTAGGTGGTCAGTGACGATGTGGTCGGAGATGACCCAGAAAGCATACTGGCTCTCAAGTTTATCAAACTTGAGGGTAGCTGACCAGGCGGGTACTTGACAGTACCCTAGCACCATACTGGGAATTTGGTAACTTTAATAGATTATTTATCTCTACGTTGTAGTTTTTTAACGACTTAAATATATATCTGTTATTATTAAGTATTTCCAAATAATCGATCGAGTATTTAGCTTTCAGTAATATAATAAAGCAGAAAAGTAATAAATAAAATTAACCACCATAAAGTTACTTTCGTTTAACATGAAAAAACTTAGAAGACATATAAATTTTACGTGTGTTCGCGGATAACTTCGTTGTTTATGAACCGATTTTGATGATTCTTTTTGTTTGATAGAGTTATACTTCCGAGGTGGTCCCATTTAAATTTCACCAAATCGGTCAAGCGGTTTTTGAGTTGCACTCCAATAAGAAGTGCTACGCATACGTGGATGACAATATAGTTGCTGGTGAAATCGATGAAAAAGCAACCGATTGCACTCCGGGAGTGCCGGCAGAAGTGATAACTTGAACATGATTGATAATGACAATGAAAAGTAGCTTATGTGTTATTCTGCATATCACATATCATCCAAATCCGTTCAGCCGTTCTGGCGTGATTGAGTAACAAACATCCATCCATCCAAACTTTCAGATTTTTAATATTAGTGGGACACATAGACTTAACATGATGACGTTTTTTTGAAACAATGAAATCTTTCTTCTTTATATTATCGGCGTTTTGATAACTGAACTCAATAACACTTTTAACAAAACGAATTTATCAAATAAAAAAAAATTTAACAAAAAATGCAACCGACTTCAACACTCAAAAGTGTGAAATAACTTGTTGAAGTCGGTACTATGATAGTTCACACAAAAGTAACTATCATCACAATATTATGTTCATGGTACCGACTTCGCAAGTTATTTGACACTTTTGAGTGTTGAAGTCGGTTGCATTTTTTTTCACCCTTTTCAGTAACCTTTGCTACTCACGGAATCAATTAAATGCCATTGTGTTCTGCGATGTCTTCAACCGCGACAATAATATCATCAAGATACGCGTAGCACTTTTCAGTTATTGGAGTATAACTCAAAAACAGCCTGTCCGATTTTGATGAAATTCGAATGGGACCACCACAGAAGTATACTCTATCTAACAAAAATCTTACGAATTTGATGACGTCACGTCCTGACGCCTGACGTTCTGACTATCTGACGCGAGTTTAACATTTTTCCCCATACAAAGTACACAACGCCGCTCAAGAAGTTTTCACTTCAATATACACAATGACAATTGATCCCGTGAGTAGCGGAGGTCACTGAAAAGGGTCAAAAAATTTATTACCATAAAATGGAACCAACTTCATCACTCAAAAGTGTGAAATAACTTGTTGAAGTCGGTACCATGCGCACAATATTGTGATGATAGTTACATTTGTGAAGATGAATTTGTGCTATGTCGCGTCGCAATGCTATAACCTACTAGTCGGCCAAAAATGGATACAGAGTGCGAGGTTGACAATCTTAAAGTACTTCTCTCGCTTACTCTACGCGACGATCCGTATATTTGTAATATTTTATGATAATAAAGAACTTATTTATATTAATATTTTAAAACAACCAGCATCATTTTGTCCCGCTCATTCTGCGCGTAATCAACCGCGTAAAACCTCTGTAATATCATATGCACGTGTTAACCCCTTAAAGTGGATTTCTGGTAGATTTGATGGATGTTGCTAGAAGTTTAAGAAAGTAAAAGTTGGTAACACTAGTTGTTTGTTTACAAACAAAACGTCAATAGAAAAACTTAAATAGAAGATAGAAATAAGAAGATATAAAAGGATTCAGCATTCGTGGCCTCAGTGAGGATTTCTTCGGAATCTTGAACCACAACTAGGAAATCTGGCTCAAAGTCTTCAGACAGTACTTCTGCCTGGGACATATCAGGCAATTCATTATACTCGGGGCTTCTAGTGGATCTTCTAAACAACTTATCCTCTATAAGTACTTATCCTCCAAATAGCCAGCAAATCATTTCCTACATTAGAGAGTTCTCCGATAAGACGCGCGCCCTGTGCCTCGAGCATGCCGAGCATGCATATTTGTATTGTTATTGTGACAAACGATTTATAATTAACATTCCGATTTAGGTATAACTCTATAAGTGTGTACTATTTATAAGCTCTATAACAAACATAAGATACTGTTTTACTTGTAATAAGATAAGTAGGTACCTACAGTATTGTTTATTGTCTAAGTGGTAAAATGTTATCAAATAAGAATATATAGTCTCAAATAAAAATATCAATAGAAATATGCATCATTTTTTTATTATTATTAAGTGTAGATAGACTATAAGCAATAATCTATCTCTCCCTCATCTTACTAACAAGAAATAGAGCAACTTTCGAAACAGCCTCACGCATGGCAATCATTATGATAACTGTTCTGTAATGCGACGTATAACATTGCTGCGGACTTGAAATGCTGCTCCTGTAGCTGCCAAAGCTACATGTGCTGTGTCACCATCGATAATATTGTTGGTTTCAAGGCCACTTCATCTGGCAATGGTAAACGCGCTAGTGTGCACATGTTGTTATGTAGAACACAGCAGGAATTTGTAAGTTTTCCTGCTTTTCTGGGCTATATTCTAAATGCCCAAATGCATTTGATGCATCCCACAAAGAACGTAAAATTCGCCTGTGGTGTAATGCTTTTTCATCGTGATTGGACTGTTCACGTCCTCAATCACTGTGCATCATTGTTATAAAACCAAATAATAAAACATATTAATATTGTATGTTGCCTAGAAAGTAAAATAGACACTCAAACTAGATATCGACTGCCTTCTAGCTATCGATAATTTACCGAACATAATAATCGAAAGTTCGATATATGAGATTCGATATGAGCATTCTGAATAGCGTTACAAGTCGAATATCGAATGCTATGACGTCACTTTCGATTCGAGATCGAATTCGATAAATTCGGCGTGGGTTCGACTATTGTGAATTGCAAATGATTGTTATCGAATCGAATCGATCGACAACTGAGTAATCGAACGGTTCTGAATCGGGGGGCAGCTTCGATATCATATTTAAAAGAGATTTCAATTTACAATAATCTGAAACGACCTGTGTTAATTAAAACTATTATTCCACATGAAACATCGCAGCAGTGAAATATCGTCGATAGGGTCGCGCAGATTACAGCGGACTCTAAACGTTCATGCACGATTACTGTGACGTGTCCCAATCAAACATTAACTCAACCTGTCACACGCTACATTTTAATCAAACGTGGCGGTCAGTCGGTCAGCGAACCGTTGGCCCAACGGCGCCAACGTTGGCGATGGACTCTGATGTTGGGCGAAAGGTTTCATTGCTCATTTGGCGAATTGAGGCCTATTTTACGGCGCCGGGCGGAATGGCCGCGCACCTCTTACGCCTAATCTTTATGTTCATATAAAACGAAACACTAAATGTGCGTCTTGAATAAATGTGAACCATTTTGGAGAGGTCGGACGTTTCCGGGGGCCGGGGGCGTAAAGGACGAATAGTACGCATTACGGCCGTTCGGCGAATGGGCCTATTCTCGGCCGGTGATCGGAATGCCGACTCGTGTATTTGGCACAGATTTATTATTTGTGCGACGCTTGGAGCGCCATCTACCTACATCCTAATGTTGCTTTATGTCGCTCTGACCTTTCCGTCACAAGAAATGATTTCGCCAAAATATATTTTTATAACTACATGTACACGGGTGTTCTGCTGACTCCACCATCGAGGGGGGGGCGAACGAAGCTTGCTGTCAATATTTGTATCACAAATCCCCCCCACCCTTCTGTCACTAGTGTGCGAGTCCTGTCAAACCATATAAGCAACCAAAATGACTAAATGCATTTGTCCCTTATACTACTTAATGCTAAGTGACGATGCATTCAGAGGTGGTATCACACTTGACCCAATTGGCAATTAACATGTAAACCAATACAAATAAGTGGTTTTTTTAAGGTGAAAACTTGGCGGCGCTGTGCGCTTTTGTATGGGGAAAAAATGTTAAACTCGCGTCAGATCTTCAGATCGACAGGACCGTCGTTGAAATTTAAACTTAATTGTGTTACGAATATAGAACATTTTCGTTTGTTGGTAGTTTTATTTGATAAAGTCTAATAAAAAAGTTAAAGTTTTTTAAAGTGTGATAAATAAAGTAGTTTTTTTAGAGTATGAGTTTGGTTATCAACTCGCCGGCATAATAAATAGGAAAGGTTTCATTGTTGCACAAAACTGTCATCAGTTTAATTCTATGAGTTCCACTGTAATATAATATTATAAATGTGAAAGTTTGGATGGATGTATGTTTGTTACTCAATTACGTCAGAACAGCTGAAAGGATTTGGATGAAATTTGGTACGTAGATACTTCAGGTACCGGAATACTACATAGGCTACTTTTCATCATCGTCATTAATCATGTTCAAGTTGTCACTTCTGCCGGCACTCGCGAAATGCAACAGGTTGTTTTTTTTTACATTGCAGAGTTCATAATCATATCCATGCTGTATATGATCATACATACCTATCTTTTTCTTCTGCTTGTCCTTATCCCACCCTAGACAGGGTCGGCACAATATGATTATAAATACGTATATGAGTGTTAATATATGTAAGTTAACTTACATGTGATATAAATATGTCAATAAAAATGTCGTCCATGACGAGTGAGATTTAATAGCTAAGTTACAAAATCATACATTATGATAAACAGCAAGTAAATGTCAAACGCCCCTTGTGGATGGATACCACGTGTCGATTGACAAGGAGCCCAGATATTGAAATGATGCTAATAACATCCCGTCCTCACCCCGACGGATGGATTTATCGATATGAGGGGTCGTGATATCTATCTCCATATTAAAATGATGACCCGAGATTTGTCTCACACGAGATATCGTGTCGGTCGCCTCTTTTCGACCTTTCGGAAATTGTAATGAAATATTTTTGGATCGTGTAGCTTTGCAGGTTTACAAACAGACTGACTCCATATCTTCGTACCTGAGTAAGTTATAAAAATAATATTTGAAGCAAAGATATTACTAATAGTTAAGATAAAAATGACTGATTTGTATCGATACAAACCTTTAAGAGATTCCTCAACAGTAGTAACACGAACACTGTCGAGACAACACTGCGCTGGTTTTATTACTGTTTTCTAAAAAAGGAAATGAAGAGGTGACTGTTGGATAGACCCATTAATGAGTGCAGGAAAATGTAATCCATAGAAATGCGACAACCTGCATCTTGGTCATCTACGGAGCAGAGCCGTGAGCGCGCGCTTGTAAAAACGCGCGTGTCGTCGGCGCGGTCTAAACACGCCGTGTTTATAGGCCCTTAGCCAAAGGACGTTTAACACCGCATAAATGCCTCTCCCTAATCTCATCAGGCACCATTTTAACATGCTATGATACCCACCGTTACGACTCACTTATCCGCTGAGTTATATATATGTACTTCTGAGAATCTATTCACTTCTGGTTTGGTCTCGTGTAAAAACCTCGAGGGTAGCACTTTCCATAGCTCGCTGAGCGACCTCGAGCTTCTTCCCCCACCTTCGCCACTCTTCCTAACCGGCGCCCCAAAGTTACAGAACATGTTTCAGTTCAATTCTATGTGCCTGAACGACCGGGCTCGGCTTGGGACCGATCCCGGCAAAATACATACATAAGTAAACTTATTTAGCACAAAATTGGCCGTAATTCTATTTATCACTCGGACTAATTAAAAACTTTTAAAGTGAAAATATCCTATTTCTCATATAAGACGAGTATCATTGACATAAATATTACATTCAGTTTCTTGAGTCCAAAGGCTCCTGAACTAGAATAACTGTGTTTCAAGAGCCAGTGGCTTCTCCCATTAAATTGTCGTTATATTATGTCTAAAGAGCTAAAAGTTAATAACATACTTATATCAATATACATAATGTTTGCAATTATTATTCGTGATATATTTTCAAGATAAAGGCTTTTTTTGAAAGTGATTCATACAAGGTCTCTCGGACGCCCACTTACAAATTTCGTTAATAAGCGCACAAATATTGTTATCTCAAATCATTGACATAGATTTGAAGCACATCATAACCGTTTACGTGTCGCTTATCTGTCAATGTCGATGTAAACACATGTCATCCGGTTTTTGAGGCGCTCCACCGCCCCCTTTGTCAGTAACTGTCAGTAGGAGAGCCGGCCTGAGCGAGCTGGTGGCGCTGCGCGGTGCCGCGTGCGGCGTGACGTCACGAGCCGAGCTGCTGATGCTTTTGAAGGACGTCATGTGGGTTGGGGGGGGGGGGGGGGGGGGACAGACACAGGTGTCGGTTAACGGTTATTGTTAATGTACCGATACACGGGAGTTGATCGGGCGGAAAAAGGTTAACGCTTATTGTTTTATATTATCGGCCCCATTTTTCAGTGATATTGGCACATTTTAGATAGGTAGCTGATTTTAAAGAAATATAAGTATAATGTGTAAAGGCTGTGTATTGAGCGAGTAGTTATCTAATTTCTCCTTCATTATTTTGTATGGTAGTCTGTCTACTACTTTTGTATTCGACTAGAGATAGAGAGCTCATTTCTAAGATATGATAGTTTTGAAACTGTCGAAACCTCGCAGCGATCGCCCTACCTTCGGTAACCACCCACATTTCCACGTGGCCCAGGCCTGTGTAAATTCGCCAACATTGGTGAGCAACGACGCCTGAACTTTGCCTAACTGTTGTTTAAACTTTTAATTAAGTTATTTATGTGTGGATTCAGGTACGTGTTTAGTTTATATGATATATGGACCAATTATGTAGTTTTGGAGGCATTATGAACGTATGACACAGGTTAAGTACACAAGTTACATTAGCTTTCCATTTTGTGACAAGGCGACGTTATTCGGTCGGACGAGTACAGCTGTCAAGTATTCATATATGTTTAAGACTAGTCCACTCACTCCCGGATTAGCCCGCGAGCGGTTGTCATGTATCGTGAAATCTCCGCCACGAACGCTTCTGCATGATTCACGACAAACACACAAAATTACGACAAGCAAAGGTCAGTACGCGCATAACGTAACACACAGCACATAGCGCTATAAAGGCTCCTTCACACCGAAGTTATGGAAGCTTAGGCAATATTGAAATGGTTAGAGCTGTTATGTTCCCTTTGTTTCTTAACTCAGTAATGCGCATTTAAAATTAAAACTGTCATAAAATTCAAGATCCCCGTAAAGTTTATTACCCAGAAATATTACGAGTGTAATAACAACAAAACTTAAATAAACGGATGATATATAAACATGGTATTTTACTTTGCCAGTGAAAAGTATCGTAAAAATGATTTATAATGTGTAAAATGATTCGGAGAAGCTCCGGCTGCTCTACGAATCACAATACGCAATAAAGAGCTTATTAACCACAACACTTTGCATAATATATACAATTCAAATGAAAATGTAATACAATAAAAGGTAAAAGCTCTGTTAATTAAAATTGTCAACTGAAAAAAAAAAAACTATTTTCATCTATAAGTTTATGCGTTTGTTTTATTTGTCTATGTAAAGCAATCTTCCACTAACAGAAATAATTGAAATACATAATTAATAATCATATTTTGTATTCTATGTGCATTATCATGCTTATGAGTAGATCTAGTCAGAATACAGCTACATAGACCCCCCCCCCCCCCCCCCCCCCGAAACTAGCACCTCTTCAAGCGGAATACCATTTGCGGGTCCAACACCGACCACGGAACCGCTTGTTACGTAGAAGCGGCGCGACGCCGAGTTTCAAATTTCAGCGCAATCCGTTCAGCGGTTTGAGTTACGAGTCGATAGATCGTCACGGTCTCCTTTGATATGTACAGATTGTGAGCGAAACGTAATAAATAGCACCATGATTAGGGTACTTATGTGCAGCAAAAATATGGTGGTTGTGAACATAACCATCGGCCGGTTAATAACTCGCAGGCCCCGACTCGCTGAAGTAGGTAGTTCGCAATATCAACCCGATGGGAATACTAACAAGCGCGATATAATAATGCAATCGGCAATCAAAGTGAATACGAGTGCTAATGTCACTTCCCGGCGAAATGCGAGCTTCGACTCTGAACACCGTGAGGCGGTCGGAAACGGGGCCGCGCGCCGCGCCTCGCCGCGCCGCCGCGCCGCGCCGCCACCGTCGACAGCTTCGCCTCAATACACCAGCTGGAGCGGAGCAAACAGTGTACTCGATCTGCTCGGAGCGGGCTCACAAAAAACATTCGCAGATAAAAGTTAAGTCACCGAATCTGACTGGCGGAAAACTGGGATGCGAATCGCAATAATAAAAACGTGTGTGAAGTGGAGTGAAACGTCGGAGCGCTGGACCCGGCCGGCCGGCGGCGGCGGTGGCGCCGCGCGCCCCGGAGCGTCACTCCAATGTAAACCTTTCGTTATGAGAATAAAGCACACGCGGCGGAAGTGTTATTTGGAGAGTGGGCGGTCCGCTTAGAAGCGATTCCTTCCACATTAGAGGGCTTTTTATATTAATTGCAACCCCTATTGCAAGGTCATCGAGACGAAATGTCTATGGAAATTATTTAACTTTGAATCCCATTCGGTTACAAATTATTACATAACAGAACGATAACACATCTCGTATTCAGAAAACGGATAGAATCATGCTCGACATGCGACCTTAGACTTTGAAGGAGGAGAATGAGTCCTCGAGACGCCGTGATCCAACACATCTTTAGCGTATATATTATTCAATTCGCACGTGGTTCATAAATTTCGTGATCGATTTATACAAAATATTGTGTTTGTGTGTGTTATGTTGCGAATATTATATTTTTTTAAGGTTATATGCTCACGTTTGACCGCTGTCTCACCAGATGTTAAGTGACGACGCAATCTAAGGTGTAGCACACAACCTTAGAAGGTACCTACTCACTCACGACTCTAAGACTCCGGGGCTGTACCTATCGGTAAACACAGACTCGGGCAGTGATGTTCTGATCCTTAAATATATTATATATAATGTTATTTTCTACATATAACATTCCCGTGTCACAGTGTTGGTACCAAACTCCTTCGGAGCCGCTCGACAGATTTTTATAATTTTGACGTGATAACGTTTTATAAATTGATGAATACCAGCAACACTCATGAAAAATAGTAACGTTCCGCGTAACGTTCCACCTGAGTTTTGTATTACATAAAATAATCAAAGTCAAAGTCAATGATTATGACATTATAAATGATTATGACGTTATCACGTAAATCTATCGTCCGTAAACCGACTTTACAGACAACCAATTTTTTTTTTTTTGTGAATATTCGATAGGTCTGAGAATATATCGTTAACTATTCACACCCCCAGACCCCATATTTTTATCGCGATTTTAGTATTTAGGCATAAACAATATAATATATTGATTTTTAACCGACTTCAAAAAAGGAGATTACTAAATTTGACCGTATACATGTATATTATTGTTTATGTGTGATCGCGGATAACATCGTCGTGTATGAACACATTTTGATTATTTCTTTGTTTGATAGAGTATACCACCGCGGTGGTCCCATTTATATTTCATCTAAATCGGACCAGCGAGCGTACCTCGACGATATTATAGTTGCGATCGTAGAAATCGGAGAACATTCACAGTGACAATTGATCCAGTGAGTATTAAGCCACTGAAAAGTGTGAAAAAAAAATGTTCACCAAAAAATGGAACCGGCTTCAACACTCAAAAAGATTCAAGTCCCACTAGCAGCCGAATTTTTTCCGTGTAATATTTGAACATAAGTTCCATGGTACCGACTTCAACAAGTTATTTCACACTTTAGAGTTTTGAAGTTAGTTCCATTTTTGGTAAACAATTTTTCGTTAATACAGAAGATGTAAGCGTAAGGCCAAATATTAGTCTACATATAGTTGCTGTGGTCTAACTACTGTGTGCGGTTGCGCCGGTAGATAAAAGAGCGCGCACCGCCATAAGTAATTGTTTATCGCGCAGATGGCGGTAAATCACGATTAAAACACTTTCGAAAACAACATATATTTCTTAAACTTATAACATATAGCATTATAGTAAATTTAGTTAGCATCGAACAGAGTTAGTTTGTGGAAGGTTTTCAACTTATTTTAATCACGATGCATAAAAGCCAACACAATGCAGTTCGACGATTCCAAAGGAAAGTTGTGAAGTGCGCGCGGTGTCGGATAGTTCCGATCGAACGGGGGTCGCGGACTCATTGCTTCTGTTCGCTACTCTTCAGGCGTGGGGGGGCGGGAGGGGAGGGGGGGGGGGGGACGTGGACAATTGCAGGAATGCTAAGAGCATTGTCATCAAGGTAGGAATAACAATAATAATCATTGTTGGTAAAATGAATATCGAAACCGTTTTAACGTGTTGTTAAATATGCTTTAACTTCTTTGTCTACATTCAATATTCCATATTTGACTTTTTTTTTCTATTCTTAACAAATTTGTTTCTTACACTAACATCATTTTATATAAGCCTACTCGCGTTCAATACTTAGTAACGGCGGAAATTCTTTTTATTTCCCACGAGGTTCCACAAACACTCACCCACTGGTAGCAGCGATGAGGTTTACTACTCTTTTAGTAGGAAACACCACACACACACACACACACACACACACACACACTCATATCGTAAATGAACAAACACGCACCATCCTTTAGTTAAACAAACAACCGTAAAAGTATTTTGTCTCTAGGAACTATGCATTTTCCAGAATAAAAGTCGCCTACGTGCTATTCCAGGGTCTCCAATTTCATCGATATCGGTAGATGTAACAGGTTTTTGAATTATTCGCTTATCTCACGGGAACAGCAATAACTTTCGGGATGAAAAAAGGCCTATGTGTTAATCTAGTGTCTAAAGTATCTCCGTACCAAATTTCCAATTTAAAAAAAAATGGAAAAATAAAATCATCGATATATCCGGGGAGACATCACACCCATGTCTCGGCTGATGTGCGAATAGAAGCGGCCGGCGACTCGCGCCCGAGCCATCTTACTTAGCTCAACAAGGTGTCTGCTGTCATTTACGCATTTTACTTAATGTGTGGTTTTGTTAAAACCTAATCAGAGATATTTTTACGCCACAGTTTTCTATCGCTATTATCAATTTAATTTAACGGTTGCATCGCAACACGACGTATATGTATACTTATAACGTATACGTTTGTTTATTCGCAAGATTTTTAATTATAATAATGTTTTTATTATTCTACATCGAAGCTTTAGAAAAGATTCACTTTTCTACACTGCTAAAGCTTTATGTTCTGTTAGTTTACCTATTTTTAGGTAGAAATATAATCACTCAGAGAAGTCTACCTTAAAATATAGTACGCTTAACGGCGGCGGCGGCGCGGCGCGACGCGGCGGTGTGACGCGGCGGCGGCGCGGCGGCGGCGCGACTGTGCAGCGGCGGTGCAACAGCATAGAAACGAGCATAAGAAGCGGCCGACGAAAAAGCAAAGAAACAGTACATATAGTAGGTGAGCGAGCGCGGAGCTCTAAACACTGCCAGGAAAGAAAACGGTGGACTCGCTGAAGCGGCGAAATTAAATTTATGTTATGCTCCGGGATGTGCCGAACAAAGGCATGATAAAAAGGAAAGACAACAAAAAATTATGCAAATGTAGAAGAAATTGTGTGTTGTCCCTTTAATTAAACACGTACATATTTGACTTATTGGAGCGCTTGGTCGAAAGGTCGCGCGACCATTATGCTGGCACTTATTTGGCTCAACGCATCAGCGTCAATTCATTGGGGTAACGCTGCTTGCATTATGGGTAAGATAGTGGTCAAACGCCTATTCTACAAAAATAAATATAAGGCTGCCATCAGGTTGTGGACTGCTTAAACGTTATTTATTACTTTAAGTTTTGTAATTGGTTTGTAATGTTATATTTTTTAAGATAATTTAACTGTGACCTGTTAAAAAAATACATTCCAAACAATAAAAGGCTCGAAACCCATTATTTATTATGTCGTAGTGCGTGCGATTCCTCCCACAAAACTATAAATATGGTACAAATTATGAAAAGCATTTTCGAATTTCGAGCTATTTTTTTTCATAAAATAAATTGTACGAGTAAGATCAAAACGTATTAAGTGCCAAGATCGAATAAAACCTTAGTTTAGTTTTAATTGTTACTACAGATGTAAGTAATAATTAAAACTAAAGTATTACGAATTCTTGTAAATATTGTATTGGGATTTATAAGCGCGAATCAATGCTGACTCAGCGGTGGAAGCATCAGCTGTCAAGTTAACGGACGCTGGTATGATCCCAATGGCTAGTTTCCGGTGAAGGTAGCATTGTTATCAAATTCACACCATCGTGCTAGGATGCTTTCGAGTACCATCCACACTCAAATTTGAAAAACTGTCACCAAACACGTAGCGCGTTGAAGCAACTTTATTTGAGACTGTATGAAACTCTGTGCTGTCCAGTGAAGATTCTAGGTCTAGTGTGATTACATCTTCGACCACATCGTTATTGACCGTTAAGTGAGATAGTGGACAAACGAACAACAAATCTGTAAGTTATACAATAATCGGAATATATTGCTTATAGAAAGTAAAAAGCATTAGAGCAGCTGTTGTGAAATAAAAACTGTTTTTCCCTGAAGCTAAACGCAACTCTTTTCATTGTTGGAAACGAACAGTGAGCCCCAGTAACTTTAATTCATTTTAAAAACTAGCCGCTATTGAAACCCATTAGCATTATTGAAAAGTAACCACGAACAATCTATAAGGAAGCTCTCTAAACGTCACTCGTCTGGAGGAAAATCGTTCATCTCCCCGATCGTCCCCCTTCGTCCCCCGAGTACCCGAGTGGCCATTTATTACCATCTTAAACTTAACCATCGATCCAGATATTATTGGGTAAGAAAAAACAAACAGCACTGACTTTCCACGTACGTAAACACTTCGTTTTGTCCCTGGAGAGAGAGCTGACGTGCGAGGCGCGGCCAACCGACAATCGATCCTAGAACACCATCACTAAAGGCGAAGTTGCAGTGACAACGAACGACGTCTCGGCCCCTACGCAATTTTACTTAAGCGAACCACTTCAGAAACAGAAATTTGCATAAGTTTGTTTATGAATTTTGCCTGCTCTTTGTCAGTTGACGCGGCGGCTGCCACTTAACTGGTTATCATCTGTTTATTCAATGAAATGGAACGCAAACAGAGCGGGTGCAGGTGCCACCGGGGCGTAAATTTGTTTTATTTTGAGTGTTTATATTTACTCGGCCGGTGAACCGCGGTCGGATTCACCTAGAGCGGAGTGAGCGCCGGGGCGGGCGCATCACTCCGGTCTCGGCGAGGTCGACGCTCGCTTTGTCTTGCCGAATGAAACAGAACAGTTTGACGTGTCGTTAGCAACGTCAAGGCGACCTCGGTGACTCTTGGGGCACCCGTCGCGTCGTACTCGTGGTTAAGCCACTATTAAGGAGCTAAACTGAATAATGAACTGTAAGATGACTCAACTCGGATATCGTATGACTATTTAATAAGTATTTCAGACTAGCTGCGTCCCGCAGTTTTACCCGCGTGGTGATGATTGATGATGATGAAAAGTAGCCTATGTTGTTGTTCCGGGATCTGAAATATCTACATACCAAATTCATTCAAATCCGTCAAGCGGCTAAAGCGTAAAGAGTAATAAACATCCATACCAACTGTGGCGTTTATAATATTAGTAGGATTGGTAGGTTTAAATTATGTTTTAACATAAGACCTTCATTAATAATTATTTTAAATAAAGTATTACTTAATTATATCCAGGAGTCCGCGGGTTCTAATAGTGCCAATGGAAAAATTGTACAAAAACCTTTTTTGAAAAAAAAAAACCCAACAAATTTGACCGACTTCAACACTCAAAAGTGTGAAATAACTTCTCGAAATTGGTACGATGATAGTTCAAAAGTAACTATTAACAAAATATTGTGCTCATAGTACCGACTTCGACAAGTTATTTCACACTTTTGAGTGTTGAAGTCGGTTCCATTTTTACCCTTTTCAGTCCTTCGCTACTCACTCAATCAAGTGTCATTGTGTATGTTCACCGATGTCTTCACCCTCGATTATAACTTCGTCCGCGTATATGTCGCACTGCTCAGTTATTGGAACTGTGGACTCAGAAACTGCTTGTCAGATTTTGATAAAATTTAAATGGGATAAAATTATGAATGGAAATATCAATACGGGAAGCACCAGCTTTCAAATAAAAAAATAATCTTCAAAATCGGTTCACCCAGTCGAAAGTTCTGAGATAACAAACATTAATAAAAAACAAAAACATACGTGTCGAATTGAGAACCTCCTCCTATTTTGAAGTCATTTTTTTATTTATATATAAATTGTTACCGGTAGCTGAGACGTTAAGTAAGTAAAGGAATCTTTATTACTGTTTCTTCGGAATAGAAGTAGTTCACCACCTTCTATGTTGTAAGGCTAAACCCTGGGCATTATAATTCGTTTATATTCATCGCACATTCCAAGAAAACCGCTTCAAATCCGACCTTATTACGATCGCTCAGAGCGTTCCACGAGAACAAGGGTCCCGTGGAACGCTTTTTTCATAAAGATGATAGTTTGTTTGTAAACCTCTGCCGACAGTGGCCGCGGCCGGCGCGGACGCGGACGCGGACGCGACGGACACGGACGCGGGCGACACAAACCTATGATGAATAATTAACATTGACACAAGGTGTTCAGGTCCCAAACTAGGCAGAGCCTTTAACAAAGCTATGATTAAGCGCAGGCAGCGACGGACGCTCGTTAAAAGTTTGCGACGCACCGACCACCGGCATTTAAAACTTTCACCTGGCTAGGGGATCAAGTCCCGCTGCCAGCTCGGCCTGGTACCACCAGCGAGAGTCCGACTTCTTTACATGCTATTAAAGGTGTCCGAAAGAATACATATTCTTTCGGACACCGTTAATAGCATGTTAAAATAATATTTTGTACAGATAATACTTTTAATTAAGTATACAATAATAACACTTATTAAATTGCAAATTCTTGTATTTGACCAGAAACCAGTATGTTGGTTGTTGTGGTGATTTTAAATAAAGCCCATTTTACACTGTAGATTAGTCTTTAATCTACAGTGTAAAATGGGCTTTATTTAAAAGTGTATATATGTAATTAGTGTGTATATTTAAGTACTTAAATAAGTGTTATTATTGTATACTTAATTAAAAGTATTATCTGTACAAAATATTATTTAAATTTATATATGAAGCGCTTACCAATTATATTGATATCCAGAGTGATTCTTAGCTTCTACCATCCATTACTGAGAGCGGCTGAAATAGTTTTTAGCACAAAGTAAAGAATTAATTCGATAGGAAATAAAATTAAAACTTTCTTTGTTATTTCAACAGTGAAATTGCTGTTAAAATTTTTAAAAAGTCACGCATAGTAGACTTGATTTTTTTTAATATCCAACGTTTTATTTATTAGAAACGGGCAGCGTTTCACTACTGTCTCTTCCTTGATGGGGAGTGAAGATGTGGTCGAAGGTCAGAAGGAGTCACGCTGGATTTAAAATACAACGTAGCTTTCAATAATGCTGACCTTGATTTGAATTTTTGACTTCTAATATAATTCGTGACATTTTTTCTTATAATTTTATTCTTCTACTCTATTATTTATTATTACTTTTTGATATATTTTGCTTTGTAATTATGAAAGTATTATTGTTTAACTATATTTTATTGGAATATTCTGTAATTGTGTGAGTTAAATGTAAGAAATGTGTAATCGTTTTATCTCAATAAATAAACAAATACAAGGACAGCTGCTTGAACTCATGTTACCAAAAAAAGAGCTCTTATTTAACAGTTTCCATTAAATCAAATGTATAAATGTGCTAGTATTGTAGTAGGAAGTGAGTCGAGCCTGGTCGTGTAATAATTGAGTTTCAGCCCAATGGAGTCCATCTCCCCCCCGGACAGTTTAATGAGAACACGACCGTATCCTGTAGTCGGACCATTTTTATATTCTGGAATTTCTGCTTTCTAAGATTTATTGCCAAGTGCTCAACGAATATAAGCTCAATTTCAAATAACAAACTAGTACTTTAAGGGTATAGAATGAAATCCATGAGCTCGTTGTGATTGAGTTCCTTCCATCTACTGCTTCCTGATCGACTTACTTCGGAATAGTGGAAGTACATTTTTTTAGTTTTGGGACTGTAATTATATTGATGAAAATGGACAAAAATTTAATAAAGCACTAGGTATACCGGCTGCTTCTCATTCACACACGGACACACAAACACAAACACGTTAACGTGCACAAAAACCCAGACACAACATACACACTAATGCACCTAAAACCTACTGGTTCACATACTATGACAGTCTATAAATACATAAGTTACATCAGTAAAATGTAAATCCGTTATTGACCTTAGGTGTAAGCTACTTGTACAATAATTTGTTTATAAAGGGCTGTGGATTTTGTAAATAAATAAATAAAAATTAAAAAAGATGCATTCTTATCATAGTCTTAATCTATGCTAGCAATAAAAAGAGTTTGTTTGTTTGTTTGCAATGAATAGGCTCCGAATCTACAAAACCGATTCAAAAAATGTTTTCACTGTTGGGAAGCTACACTACACTATCCCTGGGTGAGAGAGGCTATTTTATATTTTCACAAAAATGAGAAATCGTTATAATTTGTAATTAAGCTATTGCATAGCTTCTATCGCGGGCCTTGAGCGTGGAGACCGAATCCAGAAATTTCATAACGAAAATAACTTAACACCCCCACTCCGGCACAGCGATGATACTTTGTAGTTTTGCCATCTATCGATGAATAGCAGAACTTTTATTGACTTTTTTGAAACATCACGCTTGCCTGTTTAAGTCAGCAACTCGCCTCTAGGTGGCATTGGTTGTATCGGCGTTACTGCATAAGTTATTAATATGTTAATTGCATAAGATGATAAAAAATGTTATGCAATAGCTTTACCGCGGCAGTCCCCGAGTGCTACTCGTCTTTTTTTAAAAATATTTTTACCCGTGCGAAGCCGGGACGGACTGCTACTTTTCCATAAAAATGAAATCGCCCACCATTCAGTAAAAAAAATCGAACACGTACGCATTAAGTATTCCCAGCACGATTCTTTACAAAAAAAGTGAGCCTGAAATGGTCTACAAATTAGTGTTTACCCAATATCTGTCTCCTAGAATCCGTTCACGGGAAAGCCTCCATTTCCCGGCAGGCTAGAGCCATTAATAAGCATTACAGCAGGCCAGCGCGAGGCAGACACTCCGGCCGCCACAATATCGTTAGTTTTTACAAGGGCTCGCGCCGCGCCGCGCCGCCCTGCGCCATCTGCGCCACTATGCTCACTATTATTTTCTTCTTGTGTGGCCAGAATATTGAATCTAATAGCTTTTATTCGAGTGTTAATGCTTCTTGCTTCTTTCGACGTATTTTTAAAAAGAAATATAAAAACCGACCAAGTGCGAATCGGACTCGCGCACAGAGAGTTCCGTACAAAAGAAAGGGGTAGTAAGTTTAAAATTACTTAAAATATTGTTATTATATGATGTAACTAAAAATGTATGTTCAACGCAATTTTTCTCTTATCTGTGCTATAAGACTTTTCTTCGTACCAAATTTCAAGATTCTGAGTTCACGGGAAGTACCCTGCAGGTTTTGATTCCCTTGCGAGTGTCGAAAATTTGCAGGATGTAACGGCTGTAAGATTGCATTGGCTTAGAAGTATGGGTTTTTCATAGCTCCAAGGAACAGTAGACTTGAGTATTTGATATGAATTTCAGCTCAAAACCTCCACGCGTTCTTGAGAAAAATGGTCTTTCTTGACAGACAGACAGACGGACAATAAAGTGATCCTATAAGTGTTCCGTTTTTTCCTTTTGAGGTACGGAACCCTAAAAAGATGACCGGATATTGTTATAAATGAACATATTGTGTTTTCTAGTAGTATAGAAGTCACCTTATTTTTGATCATCAATTAATAATTATACCGACTTGCAACAACCTGTGTATAAATTTATATTATTAAGATAAAGGCTTCGAAAGAATAATTGAATTAAAAAGTTTAATTCATTTTTATTCAATACACATTTATTTATACTCCAGTATAAGCATTGCAATATAGCTTTGTATATATTTTGCCTTGAACTTTATCGTAAGAAGTAAGATTAAAAAATGTAATATAATATACTTTGTAGAATGGCACTCGATTTATTATCGCTATTTGGAACTGAGTTTCATCATCTTGGTGTTGTCTCCCTGGAAACAAAGCCCAATCACTAGCCACGGCTCCATTCACATGGTAAATGCTCCCACAGCGGCTGTCACTGTCACTGTCACTGGCTATTCAAGCCTTCAGACGTGGCTCGTTCGGGCAGCCACATATTCTGTCGCCGCCGACCCCGCGCCCCGTACCGGCTTCGACCTATTATCGGCCGCTCAGAATATTCCAGAATATACTGCAAGTTGTCTCTAACTCCATGACGTTGTTATATTCAAATACGTAGCCGGTTGCTACGCGCTATTTGAGTTAAACGGTTGACGTTACTCTAGTGTGTTGCACACGTTACAATTGGTATATAGTTGTATATTAAGGGTTCGAGAAGTGTCCACTGTCCAGGACATTACAGGGGCTCGCACAAATCCTGCATGTTGATTTAAAATATTTATTTATATGAATAATAAGATATTGATGAAGTACGGGCTGAGGATAGAGTTTAAGCACTTTGTCTTTACTGCGAGAATTCTGAATGGCGGAAAAAAATGGTCGCCTCAAAGTTTTTAACTTATAAATTGGCAAAGAAAATCAAAGTTTATTCAATTACATCTTGCATGAACTATTCTCAAAAGTTTAAGTATTTTTATGAGTTCATTTGAGTTGTAGGAGCTTCAATAAAAAAAGTTGAATGGACTCAAGATTGTGTATTTAGTGAATGGTGGAGCCTTAACCTTCGTGTTGCATCGCTCTGTGACTTGAATGTGAAATGTGTGGATTGTAAACTACACATTTCTTGATATTGTTTATAGTGGCTCGATCTTCCTTCTATACTTATTTTATAAAGATTCCATTTAGTAAATGATGACTCGCGGTTTGCTAAACTAGCTCTTAGCCACCCGCGAAACCCTCACCTCCCTCACCTCCCTCAGGGGGTAATTCATTATCGTAACCTAATGTTTACACTCAGTTCGAGTCCACTCTGTCCGCGGGAATGCTCATATTTATCTGGTACATAAAATGTCGCCTAAATTGCTTTAAAAAATTATTAAAGTGATGTGTTCCAGGTGTCAGAGCAGTGCTATTGCTCAAATTATTTTGTGTCAAAGCCCGTGTTTGGTTTGAATATTAAAAACCAACCACTGATCTTAGTAGTTCTCAAAACCTAAGGTAAATAAGTTACACAAAAGTCTAAAATGAGATCTAAGTATAAATAATGAACTGTGTAGACAAAACACATGTAAAAAAACATACATTTTAATTTTTTTGTAAATGACGACCCCAAAATCAGCTAGCGCTATTGGACTAACCACTGAAGCCTGGAAGCGCTCTGTTGAAAATACTACTAGCGGGCACCCATCTTAGTTGTGACCGCAGAAAACGTTGCCTTAACTAATTGAAAGGTAAAGATCAAGAAGATTGGCGTAGTGCGAGTATTAGTATATTAATAACTTATCTACGTCCATTATTAACTCTGTTTGATCTTATCATCATCGTGAAGTATGTATCACTTATCTATGTCAGTCAGGAATGCTAGTGCTATCCCAGTAATATTATAAAGGTGAAACTTTGTGTGTATGTTTGTTACTTCTCCACGCTCAAACGACTGCACCGATATCGATGAAATTTGGTATGGAGATAGGTTAGACAATGGAATAACACATAGAATACTTTGTGCTGGAAAAGTCCATTTCCCGTGTAACAATAGAGGTAGCGGGAAAACCTTAGTCCATACGGGTGAAGCAGCAGTGCGCTACTAGTGGTATATAACTTAATCTGTCAAATGCCAGTTGGCACTGCTACGAGTACATACCAAATTAAATTCCTAAAAAAACTAGCAGCACACGGGTTACAATTAGATCCTACTAACAATATTTACGTTTATAATATTAATACTTAAAATTATACCTTCTATTTATCGAAATATAATTTACATTGTTTGGACGCGCGCTTGTTCAATTTATAACAAAGTATTACTAACTAAATTAATCATTACTCACACATGTATCAATGATATTATTTATTACATATGAAATTGGTCAAACAATTTGTAATGTTAAATAACGAAGCAAATGTATTGTTTGTAATGTGTGTACATGGTTAGTGTTTGTTATATACCGCCGTCACAACACCGAGTTTATTTTATCTATGTATTGTTTGTAATGTGTGTACATGGTTAGTGTTTGTTATATACCGCCGTCACAACACCGAGTTTATTTTATCTATGTATTGTTTGTAATGTGTGTACATGGTTAGTGTTTGTTATATACCGCCGTCACAACACCGAGTTTATTTTATCTATGTATTGTTTGTAATGTGTGTACATGGTTAGTGTCTGTTATATACCGCCGTCACAACACCGAGTTTATTTTATCTATGTATTGTTTGTAATGTGTGTACATGGTTAGTGTCTGTTATATACCGCCGTCACAACACCGAGTTTATTTTATCTATGTATTGTTTGTAATGTGTGTACATGGTTAGTGTCTGTTATATACCGCCGTCACAACACCGAGTTTATTTTATCTAGAAAATACAGGAACATAATTATTGACAGTTTACTAGTCGTTGCCAATTTCACATATAGCTTTTCTATATGAATTGATTGTGTTAATTACGGTGACTCGCATTAGTGCCTGTGGGGTAATTGAGTAAAAACGTGAGATAATATATTTTTCTAAAGTATTTTATTTGCGGCAGCGAAGAGGTTATAATTAAATTGTACGGTTCATAAAATATTCTCGACTATTTATGTGATGTGTTTGTAACTTGTACGACTGTTCAACGCATAGCTCTGAAAATAAGAGCACTGTAGGTTGTTTGGACGTAAGTATTAAGGAGTGACCAGCTTAGTTGTAAAATCTGAACTTCTAGACTGTAGAGGTTGATCTCGAGTGTAGAGGGATCGCTAGGTCCAGTTGGCCGTGGGAATAGAAGTGTATCGTGCGATCTGGAAGGATACCGATAATATCAGTCCGAGTCATGATAATGCCAAAAGTAAGTCTTACAGCAAGGACAGCTTTGAATGACATTCGCATGTTATCTCACACGAATCTCGTGCCGCTTACCTGAAACAAATAAAAAAATAACTTTCATAATGTGTCAAAACCACGTCAGTTTTAATAACAAAACTTTCATAAAGTTGCAAATAGACTATTGAGGAAACAAGTCAATCACAATTAAATGAAACTAGTGATGTGCATGTAAAAGTATATAGAATATCATATGTATGAGTGAAAACATGATAGTGGACAATTGGAAACAACATTTTTTTCAGAGCGGTTCGAATAACGTCAAAACTCTGTACGGTCTCAAAGACTTCACATGATTTAATCGCGCACATGATTGGCAAACACGAAAGAGTTATTTTCTAGAGTATTTATTATATTTAAACATTATATAAACGAAGAGAAGGTGCTGGTTTATGTTATAAGCACATGGTTGCGAACGACTGCAGTTACACTGAGGAAACCTTCTCCATGTTCCTCCAGGACAGCCAGGACACATTATAGACAGAACTCATTTGTTATAAGAGTATCAAGATCTTTCATCTTTTTACTTAGGTACTTAAAAGTTGGTACTTTTAAGCTGGCCAACGAAATTGTAAGTACCTATTCTATACTTCCTTAATAGATCAAGTAAGCTGACACGCTCACTTAACTAGGTCTACGTTGGTTGTTGCCTTTTAGAATTTATCTAATCTTTAACTATATATAATATAATCGTCATTAAGTGTTTCTGTTCGAATTTTTTTGCGGAAAATTATAATTCGCCAGCTTGTATATGTATCTTTTAGCTGCAGATGTATACGTGTCATTCTAATTTATTTTACCTGAAGTACATATTAATTATATTAAGCACAGACATTCTTCAGCAGAAGAATTTTTTATTAAGACATTCTGAAGTTTGTTTATAAAATGGTACCTTAAATATATCCACATAGCAACAAACGTAGTACAACACTAGATAATATACATCGTTCAAGAACTATATAAGTGCTAGTTAATGGCCTGTAAATGGCGTTGATATGATTCTTTGTCAATAAATTATGGTATCTGCTAGAGCCGATCTGATATGATTAAGTAAGAGCATCTATGCATCGAAACATTCGTATATTTTATTTAATAGTGAGATTGATATCGATACTACATGTTATATTTAGTACTCAAAAGAAATCAAACTGCACAAAAATAAAAAACTTAATTATATTATGTATTATACAAATTGGTGAGGAACCTGGGCAACAACCCAACATTTTTGTAGTCCCATGCGAACGTTTTCACCAAAATTTTGGATGATGGTTTATTTCCGTCCAAATATCCGCAACTGAAAAGATACATACAAATGTATAAACCAATTTGGATTTAAGTAATAAGAGACCGCGATGTGCGTATTCCACGACTGTGTACGTTTGAGCTCCACTAGCGAAAACAAACTACGTTATTTATCCATTCGTGCCCGTGCGGGGTTAACGACAGTTGTACAAAAGTACAGCATACATTGCTGATTACACTCAACCTCCACAGTGTTCACGGCACCCGAGAGAGCAGTGGGGCTCGACTGGCAGGAGTCGCTCGCCGCCCGCGCCATACTGAATAATTGAAGTTCTCCGCGCGGTGCAGGGCGTACATATTTAATGATAGGATGCACTGTTTGTGTTCGTCTCACTACGAAATTGTTTACGAAACGAAATACATCCACTAGATTCTATTTCACTTTCATTGTACATTATTGCAGAATTTAAAAGACTGTCTAAGTAAATATTGATATTGTTGGAATTAGTTATTACTGACTCAGTACATTTTACGAGTAGGTTTATGGTTTTTAAGAAAGGTCTGCGTCCCAGCGAGCGGCGAGTAGCGAGCCGTGGAAACGCCTTGGACTGATAATCATTATGCTTTCTATCCAGATCGATATTCTTATTGTTCTTCATTGAAATAATTTATGAGTGGCCAATATTTTTAAGTCTATTTATCATTCAAATGTACACATGCACGCTCAATTTCTTTTTAATGTTAGAAATATACCTGTGATAATTTTGTTTTAATTTTGTGTTTCGTTAAACTCAAATAAACATAAAATTGTCTTACCTTTCGTGTTAAAGACATACAATTGTTTAATATCTTGTGTGTTTAAAACTCGCTATGGAAAGTAAGAGCCGATATCATAATCTCAGTAAAAACTTTGTGACTCAAACCATTTAAAATAGTTTGAGTAAGTAACTTTGAGCAGAACTTCCCGCCGGAAGGGCACGTCTTCCGAGCAGGGCGTACCTAGGTTATTAATTTCCATCGGGCGTGATGTAAGTAATAATAATTATAATTGAAACTGCTAATAATGTTGAAGGTATGATAGCCTAGCGACGAGAGCGCTGGCTTTTAACGTGGTGGATGATGGTTCGATCCCCACCAACGGCAAATGTTTCCGGTGATGGCAACACCGTTAATAAATAAGAGTGTTTTAGAATACCCGTCTTGTCAGCTACCACTATCAAATTTGAAATATTGTCACCAAACCAGTGTGTTCAGGGAGCTAGCTGACATTGAGAGCCTGCCAACATTTTAGTCCTAGTCTCACGATTCCTCCTTCGACAACATCGTCACTGACCATTGAGTAACATACTGTCAGAACGCTTCATATATAACGGATAAAACCAAGGAATTAAATAATTTCACCATTCGATAGCGATCTAATTTGAAGAAATTAAAACAGGCCAAAAGACGCACGAGTTCCCCGCTACAACACTAAGTGGCCCCGTATACACTGTTCACCACTTCACCGGGATATTTATTACACATATAGAACATTGATTGAGATATAATAGCGTTTACATTTTGTGACGTTTTCTTTTATACTAGTAGCGCCCCGCGGTTTCACCCGCGAGGATTACGGTTTTCCCGCTACCGCAATTATCTCACGGGAACTATACTTTTCCGGGATAAAAGTAGCCTATGTGTGCCTATGTAAAGTAGCATATGTAACGTGTAAACTATCTCTATACCAAATTTCATCGACATCGCTGTAGCCGTTTGAGCGTGAAGAAGTAACAAATATACACACATACTCACAAACTTTCGCATTTATAATATTAATAAAATAGGCTAACAAGAGAGTCCAATGTTTCAAGTGTAGGTATCACTATCGCTATCGCTACATAGTATAAAACAAAGTCGCTGTCTCTGTCCCTATATCCCTATGTATGCTTAAATCTTTAAAACTACGCAACGGATTTTGGTGCGGTCTTTTTTAATAGATAGAGTGATTGAAGGGAAAGTTTTATATGTATATTATCAACATTAATGACATAGGCTATATATTTTATACCCGTGCGAAGCCGGAGCGGGCCGCTAGTAAGATATAAGAAATACGTAACAAAATAGGTTGGTAAAATTTTTGGTAATTTTGCAAGAAAGGTTGGTAAAGAAAAAATTGGTGAGAAAAAGATTTCAATTATTTCCAGCTATCCTTTAAAAGAATAAACTCTCGTCAACAAAAGTTTTAAAAGCCTCCGCATTCCTCAGCGTTTCCCCTTTTGGAGAACAATAAATCAGTAGAACAAATTCACTTAGCACGAAGAACAAACAGCGAGGGGATAAACATTACATTTCAGGGAATATTTCTTTGTTATACAGACTAAATTACTCATCTAGTTGTATAGGTGCGCTGAGCTTAATTTTTTTTTTTTTTTTCTAACGGACTAATGCTGTTTGCCTCTACCGGCATTTACAGCTTTACCGGAGGGGGGGCGAGCACAGATGGTGCTCAGCCCGGTATTTGTGCGGTCGCAGAAGGCGCACCGCCTAGTGAGGCTAGCGCTGACGGCGCTGTGCCACTAGGAGAGGACGAGGCGACTAGCTCAAGGGCACCACTGAGGTTCGGACCTCGGCTTGAGCTGTCGCCAGGACAGGGAGTTATCGGATCGACTTGCCCCGGTACCAGAGTGGTCCGTAAGTGGGCCCTAAGGATGTTTGCTCTTTGACTATTTGGAGAGAATCTAACCAGGATGTTTTTGCCTCGAGCTCGCCGCCGAGCTCGGTGTCTGACTGAGTATACCAGGGACTCTCGACCTTGTATTCTACCGGGATGACCGTGGGACGACGCTAAAGCTAGCGACAAGGCGACAGCGATGGGGTCGTCCGGGTCATCCAATACGTGCCTAGGGCGGCGTCGTCGGGGGGGTTGAAGGTGCGGGTGTGTCGGGGTGGTCTGAGCTTAGTCCGGGAGCTGACTAAGGTCATTAGCCCCCCCCCCGCCCCCGGCGCCTGGGGGGGGGGGGCTCTCGCTCGTCGACGGGCCGATTAATGGCTACGTCGGAATTCGTTACGCGTAAAACAGAGTTTGTAGTAATAACTAACACAAACATAATTAGTAAACTTGTTAAAGTTTTAACACCCGTCATAAATAGTTTTGTTAGGCTTCTGGTCATCAACGTTGGGAAATAATGTAGTTTGTGTTCTCACACTTGTGAGTAACAATGAGAGTGTTTGTGTCGCGAGCAAGCGTTGTATCTTACTCAATATGAACGTGTAATTTGTCAACAACATAAAGCAAAATCTTTGGAATTGATTTATCAACGTTTTAAATTTTTTTCAAGAACTAAACTTATTTATTCTTCAGTTACTGAAGCTGCCGTTTAAATAAATTCAAAATAATCTCTCATTATGAAGGTAAGGTTCACACAAATGTAAATTAGGATTGTAGCAGGGAATGTTGATGACCACACGAGAAACGTTCCTAGAAGAAGTTTCATAAAGTGTTTACCCAGAAATGTGCGTGAAGTTTAACATAAGATAATTTATTTTCATTAATATCATTACAATTTAAATAACATTACAAATTTCTAGATAATAATAGCAAATTAATTTTGAAAACAATGGGCCCCAAATTAGGCGTGGCCTGTATCTTGGGAGCCCGCAGTCGCATGTTGCCTAATACAGGTTCGCGTAATCACGAGTGCACAGTGTTTCTGTTATAAATTACCATTAATATCTTGAAACACTAAAATTTTAATTATATATCTGGTCAAAAATCGTTCAAAATATGTATTGTATACATATTTTCCTTCGGTGATCTGTCGGTGCGACAACTAGGAATTGGATTCAGAATAATTCTAAAATGTACATTATGCGCTAGAGCAGTACATTAGAAATACATACTTCTTTCTTATTTGTGCAAAATACTAATACATATTTTAACCAACTTTCTAAAAAAGTTAAGGTTCAAAATTCATATTTATATTTTAAAATGCTTATCATCTCATAACTCTGTCATGCGTTAATTGAATAGAAAAATGCTACTAGCTGTATTTGTACATACTAGCTTGTACTGTATTGTGCTATTAATAACCTCTAATAATATCTTTGGTCCCATAATGAACGATGTAGATGTGGACGAGATGCTGTGCATGGTCGCGCAGGATGGTGCGAAGAGCCGCCCATCAATGATGTGGCGCTGTGTTCAACTCCCGCTTAGGTAACCTTCGGCTGAGTACCCTCAGTACTAGGGCCCCGCCCCATCCCTAATGATAAAATTATAGTCGCAGTTGTTTTTTTAAAAAATAAATCAATACAATACATAATTACCCTGACTTAGATGTACAATCTCAGACGACAATATGAGGAAATTAGACAATTAAAAAAATAGATTTCAAACAGCAATAAACTCAAAAAAACAATGGATTTGTAAACGCAAGAATGTTAATAATCATTATCAAGATAAAAGGCTCTCGTGAAGCATGTAGTGATGGTTCTACAAGTGGAGTAGCTGACTATTCAGCGCCATACAATAACATGTCTATAGCAAACATTATATTTTTAAATTTTAATTATTGGTGTAACAATTATTTAATACAATCTAAATGTAATGTCAAGTCTCAAAGGAATAGCTCCCGTCTGATGAGATCCATCACCTCTTCATCAATCATCATCAGGTGGTCAATGAACTATGAAAACAAAGTAAAAAACATACACTATAAAGATGGAATTCAGAAAACATAGATTTAAAAGGGACTATACGCCGTACTACTTCTATTACTATATGCTTTATACACTATGTATAGTAAATACTCATATTTATAATATATATTCATCAGCCAATCCACTTGTGGTAAAAAACCTTTTGACCTCCATAACAATTCCCTATTCGTATTGTGGGAAGGTAACAAGACGTATTTTTCAATCTGGATTGATGGAGGGTGGTATAACTTGACGGTGGCCTTTCAGCCGATATCAGGCCCGCGCCCGCGCCCGCGCCCGCGCCCGCGCCCGCGCCCGCGCCCGCGCCCGCGCCCGCGCCCGCGCCCGCGCCCGCGCCCGCGCCCGCGCCCGCGCTCGCCGGCTACGGGAGATACACACCAGGTCCGGGTGGAACAAGTTTACGGGTGAAGCGGGCGAAGAACAATCATCGAACTTGTACTGCTTCAATTGAATAATTCAATTATAAGTTACGACAAGAATTAACATTATTAAATATAATTATTAAATCAATATTAAAATATGTTGTATGTATTGCTTCCGGGCTGTTTGGCCGTGGTCTATGTGAAACTTTTGTTCCAGACGTTTCGTCGATCACTGCGGTCGACATCTTCAGTGGTTCAGGTCCGAGCGGCGACAAGAGCGTAGAACTCTCCTCCGCGGCGTCTTCTCTGATACTGAATTAAACCTCCAAAATCATTTCTCTATAAATAATTGTAGAGCCTTCACAAGAAATAAATTGGAGAGTGGCTGAGTTGGTTTTGGGTTTGTTCTAAACTTTTGCGACCGCAATAATCATTTAATGATTTTCTTTTTAGATTGTTCTCAGTGAGGATTGAAAGTCAAATGTTATGGTTATGAATACACTGTTATATAAATTTTGAAAAAATACTTTGTTGTATAACTTAAATTGAGTACCTACTCTACATACAAAGCGAGGAAAGCTAGATTTCTCAAAGACTGGTTTAAGCTACTTATATCCTGCGATATTTAATTTTATAAGACACTTGTCCACATAATGTCACCACAAAAGCATGTGCTTCATATACTCAGCGAACCCTACCCTATAGCTTGCCCCATACATACCGCTTCGGGATAACTAACTGCTTTTTATTTAACTTAACACTTCAATACAGAGTTTGACGCTTAAGTATAAAATAACTTATATCTGTTAGCGTTTCTTATATCTTACGCCCGCATACCTACATGTATCCATCTCGAGCTTAAGGCACACATTTACATAAAGGGCTGGTCGTGTGTAAGATCGGCGCTCTTTGTTCGTGAACACAAACTTCACACCCACGACCGTGGAGGGCGCCACTTGTCATATTATCACACACTGTTGAAGGATAAGTAGAGATGAGCTTTAATTTGAACTCATTAGTAACTTTATATCATTCTTAACAAAAGACTTTGTTGAATATTTACATAAACCTATAGATTACTGAAGCTGCGTACAAAATGGTATGCCACCAAATACAATTGAGAAAGGAGAGGAATAAAATACACAACAACTAATAATGATAATATTTTTTACACAAAGATTTAGTTAGATTTCAGTTGTAGCTATAAAAAGATTTATAATAACTTACTCGCTAATTAACGTGCACATGATTTTATCTCGAGTTAGGTACACTCGAATCCAATCATACTCGTCGGTATTTGTTCAAAAAGATGTACTTAACTGGTGAAGTTAAAGTAATAGCATATTATGGCAAGTCCATTGTGAGAGTTGTATCTTAGCCCGCATCATCACCTAAGCTTAGACTAACAAAACTTTGGCCAATAACACTATTTGTAACAATTAGAGATAGAACATGCAACACAGCGTCAATAAACAATATTATAACGTCATCTTCAATCAATCTCAAGTTTTAAGAACACAAGTAATCTTAGAAAATGCTTATTCCAATCCTCTCCATTGCAATACCAAAGTAACGATATTGTATATTTTAGTTCCGCATCACGCCACCTGCAAACATAAATTTGTCGCCGTATCGCAGAGGTGGCGCCACTGACGCGGAAGGGTGGCCGCGTATCTTCGAGTAGGTGGTACATTGCGTATCTACCGCACAGGCTTATGTCACATTTCCCGGTGTTATGGCGGGTTGTTTACCTCGCGACTTTGTTCGGGACTGTCGAGGTGAGCTTGAAAAGCTGTTGGAGGTGGTAAATAATGCGTAAACAAATACCCACGTTATGACACATGCTTATCCCGGTGACTATGACATTATAGATAACAGTGTATGAAGGCATTTAAATAGTCACGGCTACACTGACACAAGAATTAGTTCTTGATCAATGACAAACAATAACAAAGGATTCATGGAGGTTCGAGGACAGCTCTGATGTTCGTTTGGTTACAAGTAGCAAGCATAAATGTTTGCCCCTGCCGGGATTCTAACCCAGGGTCTCCGTGGACCAGAAGTGACGCCACTGACGACTGAGCCACGGTGACCGTCAGAATTGACCGTATTGGTACAGAAAAACGACAAAAATAACAGTTAAACTAGAATTCGGAACATGTGGTAGGTATTTTTTTTTTTTTTTTACATTATATATGTAGTATGTAGGTACTTGTTACATTATAAACTGAGTATTTTAATAACTGAATGAAAGAGTTTATTGCCGTTAATAAGAAAAGTGAAATACGACTATTTCTAGAGAAACAACAAAAATATCGCAATTGCAACACAGCGGACGGTGTGAAATATTTTCCTTTACATTGAGTCATTAAAACCGGCTTTGCGAAATTCCAACTCTTCCGAGACGGCATTTGGACATGAAACGATCTGTTCACAAAATTTATCTTTAGTTTTATAAGAATTTCCCAAAAGTTTGTTTGAGCAATGCTTGTTTACGGCATCTCAGGGTGTTTGTACTATTTTTGAAACTATCGTTCCGCTGTTTCCTTGGTTCGGGCACAGACCGTCAAGATTTATGAGAGCTCCGACTACCGGTGACGTAGAGGTGACGTAAACTTGAGGATGACACATCCCCGACATAAATCTATCGACTTGTTTGTTGGTGGCGGTGTTTGTGGACACACCTTCCTACACGTCCCCGTCATCTTCAGATATCTAAAGCTGCGGCGATCAATACTAGTGCTAAGATATGTTTACTTTTGTGTTTTCTGTGAAGGGACTAAAGTTATATTATTTTTATTTATAAATACATACATACATAAGGTATCATAGATATCAAGATATCAAACTTTTGAATATAATAAAAACAATTACTTGAAAACAGAAATCCCTAAAATATTTCTATAACTGATATTTGTCTTCCTACTTATGTGATTATTTGAACTGTATGTATATTATATTAATAGTTGTTAATAATTTAACGTTATGAACCAAATTAATTGGGAAGATGTAACATTAAGAAATAATCAGAAAAACAAACGACTGAATAGACGATCTAATAAGTGCTATACTATATATAGCTACGCCGAGCTAGGAGCTAGACTCTCTCGAATGTACTGTAACGATAAATCCAAAGGCAAAGTAGCTGGTTATATTATTTCTGGCGTGATCGTACCATATAGCTTTGCATAACTTTGCTTCAGTATATGTCTCTCATATATGTAATATTATGTTGTTGAGTGTAGAGGATGGTCGGGCAAACACGTCGAATATTTGTGGGAGAGGGTAGCATTCAGTGACGCAACTATTTGTGGTGAGAGTCAGAGAGAGTCACGGGTGTGATGCGAGGGCACCGGGTAGGCACGGTCACATTACAGGTACGCGAGATGTCAACCTTGTGACGTGACGCGGCGCGCGCCTGCGGCGATCAACGTTACATTAATGCGTTAGAAACTTCAAACTGATTTAATTGTTAAACTATTATATTTGTATCTGGAGACAACAATGGCGGGGGATCTCTGATATTTGTAACGTGCTTCGGCAATTACTTCTGTATTTTTATATAAAAGTTTTTATTATATTTTACATGATTTAAAGTGACAGTAATATGTGTAAAGTGGGAGCACTTGAATTACAAACAATAAAACCTCAAAGCAATTGAAAGTGCAGCCCCGCCCGCGCCAAAGCTGCCGCAGGACACCTTGAGCGAATCGGTGTTCGTTCTCATGTTTGTATATGTTACTGTCAGCGACTCGTGGTTGTGCAAGGGTGTCTCTCTTTCTATTTTATTGTTTTGGCGCTTTGAGAGGTGAACGATATCTTAAGAACGGTACAGATGTTTAGTTGGTTCCAATATAATTTTATGACACGATATTTGAAAAAATATGTTACTTTATAGGATTTTTAAGTTGAATTTTATATGAATGAAAGATGAATCTAAACGCCGAGGGGTATCAGCCACTAGTTTATTTTTTATAATAATATTTTTATTTTATATAATATTAAATTTGGATGCAGAAAAGTTGAATCTGTATGATCGTAGAAATCAAAACACTTTTCTCTTCAACATGTATTGATATTGCAAAACTTGGTCTATCAAGTTAGCTTAAGTTATTTTGGCTACATATTGCACAATCACCATCGCTCCCACACCATTACTACAGTGCACCCGACACATGACAGTAACATCTAATTGGGGACATTTATCAGGAAAAGATTTACGCTATAGCCAGAATATTTGTATATCATCATTCATCATAGTTCCAGCTATCGGAGTTCCACTGTGGGACTGTTCCTCCGTTGATCTCCGATAGATCGCACCCCGCACCTAGCCCCTCCCCGCGATCTTGGTCAGGTCGTCTAAGCTGTCCACTTTGTCGGTGGACGTCCTATTCTGCGCTCACCACCGTCTGTAGCTTTGACTCAAGGACTCGGCGACATTATCGGTCAGTGTTACGATGATGTGTGCTCTATGTGATCATGTACAATCGGTATAATTATAGCATATACTTCTGCAATATTGTTTAAGAGGAAATTAGCATGCCTATTTGCACAATTGATTACATCATTGACGGATTGTGTAATTAACTATTTAGCTAATTGTGGCTGTATAGCCAGCTTTCGCAGGATTGACGCGGCCCGTTACATAAGCAAATGACAGGTCATGTGCGTCTGAAACTCTGACTACCCTCATCCCAGAATTGATAAATGAGGCGATCTACACTCAGGTGTTGGGATTTAGAGGTTGACCACTACTTTTATTTGAAAGTGGGAAATTAAATTGGATGATTTTAATATTTTATAATTTATGTAATAGTTGTAGGCTTAAACGATATGCCTAATTACGAAATATTATATAATATAAGCGAGCAACATATATCGATATTTAAAAGTATGCCTACCAGTTACTGGTCTACTTAATCCTCCTACTAATATTATAAATAGAAAAGTTTGTGTGTATGTTTGTTACTTCTTTTCGCTCAAACGGCTACACCGATTTTGATGAAATCTGGTATAGATATAGTTTAAACCCTGGATTAACACATAGGCTACTTATATCCCGGAAAAAGTATAGTCCCCGTGAGATAATTGAGTAACGGGAAAACCGTAATCTACGTGGAAACCGCGGGGCGCTACTAGTATAATAAAAAAAAATATTGAAATAAATGTAATATTATGTTTTATATTTTACAAAGGTAAATATCGTTTAAGTAGCCCTTTGTAAATTGATTTATTTATTAGGTATTTATGACACCAATTACATATTTTTTTAATTAGCCCTCACATTTGATTGGAGTTAAAAAGGCCTTTCTCTTTAAAAAAATGCATATGTTTATAGAAAAAAAAATGAAAAATATATTTATTACTGCAAAAGATATAAAAGCTATTACTTATATAGACCTTAAATTACACACATAATTATGACACTATTTGACATGCTTCGAAAAATACACAATAATATATATATGTATAATAATAATATATATAATTATATATATATATATATATATATATGTATATATATATAATATATCATAATATATGTATATATATATATATAATATATCTTTTGCAGACAATGTTATCTCTTAGCGAGAATATCTTTTGGTTTCCTCACTAGGCAAGCCTGTATCGAGAAGACCTGTGCTCAAGTTAACAATTAAATGTAACCCTCAGAGACAAAACATAACGTCCCCATAATACTCCATATTTACTGCATATTTGTCATAGTACATATCTGTACCTCAGAGGTATACAATATTATGTGATAAAACGAAAATTTTACAGGAGAGACAAAAATGCGCGGAATGAATCTTTGAAAGCAATTTTGACATAGTTGCTTTAGAGATATTGCAACAAACTCAACAGTATTTTTTATTATTTTTAAATCCAATTTTTATGTATTACAGTTTATTACAATAAAGTTAATACTTATCTGATTTTATGGACTTGAGACTATTTACCTTGTTACATAAATTAACTTAGGGGTTTTAAGAAAGCATTATGATATCATACTTTTGTTTACCTCTAAATTAAATATGTGGTTGTTATTGGAATTCGGTACCTAGAAACATTATGTTTCTTGTCATCGTGTGGCGTTATGCAATTATTTAAGAATTTGGGAGGAGTTTACTTACAAAATGAAACAAAAGTTACTTCACAACAAAGATGGAAATCAAAATTCTTTTAAAAAAAAAAAATCAATACAGTTACTACTCGCATGCTTCAGGTAAGTCAGGGACATCTGCACATGGAAGACTCCTATAATAATCGCGGAACGTGGATGGAATCCACTGCAACGATTTTTGTAAATCGTTGTATTAGAGTCTCGAAATAGGCTTTTGAGTTTCTCGAATAGGCGTCGGCGTGGGCACAGAAAATCCTCTCCGTTTATTTCGTATGAAACTAACTTCTTCAAAAGTTTCCTGATGAAAAGAGGTTTTGTAGAACATGAACCTATTTCATTTTTTCGGAATTGCATCCATACTATAGCAGAATATGGTGCAGACTCTCCCGCAATAGATTTTTTTCTGTGCACAAAAGGAGCTGATGATCCGTTGCAAAAGCCAGAAAAATCCATGAAATTATTTGTTTACTCTAGTTGTAATTTTTAGACTTTCGCGATTCGAACACATTGTTATTAAATCAAACGGGGCTTAATCGCGAGAAAAACATTAGTAATTTATTTACCTCGACGTTTCGACCAAGTTGCATTGGTCGTAGTCACGAGAAGACTGGAGAAATGCGGGTGGCAATGTCGGTGAGAGCGCGTAGTTTCGCCAACTACCCGCATTTCTCCAGTCTTCTCGTGACCACGACCAATGCAACTTGGCCGAACGTCGAGGTAAATGTTAAACTAAATGTTTTTCTCGCGATTAAGCCCCGTTTGATTTAATAACAATTTACTACTCTAATTTTTGAGTTTCACAACAGCTCTTTATAAACTGTTGCCAGTCCCAAGTAGTCACAATGGGAAACTCTTGGATTTTCTTCTTTTCTCTCTCTATAATTGAGTGGACTACATCCACTTCCATGTGAGTATAATAAATATTTGTGGTTTATTACCTCCACATTTTCTTTTTTAAACAATATCCACAAATAAGCCATCATTAAATAAATATTTTTATTCTGCCCAGCACAGTTGTCACTCCATACTGTTACTTCTTTTAATTTATTAAATAAATTTAACTCCGTATTAAAAATATGTCTATAAAGCCACGCCTTCGCCATATTCTCTTTTGGTATACCCTCTTCAGCACAGAACTCTATATACAAGGAATATAATTTGTCAATTTGTAGGTGGCTTCCAAGATACTGTCTTTTTGTTCTGTTTCGACTATAATGGCTCTCATATCTCGGTACCTTGCCAATGTGTTTTCGTACTGTTTCTTTAATTATCTCTGCTGTTTTATTAGGTGGTAGATGTCTTCCTCTTAAGGCACTGAGACACAAGACTGACACTTAAAGAGAATCTACTTGTAGTTTATCCGCAGAGCGTTTTACTCCAATATTTTTTTATAAACTAATGGGAAAATACTATTTATAACAACACCCTAATATGAGTAAAAACTAATATCACAGGAATCATAGAAGTCTAATATTCACAACAATGCACACCTACTTACTAACAAATTTCGACATTCAAAAAAGTATCTTAACACCAAGAAATAGAGATCAATGGTATACGACGTTTACAGGAGATACTATTGTTTACCTCTCTAAGAATATTAACTCCAATGAACAACATTAACTTCGCGCAAAGCTTAGAGGTAAATAATCTTATCGTCATTTGAGGTCCTATACCCATCAGACGTTAGTGGATTTAATGTCCTATACGATTGGATATTTCTTTTCATAGATGTTATAGGACTTAATGTCGTATACCATTATGTAGAACTGGTTCTTGCGATTTTGATGGTGCAAGAAACACATTTTCGAAAAAATTGGAGTTACTATTGTATACCTCCGAGGTACAGATATTATATATTCAAAGTATCCGCTGTTAGACATCAACGCCTCCAAATGGTAAAACGACGTTGTCTTGAGCCAACCACCCAGACCTTTCGGCTCAACCTGCCCCACGGAGCATGGGAGCGTTCATTCGGAAACGCCCTGTCTGCCAAATTCAATGCTGAATTGACTGATCATGCTCGCCAGAGTACATCAGAACAAGGTGACACTCTGATATATACTATATCTTTATAATCGTATAGTCACTGATTTCTAGATTTTAGATTATAAATACGATAAAAGATTTTTAACAGTTTTTCAGTTTATCAGGTAGTAGCTGAGCCGCTCGCGGCTTCGCTCGCGTGGAGTACTACGTTTTTTCTCGGTTTGTTACCTCGACAAAAGATGAATTCCCTCTGACTATATAAGTACCCATTTGTTTCCGCGGTATACCGTCAGTCAGCTGGTACTATATTCAGTTAAAATCTCGATCGATCGATCTTACTACAGTAGCTAGACGTATTATGGTGTCGCAGAGCTGTTTGTAGATGATGTGTTCATATGATTTACATGATTTTCAATATTGTTAAACATTTTTTGTTCTATCATTGATAGTTTACGCAGCGTATGCGATGTATGAAATTTTCTGGCTTGTTTTTCAGCTTGGGTTCCATTATTGAAGATTCAGTGGGGAACTCTAATATATTCTAGCAATATAACCTGTGTTACTTAGGGATCATGAAGCATTCTAAGGGTTAGAGATTTTATCAAATTGATTTAGTCATTTTTAGTTTAATCGTTGCAAACAAAAATAGAATTTCACTTTATAATATTGTTAGGATCAGAAGTAGAAATATTTAAAAAAAATATACAACACGCGTTCTCCCCAACCTCAAAACATCTTTGGTTTATTAATTGACCATTAAATCACAATTGAAATAGAAAGGCACATGAAGTTGATCACAAAATAACAAATAATGAGTCAGACACAGATGAACCATATAAAACAATTAGAAATACGTATGTCACTCACTGTTCGCACCGAACAACAAACCAGCAGAGCCCCCGCACGCAGCCGAGGCCGAAGGAAATATGCGTCACTGGTCCGGCCCGCACTAGCTTTTATAGAGACCATAGATAAGTAACTATATACTGAGAAGAGACTGTGTCACTCTACTACTTCTAGTTTATGTTGGCAGCTATCACGGCCTCTCCTGACCTTCTGACGTCCTCGTCAGGTTCTTAGAGCTTCTTTGCTGCAAGAAGGCTTCAGATTGACCTGAGTGTTTTCTCATCATCGTAAAATGTGTTGGCTCAGCCACTTTATCACTGGACTAGTAGTCAGTAATGCAGATGTTGATGCGGTTTGGCTCACAACCCGTGAAGAATTCTGCACAGGCAGCTTGCGGCATCCATTCACCGCATTAGCAGTGTAGCAGTAGCAGCAACAGCGGCAGCGCCAGGGGCAGCGCCTGCAGCAGCGCCTCCGCTAGCACCTGTGGCAACGCCTTTGGCAGCGCCTGCGGCAGCGGCAGCAGCAGTGGCAGCAGTAGCATCAACAGCGGCAGCGCCAGGGGCAGCGCCTGCAGCAGCGCCTCCGCTAGCGCCTGTGGCAACGCCTTTGGCAGCGCCTGCGGCAGCGGCAGCGGCAGTGGCAGCAGTAGCATCAACAGCGGCAGCGCCAGGGGCAGCGCCTGCAGCAGCGCCTCCGCTAGCGCCTGTGGCAACGCCTTTGGCAGCGCCTGCGGCAGCGGCAGCAGCAGTGGCAGCAGTAGCATCAACAGCGGCTGCAGCATCTGCCTAAGCTCCAACTCGTGCCGATGATGAGCGGGCACTTGACACCTATTCTCCACACCAAGCTAGCTGGTCTAGTAGAGCATTAGCTTACAGAATAACTATACCCTGGCTAGTGAGTCGAACACTACAGGATGCAGCGACTTAACTGTGTTAACGCTGCGCATTCATAAACTGTTTTCCACATTAGGTATAAGGTATGCGACTTGATTATTGATCTACGCTCCCACGGCTTGACGATATAAAGATATCGTCAACGTTGAGGCGGCTAGACAACAATATCAACGCTCTAACTAAGCATAGCATTAGTCCGGCTAGTAAAATCACTACGAGCAGTAACAACTTGGCGAATATTACTGTTCGGCTAGCGAAATACTACGGATGCAGCGTCTTGATAAGTGTCAACGTTAAGTCTGGCTAGCTAAACCGCTACAGACAACGGCTTGACAGTCATCAACGCAAGTTAGGCTAGTGAAACGTCACTACAAACTTTACTTACTGCGTTACATACTGGCAGCTTAATTCTAAACTTTCAGACCGATTCATATGTACCGAAATGTATTCAAATCCTACACGCATTTCAAGTCAGCTTTGTATGAGCGCGTCTGCCAGGCCGGAGTCCACACACAGCATGCGCGGCCGCCACGCTGATGCTCGCCTATCAGAAACTTGCATGTCGGAACTCTGCGGATTTAAGCAAACAACAAACACAAAATTTCTGTGCGGTATACACACGTGCCGGTTACTGTCACGCTTGAATAGATTGGTGTTCACGTCAGTGTATGCCTGAGACATCTAACTGAACCGTCAATCTTCCCGACTCGGCCGTACCTGACCCCGACTTGTCAGCCTCCCGAATAAGCTACTCGGCGGCTAGGAATATGGACTTATCTAACAAATGAAGAACAATGAGAATCTAAGCGACTCAATTGAGTCCTCGCTCAATCGTATTTGAAACAGTAAAAATTTCAAGTCCAAATAAAATCACCCTTTTTTGGTTAAAGTGCCCGTACCTTATCGCACAGGTGCGTTTTCAATTTAAGAACACAAAAAAAAAAAATACACCTGCATACATCTATATGAGGGTGTGTTTCAAATTGAGCTTTGAGCACAGAGAGCGTGCTTAAAGTAATTCCAAAAAGCACTGACAGCTGCACACAAAATGTATATGACGTCATCCATGACGTCATCATCCTGTGCTTAGAACGCTCACGAGTACGACGTAGAGCAGTGTGAGCGCTGTCAAACACATAGATAAATAACTATGCACTGAGAGTCAAATATCCGACTCATTATGAGAATCTGTCGGAAAATTGGTAGTCCGTCCACAAAAATTAAAAACGTAATTTTATATATCAGAAAAAAAAATGACCCATTTAGTGCCCATGAAGTACGGAAGAGAATGATTTAATATGAATTTAATGGGAACTGACATTTAAAGAATTCGCTCGCATTCACCCACAAAAAGCCGTTCCGATTTGCTTACGAGCGTCAGCACTGTCAGTACTAAATTCATCTCGGAACTGCCAAATCCTTACGTACGAACGTATGCACTGTGAGCCCAAATGGAAACGCAGCCAAAGACACAACAGTTGTAACAATACAAACAGGCTTTATTTACTGACTACATCATATTTGTGTATTGTGTACACGCGTAAGAATTTTTTATTTCATTCAAGGCATTTAATAGCCGAATAAGTATTTGACATTTCGAACGACTTCACAACTCTTTGTCATTGTGACAATAATATTTTTATTTCAAAATTGTGACACAAAATGAAAACACTTTGAACGCGACCCAACAATCACACTATTGCGGGAACCAAACAAATTTAATTCACGTGCTAAACTGCAGGTAGTTTGAGAATCAGTTTTCTAATAAACAAAAATCAATTCCACTAAGTAATTATGTTCTTATCTGGTATTAAGGTAAGACACGGCTAGGTTACTCTCAAATGAACGCACCGTATTTGCATTGCCTTGCAATACATGAAGCCACAAGAATTTTTAGTGCGGTGAACGTGGTGGCTCTAAATACAAAATACTCGACCCATCTTCAACAGCATTTTATTATCTAATCGTATTTAGGATCGTATCTAATTTATGAATTCGGGATTCATACAAACTCTTGAACTTAAAGTTCAACTCTTATACAAACACATGGTGATAGTTTTCACAAGTCTATTTCACATGCTACGTCCCTATGTTATGAAATAAAACTGTACTTCTAGTTCGCCAATAGACTCACACAAATTCAAACAAAACATTTGGAACAACAGAAAAACTAAAAGCCGATGTTTGAACCTCTTTCGTGGTAGGTATGTAGTCGTCAACAAGTTGCAAACATATTTTAGCGCATATTATCACTTGTCAGATATCGCATCGCAATTTTGTCCAGTTTCTGTTACTTACACAAAGCCATAGTAAAAGTGATTGATCAGGCGTCATGGTCTGTACCAATCTGCTGAAATCATTGAAATACCCAACTAGCCATCAATAAAATAACCGTGCGGTATGCTTCTTACATAGTGACAGCCTGACAGGTTAAGGTAGATTTGATATTAAACATGACGTAGGTAGTAGCAGTTTATCAGTAGCTCGGTCGCCAAAGATCTATATCACACTACAAGTAGGTACGTAGGTATAGTTGATAGACGCGCCTGCCGGTACCTACAACCTTTTTACTCTTTGTTAGAGAGATCATAACCTGCAATTTTCTCAAGTCGGCTTAGGATTCAATTCTAAAGGTAATTGCTGGCACGTGTCTGTTAGACTGCGATATCGATACGAGGTGTATGAAACATAAATTTATGGCGCAGACAATGACATTTACACACAAATCTCAGTATTCCATGGTTGGTGCGCGGTATATTTTGTTTATCTTAATCTGAGGGTACACGAAGGTACGAACACGATACAAATACGGGTCAAATATATTTTTACCCAATGATCTTACTTTGAATTATGTACGGTGGTAAGGTATGCGAATGAATCAAAGGTTCACTACGCTAAAACACATTCGTTCTTTACTACTTTTATAGGTATCGGTTATCTCGTGGATTACGATCGCGGGACACATCTTGGTCGCATTGAACATTAAGTATGTAAGTAATGACCTTCAAGTGTACATAATATGAGTACCATCAGTTCGCATTATTTCAAAAATAACATAATCAGTATCAACGTTGTCTAGACACAAAAAGCTACGAAGTTTACGTAATTGATAAATGTTCGCGAACTCTTGCACTGGGACAATATCTATGACCCAGTCAAGGACACGTTCTATCGTCAGATTAATATAAATTGGGTTGGTCTCACCGGGTTAGCAAGTCGTTTAGCACATGGATGCTGCAACCTGGAGTGGTCACCGTGCTCGAAGCAGTCCGCGTAGACGAGACATTCCGGCGTCGTCGCCGTGGATGCAACGGCTCCTCCGCACGGTCCACCGAGGGACCCCGAGACGCCCGCACGTCACCAACAATTACGTCATGTGCAGGAGTACACCACCGACGCTAGCTTCCCCACGAACTCGTACACGACGGGCACAATGTAAAAAGGCATAACACAAATCTATACAACACATACGAAGAAAATGTATGTTGAGGGTAGATGAATAGGTTATCTGATTAGTGCCTTTCGCTTGTTTCGTTTTAATTTTCTTCAAAACAGTCAGAACAGGTTAACAGAGACATAAGAAATAACCAAAACTACTTGTTTACACGGAGTCACCGATTACAAGCATTTTTGTAACATGTGGGCATGTGTGTCCTTTATCTCACTTCTGATGTTAGGATCAGAAGTAGAAATATTTAAAAAAAATATACAACACGCGTTCTCCCCAACCTCAAAACATCTTTGGTTTATTAATTGACCATTAAATCACAATTGAAATAGAAAGGCACATGAAGTTGATCACAAAATAACAAATAATGAGTCAGACACAGATGAACCATATAAAACAATTAGAAATACGTATGTCACTCACTGTTCGCACCGAACAACAAACCAGCAGAGCCCCCGCACGCAGCCGAGGCCGAAGGAAATATGCGTCACTGGTCCGGCCCGCACTGGCTTTTATAGAGACCATAGATAAGTAACTATATACTGAGAAGAGACTGTGTCACTCTACTACTTCTAGTTTATGTTGGCAGCTATCAATATTATTACTAACTACACCCCTTGATTTCCACAAGGCCCGTTTGGAAGCGGCCCGCATCCATCCCTTGCCTGCGAACTTAGTCAGGAAAATATGGTTAAATATTATCTTTTATATCACTTTTTCATTTTTTCTTTTAGATTACTTCACATCAGTTCCGTCTCGCGAACTCGACCACTGTAACACTATTTTAAACTTCGGTATCTAAATAAATAAAATAAATTTAGTAAAATCCGTTTAGAATTGTCCAATTTCAATATCTAGCAATGACAATGATGCTCTATATCAATATACATTTAAGATTTTGGTAATATATACAATTAGTTCCAAAGTCACTCCGCTCAAGCCATCCGTCATAAGGTCCCGGAGTCACTGTGCCATCCGTCATAAGGTCCCGGAGTCGCTGACCAACCGTCATACAGTGCTACTCACTCGACAAAATGGTCAAATCACGCTTACAAAAAAATTAGAATAAAGATGGAAAATGATTTACACCGTTAAGGCGTTGCGTACCTATCTACGTACGTCTTGATCAGAATTTCCATAGTAATTGGACCTTAGCTTACACAGGGAAAGGTATTTGCTTCGTAATCAACCCGGTGAAAGATGAGGTGCCCCGTGATTAATCACCTCGTAATCACGATGTTCGGTATAATGGCCGACGTGGAATCGAATAATTAATACTGCACATCTCGGAGACTGGCGAATGGCATTATTCGAATGAGCTTCACAGACGTTTAAATTATAATTTTGATAGAGCGTGGATTCAGGCAATCGCTACATAAGTATCGTACGAATTACTATTGTTCATTAATTATGACTCCTAATTGCTTTGGAGGACAAAGTCCAATAGGACAGTCCCCTGCTGAAAATATGCCTCCATATAAAATAGACGGTAAAAGCAAATTTCAAACGGTACTGAATCCGCATCATCTGTTTTTCCGCACCAACCGCGATACGCGGCGCCCCCCCCCCCCACCAAAAACTCTAAACCTACAACAATAACGCGGCTAAACATAAACTGCAGGACCAACCCGGGTCTTGTTATGGGCTGGGGACGACGGGCTGAGTTCTGTGCTACTTCGCGTGTGTGTATGTATGTATGTTCTGGTATGAGTGTTCTTTGCGTGTGAAAACCGGGTCCTGGCACTGAGATCACGAGTAGTATATTTCTTGATTCGCACAAAACTTTATTTTCACGGAGATTTTCTCAACAACCAACATTCCTCAAGTTCAAAAGAATACTGTAACGTGTATTAACGTGGTACAAAGTCAATAGGACCGGTTAGAACTGGTTAGTACCGTACCATGTCTTATCGCCCATAATTTTGACAAGATTTTTGAGATGACAGTCAAAGGTGGGATACATTCGTTACGATGTTGTGAGTGGGGAAGATGATCGTTCCAAATCTAAGAGCAACTTCTTGCGTTTATTTGAGAAACGACGGACAAAACTCAATGTGCAATCATTTGGCGTACACAGAAAGCACTGTAAAGAACACGAATTGTAATAACTATTACTACCGAAGACCAAACTAAACTAGAACATAAGCCCAGAAGATAAGTCAGAACCGTCGAGACAACAGTAAATAAATGGACCAATGGAAATTTACAGAGTTGAAGTTTAAAAGTCCTTGTTATCTCCAGTCCTTCGGCGAAGCATCAAACTTTTCAACTCCAACTGTCATTGTGCTGCATTCATCGCGATAAGCCCGCAGTGTCATAAAAGTTATGCCTCTTGTTTGTTGAAGCGATCTAGCGCTTTGTCCAAACTACACCGTACTGGTGCTATTGCTTCACCGGGAGCAGCGAGTGCTTTCCAACGCTGAATGGTGCCTTTGGAGTAGGGCTGTAACTCATTGATGTATAAATCACAATATTAAATGAATTGATGATGATGAAATTGCCCTTGTATAGAAATGGATACATTGATTTGACATAACACATTAATGGTTAGAGATTTTCGAATTCAACTATTTCACAGGATACTGTGAGGGTCTTCTTTTAAATAATGTGCAAGATTCAAAAATGTTGGCCATCAAAAGTTTTAGACTAGTCGACACAAACTCTGCTGTTAGCGGCAATGAAGAGTAACGCAACAACCCTGTTCTGCAAGCGATGCAGCTGTAACTCACCGTGCGGGTTACATTGTAAAGTTACAGAGTGGGGCCAGGGGGCGGCGCACGGGGCGCAGGGCGCGGTCTCTTTGAAGTGGGTTGCAGTGCACATACTGCAGTAAGGAGGGTGGTTTCTGGCCCTCGTGTCACATAATCATTAAGTTTGGATTTTGTTCATTAAGAGATGAACAATGGAATAGTGGCTTCGTTTCAACTGAATTCTTACTTATTCATGTATTATATTATGTGTATGTATGTATACCTACATGGTACGTTTGTAACATACCTATCGATAAAAACAGTTAAATTTCACAAGCACTCAACTGTTTTCCTTCACCTTTCGTATCGCCACGCTCGGAGAAACTCAAGAGTTAATTTTATCAATTATACTATGTTATAATAATAAGAGTACCAAGTATTTTGCTTGATAGCTGTTCCAGATGACAAGTTGCAGTGATGCGAAATGATAAAACTTAAAATAAAATCAGATATCATCACATTTTTAATTGCATAAATAATAAAAACGGTTAGTACATCCGTTAATATTATTTATGCAATAAAAAATGTGGTTCCCAAAAATAAATCTAATTGTAATCTCTTGAGTTGCTGCCATCGGGATCTAGTATTTAATACTTATGTAAACGGTGACAAGAATACGTGGAAGAGCGTCGTTTTTGTACAGTAGCTGATCCATCACGCCGCCGCCCGCCTGCTCCTAGCGTCGCCGTCGCCGCCGCCGCCGCCTCTCCTGCACTACTGACACTCCTAGAGCTTGGAACCATTTGTCTTGTGCTGCTATCTATTTATCAATGCATCGCAACAACAATCGATACCGGACACGTTTCAGCAAACAGTTCGTACATACTTTATTTGTACAATAAACCTTTAAAGAAGTTATTAAGTCTTCTAGAAAAACTAAGATTTCAAAATTATATATAAACGTTTAAAGTAAAGTAACTTGATTCAGCAAGAGCTGATCACAAAGAATTTGGGAAAAATAATTAAGCTATAAAGTGTAGAAGCCGACATTGTCGCATTCAATCATGTTTTAACCGACCATTAGTTCATTTAGTATGAAAAGCTTCCAATAAATCAGTTGTTCTAGACAGCTCCAGGTTAACTACATTGGTTCTTTTGTTTTGTCCGAACGGCTATAGTTTTTGTATTTCATCGCGGCATCTTTATTTAGGTTCGCGGCTAAATAAGTTAGTAAATTAATAGTTAGTAAACCTAACTAAAACCACGACCTTCAATTAAACCATATTTAAAACTAGCTGCGTGGTTTTACCCGCATGGTAATGAAAAAAGGTGATAATGGTAATTATGAGAATAAGCTTATGTATTAATCCAGGGTATAAGCTATTTCCATACCAAGTTTCATTCAAAACCATTCAGCCGTTTAGGCGTAAAAGAGTAACAAACATACATCCATACTCACCAAGTTTATAGGCTGACAATAACTAGTGGATTGCTCAAATGTTTTTGTAGTATTGTAATTAGTTATTAGTGTTTTATTTTAACAAGCTTTCGTATTTATAATATTAGTAGGTAAAATATAAGTACTATACATGTTACTATATAATATAATATGTTACTAACAACAGATAACAACTTTGGTTTATCACTGAACTAATACAGAAAGTATGCGCGCACATTATTGCAATTTTTATTCTTACAATCTTTCTAGAAATGTGTAGATAGATGGATAAAAAACTCTTTATTTGTTTGTCACAGTGTAACAAAAGTAACTTAATATATCTATTTATTATGTTTATGGCTGTTTACCTACCTTGTTTCGTTTAAAACAGAGTTTGCTCTGTAAATCCCCAAAGTACAATTCTCTCCAAATTAACTTACATACGTAGGTATGGTAGAAAGGGTGATTCGCAGTAATCCTTCCCTAACTGAATAGGTTATGTGAGGCTATCCCGGGAGGTCTCCGCGGGCCCTACAAGTTGTGCTTGCGGTCCCTCACAGGCTTACAGTTATGCGCTTATGAATACTACGAGATTAAACTTGCTCATAGTTGAGCTCGTGGTCGCAGAACGGCGAGAGTTGCATTGTTCCCGGCGCTAAGTTACGAGATGTGTCATCTCAACGAGGCCTTAGCACCGGACGAACTGACGCGCTCCGTGATCTCACAATTTGACATTTTCGCTACCGACTTCCATAAAAGGAGGGGGTAGTTTGTCTGTATGTTACTTTAGTCTCTCGTCATTCATGAACCAGTTTTGAAAATTCTGTTTCCATTTTAGGGCATGCTTGCTGATGATCACGTACATAATACATTGAAATCAGCTCTGTACATCACTGGCTACTGCCGGCCTACAGATAACTAAAACGTTCCAACCTAGCTGCCACCTAGGGGTAGAATACCCAGAGAGTCCTTTTGAATCGCGACCTGCATGCGTTCAGATAACTATGTATGTACTAGAATTTCGGTCGTGAAACTATTATACAAAATAAATAGCATTGTAACTATGTATTTGAATTATTACTAATAGTTAAAAGACTGCACAAATAACCAATTTGAGGTAAATGTAATCATATGTATATATAGATTGACCCCATATTAAAATATGAAGACATATTTTCTTAGTGGCGATGTACAGTTATTAAAGTAAAAGTAAACAAGCCACCAAAGCCACACAGTAAAGTAATAAGTTACTATCGAGAAATGCCGCATCAAAGGAACTACGCAGGTTAACTAATAGTTACTCCATCAGTATAATTCTGCTCTGCAGCCAGTTCCGTTGCTGCACTCCCGTCAGAAGCATCTTGTTCAAAAGTGTTGATTAAATTATTTATATTCAAGCGTCTGGACGCTAGCAGAGCTGCTTTAGGCGAGCGTCAGACTAGAGGCGAATTGAAGTTTTTCGGGGAAGTTTTAAATGTGAAGATCGACATTTATGTATTATTCAGATAGAGTCTGTCTCTTTGAATGTGTACGCAATAACGGTGAACGATTATGTTTTAAGAGTCTGTGCAATAGATGAATATGAATATACACGCATGTAAAAAAGTTTACTTACATTTTCAACAAATTTCAATACGAGAAGTATTAAAAGTTGAAAACTTAGATAATAATTAATAGAGGAGCCACCTCATCGGGCGCAGATACTCAACGATTTTGTCCACATATGCGCATGAACATAATTTGTATAATCGCTTTTAAGAAGAACAACTATGACATCGACGTTTGCCTTCTCGTCAGTACGAATCAATATCAATCGGTATCCCGGCTTGTGTTACTGGTCACGACTATAAAAACTTCAAGCGCGTTAGCGTAATGCACAGGAAGTACGATAGTTTGATTGGAATTCACAAAAACTTATCTTTTCTCTCGCTTGCGGACGTTCAATAACCCCGGAGACTTCAAGTCGCGAGTGAAAAGGTATCTTCTAAGTTTGCGTGCACATGCAAGTTTGCACCTTAGACCACATCCTCACTCAACATCAGGTGAGACAGCGGTCAACCGTAATCTTTTTAAGCTTGCTGTTTAAAAAAAATATGAAAGTGAGAGCGAGAAATCGTATGGCGACGAGTAAATCGTATACAGCATATATACAGAGTGTTTTTGATAAGCTTTATGAAAATATAGGGAAAACAGTTACAATTAAAAAGATTGAATTAGGGTCGAATCCAAATAGCAAGTGTAAAAGTGGGGAAATAATATTCAGGTAATCAACTAATTTTTTTATAAAATTATGATTTATCAATTATAAACAACGATACACCAGGGTCGGTAGTCACGGCTGACCCCACGTAAGCCAAAATGTTCTCTAACTTAAATGTAGCTTTAGCCTAGTTTGTGTCCATACGATACCCAATACTGAGTTAAATTCATAAAGTTGTGTATTTATGTATAGGCGTCACCATTTGCTTGATAGACAATTTTTAGTCTTTACAGCTCATTTTGTTGAAAGTTCTCTACTTCCATAAATTTCAATCCTTCCTAAAATTAATCCTGATTGGACAAAGTTTCCTTTTTATTTTCTAACTTACTAGTGAAAACATATTTACGATAGCCATCATATATTTAATTTTCCAAAAGCTCTCGCGGTAACAGCATAATAAGCTATGGCTCACACCAAAAGAAGGTTAGTTTAAAAAGGCTAAAAATGCGATTAGTAATTTTTCTAATTAACACGCATCAAGATTTGTCCCGCCCTCTCTGCCTGTAAACACCCGCGAGCCTCTGTAATGTCATCGACGCCTGTTAAGCCCTTAAGTCATATTCAGATTTATAAAATAGTTTTCACTGTCTCAAACAAACACGGAGAAGAGAGAGAAACATGGTCAGTCAAAACAACTATATTCGATGTTGTTATAAATTTGAAGGTTTAGCATATTTATAAACTTTTGCTTAATTGGTAGATTATTAAATAAACACAGGAAAAAAAAGTATTCACACAATTTTATATGAATTGACTTTTGACCATGAACGATGACCAGAACCGATTTATCTTACTTATAAATTAAGTACAAATTTATTAATTAAAAATAATTATACCAAGATGAATATTTATCAAGCGTGTCGTATAGCCGCACCCTAACACAGCAGAGCTGAATAATAAATCGTAGTTGAAAGCAAAATGGAATTAGTTCGCGTCACGTCGCGTCGTGCCGGACGGGCCTAGTCCGGGCCCAGTCCGGGCCCGTCCGGGCCACGTCCGCGTCGCAGTTTCGAGCTCTACTCACAACACAAGAAGAAACTTGTTAACAATTTTTAAAATAAACTGCTTTCAACTTACGTTGCCTACATCCATATTTAATTCTAACATCAAGTATATCACGTATTCTTTTTAATTAAAAGTTTACAATCGAGTTTCAATGCAAACAAGTAGGCTAATGATAAGACACATCTTATAATTTAGGGTGATTTGTGTCGGGGTAACGGTAAGATCCTAGTCCACGCGAGATCAGGGCTTGGTAGCATTATTGTTATAGGCACAGTAGCTTAGCCCGCGGTTTCACCCGCGTGGACTACTATTCTCCTGCTACCTCAGTTATCCCACGGGAACTATACTTATTCCAAAAAGTAGTCTTTGTACTTCTCCAAATTCCTATTTATCTCTATACCAAAATTCGTCATCGTAATTGGTTCAAAGATTTAGGCGTAAATTTTTGTACCCTAAAATGGAACCAACTGCAACACTCAAAAGTGTGAAATAACTTGTTGAATTCAGTAGCATTATAGTTCAAAAGTAACTACACAATATTGTGCTCATGGTACGGTCGGTAGTCGGTAGACAGACAAGTTATTTTACACTTTTGAGTGTTGAAGTCGTTTCAGTTTCTTGGTAAAAAAATTTTATTTACCCTTTTCAGTGACCTTTGCTACTCACGGGATCAATTGTCATTGTGTATAATAACCGATTTCCGCAACTATAATCGTCCACGTAGCCGTAACACTTTTCAGTTATTGGAGTGTAACTCAAAAACCGCTTGACCGATTTTGATGAAATTTAAATGAGACTACTAGAAAAGTCCCAACTTCTAACAAATCATCAAATTTGGTGCAACCAGTCGAAAGTTCTGAGGTAACAAAAATAAAACTTCCTTTTTTTGAACTCGTTTAAAAAACGGAACATACGGATGGATTATTAACTTTCACATTAATTATTACTGGGTTTGTGTACTAAATCAGGGAAACTATACATTTTTATGCGATAAAGGGTAGCCCACGGGCTAATCCGAGTTGTGAGACCCGCATTCTGAATTACATTGAAACCTATCAAACCCCTGTGGCGTGAAGATGTATCTAACGCACATACACATATAATGTACTCACAAACTTTCGCATTTACAACAATAATATGAATTTCAATAATCATTATCACTAACGGGTTACATGAAGATTTTATTGAGTTTTGAGCTATTACATCAACTATGGCAAAACTCCGTCAAAAGAGCATCGCATTCTTTATACACAGACACGTCAAGCAAGTTACACATTAGCCCAAATACAGTGCCTCTATTCGGCACGATGTTACCTTCTCGGAAGGTGTCGGGGAGAGACAACCACGCAGTTGACTCCCATCACCGTCATCGCACGAGTCGGTAGCGCGACATCAAAAACGGTAATAACGCGCTCGGCTCATTTCTCTAATCGCGTCCCTGGCTGCTACAATGGACACATTTGAGGATACAATTCTACATAATGCATTAAGTTCAGCAAAGAGGCACCTCACCTCACATAATGACTTCCCCAATTCCTCATTACCCACTTCATTACCATAACTGGAGGTCGTTATCGCACGGCGTCCCGCGAGAGGGCACCACCCTTCGCGGGCGCGGAGAGGGGGGGGGAAGAGGGGCGTGCGGACTAAATGAGTTACAAGCTAATTTGTCCCGACTCACGGGTAGTACCTACAGGCATACATTTTCACAATATTACATCACAACGGTGCGAAGCTATGATGTATTTTAACAGACATAAAGGAAGTAGTGCCTAGTGCTGTTGTATAAATAAATAAGAAAAATAGAAATAAAACGTACTTAAACACTTACGAAAATGTCTCAATTTTAATGACGATGACCTAATGAAATTTCAATCCTGATTAAAATAATTTTATAATAAATAGCGGGTACTTTAAGATTAATAATCAAAAACTTATAAAAAATAAAGTTTTGTAATGAATATTATATGTAGTGTAGCACAGCCTTACCTACGGAGTTGCCATCTTAAAGTAAAATACTAGTAATATATTCAATCCCGCCGCCGCCCTGGGCTAATTAGATTTACTGACTGATGTATTTAGACAAAAATGTAAATTCCTTATCACAAATAGTAACGGTTATGTGGACATTAACAAATGACTTTTATAAAAGCTAACCCACTTCCGAATTACCTGCAAAGTTACAATATTCAGTATCCGGCGAGGCAATCATTACAGATCTAGTTTGACTACACTTTCACCACATCGTCAATGAATACTAAGTGAGATAGTGGTTAAATGCTAGCACAGTTTAAAAACATCCGATGAAGGCCAGTCCATCTGACTTAGTGCGGTAACTTATCTATATTTTTTTACTCATGTACCTCAAAGTCTTTTGCTACAAAATAATAATAACTTTTGCACGCCATTTATATGGCGACAATAGCTAATAATATAAGCTCCTCAATATTGTCTTAACATATATTTCTTGTACTTAGATTTGAAGCAAATAAATAATATTCTATTTTATGTTGAATGAAACTGTAGATGATGAAATAACTGCCTGAATAAACTTTCCCTTCATTTTAACCTCTTCGAAACAACCTCGGCAAGCAATACCTATCTTTTTGGTAAGTTTATGTTTTAATTTTTCCATTACCGCCATGATAATTCATTTTGCAATATGTTTGAATATTTTCATGTTCCCTAACCTAATCAGATTATTGTAATGCACGATCAGATCATTACTGGCACTCGATCAGATCATTACTGGCACTCAGAGTGAGAGTATTAGCTAAGTCGCCCTCGGGGTCACAGAGGGATAGTTTCTCTGTGCTCGGGGACGTGACAATCAGACCTCTGCCGTATCCATATTGACATTCCGTGTCGGTAATATTATTATAAGGAGTGCCTGCCGCCTGGGCAGCTCCTACTCTCAAATATCAAATCATGTCACCAATCACAGTTTGTTTAAGCTGGTGTCTTAATTGCAATTTAATTTAACTAAATCACATTATTTGCATTAATATTATTTTTTAATAAAAATGAGATGTAAATAGGAAGGAAACAATTCGGCTACCAGTGGTGCTTGAACCCACGACTATAAAATACCGTCCTGTCGCTTTGTCCAACTAAGCTATGGTAGAGTTCCACTGGCGGTCCGAATTTCCACCAACTTAGCATGTTGTTAATGCAATAAATCATAAAAGTCTTAGATTGAAATAGATAGACAAACAATAATAATAATATAAATTTTTTTACCTCTTAAACTTCCTTTAACCTATTGCTATGAAACTTTAGCGAGTTTTGTGTATCCAATCTACCTGCGTGAACGAACCAAAGAAAGCGTATCTTGTTTAAATAGAAGTTTATGAAACTGTATCATAATCTATATACAGGGTGTCCCAAAAGTCAACGTCCAACCGAAAACCCAAGCTAGGCCTAGTTGTGGGGGCTCTCAAAAAAAAAGAAAAAAAAATCTATCTCATGTAGTTTCGAAATGACAGCCATTTTTCTTAAATTGACACCCTGTGACGAGTTTACGACTACTGGGGCTACAAATGAGCTCTTTTATAATTTTATTTTTGTGTGGAGTAGTCTTAAGTGATGCTCCTACAAATTCCAATTCATCATTTGCACACAACTTCATTGGAATTTCAGAAAATATCCGTTTTATACCGAACCATGACGTGAAAATGACTACATCACTAAACTTTGACAGTCTGTACTGAAAAAAAAATCTTCTATGCAATTTCGGCAAGTGCCCTTAAAAGTTGGCGCATTTAATGGGCTTTCCAAAATGGTATAATACTTACTAAATTATTTCTTAGACGACGAGAAAAAAAAAATTAAGAAAGTCGATATTTAGCTTATTATTAGTTAGTCATAAAACTTTCTCAAAATTATTCTAATATCATCTAGGCGTTCTGTAAGGTGTAATTAAAGAAAGAGACGAAGAAAAGTTAGAGCGGGATAGTGACGCTACTAAAAGAAAGAGACGAAGAAATGTTAGAGCGGGACGGAGAGTGACGCTACTTGGTGTCAGTGAATCTTTCTACAATGTGTGAGCGAGACGAAATTGACATTTTGGCTAGTGTGGGTGAAACAGATAGCACGCTAATACAACAGCGTGGTATACGTACAATAATTCAGTACGTTTCGTGCCTTCGTTTACTGCGCATCTTTTTGTATTCGTTTGTATTTATTTCGTGCTTACAACCTTGGCTCTGTTTACTGGACTTGATTGCGTGTGACTTGGATTTGTTTTCGAACCGTTTCTTTTTTTTCTCGTCGTCTAAGAAATAATTTAGTAAGTATTATACCATTTTGGAAAGCCCATTAAATGCGCCAACTTTTAAGGGCACTTGCCGAAATTGCATAGTAGATTTTTTTTTCAGTACAGACTGTCAAAGTTTAGTGATGTAGTCATTTTCACGTCATGGTTCGGTATAAAACGGATATTTTCTGAAATTCCAATGAAGTTGTGTGCAAATGATGAATTGGAATTTGTAGGAGCATCACTTAAGACTACTCCACACAAAAATAAAATTATAAAAGAGCTCATTTGTAGCCCCAGTAGTCGTAAACTCGTCACAGGGTGTCAATTTAAGAAAAATGGCTGTCATTTCGAAACTACATGAGATAGATTTTTTTTTCTTTTTTTTTGAGAGCCCCCACAACTAGGCCTAGCTTGGGTTTTCGGTTGGACGTTGACTTTTGGGACACCCTGTATATATATATGTATGTATCTGTATCTATAATATATATCTTAAAATACGAGTGTTTTAAGATCAAATTACGTGCAGTTTCATACAACACTTTATCTAATCTCGTAAAAAAAATAATTAAATGTACGTAAAATCACAGCCATAAATGTTTGCATTCATTTGTAAACGTTTAGCGCCGAAATCCATTTGCTGGTCGCGCAAGCGAGTTACGCCGCGTCCACAGACTATATGTAGAAAAATTGCATTGCAACCTCCTTCGTCCAGCTGACGTTGTATCTTAATGGTAAAAAAGTTAACATTTCGTTATAGTTGTTATAGAAGAGCGGTATCATACTGTAACTTTTTTTATTTATTTAGATATATTGTCTGTAAAGACTGTCATTTAAGTTTTGTTTTTGATTTTTAAATCTTAATATTTCAGTATGAGATTAGATTTTTGTAACATTGAAAACCTGCTTTTATCATTCGTATGTTTAATAAACTTTACTTAATCAACAGCTACAGAAGTTAATAAACACATATAAAGTCAAGTAGGTACCTAAACACACACTTCAGTCTGTTCTTAGAAATGTAAAATGTTATTGCATACAAACAAAATCACCCTCAATTATGTATACACTACTACATCCGGAGAAAGAAGAAAAAGCGATTATAATGTTCATTCTTGCATTAGACACAATGAAGTTTTAAATATTAAAATTTCTGATCAGAGCATTTATTTTATTTTACACTGTACCAGCTCCAACAAATATAAACTCGTTGGTCTGGTGCGTATTTGCGTCGCTTGTTACTCGTTTAAAAAGTACTTTATCCTTTCTTCGTCGTGTAACGGTAACTGCGGGTCGGCCGCCCCTAAATTAAAACAGTTGAAATAAAACTCAAATACACGAGCCGGCAGTACAGGCGCCCGTATCCGTGCAGCGCCCTCACAGTGAGACGTCGCGAAATTAAACAATCAGTAATTAAAGCAGCGGGGATTCATCCATTCTATTAACATAATCACGAGCGGGTGAAAACCTATTAAAAACATACAGTTTTCGCTAATTAAGCTGGAACACACGCAACGATGAGGGGTGACAGGGGAGCGGGGGCAGGAAGCCACCGTTATGACGCGGTGCGAATAATACTGGGGAAGAATATTCGTTTATGTCAAATCTGTACGTAAGCTATGGAATCGCTAGCCGTCGCGCCGTACCGAACACATCCGTCAAATGATCGGTGTTGCCCGCTACCGCGCCGGCGCGCCGTGCTGAAGTACCGATGTTGGATCCATCCAAGTGAGCAATAAGCATTCATGAAAACTATATTAATGTCAGCAAATCACAATGTATCTAACCAACATTATACAAATACAAATGAAACAAGTTGGCTAGTACATATCTCGGTTCTTTTCACAACTAGACTGGATAGATTTAAAGCGTGCGCTAAAAACATCATTTAGAGAATACATTTATTAGAAATGTGTAACTACTTAGTTGAGATCTAAATGTTACTGTCCGGAACCGGACGGCCGTGGGGGGGGGGGACCCCGCGCTCCCTCCGTTACAGCGGCAGGACGGACACCGTGGGCTTTAGTCGGTAGTGGACCCTGGCTGCTGTGGGTGCAGTTAGGGTTGCGGGCCGCCCAGGCCCCCCAGAGAGCGCTCGATCGCGGTGATGCGATGCTCGAGCGAGCCCGACTCACCCTGCCTACTTTACTACTCGGTAGGCGGAAGTGCGTAAATGCATTTTTCCGACATAAAAAAGGATCATCGCCTGAGTTTCTGCTGCATCAAGAGTAGAGTTTGTTGAATAAATGAGATCAAAAGTTAAAATTAGGTATCGAATCAAATGTTCGTGTTATTATTAAAGATCTTCATAATATATTAATTTGAATACTTTGTTCAAAGTTTGACAAATACACATAATACATTCAATCATTAAAGAACTGAACTATTTGTTTCAAAACTTTTCGACTTTATTCTACGCTTATATGTATATATGTATGCTGGACTAACTGGTCCTCGCGGTTTCACACGCTAGGACTGTGGTTTCCATGTTACTCTACATTTTTTCGGATAAAAAGCAGCAGCCAATGTGTTATGTCAGACCATAATCTATCCCTGTATACATTTCATGCAGATATATCTAGCAGTTCTGGCGTGATTGAGCGGTAAACATCCAAACATACAAACGTTAACATTTAACAAGTCGGTGTGTTTGTGCAAGTAGCGCTGGGACAGTGTGAAACATACAGAAAGACATTTAGCCAAATTTGAAATTCAATTATGTTTCCGCACTGTGACAAAGTGACAACGCTGCCAGGTTGTTTACTGTGGCAGGCCGGAGTTCAGCAGAGTTCAGACGCGGTGGAGCATTCAATTCAAATTATGTTTCGTTAACTCAAAAAACAATCCGTTCGTTTACGTAATTATTGCGCAACTAGCCCGGTCCCGCGATTCTCTTTAATTGTTGTTATTATTGTTATTGTGTTCAGCTTTTACATTTTAGTTCTCAACGAGTTTGATCATTAAAATACGATTCACATCTTGTTAATGGAGTCGCGGAGTGATTTGCGAAAATTAATGAACCGTATATATTGATATATGATTATAGTATTATACAGTATTGCTCGTGGTCTTGTGGATAGCGGGCGCTACAAATATAAGAATTGCTCACATTACTTACTGCTCGTGACGTTCCAACATTGATCTCGAGTGTGCATGCGCACACACACGTCTGGATAGTTATGCAATAACGAAATTAATCAGCAAAAAGGTGAGGATACAAACCTAAAGAAACCTGGTTATTGCTGTATCATATTCATACCGCAGAAATCATTCCTGCCCGCGTGCCTTTTCTTGCAGAACCTAAACTGAAAAAAAAACCCTTTACGCCTTATATCGCAGCCGATATTATGGGCGCCGGCGCCGTGGTCGTGTCTATTACTAATGATAACTGGAACATAAACAAGGTCTGTATGACCTGAGCTATGGACCGTAAGGTCATTCTAAAAGTTGCACATCGAGTCATTAATAATGTTATGTTACTCGTTTTTCTAAAAATGAAGAGAACCGGAGTTAAATAGAATGTATAAACGATATTATTGACTAATGGTTTAGCAAATTGAAGGGGCAGCATGCGGCGCCACATATCACGAAAATAAACTTAAAAGAATTGAAATCAATAAGAGAAACCTCGTAATTATAACAACGCCCGTTTCAAATTATTTTCGTTGCCAACAAAACAACACCAAATAAAAATAACAATCAAATTTGTTTGAACAAAAAACATATGTTCCTTTTAACAGAGTGATTAAAAGAAACTTAATCTAATTAGCTTTATAAATGGTTGATCAACCCCCTACGGACGGAGACAGCAGGTACAAACAAAGCGGTGAAAGTTAAAGCACGCCCCATATAGACCCGTGTCACGACAGCTCGCATGTGTGCGAGCAATGCGCGCGGAGCGAGCGACTCGCACGCCGCGCCCGCGGCCGCGCCGGCGTCGACTCCGCCGATGAACACATTAGGTATATCAATTTACTTTTAGCAAGTTCTCCGTCCGTCGGCGCGGCGTCGGTGAATAGCTCGTATTTATCTACAATGCGACGGTGATGTTACTTAACGACTGGAGCTGATAAGTGTTGTATACGAGTATGCCGGCTATTATATTTTAGATTTGACTTTACTGACTGGGAACTTTTTTTGTTTTTTATTACACTCAGCCCCCGCACTAGGATTCCTTGTGTGGCGGGAGGCATGGACACACACAATCACAGCACACACACACCCAAGACGCGAGACAAACATCTACACACATCGTGCCACGTTATACCCGTAGGAACAGTGTAAAGTTTTTATAACTAATGAAAACATCATGTACCTACAAGTACCTACGATTGATTGAATGGATTGCTCAAACGTTTTTTGTACTAGCTGTAGTATTGGAATTAGTAATTAGTATTTTACTATAATAAATAAATCGGATCAGTAAAAAAAACCGCACCTATAATGCTGATGTCTAGAGGGAGCAAGCAGCACCATGTCTTTGAGCCTAAAGATTTGTTTTTTTTTAATTCGTTCGAATTCTCCGTTCATTCCATTCAATTATTACTATTATTATTATTGATACATATGTGGACAAATAAACATAAATTGTATATAGTGGGTGAATAACAACACTGCAAAATGGTTGCCTTAATTAGCACCCTAGTTCAGTAATCCAAGAAATAAATTTGAAAACAATAAATTTAAGAAATACGCGCGCTATTTTTCAGGTTATAATCATAAATGTATATAAATTATATGTTTAAGTTCGCGTTGTAGCGAAGGCCATCTCGGATGAACTACGCAAATAAATTATATTATAAAAAATAATGCTGTGTCAGTGATACCAGTCTTAAAAATCGGGTGCTGGCCGGCGCTCGTCATCAGCATCTTCGTCACTAACACGTTGTCAGGTGAAGTATATTTGTGAATGCCCCCCGAATGGTGTCTGTACCGGTGCTGTATGGCTTATTGTCAACGTAACTTTTAGTATGTTCGTGATCAAACAAGCGGCGCCGTAGTGTACCACTAACAGAGTAGTAGATGTATGAATAAACGTGTCACTAAATCGTATTGGACTTTATAGTAATTCTGTCGGACAAACGGAAAACGTAAGCCGTACCAGACGATTCAAATTTATAATCATTGTATAAACCCGAGAACAAGAGAAATGACCAAAGCAGCTAAACTGCGTGTGAAAAATTCTAGTCCTCGTTAAATAAATAACAAAAGATCCACAAACTCACGCTTTGTTTGAATTCAAAGCATTTACGAGCCCCAGCTTAGCGTCAGCCGACGCTTCCAGGGGGTGTTTTGTTGTGCTACATAAAATATAAGGAGATTTGTCTCCATAAAAAGTCAAGGTTCGTCGCTGTTATAGGATTCTTCGCAAATTGTACTAAAGTATCTTCGGTAAGAGACAGTGAAGCATCTGTTTGATCTCTAACACTGAAAATGTGTTGCGAGATAAATACAAGTTGGCACTCATCAAACATAGCGAGAGCGATACAAATGATATATATTATTACAGAATCCCGTAAGGGGCGGCCTAAGTCCAGATGTGGACATCGTATGGCTGAGATGGTGACTGTTCAACTTACGCAGGGTCCGTATTAATTCGATAATATAATGGGCACTATCATTAACATCATCATCATCTCAGGCATAGGACGTCCACGGCTGGACATCAACCTCCCCCATAGATTTCCACAAGAACCGCATGGAAGCGGCCTGCCGGACGGGCGCTATAACAACAGGTAATAGTTGTCATAGTACATTTTGGATGAAGGACTTCGACACGATAGCTCGAGGTAGAGAAGATTTAATTCCCCTCGGTGCTTGATATATAGTTTCATGTTCAATTTCTGAGGATTTATATATAGTTTTGCGGAGGTGTTAGATGGAATATTGAATTATAAAACATTATCATAAAAGTATCATAACCACTGTTCCGAGACGTGGATATAAGTTTAGTAAATAGTTGTACGCAAAGATAATAATTAGAAGGTTAAAGAGTTCTGGTTCTTCTGGTATACTTTAGCCATATCATGAACACGCTTATTTGATACCTATATATTACCTTATGTCACACTCAAATCTTCGTTTTTTTCCCTTATTTTGTGAATATATAAATAAAAAAACATATAAACGGTCGAATTGAGAAACCTCCTTCTTTTTTTGAAGTCGGTTAAAAATAAAAGCCACTTCTAATGTTTTTCAATAAAATATATTAACCTCTATAAGAAACAGCTGTAAATTTTCGATCCAACAAAATAGCTCGTCTTTAAATCACGTTGCATAATATATCACTCAATATTTTATCGTTTTAACTCAAATCGAAAATATGTTAGTGTCTAGTCTACCCTCACCTGTTCTGTTAAAACATCTCGGCGCAGTACCTAACCTAAATAAATAATGGAAAATTTCATAAGACTGGAAATCAGAACATTCCCCTTGGGAAAACCTGGCTCAGTCTAGCAACCCAGATATTTTATGAAAGGGACGCAAGTAGAGATGTTCTGTCAAAGGATGTGGTCATTGGAGCCCACGTCTATTATTCGTGCAAAGTTAATACAGTACTTCTCTATGGTGCAAAGGCACGAAGAACGGTTCATTGTTCTGTATTATAACAGCTCTTATATTAAAGTTTTAAAATAACAGTATAACTAACACAAGTATGCTAAATACTTCAAAGGTATTTTCAACAATGATCTACTATTTGTAACGTTGATTAATGAATAAAACAATTTGTATTTGTAATTTAATGTACCAAAATATAGATACAAAAGACACCAAGATAATTTTAACTAAGCAAAAATCACAGTGATTCATAGTTTTAACCAAGGTGGTTAGCTTTTCTTGTGGTATGAATAAATGTTCATTTACTTTAAACGCAGGGTTATATATAATCAAAAATCAAACAGCAAGATCCGAACATTCATATTCATATTAAGATTCCTTACTTAAGCAATGCGTCAAACAAGTAATACATTCCACAAAGACAGAAGACCAATGTAGACACGGCTGTTACACTCGCCTCTAGAATATACAACTTAATATACACCAATGTTCCTCACGGATCTGAAACGAGTGTTTGCTGACATATTATTGTCAGCCCATAATATGAAAAATGAAGTGAACTTAGCTGACCGCGTGACAGCGATCACGGAAGACAAGTTAAGAACACGTTTGCTAAAATCTGGTATCTGGTAATAAAACTTGTCTTTTAAAGGCCACCATATTTTCAGGGATTAATATTAACATTTTGGAAATTCTACTTACAAATTAGAAATTTTATTAAAATACGTTGTGTACTTTGCTGTTTATAAGCAATGTTGTGTTAATAAGTAGTACGAGACGGTTTCTTTGGTCAATCAATTTTATAACAATAATTTGAAAGCAATAACAACACTTAAGCGATAACCAACTTTTTCAACCTAGAATTAAAAATACATCATAAAAAAGTTCGGCTACTACCGTTTCCGAGCATTAGTATATATATCAAAATGTTTGTAGTGTTGAAATGGTGCACGTATTTGTGAATTATTTTCTGCATCTGGTTAAATAAAGTGAATTAGACAAACAAATTCAAACCAAACTTTAATGTGTCAGCTTACTGGCACCAATCTAGATAATTATTCTTTCTAAGGAATAAGTTACTCAAATAACTGGTTATTTAGTTCTTAAAAAAATAATAAATATCTCACTTAGATCATATTTGAAAGTTCCATTGGTCATCTCCTTACACAAAAGGATATTATGTCCATGGTTGCAAGCAAGGGATCATTACTGGAGTCAGGGCGTCCCTATCTTGGAGTTGTGGTTAGGTATGGATCTACCTGTGAAGACTTCCTCTAACAAAGGCCTTTAGGGAGATGATGTAAACTTCACTACATAAAAATAGTAGTTAAACTTTGCGAAGACATTTTCGTAGGAAACTTTAGATTTCTGTTACTTTGTAGCTGTTTTAATATTTCAGCCGTTTCTTGTATATGATATAAAATATACCTACGTATATCGGAATGAGCTTCAAAATACTATGCAGATTGGGTGTTGTCAGTGACAGCATAGATTATAATCAGCTCGAAAGCATAATCAGTTGGTACCTAAGATTTCAGATTAACAAATAATCAAAGTTAATCTGCTCCAACAAGTTACAAAGTTACCGAGTCTTACCGAGACCACGACCACTGGACAAAACACTGTTCGACACATCGATCACTCAAATAAATAAATTATACCCTTATAAATTTAAAAAAAAAGTTTATTAAGCCTTCTAATACGTTTCATTTTATGAAATAGTAGTGGTGTAAATAAAAAGTGTTATCGACATTTGGGTCAAAGTTAACATACTGCTTACGTTACAATATAGTCGGCTTGCTGGGATGATGATCATGTTTGCAACGTCAAATAAAAAGCAGGTAGTTCTGGTATCAAGCGCTGGAAGTATAACTCAGAACAAAAATATTTGTTGCGACGCGACGTTCAAGCTTTTGGGTATATAGCTTAGGATGGAAACTTAATTTACATATAAACGTTTTATAGCGCATAGCTTTTCAACTACCAGAAACAATAGATTACACGAAAAGATGTAAATTCAAAGATTCCTATGGGCACTATTACAAATTCTAAAGTAAATTTGTAACATAAAAGTAAAAACGCGACTAAGAGCGATTCTCAAAAATAATTATATTTATTTTATATTATATATTACAATGATCACATGTAATCATATTTCACACATAGGGTCGTAACTCACCAGGAGTTACGCTTTTCAAGTGTTATCGCTGAGATGAAAGTAAAACATTAAACAACACGTATTCGTTCTTGCACCTTCATCAGTCAGTGGATCTTTAATTAACTTACTATAATTGTAACGGCATAAATGATTACTTAAAAACCTTTACCCTTGCCAGCCACCAAGCTAAATGAAAATGTATAAAAAATCACGCGGCTTTCACTGCCTTTGAATGCCGAGTGATTGTATGCCTGGTGTGAGTTTCCACCCTGCCGTTATACTATTAATCGACATAATGCTGCTAGTCATTTATCAACACAGAATCACCCTAGTTCCGTTACTCGAATCGCCAACACGTAAGCGTCAAGCGCTAGCCATTGTCGCCATAAACAAATATTTGCTTACATAACATGCAACGAACGAAAAATATCGCGCCAATTCCACGCGAGTGAGATATCGCACTTGCCACATAAACACATAAACCGTACATTTAAAACTCCGCAACGAGTTTTATTTGACTGAAACGAGGCGCATTTCATTCCGCGTTTTGGCCGCACTCCAGCCGCTCACTCGCGCTGTGTCATGTTAAACATAAATCGCGGTTTGATTGCAATCGATCGGAATTACTCACATTTCAACTACAATGTGACGGCGATGTCTTTAGACGACGTGGTCAAGAAGTACTCCTTAAGGCAAGCTGAGGACCATACTTCACGTAGCTTTGGCTTTCCTCTTACTCTATATCCGTCCACATTCTTGCTCTGAATACGTTTTTTCATGTTTTTCTTTCCTCCATATAACATATCCAATTCAAAGCCTTTTTTTTTTATTTACTGGTGTCACTTTTATGTCTCCTCTAATATTTTACTCATTCCTTATCTTGCCCAATCTCGTAACAAAATTATCTCAATCTCAGCATTCGCATCTCTGCAATATTGCACTCTCTGATAATCTACCTCTAAGGAATATAAAACATAATTATTGCTTCTGTTTTTTAACAAGTTATTCGTTCCTGCAGCAGCGTCGGTATCATTGGTTGTAAAATCTGACCAAGAATATAAAACAAACAAAACGTAACTTCGCAAGCGTATTTAAACAAAAGACTTTAATCCCACAATATGTGCCATGTAACTAGCCCATAAATAGTGTTTACAGCGGCTTTAAACGAAGTGTAAATCGCCTCAATCGCCACAAATTCACAGCCGCTACCATTGTAAAGTGCATTTTGAACGTTCGTAACAAAGCAGGGTAGTAAATAGACCGCTGCGTTTCTTGAGCGCAGCATCTTTGTGCTCGTAACGAGCAGGCAATGTACCGGAGGGAGGCGATGCCGGCGACAGGGGAGCCCATAGTCAGCACTTTATTACTCCAACTCGGGAAATGTTTCGTATAATTTTCTTTTCCTTTACAATGCATAGTTCACTCCGCCGTGTTTGCCGTCGGCGGCGCGGCGGCGGCGGCTCGGCGGCGGCGGCGCGGCGGTTTCGCCCGATGCATTATATATTCAAGCGATTCGTACGACTCCATTGTTGAACGTCCGTATAGTGGATGTTTTATCTCGTCTTAGATTCAGTCAACTTCGGAATATATTTAGTCTGCGCTGTGTACTGTAGTTTAATAGCGGCAAATAAAACGTGAAATGGACAAACAACTTGTTTATATGTGTTTTATTAGTGCTACATAGAGCAGACACTTGCCGACGCGGTCCTGCATATGTTACTCGTAGGTATATGGTCGTCTGTAAGGCTGGCTGTGAGGAAGAAGAGAGTGTAAAAGTGGTTACTGTTCAACCATTTATAACCGATAATATTAACGTTTTATATATGTTATAATGTGGATTATATGTTCTTAGAAGATTATAGGAGGACTATTATATGTAGGTGTTATTTTATAAGATTATGTGCGTCTCACAATATTGTATCTCCATCATATAACCAGCAAGTGATTTGAATATTTTTGTTTTCTTTAAAGACCACCGCCAATGCGAAGGCGCAATCGTCACAGTATAATAATATGTAGTGTTGTTTGTCTGCTGAGGAAATATCGCCTTTACAGTTTTTGAGAAAACGAAATATATTTTGTTTCGCGATATTTCACTTTAAGAAACGCACGTTAATGCTATTGTACAATTTGTATTATCACATAAATTGTAACTTATCACAATAATTATAAATACAATTTTTACATAGTGGTAGGGTACTTTCGAATACCTGCCTGGGACCAGCCCTCAAGTTTGAAAAACTGTCACCAAACATCAATCCCTGAGAAGAATCTCAGTAATCATTCTAGATCTAGCACATCGTTACTGACCATCGGGTGAGTTAGTGGTCAATCGCCAGATCTATACAGTATACAAAAAAAAAACTGGCTTATCGCTCAGAATTGATCTCTGTATACTGATATTGTGCACTTTATATTATTTTCATCTGTTTAGTGACGATATATTGCGAATAACAAATGCTAATTTGATAAAACTAAACCACTCTCTTGGATTTAATTTAACATGACATCGGTAATGCTTAACATTTTGTTACAATATTATTTAAACTATGATATTTATTTTCGACAAATTAATTTCTAAATAAAACATCAAATCCGTTACTACAAATGTACGAAAACAAGCGACATTAGACCTTGTTGTTTCGTGTGTAGTATAAAGACTACGCGCAGGTCGGAAGCCACCGCCAATTTTGTTTTGATCAAATTTCCCGCCGCTTCTTTTCTCTTCGTCCTTATCTTTACGACGTCATAACCCAGTAATATATCCAGAGTATTATGTAAATGTCCTTTCCACGATAATATTTCATTAAGCGAAATCACGAGCGGTTCTAAATTCACATAACATTATCCGCAGGTAGAGAGGGTCCGTTTTTACAAACATAAATTAAGCTTAGCGCTCTGTAAACAGGGTTAAATAGAAGTTGTCGGCCCCGAAGCTTTTCCTTCCTCTATGTGAATAGATTTATAATAGTTTCCTTATTACACGGTTTCATTTCAGTTCGGCAGTCAGGTCCGCTCTACACGTGTCTTGCGCCCGGAGTCGGGACTCTAAAAGTGTATTACGAAATACGCTTCTCCGGTGTGAGGAAGGCGCGCTCGCTTTTTAGGTTGAAAAAATTGAACGTCAGACGCCGAGTGACTTATTATGATTATACGCGATAGGGCAGGGATTGGCATTGTGCTGGGGGTGAAGAAAGCTGATCACCGCATTTGTGGGGGATTTAGAAATAAAGTGTACGTATTATGTTACGTAACAAATTTGCAATTATAGGCTAACCAGTTTTTTACTTAATATCCGTTGAAAGTCTAAAGCGATGATAAAGTACTACAGCGGATATATTTATGGTGGCTTTTGGAGACATCAAACACAAAAAAGCAGCAAAAAAGAGAAACCGACTTCTGCACTCAAAATAACTGGTTGAAGTCGGTACCATGATAGATCACAACAGTAACTATCATCACAATATTGTGCTCATGGTACCGACTTCGACAAGTTATTTCACACTTTTAAGTGTTAAAGTCAGTTCAATTTTTTGTTAAAAATTGCTTGTACCTTTGCCAGTGCTGTTTTAGTGACCTTTTCTTCTCACGGAATCAATTTGTCATTGTGTATGTTCTGCGATGTCTTCAACAGCAACTATAATATCGTCGAGGTATGCGTTGCACTATTCAGTTATTCTTAACTAATCTGGTTAGTGTCCTGTCACGATGCGAGACTACCTTTTGGTTGTGTATATTTTTTGTAGCAGCGAGCGAGAGATGATGTGTTCGGGGCTAGGAGTGTGAGGGGTTAGTTGAGATACAATTTACAATTTTAATTCAACGTGAGGGTCGCTGGTATGTTCCTCATCGGCGGCTCAAGATTTCATTTTGATGTACTTATGTAAAATCGTTATCAAACTGTCAACACTACGCTGAGTAATAGTAGCCGAGTAGTGTTATATACATACTACACATTGCCAGCTGCGACTCTAAAGTTTAAATAGCTGCAACAACACATAGCGTGTTCAGATATTCTTGAGAGCAAGTCAATATTCTAGTTCTGGCGTGATTCCACCTCCGACTTCACGGCCAGTGACCACCGTGATGCAAAGCTCAGACGTCAGACCTATACCGCGTAAAGAAAGAGCCTCCCCATTTCACCCAGCACTATCAGGAGTGTGTCGAACTGCGACCAGTTGATAAATGCGGAGTGGGATCGGGCGCGAACACGCCGCGAGTGGCGCCTGACGTCGCGGCCCCATCGCCCGATTTATGGCTCCAACCCTGCTTGCGATTCAAGGGGCATAGCGCGCGCCTAGTGCCCGAGTGCCTTTATAAAGATATAGGGCCACACTCGGTGCGGTTAATGTTCTGCCCATATTTATGTTGTTCAATGGCGTGGACCTTTTTTGGAAGTGGCTGCGTAATGTAAGCGGTCTCGGTGTTTGCAACGAGATATGTGCGATTGAACGGGTATCGGAAAAGGCTTTTGGAGATTACGCGCCTTTTTGCAGCTCTAAGGTTTTATGAGACAAGGTAAAGTAAAATTTTACTCAGGTAACATTTTGCTGATACAAATTTATGTATGATTTAGTATTTGCACATGTAAACGGTAAAACGGTTTACATGTTCATTTGAACTGTTTGCGAGCTGATCTGTACTCGTTTTAATTAGACTATCAGGTCTACTCGCAAACATTTAAATATAAAAGTATAATTTTGGCTCAGCTCGAAGATTTGACGAAGTTAAAATGATCACGAAAATGCTAGAGTAGCGGGCGTCTGCATCTTGAAGGTGGTTGTTTTTCTCAAGCACCCACATTTTATTTTTGAAAGTCTGTCTGAAGTCTGACTGTTCTGACACACAATATTGACAGTATCGTCTAAAAGAGCACCTTGATGAACTCGAAAATGATTTTTGTTTTTATTTACACACTTATTTTACTTATTACCGGATTCGACGATTGTGCCCTCCTGAATCCATCCTACCGATTGAAATTTAAATTGTATTGTTTTATTGTTATCTATACACGCAGGGCATTTAAAAGGGATCGGCCGACCATAGGTCCTGTGTTAATTTATATATGTAGAGTATGCAGTCGTAATGGAGAATCTTCTAAATGCATACGTTCAATTTGTTGAATGGAAAAATTTGGTGTTTGCACCGAACCCTCGACTACAGAATAACGTCCTGTCGCTTTGCCATCTAAGCTATAGTTGACCTCCACTAGCCATACAAATTTATCCCTGCCCTGTTAACATCTGAAGGCATGCTGTTCTTAGCGCCATCTATCTTAAATTGTATGATTTATAATAGAGCTGATAGACCAACATTGCAGTCGGTAACGTATCGAGCGAAGGTACCATACCCTGATCCTAAGAGTTTTATGGTTTATGCGTTAACATTATGCTAGTGGGGAACCAATGTACAAATATTTTGACGGGAAAACAGAACGGTATTGTATAGTCGTGGGTTCAAATACCACATAGTTTAACCTGTTATATTGCTGTATATATCTTTTGAGGCTAACATTGCACATATTTTTCTAAGAAATTACACTTAAGTTATCACGGTTTAAAACATATCGGTTTGCCATCGAAGCATATCTATAAGAGAAAATATGTTTAGTCTACCAAAGATGTTTTCCCCGTGATGCCTCCAATTTAGGTTACAACTTAGATTTAATTAAATTTCCAGTTATGTATTTTATGTACATTGTCTATTTTTACCAGTTTATTTAGTACATATTTTGTACCTGTATGTAAAGACTTGTATGTACAAACACTCGTTTCTTCTAGGATCTCGTAATTACAATACAATGGCACCGGCCACCTGCAGGGCTTGCGATGCGGGAGAGGACCACAGTAACATACGTCACCACTCTTTCGAAATTTAAATAATGTAAACAATACAACTGTATGAATACGTATAACTCTGTTGGAAATTTGAGATGTGAAAATCGACGTTTTGTTCTGTTTTCCAAATTATATGATTTCTCTGTTTGGGTTTTCGGTTGCTTTGTTTCTCTCTCTCTATCTTACTGTGGACTGATGGACTGGTAAATGAGTAATAATTTTAGCTTATTCACTTTTAAGTTGCATGATTATTCATTATAATAAAATTCATAATGTTTCAGTACAGCATTCACTATTTCAATGAAACAAAAGGAAAGCGGAGGTGACCTTTCAGTTTATTTCTTTAAGTATTTGCTTTAAATAGGTGTATTTCTTTGTTCGTTTGTCACGTAGTAATCAAGATACAGTGAGAACAGGAAACAAAGCGTGTAATTGCCACGAAAATGGCGGCTCACAGTCACAGCAGTGTCTCCTTATTAATAGCCGTCATAATAGCCGAGGAGCTGTCTCCCTAATGTGTGGGGTCATCTCTCGCATTGTTGTTACGGAGCGTTCCCGTATGGGAGGCGATTACACGACAGAAGCGGGTGATTTAAGCGCCTTAACTATCATATGTCTTCGATTCATTATTTATAACTTTGTAGATATATGTTTGGAGAAATATTAAAGTTCTTCAGGAATTCAGGAACATCCATACATATATACACGCCTCTTTCCCGTAGGGATAGGCAGAGACTACTGCCTTCCAAATGATACGATTCCGACATACTACTTTCGCGTCATCCACGCTCATCAGACCTTTCATACAAGAGCGTCGGTTTAGAGTACTCTTGACCTGGCCCTTTCTTAGAACTTCCTCAATTTGATTTCGGAACGTTCGCCTAGGCCTTCCTCTGCCAACACTACCATTCAATTCACCCATGAATAATAATAATAATGAATGTTTTATTTCGGGTAGTAAATTGCCATAGCAGTAGTACGCACAATTTAAGTCAAAACTAAACTAAAATATAACTAAAAAATACATCAAGCAGGTATGTATAAGGTACCTACTTCTGTCATCTAAGTCGGTCTAAGTCATCTTAAGTCTAACTTTAAAATTATATGTCATTTTTTATTACCGTCCAGGTGAACAGAAATCCAGTGCCGAAATATGAGACTACTAAAGTTGTCCGCGACAGCCCTCAGTATAGTATTCTCGGAATACCTGTTCGTTAGTCAATCTCCTTTCGTTCATTCTCTCTACATGACCAAACCATTTTTAACATTCAGCAATTTGACTTTCCATCGAGAGTCCAGTGTCTCACCTGATATTAAGTAATCATATTCTGCTACGGTTCATATCTGTCCAAAAGCCAGTTCATACCGTCATTCACTCACAACTCAAACGCAGTTATTATCCAAAATACCTACGTAATATAAAATGATCTTTAATTATTCTTTAAAATACATTATTTATACTTTTGTAACCTTTAGATCACAACAAACAAAAACATCTTTAATGTAAATAATCTGTTTTATAATATTTAAATATATGTATATAGATAGCCGAAACGTAGCCTCATGGAGCAATCTTTTTACAGTTTTAATGAATTTTTGAAAGTAAAAATAGATTTTTAAATATAGAAGACAAATATTGTACTTACTTCATTATTCATCTTACTTCATTGATTATTAATGATGGAAAACTTCAAAACGGTATATATAGTTGGTATATTGTTTGTATAATTATTTTATTTTGTGTTTTGCGTGCTTGCTCTCGGTAATGTTTCATTATTAGTGATAAAACTTTGTAATAAGTTCTCGTGTATAAGCTTCTATTTTCTAGTGACGTGTAATCAAGATTACCAATAAGACAAATGAGTATAGCATACTTATTATGAATATGTTTAACTACAGTTTTGCACGTTTAGCGGAACAAAAAATAATAATAATAACAGGCCGCGGAATATTACCACTGGAAGAATTTGATGATTCTTTTTTTATTTGAAAACTGGTGCGTCCCGTGTGGTACCATTCATCAAAATGGGTCAAGTGGTTTTTGAGTTACACTCCAACAACTGAAACGTGCTCCTTATATGTGGATGACATAACAGTTGCGGGTGAAGAAATCGGTGAACATTGCTCCCGTGAGTAGCATACGTCACTTTATCAAAATTACACGATAGTATACATTTTCCTTCATTACAAAGTTATGTGTTGAAACAAACTAAAAAATTGTCCTTAAATACAAATAAGAATAACAAGAACAAACTAATATCCTGAATAGGTAAATCGCGATTATCATGTTTGCCATACATCGATACTTATAAAAAATACCGCTTGCCCCATCACTTATCACTGCTACTTTTATTGTAATTGATTTTAACCTTTCCTAATTATGCATAGTTCAATACTATATATGTACTATGACCATGTTTGTATACGTATACATTCATAATACATAGCAAAATGTAAATATACCTAGGTACCTTCTAAAATCATTTGTTACTTGTAGAAGTATTATTATGTAAGGTGAATATCGTGGCTCATAATGCTCACTGTACAAAGTGTGCATACATTTTTATCTGTTTTCTGTTAAATGAGACAAAAACATGAACTTAAAAAAAGTTGTAAAATAACATAAATTAGGTGTAATTTTGTCAAAAAAGGCGCTTTGGCTTGACTAGTCATCATACAATTTAAGTATGTACAATATCTTGACTGTGTCTTGTTTTATGTATATTTTTAAGTTGATGATGAATAAAGATCTTTTAAAATAAAAAAAACGGTCACTGAAAAGGGTGACATTTTTTTTAATTTAAATAAGAACTGATTTCAACACTCTAAAGTGTGAAATAACTTGTTGAAGTCCATGATTACAATATTTTGATAATAGTTACTTTTGAACCATCATGGTACCGACTTTGACAAGTTATTTCACACTTTTGAGTGTTGACGTCGGTTCCATTTTTTGGTATTTTTTATGTTACTTTATTAAGAAAACGTTGCAAGTTTTCCTCCTGTATTCACCTCGAAACCTCGCAGGTACCTCATGCTTAAAAATCTTTCACAAACCCCCGGGGTGCCGTCCTTGAGTTGTTAAACGAGATCTTATCAAATTATTTCTGAAGAACTAATGTGACATTTATTTATCTAACTATCAAATGCAATGAAAAATTTCCAGATCAGTATTATACACTTTTAAATTTACTTAAAAATATGTGCGTTCTGTTTTAATATTTATTATTCTTTGCGAAACGACTTTTCTGTTTCATAGGAGAGGTATCACACCCACATTACCACATTACACATACACAACTAAAGCCGATCCAATAAAGTAGTGTAATGTATATCCCACACTAGCGTGTCGCACGTTTGTGCCGCACGTATCCGTGGCACCGCTCGGTCTGTCGCGGGCGCGGCGGGCGCGGCGGGCGCGACGGGTGCGACGGGCGCGGCGGGCGCGACGGGTGCGACGGGCGCGGCGGGCGCGGCGGGCGCGGCGCGCACGGCGTCCACAACGCTACGCGGTACAACGCTATAAATAACTGAAACAATTCATTTAACTACTATCTGAGGGGCATTGTGAGAGGCCGTGCACCCGGTGTGTCTACGTCACGAGCAGACTAAGATCTGTCGCTTCACAATGCAAGTGAGTACATTTTAAATATAGGTCAGCGCATAAGCCTTATGAATATTAAGCCATGTGCATAACTCAAAGATTAAAAATAACTTTAAAGAAATTAGAGGTTATTAGGAGGAAGAGGGTGTATTTTATATATTTTTTATTGAATCCAAATGTATAGGTATATAATACGTGAACTCCGTGGTTTCTTTCGAATGATGGAATGATACTGTTTCAGGATGTTCCCATGAATATATTATTGATTTCATTGAAATTTTCAGTTCAGTACTACTAAAAGCATTATAAATCGGGTATTGATTGTATATGCCCTGTAGCAGTGGAAGTTTACTAAATACATAAATATACAAATACATGCGTAGTTTAAAAACTATAAGTACTCATCCGTGAATGTGTATGGGATTAATCTGAAAATATACTCTTGAGAATGAAGAACTTTGTTTTTAAATGGAATGACGCGATACTCACTGAAATTTAAATATAACTACCTAAAACAGTTACCCATCCCCATTGTGTGCTAAACAAATAAGACTAACACTAGAACAGGTGACAAACATCGCATGTACAGTGGTACACTAGCGCCACGGCGCGACACGGCGCGACAAGGCGCGGCCGGCGGGGCGCGGCGCGAGCGGCATGGACGCCGCGCCGCCGCCATAACACGGCGCGCGGCGCGGCGCCGGCGGATGGGGCGGTCGCGTGTTCGCGCACATAACATGTCTCTAACTAGTTTACATTTTATTTTCAACACCCCAAAATTAGGTTGCTTACCGTTATGAGTCAGTGAACCACGAGTTTTAAATTGAAAAATCTGTCAGATTTAAACCGAATTCAAAAATGGAGGAGGTTATGTTTGTTTGTGTTAGGTACCTTATAACTCTATCATTAATGAAACAATATAAACATATTTTGTTGAAAATTTTTTTTTTCCTTTTTTTTTCAGTACACAAGTACTGAACTGATTTTAATGATGCCTTTATTTATAAGAAAATGTAGAAAATAGCAATTAACCGTAAACGTTAGATTGATGCAAATCCGGTCAAATAGACAGTTATATTCAAACTAGGTGTACAACTGCGGTAGCAACAACAAAGTTAGCTTTGATAGCATAAAGCAATGCCAGAATGCAAGACTCTTAGATAAATATGTCTCAGTTAGGCTTGCAAGCAAGCTGAACGTTAATTTCAAAGTGTGTGTCTCGTATGTCAGATAGAGTAAGAACAATCGCGTAAAACAAAGGTCTTCAGTGATTGGTTACTGCTGTATCCCACTTTGCCTTGTACAATACCTAGCTTTCTAAGTTTTCAATTATTACAAATAAATGTAATAATTAGTCATTTCCAGTATAGCATACTTATACGTGACTGTAGACGGTAAGTGTTCGTCCCACCCGCGGGACGTGAAAGGCGATGAGGAATGTTTAGTTCTCTTGTGTGGGCTGTTGCGCGACAGCTTCATCACAGGGTACCGAGTGAACCCCGTGATGGGTCAACTACTTTGTTTACAAGAAGGATTGACGTCAAGCAGATAAACAGGGTTTAACCAAAGACAATTAAATAGAACAATTAAGATGATCAAGATTTACACGTCTATCGTTATGGCTAAAATGCTTTGGTATATAAAAAGGAGGAAAAACTAGTTTACTTGCCCTTCTCCCTAAAGCTTATAATAATATAGCACTGAGGCTCCATCTCTCTGACTACACATGCCAACGATTGACTCCTTGCCCGCGCTCGCTGAGTCGCCGCCGTCTGTCGTGTCGCTGTCACACGCAGATTGATGGCGAGTCAACGCCGCTGCGACACGCCGCGACGCACTACAAACTTGTGTGCACACAAATAACACATCTGTTAATTATCTTGCGTCGTTGTGCTCATTTTCACAAGACAATGAATCAATAATAATCAACTCATATCATTCTTCTGTTTTTCCGCATCATTTTTCACGGTTCAGATCTGACCTTCTGAAATACAATTATTACGTAAGCATTCACTTCTGAGATCGGCCTTTCCTTTTTTTGTCCGATATTTGTTATCACGATTCTATTCTAAAGATTGTGATCAGTACCATTGCAAGCAATTGGTACGTGGTAAGTTAACTTTGAATTAGGTACTCATAATGCAGATAACTTGTTACTAATACGTAAAAACTTTTTAAAGATCACTACTCGATCGATCAATATTTTGACGGGTTGCCTGGGATATGATTCATTTGTAGCATCATTCGAAACCTTTTTATTTTTAAGGTTATTTACCTCAACACGAGCTTTTATTTTTTAATATTTTACATATTTTTATTCCCACGTGCTCCTGTCACGGTGTCAACAAAACCTACCCACGTGCCCAGCAGTGGACCATGGGATCTCAAGCTGACGATAATCAATACGCTGGCCAACGCAGATAAGTGGATATTTTTTTTTCCTTTTGTATGGTTTTATCATGCGATCAGTCTTACGACTATAAGCAGATGTGGTGCAGAGGTTTATGTCGTGTAGGGCGCTGTTCCCAGCGGATGTTTGGCAAAATGGCTCTTAATCAAAGATGTCCCGTCGTTTCTTGAGGCGACGGATGGTTTCTGGGAAGGAAGTGGAATAAAGAAAGGATATATCCCTAGTGACCAGCTCATTGTCATAGTTTTAGTTTCTTTTTGTTTCAGACCGCCTTAATAGCTCGCACGTGCAAGCGAATTGTGTTCCGAATGTTGATGTGTAATAATAACCAGGACCTATACATATGTTACCAAACATGCTTCGTTTCTCTTAACCCTTCAACGGCCGCTCACAAAATTCTTGAAGTAACTATACTGAGTGAGTGTAATGAAACACGCGTGCGAATCGACGAATGAAGGGTACCTAAACAATGAATAAAAGACAAGGTCCCGTTTAAAGGGCAACGGCTATTTGAATGTAAGATCGCGGGATAAAAGCTCGATCTTATTCATATTCAATGACAAGATCCTTTGCTCTCTCACGTATCAGAATTACCCTAAGCCGTCTTTTCCGATTGTGACTCTAGTGGCAACAACACTAAAGGTTGAATCGCTTTAATATGATAAAGAAACAGCGACCCCGGCGAATCCGGGATAATCTCGTGACTAACGGCTAATTGGCGAATCGGGCGCGCCGAGACCGGGTCGGTTACGTCACCGCAGAACGCGCGCCGGGGACAATTGTCCCGGGACAGAGAGAGCCGGGGCTAGAGCGGACATATTTTCCGGATTAACTCCAATGTACTTATGTATACATACTTGAGGGAGTTTAAAGTTTTAACAGTAAAGAGCAATGCAGGATTATAGTATAATGAACAATTATATTTGTATCGATATCAGTGTGTGCATTTGTTCTGATCTTTATCGAAGTAACCTTCCTTATTGAAGCTACTTCACAGTAAATGCATACGTAATTAAGCGGCGCGTGTTATTTATGTTACGCTGTTTCTAAGCTTGTATTACTGCGACATAACATACGTCATAGTAAAAGCGTTATTTAAATATATCAACGAACTATACCGTCGTGAAACCATTGAATTAAATATATTTATGAGAAACAATGGAACACGCAAGAGATAGAGACGGGATACTTCCGAGCAATTAGTTTGTATTGAGCTCCCGGTATACCGTCACACTCGGCGTTAGTCACGGGCATAATATCACTTACTACTGTGCCCGAATTTCGCAGAAACACTTTGTTCAACATTTTTTACCAAAAAATTGAACCAACTTCAACACTCAAAAGTGTAAAATATCTTATAGATATCGGTTCCATTTTCTGGTCTAATTTTTTTTTCACCCTTTACAGTGTCCTTTGCTACTCACGGGATCAATTGTCATTCACTGTCATTACGGAAGTCATGAAGATAAACGTAACACATTTCAGTTAATGGAGTGTTACTCAGGAACAGCTGGACCGATTTGATGACATTTAAATGGGACCACTTTGGAACTATACTCTATCAAACAAAAATAATTTTGAGAATCGGTCTACAAATGGGAGAGAAATATGTCAACATACATAACAAAGTACATGCAGTTGAATATTATAACCTCCTCCTTTTTTGAAGTTGGTCAAAAACAGGCCATAGGCACTAGTGTAAGATGCCGCATAAACACATATGATGAAAAGAAATCATCATCATTAAAGAAAGAAAGAAATAATTGTATTCAGACAAGCAAAAACACACAGTACAGTTCTAGGCTGGCACCCCGCTACAAATAACGAAAGTGAAAACTATCCTTAAACCAAATGTTTATAAAAACTTTGCACCATAATATACATTCTGAGGTAAAAAGGAACAACCGCAAAGCTAACATGAGAGTATATGCAATCTTAGATAATAAGCTCAGAGAGACCACAAATTGAATATTGAAAGTGAGTACCTCGCATTACGTAGACATTGCGTAGTGAGTTAAAGCGCCCGCAACCATTTGGAGTAACGCCCTCACGCTAACTACTCTGGAATCGGGTTATGTTATTGTTTAGATAGCGGGATAATGGACGGTCTGCCCTTTGTTATAATATACATTTCGGTAAATTGACTTAGTAAATGTTTTAAATTCGCATAATTACGTTTATGTTGTAGAGCCCTCGTAGAAACTTCAACATAAACAAGTAGATACCCATCCCGCCGACGCTGAGGGCGGTGTTTCTAATTTGTTGTGACGCTCAAGTTTGTTATTTCCATTTATTAATGTTTTATTAATCTATCTGATATATAGACTACTTTTTATCCCGAAATATAGACTGTTCCTGTGGAATGACACCTAGTAATATTATAAATGTCTGTGTATGTCTGGTCCGTTTCCACGCCCTAACCACTGAAGTTATTGTATTTTAGATCGATGGAACATTGTAGAAGGACATAGGTTTTTTGAAAAAGTATGGTTCCCGTGGGATAACTGAAGTAGCGGGAAATCGAGAAGCAAATTGAAGTAATAATTTATGTTTGCAATTAAGATTTGGTTAATATTTGCAAATAAATGATTTTATTTCATTTTTGTGTGATTTTGCAATCAATTTCTTTCGCACTGTCAGAGGTCAGGTTGTTTTTGTTTTTTTGACTTGAATACATCGGAATGGCTGTGACTGAGTGATCCGTTCTGAAGGGAAGTCAACAAATAGATTGCAAACTGTTGAATTGGGTGTCCAAGGTACAGGCTTTACTTAGTTAGTTGTTTTTTTTTTTACAACATTCACACAAGGTCTTCAGGTCCCAAACTAGGCAGATACTGTACTATGATAACCTGATGACTGATATATACTTATATACATACTTATATATAGTTATATACATACTTATTTATAGTTATATACATACTTATATATAGTTATATACATACTTATATATAGTTATATACATACTTATATACATAGGTACTTATATTCACATATACACCCAGACACAGGTCAAACACACCATGTTCATACACACAAATGTTTGACCTGTCCGGGAATCGAACCCGGGACAAGCGGCTCAGAAGGCAGAGTGCTACCAACTGCGCTAACCGGCCAGTCAGTGTTCAGATGTGTTAATTCACTTTCATAGGATGGATGGTGAATTTTATAAAAAAATAAATTGCTTTGTGTTTATTCCCTTGCGAATCAATAATATGTTTGTTTAATTACAGCAGCTCTGCAAAGTTTGCGTGGCGCTGCTGGCACCGGTAGGCGTCCGGTTACCACCAAGCAGGCAGGCTGTTCTGATGGTTTCCATTCGTAACAATATACAAAGCTGGAGAAACGAGCGCTCGCAACTTGTTCCACGTGGTTATTTTTATTATTTCCAAGAGCGATGTTTATGGATGCATAAACCGTCAGGCGGGGGCGAGGGCGGGGGCGGGGGCGGACGATAAGCACGCCTGAAGCGTAACATTATACCCCCACGTTTTTATTTCCCTTATTTCGCACAACTTGCAAACTCGTTTAACTACTGGTACTTTAACGAGAAACTTTACAGTTGATGAACGTGCAATATTTTTTAATTTATTTTCGTACCTGGCCGAATGGCGGCCGAGCGCGGCCGAATGGCGGCCGAGCGCGGCCGAATGGCGGCCGAGCGCGGCCGAGTTTACGGTCGGTTAAAAATACGGGCGATGTAAAACATTCGCGATAAGTTTGATTATGATATGTTTGCGGCTGAGTCGGGGAACACTGCCTGCTTCGTTGTATAAGGGCGGAATGACGCATTGTCGGGTTAAATCAAAGCGTACTCGTATTTTAATGGTGTATTGTTAACATGAGTAAATTTAATAATAGAGTGAGTTTTAAATATATACCATTATTAAATAAAATCACATAGTTAAAAAAACTATTCAACCGACTTTTGCTATACTATACGCTGACGTGCCGTGGTGGTACCGGCCTAGAATAGTACTCCCTAGACCAAAAAGTATTCAATACCTTATTGCTGATAGGACGATGAATCCTAATACCCCTCAATTGCTAACATTCAAAATCTTAACACAAAAATGAACCGCAAGTCAAAGTGCAATTAGTGGTTCAGCTTCAATTTCCGGTGAAGTCGCGCGGCGCCACAAATTGAGTTTTTACCCTTCACTGCACAGTCGCGTATTGCCCCACTCCCCCCCCCCCCCCCCCTGGTTGTGCTCCTAGTTCCGTTTAGTGAGACACCCAACCGTTCATTTCATATTTTTGTCCATCGTGAATGTAGTGTGCCGTAAAAATATATTAATATAGATCACAGTAACAATTTATAAGTCAGCCGCAGGTTGGCTTGTAGGTCTGTATGTACTACAGTGGACTAAGATGTATGTATTTATTTTATTCATAAGAAATGGCTGTTCTCTTGACAGGCGTGATGTACTGGAAACTGTGTAAGTCTACGGTTGATCCCGCTCGCCTATAGGATAAAAATAAAAAATAAATAAAAAATATTAACATACTTACCCAACGCACTAATCGTAACGGTGCTAAATAAGCGTGATAAAATACAAAAAATAAAAAATGGCATATAATCAAATTAAATATCAACGAACAAGCTTATATATAGATGATTAAGTGCATATACAAGACAGCGCCCCACGTTTGCAAATTGAACTAAGAATATCTCTCTGATACACTGTTCTCTTTGTATGATCCGGAAAAGCTGAAGCACAGATGACATAATAGTTAGTACGCAATGTGAAGTATAATCAATCATACATAATATTTGCATGGAGGGAGGAGGGAGGGGGGAGGGGGAAGCGCCGAGATGAATATTCTTCGTTACCTGCTACAGTTTTTTTATGAATGATTGATGTATTTCGATGCGGAGGCGCGGAATTAAAGTGAGTCTTTGTATTAGGTGAAGAGTGAATAAAATAAAGACGTAAGCATAAAATAGCTCTTTAGAGCTGTGACGATAGAATACGCTCCTTGATTGTGAACACCAAGAGTAATGGCAGGTAAACAATGATTGCCTAGCGGAATGGGCGTCGGCTGTGAAGCTGACAGCCGCTGGTTCTATCCCCACCACAAGCTATGAAAATAAGCTGATTTCAGTGAGTATTAATAAAGGGGTAGTGAACAAATGTCAGTATCTTCGCTTGGCAAAGGTGGAAATGATGCTCAAAATACCTGAATAGAAGGTCATAATTATGTAAGTTTTATTTTGAAGGCTTTCTACGACTATGTTCAACAAACAACTTTCTAGCGGAAGGACAGTTTGTCATAAAGATCGCATAAGTCTTTTTAATTCTGATAATTATCTCTTATATATACTAAGGGTGGATGGTGGATAAGTGGTGGAGTCAGCTTCTAGATTAATACAGTTATTTTACAAATACCCACTAGTGCCACTACCGATAGCGCTTCAATGTAATAAATGGTTACTAATTTATCATTGAATAAATGTATTAAATTATAAATCTTTATCAACAGTTATTTAACTACGATTTTCAAGTGAGTATATTATATATTATGTAGGTATAATATCTAGTGTTTCGAACTTTTCCGAAACAGATTGTTTGATTTTTATGGGTTATTATGTGTATATTTGACAGGTCTGAGAACAAGTCCTAGTCAAGTATTGTTTCTCCCTCCGAACCCCACCCACCATTTTGTTATCACGATTTTAGTATATAGGTACGAGTACGTATGAACAAATATCCATGTAATTGTGTCACTTCGTCATTTCGATAATGTATATAGCAGAACAACACTTGACAGGTCGATTACGTCATCTTATAGTATTATTGGTATAGCCAGCTATAACTCAGGAGAGAAGTATTTTATTTTGCTACCACGCTTCTCGCTGTATCCCGTATTTCGAAGATGAGTTCTTATATTTGCTAACGCATCTACTGGTGCGATTGTAGAATTCTTCTTTGATGTTACCGACTAACCCACGTACTTCGTGATGTTTTTAGAGTGGTGGCTTAGAACAGTTAAAATCCTGTTTATAAAACCCATTTAGCCGAGTTTACAGGTCAGCATTGGCAGACCGCGGCGGGCTACCCCCGGCGCTGCGTGACCGCGTCCGCTCGTTAAAACTTCTACCAGCTCATTGGGAGTGCGAGCTCGGATGTGTGTCGGGTGAACGACCTTTACACAAGGTGGGTTGGGATCGGGAAACGTACAAAGTGTGTACATTTTTAATTAAATTTAAGAGCCAAGATATTATCAATGGGAAGAAAACGTTGTGAAAGTTGGAAGGATGAGGCGAGCTTTCCCAAGTCAAATTCAGGAAGTTTACAAAAGGGTTAGATGAAGAGTACCGACCGAACTGAAGTTCTTACGTAAAAGGATCTATGAAGAGTAGATGAACCGAAAACGTGTATCAGGATCTGCAGTAAGTACGCGTAGTCTCTGCCTATCCCTGTAGTAAAGTATTGAATGGATTTTTATCTTGTGTTTGGAAACTGTGTTCTGATGAATATTTATTATACAATATTTGAATATCATTTAATATAAAATATATAATATCTGTCCGGGAAAAAAGAAAAAACTGTTCTTACTCTCAGGCGTAAGACGCATCTTCTAAAAACTAAATCATTTACAACAACACAGTCAATCGACACACATATCGAATATCACTTCTAATTTCGTTAAGAATGTATGATTTGTGACGAGGCCGCCAAGCGACGACTAAACTTCTTCATATGAGACAGGAAAGTTCAGATTCAGTAAGGACTCAAACCCACGTCTTCTGGATTGCCGGTCCTTAATTTCTGTGCCCTTCACCCTCCCCCTTCAAGCCACCGAGATACAGGTATAAACATCGAATTCGTCAGTATCTGGTAGACGTTCCACCCTGTCGCACCAAGCGTTTTGCTTCCACATTCATAGTGCGTACAGCTAACGAGTGGAACTCATTGCCTAAGTCTGTGTTTCCACATGAATAAAATCTGGGCATCTTCAAGTCACGAGTGAACAGGTATCTTCTAGGCAGGCGTGAATCATCGTAGACCGCATCATCACTTAACATCAGGTGAGATAGTGGTCAAACGCCTGCCTATTGTGAATATAAAAATAAAAAAAAATCTTTTTACTTACCCGTCTCATGGAGACTGACGTCTTCATTGACAGATCAAAAGTTAGACATAACCGAGAGAACAAACAATTTACTTTCGTATTGATACCACGACCTGTGCGTGGCTCTGAAGGCTGTAGTGCAGCTGCTGTAGCTGCAGAATACCCTGCGTCTCTGGAGACCGGTTTATCGAGCCAGTCGTGGACTAGAACCTTCCACTACAATATGAGATTGATAACGGTGTTACCTGCATCAACATTTTAAGCCGGGGTGGGAATCAATCCGAAGAGCGTCTGATTCATTTTGGAAATGTAATAATCTGAGACTATCATATCATCGTACGTAATGAGCTTGCAACTTGTTGATCTCTTCAAAGCGAAAGTAAAATATTTGTAACTAAATTATGTAACCCGATAAGGTCAGCACAGAGGTGCCTGAACGTAAAGTTTGGGCACCTCTGTGCTGACCTTATCGGGTCTTTTGAAACTTCTTTAGACCTGTAACTTTTATATGAGGCTTGATGTGTGTGTTTGGTAATGCAAACTGTAAAGGTTAATTACATATTAAGGATTTATATAGAAAGACTAGTTAGATCACGTGGTTTTGTTCTCTATAAGCAGTCTCTAGTCTAGAACTGATTATTTTTTTAGGACAAAGCTTAGCCCGGATTTTGGTGTATAGTGCAGGTTGTCTGTCTCTACCTCTATAGAATAAAGATTATTATTACTATTATATTGATCGTAGTCGAATTACACACACACTGCTGGACATGAGCTTCTCCTATTGTTCTAAGCTTAGAGAAGTACATGGACGCTGAAAATATATAAGATTTTCATTTCTTTTCTATTTCATTTCAGCCTCAAGAAGGACTTGAACCCGTACCATCTGAATTGCCGATCCTGATTCTGCAAGCAAGACTTTTTATCGTCTCTGAAAGAGACTTAAGCTTAAGCTGAAAACACTCATGACCATGTATACCAACAGGAAGGAGAAGAAGATAAGGTCACCGATGTTGCCCAGCAAGTAAGAACTGTCAGTGAGCTGACCACAATCGCAGAACGGATCAAATAAAGAATTGTCTCAAAAGGGCGCATTGATCTCAGCCAGTGCTGGACATATACTTCCCCGCAGTAAATAAGGGCGCATCAAAGGTCGAAAAACAGATCAGACCTAAAGTAAAATATATTTAGTGGTAAGTTTTGGATAGAATCATCAATGTTTATGTCAAGTTCCCGCGCGCGACATAATCTTGTACTGTTAGTTCTCACTTGGATCACCAAGACACAGGCTATGCCTAGTTTGGGGCTCGTTGGGAATATTACTATGAAGTTAGACGACACAATGTTGTCTAATAAAAATAATTTTCAATTAATTTCATTTAAAATTAATACTCATACCTGCATCCTAACACGGGAGTAAAGCCGACAACCTCCAGGTTGTATTAAAATTACCTAGTTTAAATGTATTTTAGGGATTGCCTTGTTTAAGGCGCTTTAGCAATCGGATAGGCACTGTTCCACAAATGTTGTCGGATAAACATTTTGAGCTCTATATCGATGTGTACATTTTGCCCGATGAGTCTGCACCGAAACACAATAGGTTGCTATTTCGAATATGGCTTACTGACAAAGAGGTTGTTGAATTGGAAATTATAGTCATCCGTATTACAGATTCATATAAAATGTGCTTAAATTGAGAACGGAGTATAAATATTTGTTTAAAATGTTTATATCGCCATCGATTGCTATTTGATTATTTCGATCGATGAATTTAAATAGCAGCGTTTTTCTTAATCGCTTGATGGTAGCGACTATAATATATGTTTGAATAATCAGGATTAGAATCAGAATCGTTTAATAGTCTTAACATTAAACGTCATACTTGGCAATCTATTTGCATATCCACATAATACGGAGTATTTTTATAAATCCAACTAAGTATATGAAACTTCTGCATAAATAGAGAAACAATCGTTAGGAAAATTAACATTATACAGTCAGAAATCATAATATCTAAACAAATGAAACACACAACACACCAACAATCTAAACCATACATTCTTGAGAAGGTGGAAAGGAATCGTACTTGGTGATAGCTTGTCAAACTTGTGGGTGTTAGAAAGCTATTAGAGTTGCTAGAAAGCTGTTAGAAAGTCATCTATAGAACATATCCACTATATTCACAGACTCCGAAAACGTGTCTTTCATCGAAAACTCAAGCCGGAGATAAGGATCGATCCAGCTACTCTTCGATTCGAGCAAGAGTGCTCAAGACGACCTCAAGTGAGCGGAAGTATTGCCCGAGATGCGTCGGGTACACAGACACATTAGCATAGTGCGAGTGTTACAGACCCCAATACAAACTAAACGATAGTGGCGTATGAAGATATGGTTTCGTATTGGTTATGACATATCTAATAATAATAGTAGGTACCTGAATAACATAATTGTTCACAAACAATATTGATCTACAGGTCCTATATTTATGGTACCGCAGTGTAGGCAAGGGCAGTAAAACATAACTATCGCGACGTAAATCTTGGGGATTGCCGAGTGGGGAGAGGGGTGGGGAGATCGTAAAAACGAATTAGCTAATACCGACTCGTTTTGACTACGCATAAATAAGTTTAGTATAATATTTTATTTCATCCGAGTTACTTTCGTCCGTGCGCGTATTGGTTGATTATTTTGTTAGATAAGGCCTTAACCTAATATAAGATTTGTTTTGGAATGATCTGTAAGCCGCATTAGCGCCTATCGGCAATTATGCGTCGTGGCTTTCCTAGAATCCGTTTGTTTGTAGCAGTGGACGGGTTAGTAAAATATTTTTGATTCGGTAACTTGTATATAAATTATTAAAAATACGTTATATGTGCGTATATCTTACCTTCGACCACTATCTCATTTAATGGTCAGTAACGATGTAGAATCACTAGACCTTGAACCTTGACCGTATATGTCACTTAAATTCTTAATTTATTCAAGAAATTGATTTTAACAGCAGGCTCATTGAATCATCATTTAATAAATTGTTAAATTAGGCTATGTTTGGAGATATTTTCCTAATACCGACAAGTTAAAAAAAGATCAAATAAACAAACGTTAGGCACGTAAACGCAAGATCTGATAGAATCTAATTGCATCGTATTTGTGCCGGTACACATACACATACACATTACCCTTCGGTAATCGTATATTGACTAGCTAGGAAGATGACTGTACATCTATGCATATTATCAAACCGCGATTGTAATTATAAACGACGGGATTGGAACATACGCAAGTAAATTTATAACTAGACAGGACAACAACTCAAAACAGATTCAATTAACCTGCACAGAACCGCTCAAACACGAGCTATACAGTGTAGATATGCATCTACAGCACGAATCGACTACAAGTGCATCTCTGGCCCATTTCCCTGTCAACAAGACTCCCACCGCACCCTCGTCGCCGGGCGTCGGCAAACATGCCTCAAATACAAGGCGCGCCGATCGAAATCCTGCTCACGACTTTACCTACTACGTCCGTTATTTGCTCTGTGATGACACGTTTCCTGATTGGCTGGACTGTGAATTTGACCGAAAGTATTTAAAGATAAAAGGATTTATACGATGGCGGGCACTTGAGATTCCGAGATGGTAATGATGTGTTAATTTCTGCAATTATTACGGTGTTGAGTAAGAATATTTATAGTAAAACCCTTAATATTTATCGACCGGGGAACAAATCTATGATCAGATCATCACAGAAATGTTTGCCCCAGCCGGGACACGAACCCGGGATCGCGGTTATAAAGTCAGTATCGCTCGTCTCGGAGCACCGATCACCGCCACTTTGATAAAGCATTGGGCTGCAGCCTATTCACTGCTTGGAAGTCTATGGGACCCGCGATACTCGGCTATTTAGCGCTTAGAGAATCTCACCCCTTCAACCCCCTATCTCCTAATAATCAGGAGTACCAAACGTCAGCTGACACCTGACGATGAACGATAGCCCCAATATCATCACAACCTCTCTTCCAATATGGTTAATGTGCGATTTCCCAAACTTTGGCTTTTTTGGCCGCGCACATACAAACATAATAATATAAAAACCTACAGAGATACGAAACATAAAAATACATACAGTCTCCGTATTCCATACCTTTCATTTGCGGCAGTGGAATGGTTAATTTACTACAGTTGGTCGAGGGTTGGACAGACGATGAGACCACATAAAAACTCATACACGCTTTTACAGGTGGTCATTAAAAAAGAGCTGAACATGGAAGCCATCCAAGAGACTGTCTGCTGTGAGTCGGTGTATAGTTATATTGAAGCTTCAGCGTGACACGTGTCAAGGGCCGATGATAATGCAACAGGTAATATAAATAGTTTATTCTGTTATCCTCACCAGGATCTTCACGATTAGGTACTTCTCAATTCGGCTATTAACAAACGCGTGTTTTTCAGTGTTTTTAACTATTATTATTTTAATATTGATATAAATATATGTGAGAAGCAATCTTTTTAGATATATTTATTGGTAACAATACGACAAAGTTGATAAGGAGATATTGTTGGTAATGCACTGTAGGGAGGGATAGACATTGTTGGCTGTAGGGGCTATTCGCGCTCATTTAGGTATGAAAATATAATTTTGATTTAACTTTAATTTTTGACCAAGTTTATATCGATCGCGGGTCATGAGAAAACTGTCCCTAAGTTCCGATAATCTGATAAGATTCGAGAAAGTTTAATACATGTTACAAATCAATCGGAACTAAGTGTTGCTCATGGTAAACCAGCGCTGAACTTCCTTTGCCCTGCCGCCATGCCATCTCCGGTATTCTAACATTGTGACTGCAGCTTTAGCGACTACCTATTTTGTTATACTTAAACTATAGCTGATCAAACATACCTACCGAATTCTTATTCTATATTAATAAGCAATTTCCCCAAAAGACGTTCCACAATTCCATAAAGCGATGCTTTGAAGCTTATCATCATCACGTTCTCAGCGTTATTAATAAACCACCCCCCGGTTTGTACCGCTAACAACCTCCTAAACCACTTCAGCTAGATTATAATCGAGACGGGGTTCTTGGAATCTCCTGAATTCAGAGTTTGATTGGTAAACTATAGTTATATAAGCGTATCGGCGCGATGGAATTCCTGTTATAATATATTTTGTGAGAGTAAGGTTTCTTGAGTGTGTAATGGATGTGGTTGGCAGCTTCCAGCTTCGGTTCTCGACTGGTTTTATACGTGTTTATATATGTATTCAGGCCTAATTATCGATATAGGTAAGGGGAGTTCTGATCTTAATTACATACAACGGTTTCCATGTGTGAGCCCGGGAGAAGAAACGGGAAACAAACTATGACATATTCAAGTTTAAAGCCTGAGCAAGTAATTTAAGACGCAAATGACACATTATTTTAATTAATTCAATATAATTATGCTGCGTTGTGTCGCTGATCAACATGTTACCTTATGAAAGCACATTCTTATAAAAGTGTGTGTATATTACATATCCGATTATCTTGTTTAACTTTAAAACGTTTTGTTAATGTCTATGTTAAGTAAAACAAATATATATAGCATAGTGCAGTAGTAAAATGATGATAAAAAAGCATTTTATGTAAACATGTCAATTTTAACGAGACGGTTAGGGAACAGGTCCTGGATACACCCACGAGGTGCACATTCGAGCTGACAGAGAATGTTGGAAGATGCTGGCCATTTCCGAAAGGTCCTTTTCAGGTCAATGGGGAGGCGTATGTTCAGTAGTGAGGTCCTGCGGATTAGGTAATAACAATTTAAAACCGGTTTCCTGTTATTCGATACAAAAATAAATTCGGAGACGAATAAAATAGATCAAATTCTGGAAATTTGTCCAATAAGCTTAAATTATTTGCTGATCTTAAGAAGAACGAGTGTTGTAATACTATTATGTGATCAGTTGTCAAATGATGCAGTAAGCGCTTACTATATCGATGAAAGCAAATAGGCAAGTGTATCATCGTGCCACTCCGCCATTCGCTTCCAATCGCCATCTGACAATGACTTATGTATTCATAGCGTTCACGACGCAGGGGACGAGTTACAGAACACAGTCACGCTATGTATGTACTAAGGGCTCAACTGATAGAGACATATGTTATGTACCATCGTGTACCTAATGCGGTAAGGTACGACACCGAGCGCATCGCGTGCCCAGACAGCTGTTGTTGCGAGCCAACAGTAACGGTGTAGCGTGATTTCAGCTTCGACCATGTGACACATAACATGACTGTCATGTGAGCTTGTCGTCAAACTACATACACTATGACAGCTAGAACTTTGATTAACGTAACAGTAATAGTTATTTCCCTAATTTCCCAAATTATGTAAAATATATTACTGCCATATTGATTACACCAACTAGGCGGCTGAGCTTCCCTTAGTGTTTCACCACGATCAAACTTAAAAATAGGAACGTAAGTTTATTCATATTTCAAGCCCAGTAGTGGCCAAATTTGTTGTTAGTCTGAAAATGAACATGAACAATGAACAAAGAATAAATTTGTGCATCCAAAAAAGCCTAAGTAATATATTTATTTTAAGTAACCATTGTAGAATACTGTTGACTCGTTGACCGCCGGGACGAGAGGGCTCTCTCGTCCCGGCGGTCAACGAGTCAATAGTATTCTGCATAAAATAAACATGAAAATAAAATTAAAGCGTGATAATTTTTAATTTTGATATTAAAACTGACGGGGTGTTAGTTGAAAGGCAGGACTTTTATATTAAAAGCTGATGAATTTGCAGGGTAAAGAGTTAATTAATTCCTTATCAGTTATTAATACAGCGCACACAATGACACATTTATGTTAAAGAGCATTACAAGTCACAGACACGTGAGCTCGTTTCCGAGCGACCACAGACACTGCCTCCTGCTACACTTGATGTCGCTGTTACAGTTTACCTTTATACTGGCAAAGATGATTGAATCTCTCCGAGGGAAAGCCATGTTTGTTGCTACTAAAATTTCAATTTTAATTATAATACGAATAAAAAATCATGATGAAAAAAATAAGTTGATTTGGTTTTTTTTAATCAAGTTTTTTTTTAATTCCATCATTAAACATGATGTTTTAATTCGGCTTAGATTTTATATTTTATTTAGAAGTCTAAGGTGCTTAAAATGCTTCACATGCACAACTACTGTAATATAAACGAATGGCTGTGATTTGAATTCCGGGATTGTAGTTATTTGACTACCAACTACATAAATAGTATATAGTAGTATGTAATGTTACTCGCGCGCGCTGTACGATAAATCTTTAGTAAATGTACGATTCGTGACACGCCCATATGAGTACGTAGGTGTAATGTAGGTATTTCGGAATCCGCTGTGCAATTTCCTCCTCTTTCTATTGAACTGGAGAAGTGCTGAATCAGCGTTTCCTCTTTGTGACGTCACCAGCTTTATACTTCCATTTGCTTTTCTGCCGACGACTCCACCTCCCCCACCCCCCGCGGCTTCGTGTCGTGTCAATACTGTTACTTCTAATATGTTCGGCACTAACCTACTCCCACTCCCGACTCCCAGGTGAGCCTGGGATGTACTAATAACTGGATTTTGGGCTATTATTTCGCTATGTGTTTAACGACGCAGTATAAGTATATCTAGTATTGATCATCGGGAAAAATACCTGTTCTTTGAATCTCAAGATAAAGGAAATCAATAAAAATAGGTTTTCAAGGACAGGAAATAATATCAATTGTAATAATTTGACTAATGTTTTATAACAAAGATACCTATAACAATAATCATCTAAAGAACTTCATGGAATATTGTATTAGTTCCGCTACGCACTAGTCCCGCTATGCCATGCTCAAAACATACCTTCCCAGTAGTGCCGCTACGCACGAAATCAAATTCGCTGACTGTTACAAGGAAAAGTATGAAGTTCTGTTGTATTATTTTGTTTACCAAATGTTAACTATGCAATCTTATAGCACTTGAGGCCTGATGATGTCCTCGATGTAACGTTCTGCAGTTACGGTACCCGCGTTTAAAATGGTGAGCTCAGTTTTACCGAGTAAGTTAATCCCCCCACAAACCATTACGTTGGGACTACCGGAACGGTCAACTTCGTGGATGCAGGACTCCGAAAACCGCTCGCCGCGTCGTCTCCACACCCTAATACGCCGATCATCATTGCTGTCGGATCTCTTTAGTTCAATCATAAAAAGCAATAGATGTATTATATTAATATTGTACATATCGAAACAGCACGCGCACTCACGATGTGCGCATTTGTCGTGCTGTGTGACAGTTCACTTGTCACAATCGTGGCACGATCACAGCGCGCGAGGTGTCGACTGAGAATGCCTTTGCAAGCAATGAACTATATGGTCCCTGTAAGGACATGTCCAACAACAATAATAACCGGCTTCGAATACTGGTTTACACATATTGTACCATATTAATAGTTAACGCGTATGTAGCTACAATGCTTACTTTAAAACACAAGCATATAAGAATGGATAAAGTTACATTTTTAGTCTATTTTACTTGAATACCCTATACTCAAAAGAGCCACGTATTTACCCAAGTACGAAAACAGAAAACAAGAATGATCTTAACTTGAAACTCTCTACCCATTCTACCTTATTTTTTACGTCTATTTTTCATTTTTTTACAATTTCAAGCGAAAGTTTAAAAGAATAATAGATAAAAGAATCGAAAAATTACTTTTTATTTTTATTGACTACATTCACATTTCTAGACATTAGATAATTTATGACAGGTGAAGTTATATAATTCCACGGACACACCGCCACTCAGCCCACGCGGCACCGAGAGACCGCTGAACCAGCATATTGCACTTGTCGCACCTGGGGACCGCCGCCGCCACTGCCGTCGCCGGTGTCGTGATGACAGCCAGATGCCTCACTTTACTTTCGGTTCTCACATCAACGACAGAAAATTAATTAAAATTAGAATTAATTAAATGTTATTATTTTAATAAAATTAAATTCATGATTAAACATTTTGATTTATTTTAAGTCCTCGCATGCTACGAGACTTAATTGATATATAAAATAAATATTATCATTGTCAGAACATTTTTACTGCTATTAATAAATATGTATATCGGCGAATAACGCGCCAAATGCCAAAGCGCGGTCAGGACGGTATCATTGTATCATTATTAAAGCCATAATCTAGCAGTAATGGTAACACGGATTAACATTTCCTATTCTAATAAGAGTTTTATCCTAAAAGAGCGAACTCGAAAGCCCTGGGGCTTATGACCCACGGCGGTGGATTAAGGCAGTTAGGGTCTCTGCTTCGACATTATATATTATTATTATCCTTCCTACCAATATTATAAATGCGAAAGTTTGTGTCTATGTGTGTATGTTTGTTGGTTTGGAGATAGCTTATATCCTCTGTGAGGAGTATAGAAGTGTCACATCCTTACGAATGACATCAATGTCGGGAGTGTAACGTGTTTAGCACGCGCGGCGCGAACGCGGCTCCATCATGTTCTGTCACACCTGTAATGAATCTTGTTTTGTTTGATGTCGACGAACTTCAACATGTTAAAGTGCTATAAGTTATGTACAATAACTTAACTAACAATAACTAAGTACTAATGCGTTGGTTTTATTTTGTAAACGACAAGCGAAGACGTTCATTAATAACGCATTGAAATTTCCTGAGCCTACATCACCGATTTAAAAAGGTTTGAAGGAAGTGTGAAACTAACATTTCTTCAGCAACAAATGAATGATTCTGTTAAACTATATTCTATGTGCTATTCAATAGAAATTTTGTCATTATCTTCAGGCTATCTTGGAAGGCAAACCAGCATTTTGGAGAAAAAAACTTCTATAAAGTTTATGTGCTACACTTCCCTGTAAAAAAACACAGATTTAAAAAAAAAAATTTAATCGTAGTGCCGCTTAACACGTGAATTTGTCTATACCAGCCCATGCTGGTAGGGTATATGTATCGTCAATAGCCTTTTGACTGCCAAGAACAAAGAAAAATGCTAATATAAAAATGTACCTTGGGCATTAATCTACTTCCCTACTTAATGTTAATTTATATTTATTCGAGTACCAAAATATTTATTGAATTATTCCGATTATCAGAAAGTGCCGTAATATTTTTCTCATAAAAAAAAATCTAAAAGCAAATATTTAAGGAAAATTAGAAATATTTTTCTCCGAGTACGACAACGAACTTTTTTCAACTCCGGCACGTGGCAAAGGGAAACATTCCTTTGATTTATAATTAACAAAGTTCCCAAATCCCACGTCTACTCAACGTGATTCAGTTCGCAACTTCGGACTCCACTTGTCAAACTGACAGCCGTCAACCTGCGGTCCCCGCTGGCACACGAGCTCACACTTTAAGCACTCAATATTACGACATAAATTACCACAAACTCCACAACATGTTCCTACGTTTCAGATACAGCATTTAAAACTTTAATGCAGCGATTTAGAGACTAGACAGGGTGAGCTATGTGAGTGTAATCCGGTGTCTGAACTTATTACGGACAGCTCGGTGAACTGTCCACGTCGTCGGAAGCAATTTCGGTCCGGCCAGTTCGTTTTAGTATGATTGCGAGTACTATGTACTCTTAACTGATACCTAAAACAGCTTTGGACAAAATGAGATTGGCATTAGGAATGCTTTGTTTCGTTTCTGACATTTTGCGGTCGTCATCAGGATTTGACAGGACAAAAATCGACATTCCTCAAACACACAGCTGCAGTGCTAACGAAGGTGAATTTAAGTTTAGATGCAAAAGTTGAACGCAACGTAATAAAATACAGTTTCGTGAATATTATAGTAATTAAAAAGTTGTTGAAACTGTGTTTGCGGATTGGTGCTTTCTGCGTGATGCAGCGCTGATTGCGCTAGGTTGTTCCCCAGCTTTAATGACATTTCACCCGCTGCGACGGCGCGGCGCACCGTCCGCGCAGCGCTTTTATCGCTTTCCTTACTGGCAAAGCAGAACATTCCGCGGATAATTATTTACCGTCCCCGAGCTACGAATCTCGAGATTTTTGAGATCTGATGTTTTATAGCGGCGAGCTCCTTTGATCAAAGTTCACATCGGTAGAGTTTCTTGGAGTTTATCGAAAGTTTATTCCGGTGAAGTCGTACTAGTGGCGTGCTCCGAGCTAAATTAAACCAATTAAACTCGATGGAAGATATCTATAAAAACTTACAAGAAACCGAACATAAATAGTTCCACAAAACGTGTTTGTAGGAAGTAAAGTGGAAATATTAAAACGTAGTTAATATATTCCATTTGAGAACCCACAATATATGGTGGAGTTACTTATGAGATGTGCAATCACAATTTGGGCTCGTGTAATGTTCAACTGAGCGCTCGCGCTGACATGGTTCTGAGGACACGGTGTGTTAGGCCACGCTCGGCGCTGCGGGTTAATACTCGGGCCAATACTTCCCTTTCTGAGAGAAAAGCCCTTGTCCCGCGCAGCGGTGGGATAGCAATGGGGTAATTCATCCTAAATTAACTCGGGGGTAGGTAACTTAGGCCCGATCAGACCTCTGTTTTATGTTCGTAGTACGCTGTAAAATAAAAGTGACTTTAGAGATTATTCCTTTTATTATATATTTTAACTATTCAAACGATTAATGAGAATACTTAAGTTAATGCCGAATGTTATTATTGTTATTTAACGATCGTATTGAGATAACTATCTATGTTATGTTTAGAATCAAATCTTGGGAAATAAATAATTCGACTGGCATATTTGCTATATACATAATTTGATACAAATTTTGACAATATTCCGTTATTATTGCATCCCCGCATGCTTACGCACGAATGTTCCGAAAGAGTTGATTCGTACTCACAATGATTTTTTGATATTTCATCATTGTAGCTTTCGTGTAAGTAGTTTCGAAAAAAGTGCATTAAATATAAAGTAGCCAATCGTTAGACGGCGTTTTTAACTGACTGATTAAATATACATCTGATGAAAAACATGTATTCAGTATGCCTACATGTTAGTTGTCATATTGATATATTATTATATTCAATATTAAGTTAACTAAATATCAATTTTGTTTAAAGATTTTTCGATGGAATTGAATATCACTGTTGGCGTGGAATCATCTGAAAAATCAGCCGCACTCCAGTCCAATTACAAGATCTAATATCTATTCAAGTCTAATGTCAAGTCAATAGATTATTGACTTGTAATATTCATCATACGTATCATCAATAGATCATCTTATTTGAAGCATCATTCATTATTTCTGTGCTTGCGCCGCGATACCGCTACGCCTAGAGTTGCACATCCATCTCGCCGTACGCCGGCGCGGGCGCCGGGTGCTATAAACGTTAGGTGCAGTTGGACGCAGTAACTATCCAAGTAAATGAATAACGTGACAACTATGTGGAGCAGTAAGGGCGCGGCCGCACGTGAGCGCAACAAAAACCAACCTATTCACGGTACCTGTCGCGCAAATACAAACGCGGCGACAAATGACGTCGGCGCGCGGTCGCATGCGGCCGGTCGCGTGCCGCTCGCGTTAAATAATGTGAAGGCATGAGCCTACGATTTATAAGGGTGCGATCACGCCACGTCATGTGCCGTCATACTGGAACACGGCCGAGCTATTTATATAGCCTTTATTGCATCATAAAATGACCGTAATTAATAAAAGCGTGACGCAAGCGAAGCGCTGCACAACCTGACTCTTCAGTGTGGGCCTTTACCGCCCTGCCTTACTGTTAATCAAATGCATGCAAACATTCACTGGATTATTACAAAACAGGATTTATATGTTTATTAAAGCGACATGCAATAACATATAAGAAGCTAAACAATACCTACTACTTATACAGCAATACCTGTTTCAAATATAATACAGACTCAGGCGTCACTTTGCGGAAATGGTTGTCAACATTATATTTAACATGGATTCCGCAAAGTAACGCCTGAATCTATGTATTTAATAAAACATATCAACGTTCTATTAAATGTATAATATATAGTACCCATTGATTCCACGTGCAAACATTACATCCCAGGCGAGGCTGCAGTGTGCGCGCCGCCTCCCTCCTGGATAAACACGTGCAGGAAGTATGCGGCACGATATTCGCATGCAATATTATTGACTGGAACCTCTTCGATACTCATTCGCCTCTGCACGAGCATCCTGAGGAGATGGTGAACGTTCCGTTCCTCTCGTTCGGACGTTTGTCACTCAACTTATCCTGATGACGCCTCGTGCTGAGGCTGGAGAAGCTGATATGTTAAGCGATTATGTTTTTTTTGATATTGTAATATCTGTTTTGCAAAACACTAATAAAACACAAAAAGAAATAGATTTTATTTTATGATTTTGAATGGTATATTTAAAATATAGTCCAACTTTTTGAAATATCTTTTGTTCTGTAAGTTGTGCGTTGAAGTATTCCCCATTAGCTAGTACCTGGAAAACCGCCCCGCGGCTTATTTCTAACGCATAATTCTACGTAATGGTGGACGACTTCACGCTGATATAATAATTTATTATATACTTTTAGGAATGAAACACCGCGTGGTTTTAGGGAAGACATATTTTTATTTAACTTATAAACAAAATATTGTCGTTGCGTAATTATCATCTAAATACATTCATTTGTATACAAAAACTGGAGGATTCATGTTATAGAAATACTTGTACAAAATTACACTATTAAGCAGCTTACCTTTTTGAACCTAATATAGTAATGATTATCATGTGCAGTTTAAATAACATAAATAAAATCTTCTTACAAAATATACTTTAAATAGAAAAGCAGTAAACGGCGACAGAGCCCAGCACCAAAGATATGCTTAAGAAATCAGACTTAATGTATTTACATAATTTTCTATGTAAATAGATTTTCATTACGTTGATATATTTTTTGTTCAGGTGTATTATAAAAATAAGTGTGAACAGATACTTCAACTTACCGCCTGGTATGTACGCTTTTCATTGTCAAGGTCACTCACCTGAAACAATTAAATATTTTTAATTAATTATTTATTCACATTACAACTATTATTACAGGTTGATCCCAGTACAACAGCGTAGTGAACTCAATTAAAGATATACATAATCTACGTTAGCAATATTGATGATTTATTATTATAAATATAATATAGTTTTTATAGCGCACATATCTGAAGCTCTGCAGCTGAGCAGGTCAAAGAATCATCATAACGGTTACATGTTGAATAGAATACATTTGTTAACACATGGTTCACAACAAGCCCAATAACATCACTGCAAAACAACCTGCAATCATAAACATAGTCTGAAATAAAAAAGTAGTACCTACCTACTCTTTACCGTGTCACACGCATCTTTCGATCTAGTCGCCGATCAATTTTTATTTTATTTTTAATTTTAAATCTGACTTCATATCTCATATCTGATATCTGATATCTGACTTGACTCTCTAGATACCTACCTAAAAGTAGGTATCAAAGAGATTTCAGGCGGGTTATGTCAGAGAGTACGGACTACACGCACGAGCACGAGCACGTACTGCTGCACGACACACGTCCCGATGTAAGCACGAATAATATATTTGGAGCTTTGGCCGAAGAACAAAATGGAATAATGGGAATTGTGGCGTACTTTTATTACTAAGTTTGGATAAAATACGCTCGTCTGTTTGTGTGCCACCAATTTCATTAAAACAAGACCTACTTTAGTAAAAACACAGGCAAATTAATGGAAAAACACTAAATATATAGCTTTCTAAACATTAAATCAATTTGAACTTTATTGTTTTATATAGTAAGAGAATAAGAACTTTATTCCACAAATTTATTCAGTTGTATTGAGCATTACATTGCTACCGATATCATATCTATACCCTATAAGATTTTAGATTAAAAATCATCGATCAGTGTGTGTTAGCAATGATGGCATAGCGCACCAAAACGTGAATTGTAACAGCTATGGATGTCATAACGCAAGCTGGATATACAGAGCAGAAAGGGAAGAGCTGTCCAACTCAGAGCTCGTATTGTAAATGAAGAGGTCTTTATACAAACAAATGTCTCACTTTACCCAACCGGATTGAAGCCCCAAAAAATAGGCAAGGCTCATAAAACAAAATTATCATACAACCTAATTATTATACAATTTTAAAACTAATATTATTCTGTAGCGCCCATCAGGGTACATGTTATCAAACAACATTACAGAACACAATTGTATGTAATTTAATATGTGTTTCAGAATTCAATAACTGAAATGAAATGTAACAAAAAAACTGATGGCGTATGAAGTGAAAAGTTCACGATAAAAAGCGAAAGAATATGTCCCAAGATACATTCTGATCTTGATTCCTCCCACAACTGACAGATGACACATTTATAATTCACAACCACGGATCGCCTCCTAGAACATTCATAGCCATCCTCTAGGGCCATTTGTTCTTTGTTTGGCCTAATTTATAAAAGTATCGTCAGATTAAATACATAAATGGAAATTCATTAAAATTCCAGGTAATTAGAACCGTTTAAAGTTCTATGAAACTTAGGGGAAGTTTCATAGAACTTTAAACGGTTCTAATTACCAAATTATTAAATATGTATTTAATCCATATGACGTGATAGTTGATGATGATCGTCCCAGGAGGCGATATCTACCAGGGGTCTAATCAACCGCCTTTTTATCCTCTGGCTATTTGACCACTCTATAGTTGTCATCAACGGCAACGTTGTGAACAAACTCATGCCTTATCGGTATTTGTAAATTATACAAAAAAATCTTTTTTGTATAATTTATAAGTTTTTCATTTAACCACTATCTAACTTGGTAGCCACGGACTTCTTTTTCTTCTTCTTCTTCTACTATTATAAAGGGCGAGAGTGTTTTTTTTAAAGGTAGCTTACGTTTGTTCGCGGTCTCACCTGATGCTAAGTGATGACGCGGTCTAAGGTGTAGCAGGCAAACTTAGAAGGTACGTATGTTATGTTTGTCGTTTGTATGTTTGTTACTCCTTCATGCTGGAATCGCTTGCATGAAATTTGGAATGAAGATAGCTTACATAGGCTAGTTTTTATCCCGTAAATATAGACTGTTCCCGTGGTATGACGGGAAGACGCAATGTCACGTCAATGTCACGTCAATGTCACGCGCCGGTTCACCGCGGGTAACACCGCGGGTCACACCGCGGGGCACAGCTAATTTATAATATTTTATTCTCCATTATCATTGTCATTAAATTTCAGCTATTTACAATGTTGTAAGTAAACGGTTAGTTACTTTATGTTACTCAAAGCTCCCTAAAGTTACCTTGTTTACATCACTATTCACTTCACTACATAGTACAAAACAAAGTCGCTTTCTCTGTCCCCATATCCCTATGTATACTTAAATCATTAAAACTACGCAACGGATTTTGATGCAGTTTTTTTAATAGATAGAATGATTGAAGGGGAAGGTTTATATGTATAATAACATCCATTAATGACATAGGCTATATATTTTATACCCGTGCGAAGCCGGAGCGGGCCGCTAGTTATATATAAAACATTGCTCCTGTAAGGGTACGATCTTATTTTGTAATGAAAGAGATTTTATTGTTTGGTTTAAATGAATGTCGAGGTTAGTCGCGCCGGCCGCAGGTCGATTTACATTTAAATAAGGCAAATGAAAAGGCGCCGTAACTTTCGGCACTTTAACTTTGTGACTGCACATAACTTGAATGAATACTGATAACAAGTACAGTGCCCGACAGTCAGAGTGGCATATCCCATCCCGTCCCATCCTACTATATATAATATGTATTATAAATGTGAAAGTTTGAATGGATGGATGGATGGATGTTTGTTACTCAGTCACACTCAAACGGCTGGACGGATTTGGATGAAACTTGGTATGTAGATACTGTAGGTCCCGGAATAACACATAGGCTACTTTTCATCATCATCATCATCATTATCAATCATCACGACGCGGTTAAAACCGCGGGGCGCAGCTGTCCTACAAATATAACATAGATATTTCAGTCATTTCGCATCAAAATTAATCTTAAAATGTTCTAGGTATTTTTAAGGTAAGTACATAAATCCGTCATATTTGAAGTTAGAAATATGCATTGTTACATTCACACCATAATTATAATTCATTCCGTCAGTCAAAAGTGATACGGGCAACAGCTAGTGGATTGGTCAAATGTTATCGGGTAGCTGTATTATTCTGATGAGTTTGTAATTTCTGTTGTATCTTCTTGCTGTTTTACATATCAGCCCGTTTAAAGAAATAGTTAAAACAGAAAGCCATTTCTAAATAATTATTTTTATATTAGAGAACCCTCCTCCCTCATAAAGGTGTATGTATATATATATAAACCCCAGAAGTAGTTAAATAAAAAGTATTCTAGGTCTAGCGTGATAGCATCTCGACCACATCGTCACTGACCATCAAGTGAGATAGTGGTCAAACGCTAGATCTATACAGAATAAAAAAAAACATGGCGAATCTTTACAAAACGCGGTGAGAAATGTTTCCTACATCAAATGCTCAAATTAATACATTATTTATATCACGTAATAGAAATACGCTTTGAAATCTGAAACATCATTGTTGTACCATAACATCTTTGTTGTACCGTGACATCTTTGTTGTACCATGACATCTTTGTTGTACCATAACATCTTTGTTGTACCGTGACATCTTTGTTGTACCATGACATCTTTGTTGTATCATAACATCTTTGTTGTACCGTGACATCTTTGTTGTACCATGACATCTTTGTTGTACCATGACATCTTTGTTGTACCATGATATCTTTGTTGTACCATGACATCTTTGTTTTCTGAATAACATCATATTATAAATCGACCGATACGTGCCATCTTGTTAATTGTGTATATTTCATTAAATTTAACGAGACATATATAAACGGGTAGTTTACGTCGCACGCCTCGCTGCCGGTCTGTGCGCTCCGACTGCTACGATTTTATTGTTCACTAACAATAGCTTAATTCAAATTCGTTGTAGAACCCGCCCGCGCCCGCTCTAACCGTTCCGACAGTTACGCACGATACAGTACTATAGCTTTGTGATTCGACAACGACTCTGGGACTAAATGACCGTGACTTATGTTCTATGACTATGATTTGATGTGTACAGTGCACACACGTCATAACGTAGCACGAGCACTTGTTAACCGACTGTAAAATCAGAGAACATTCTCATTTCCATTGAATTATTATAATGTTTGTTGTTTCAGAATATATTTGAATAACTCTGTTTCATACGACACAGTTTCAGACTGATCGCTTAGTTGATTCAAAATCTCATTTTTATCTTCAAACATCAAATATAAGTAACGTAGATGCAACCTAATATTTTAATGTTAATTAAGTTTTCCTTCATTTTTGCAAGCCATTTTGGTGATGTTCTTGTAAGCTAAGACACATTTTTACCAATGGCATTGTAACTGTATGAAAGTAAATTAATAATCATAATACTGAATTCACTAGTTCATCAACATTTCTATAATTTCTTGTAGTACAATACGAGTACAATTTATTGAAAGAATTTAAAGAGGGGTTTCTAAATTAGTTGATACAGCAGATTCAGAATCTGTAAATTTCAGGTCGATTCCATACAAATTAAATCGAACTCTGTTCGGCCAGTACTACTGGCCAGTTGGCGCAGCTGGTAGCACTCTGCCTTCTGAGCCGCTAGTCCCGGGTTCGATTCCCGGACAGGTCAAACATTTGTGTGTATGAACATGTCTGTTTGACCTGTGTCTGGGTGTGTATATGTATATAAGTATATATATCAGTCATCAGGTTACCATAGCACAGGCTCTGCCTAGTTTGGGACCTAAAGACCTTGTGTGAATGTAAACAAATAAAAATAAATAATAATATTTTTTTAAAAAAAATATTAAATAACATATATTAATTATACACCTTCACGTATGAATATTTTTTCCTTTATTTTAAGACGCGCAACTTATGGTCTGTGGTGTTTTCCACCATGTACAGTCCTCATTTATTTATTTAGTATAAGGGTAAAGAATAGAATACTTTACTACATTTTAAGCCAATGTGCTTTGATTGTCGATTGACATCTGCCTCCCGATTCAGAACTCTGAAATTTGTCATATTGAATGTCCATATATTTGATTTTATCGATGATAAATTTATCCGTATGATTAATAAACATTTTTAATAAATATTTGCAAAAAAATATCGTCTTATAAATGTTAAAAAGAAGCGTCTTGTTAATTATTTAACATTATCGAAACGAATCGATTCGTGTAGTTTTGGCAACGTTCCGCATCGGGCGGCGGATCAGTTCACTGTTAAGTATAAGTTAGATTATAAGACGATATATACCTATAACAAAGCTCTATTACGTTTGGACACGTGAAGTTCCCTTGTGGCACGTGGCACAAAATTTGATAGCAAACGGAATTTATCGCCTGTTATGCACGATAAAATATAAGTACTCATGTAGCATCCTTCAATTAATCCCGTACATTACGGTGTAACTATGCGTCATGTGATTGTAGTACAATATACCTAAATCATTATGTTCATCCTCAACATTAAATTTGGGAAGATTAAATTTGTCGGGAACTCAATCACTGGTGTACATCGCCGCCGCCGCGTGGCACACAGAGGCGTTATAATGGCGTTTAATAACATCTGTGGCGCCGGCGAACAATGTTCTAGCGCGTTCCGCGAATGGATGCTGTATCAGAGCGCCGATAATAGGTTTCGGTAGGCGGGGGCGGAGGGCGCGCGGGTAGTTTGGGCACGCACGTGTTCTATTGGCTATCCTAGAGCGAAACCTACCGGGTACAGAGATTGGGATACTGTTAAATTATACAATTCGATTTTCATATAATTTTTGGGGAAAAGGAATGAAATCCGGATGTTATATAAAGTTATATTTACACAAGGGCGAGATTGGAGGAGGAAGCCTTTCATTATCAAAATGATATCGTATGCATGAAATAGTTTTGTTCAAACGGTAAGAAATCAGTAGCATATACATATGGTTTCTTTATTATATAGATAATATATACTTCAAATGAAACATTGATTTAGCTTTGTACTGTCTTAAACTAAAACAAACGTTATAAAGTACATGTAGGTATAGCTCACTGAGTATGAGCGATGTCGCGAAACCCGCAAAATCTTCAACGACGTTAAAAAGTTGCCGCCAATAAAAAAGAAAGTGAAAATCTTCATAATAATAGTGCATTTATCGGGCAATATGCGCGAGATCAACAGATTACACCAGATATGATGATATTTTTATATTCAGACTAGCGGACCCGACAGACGTTGTTCTGCATGAGCGCCAGGTGTTTTTGTTTCGTGAATCTAAACCATCCAAGGCGCCACCCAAACGCATATAAAAAAAAACATTCAAATCGGTCCAGCGTTTTAGGAGTTCAGTGACCCTTAAGTTGACGTTGCAGTATAATCGTAATAGTAGAGTACATACGTATAGTAGAATTATATATAATTATATATAAATTCCTGAAAGATTTCTTTAGTTCTTAATTTCAACAAAAATAAATATATAACACAACAATATGACTTAAATGTTAGATACACATTAGTATAAAGGACTGCCTTATTAATACTCGTAAACGTGATCTCCCCAAGCACATGTTTGGTCGTTCGCAGGGAAAACGTCAAAATCAAAAGTAAAACCTTCCAAAATAAGCTTCATATAAAATAACGAATAAACAACGTAACTGCATACCCGCCCATAGTTGTGAGAGGTAGTAAAACCTGCATTGTGAAACGCTGTAGTTGTTTCGAAACCCTAAAGCATTTTCTTTCCAAAACAACTACAGGTAAACTCATAAAACCCAACTTTCCGTTTTGTTCGCCACTTTTAGTTTACCGTTGAAGGTTTACGAGGGAGCCACCGCCAGCGTCGAGCAGAACTCTTGCAGGATTGAGGAACGGGGCTTATGTTTATGGACCAGAACTGACCTTGGATACAAATTGTTTTTTCAGTTGTTTTAATGAAACAGTCGATTTAATCTCACTCTCTGTACTATTTTCTCGTGTATAGATTCCCAGGTGGAAGTTATTGACGGTACAGAGAGATGTATTGATGTGTTATACACTATCGCCCTCGTATTCTGTTCAAATTACAATTTATGTAGTTTCGAAGGAGGGCGTTGACATCTGCGACACAGTTATATATATTTGGAGCTGTCATTCTTATATTATTTTTATAAACCAATTACGTTTGGAACAATGCTGCTAGCATTCTGGGCACGCTGCCAACCGGTAGCGGGTTAGAACATTTGAGTTATCTATAGGCTACCAATAGCTAGTGGATTGCTCAAATGTTATTGTAGTAGCTGCAGTATTGTCATTAGTTATTAGTGTTTTATTTTAATAAAGGCATTTATTCCAAGTAAATGATAAAATGTACCATAAATTTATGAGAAAAATTAAAATTGTGAACAATGAGAAAAAGCTTTATGCTAGGAGTGATGATACTAGTAGAGCCGACTTAGGTCAGGTTGTGTTATGAAGTTAAATAGCAGTAGGCAGGGCACAAGTTAGTACAAATGATACCTGATAATTATCGAAGACCACAGACCGGTAAGGGTAGCCAAGTGCTTCCGACCAAAGGAATGCAGGCGACGTGATGAAGATGTGCAGTACACGGAGCTGCTTCCAGACGGTGCTTGCAGTCATATGATGATGCCAATACAGAACCATCATAAAACTTTCGTAGTGAAGGTTGTCTCCGCTGTGATTTTTCGTGTATAAACCAATTTACATACTTCGTGTGGTATCAGTAATTGCATAAGACTCGTCCGCCCCGAATTTGAAAAACGAACAGTTAAAGATACACATGGCAAATAGCATCGGTCGATTACTGGACACCCAGACACTCCGGACGTCGTGACGAGCGGCCGGGACGTGACCTGGATGGTTGAGGAACCAGCGGCTGAGAGCCTAATGGCTGGCGACCATGGGCGCGGCGCTCACGGTGATCACGAAGAGAGTTCAACTAATTGATTTACTAAAATACGGTTGACGATAATCGAGTGTAAAATATTGCGACATGTTTAGTTATCTCTTAGTTGTATGTATAAGTATTATACTTATACTTGTTCAAGTGTAATAAACTTGATTTCTTATTAGTTTATAAAAACGGGAAAACTAACAAAACAGAAATTCTTGACAAGTTTTGTTGCACCTTGCCGAAGGGACCTTTGAAGTAATAAAATGTAATATTAAACGAACAAAACACGTGGCGCCCACCGGGCCGTTGGTTACCGTGAACTACTTCGCTCCACGGTTTTATCCACATGGACTACGGTTTTCCCGCTAGCTCATCCCACGGGAACCATATTTTTTCCAGGACCAGAAGTAGGCCTCTCGAGGATCCAAGGTCTTATTCAAGTTAACCCTATCTTTATACCAAAATTCACAAATTGGTTCTGCGGCTTAGGCGTGAAAACGTAACAGGCAGGATTACCTTCACGCTTATTATATAACATAGATTGTTGCTGTATCCCGGAGGAACCACGAGCCTTTCCGAATAAATGTAGCCTATGTGTTCATCCAGGTTATAAGGTTCAGAATCATTCAGAATGACAGTTTAATTTATATTATGTATCAACATTCGCGTTTATAATATAAGTGTGATAAAATAAAATCTTAATTATGATGATACAGTTTTATGGTACCTATGTTAATAATACGCTAGGCAGAACTTACGTTCATAATACCGGAAGGAGAAAATTCGGCTACTAGTGGGACTTGAACCCACGACTTCAGAATACCGTCCTGTCGCTTTGCCATTTAAGCTATAGTAGCACTCCACCAGGCGTCCGTTTATTCCTTCCTTTATCATCTGAGTGGATGTTGTTCTTAGTGACATCTACCTTTAATTGTATGAACTATTAGTAGAACTGATATACCAACATTACAGTTGATATCAACCGAAGGCACCCTACCCTTATTCCAAGAGGTTTATGGTTTATTTTTCAAGTCCCACTAGTAGCCGAATGTTTCCTTCGAATAATTTGATCGTACCTAATAAATCATGTGACTACATGTTGTTACCGGTCTGGCTCGGTCTAGAGTCCAGACAACAGAATACGAGATCACATTGATACTACTACGAGAGATTTATTTCGGAGTGCAATTACAACACATTCAAGTATCTTTTATATAACTACTAGCTACGCCTTGCGGTTTTACCCGCGTGGTGATGATTGATGATGAAAAGTAGATTATGTGTTATTGTTGTTACCTGGACTTGAAGTACGTATATACATCCCAAATTTCATTCAAATTCGTCCAGCCGTTTGAGCGTGATTTACCAAACAAACATGCATACAAACTTTCGCGTTTATAATATTACTAGCTGCGCCCTGCGGTTTTACCTGCGTGGTGATGATTGATGATGATGAAAAGTAGACTATAGATGTGTTATTACGTGACCTGAAGTATCTACATACCAAATTTCATCCAAATCTGTTTTACCCGCGTGTTGATGGAATAGAGTGATGATGGTGATGATGAAAATAAGCCTATATGTGTTAGTCAAAGGATATATAAGCTATCCCGACACCAAATTTTATCCAAATCCATCCAGCCGTTTAGGCATAAAAGAGTAACAAACATACATCCTTACATCCATTCTATCAAACTTTCACAATTATAATATTACCTAGTAGGATGAAACATTGCTGCATGGGTGCTATTTCACGACAATAATACACTTTTAGATTCATAATACCCTTTGTCCGACAAAACAGTATGATGGAGGATCTAGGATGTATCCGTCGACCTGTGACGTGCTCATCGTCGAGACGGTGCGCGCTTCGACAGGTTTCCGCTCGAACGAGTTTCAAGTTCGACCTCGGACCATCTCCCGAGTATCCGCATCCTTGATCCTTGATATCAACCTTCTCGGACGGCTCTCGGATTGCGTTTAATTTGAGTCAGTTCGGGACAATCAGTTCTCGGATTAGAGGGTGGGATAAAAATACAAACAAACAAACTGAGACAAAGACGTGACGAGGGTGGAGCAAAGACCCTTATCTGCGCCTCATGGCCTCCGGCGCCCGACTTTGTTCAATTGTCAAAGAAAAACCGCTTCACACCGCGCCGGTAGATGCACAGCCCGCGCTACATTATTTACGTATAGAAAACAGTGGAAGGTAGTTTTTTAGAAAACAATGGGCATGATAAATTATTTACGAAGCCGCGAGGGTGGAGCGAGGGGGCTGCGGTCGGAGTTAAGGACCAAATTGGACTTGAAAAATGTAAGCCTTCTCCTTGGCTAGAAAGGTGTGCGGTTAAATAAACTGCGGGTAGTATGAGGATTCTTTATTGTCATCCATTTGTAGGTTTTTAATGAAGAGAAAATAAGGTGTGGGTAAACGACTTCTGTATTATTCAACACACGATAAGGCAAACTTTCACTAGGGTGTTGCGTATTTTTAAAAAAAAAATTGTTGCGTTACAATACAATATTCCCAGTACCTACTCCGATATTCTTGATTTGGACCCGACTAGAAAAAATATCGCATTCGTCTGCATTGCTACAAAAATGACTATGATATTTTTAAATCAAGCAACATACGCTTCATAGGTAACATTATTAACGAGATATTTCCCATTTATATTTTATTTGTTTTCACTGGTAAGCTGAAATTTATATGCGAAAAGGATAATATCGAGTAAGTAAAGAAAACAAATTAAATACATGGTATATATCCCCATAGTGATGTTAGTAAAATTCTTGTAAGTATTAGTGTCAGTCCATCTCTCGTAATATTATAAATGCGAAAGTTTGTGTATAAGTGTGTGTATGTGTGCATGTTTGTTACCTCTTCACGCTCATACGGCTACATCAATTCAGACGAAATTTGATATGGAGATAGCTTATACCCTGGAAACTCATAGGCTTATTTTCATCATCAACATTATCACCGTTTTTCATCACCACGCGGGTAAGTAGTGGCTGCTTAAGGCGGAGTAGTTTCGACTAAGCAAGGTCTACAACTTTTGTATCCTTTTATCGTATCAATGATGCACATACAGAGCCGCTTCGCTATTCAATAAAGCGCATTATTACATGTAAACCCGGGGACGTCACGGAAAGGTTTCAATTCATAGCATTTCCTGATTTATTTGCCACTTGGTTGGATCAATTAAATTGTTCAATAAGAACACCATCTTCTTTGTGTTGAGTATATGGAGAAACTCTACTGCTTTTGGAAGTAGCAGTACCCGGAATACGGTATTCATCTTAATAAAATATAAAATTGGATCGTTATTTTATCGGCGTTTTCTTTGAAGACATATTTCCAGTTTCGTGAAATGAAACCATTAGATCGGCGTACCTGACGCGTGATATTATTACGTGTATCGATGTAATCCGTTCACTGGGTCGGAACGAGGGGTGCAATCGTCTAGACAGCCCCTTAACCTGCCGGAAAAAATAAATGAAAATGCTGAATATGACTATATCAAAAAAAATATTTTTTTAAATGTGTTCAGGATAAGTTTGTCATAGGTACTTAAGGTAATTTCTTTTTTAAATCGCCTCGTAATTTGACTTGCTTATCTTATTGATTCTGTTTTCAACTTACTAAAACTGGATCAATACGAAATACGAAAGCTCTCATTCAGTCAATGCCTTAATAAAAACTTTATTGTCTTTTCTGAAGGTTTATTTTACGAAAAATAGCTACTTATTTACACAGACTAGTAGTCACCTGAATTAGAAGCAATTCAAAATATCCACATAATAGAATATACCCGTAACAATAGATTGTGATTGCAGAGTTATATATATTTTCGACGGTATCTCGATTAAAATAAGAACTTTGACAATTTGGATAATTTTATTTAATGGTAGAATTTATTCTCAGAACATGCGATTCAGTTCACATCTCATTGAAGAAAGTTTCCGGCCATCTTCACGGGAGGCTTACTCGGTTTCTATATATATGACAATGATGGACGCTTCTCGTGATAGTTCCACTACAAACGCTCCTGTTCATGGTCTGTACCAGACAGAGGCGCTGGTGGCCCGGCGACTTTCTCAGGACAACAGACATCGGTGCAGACTTGTCTGAAAACTGTGACATTTAGCTGCCACCACCATACTGTCCACCACCATACTGTGCACCACTACTGGTACACTTCCTTACTCATCTCTTTCGAGAAGCGCATGTCTTTATAGTGACGACTTAATAGGCTAATATTCCCGTTTCCAATAAACCAGACGACCCATTTAACACCGCCATTACACAACGAGCCGAGTCGAAATTAGGCGGACAGCGTAAGTAGCCCAAGTTCTCCGACTTGGGCTACTTGCGAAGTTGCCACGCCAAGGGACAGCGCGACCGGCCGGGCCGGGCCGGGCCGGGCCGGGCCGCTGACCAAGGGTACCAGGGCTGCCAACATGGAGCTAATTGAAATAGCTGTGAACTCTCATGTGAAATTTGCTTCAAGTACGTGTTATTAAGTTTGAAAACGGTGGGGAATTCAACTTGACTTCAAAGGCATATTTTAACATACGGTACCTTTTTGTTGAATTTAAAAGTTTTCTTAGCCAATAAAACTATTCCATAGAATACATTTTTAAAACATGCAAAGTATCTCCACTAGTAAGTCCCACTAGCAGCCGAATTTTTTCCTTCAAATATTTGGACATAAATATGCAAAGTATTTGTGAGTTTTCCGCGCTACCAATAACTGCAACAAATCACAAACCCCACTTTATAATGATACACTTGTACATCTCCAGTGCTATCTCAAAAACGACAATGACAATTTGTTTAAAAGTTTTGTGCGGCACAAGGATATCTATATGATCAATTCAGCCTATATAATTATATAATGTACCAAATTCTCAGATTCTCAGGTTTTTATGTATTTGTGTATATTTTTTAGGTGTGACAATAGGTCATTAAGTATTTTTCACCCCCTACCCTCACCCCTCATTGTATTATCTCAATTTTAATATTTTTGTTTGAACAAATAGTGAAGTGATTGAGATGAAGTGTCAGGTTACTTTGACATTTCGGTAGTGTATATATTATGCAGAACAGCGTTCGCCAGGTCAGCTAGTCATGTATATATTATACTGTTTTATGTCGTACTTATAATTATATCAATAAATTAAATTTACTCGGATTGTTATATCATAGATCAATTCATTTTAATAATCGTGTAGTATATGACCTGGGGAAGGGACAGACGAAGCTCGGTCGTCCTGCTAACCCTCTTACACGAGGAGTTGTCGCGTGACATATTATAATGTATTAGAGAAGTAAACTACACATTGTTTTGTGCACTTTCATAAGATTTCAATTATCGCCACTGCTGCGACCCTCATGGTAGCCAGAGTTAGTGAGACTGACTGCAGACGGCGAGAATGCCATAACATGGTCTTTTCGTGTTTTACGCTCATTAAAATATCATCACTAACAATGTCATTGTTCTCCGATGTGTCCATTGTGATATCAAGCGAAACTAAACTTCTCTTACAAACTCTGAAACCCCAATGGTGAACCCCCTAACTACGGTATATTCATTATATTACTTTTCACCACTAAATAGTTATTTAAACGATCAATGAAATCAGTCACTACTATGGACGACATCAGCATCGAGAGGAAAAAATTTAAAGCATATCGCTACTAAAGTACAAAAATCCGATCAAGCGCGTTGAAGCCGTTTAGCAGGTGAGTTGTCTATAGGACTGATTTAGACTAGTTATATGATATGTAAAGTACAACAAGAATTGGTCGGATAATTCAGTGACTCGTCGCTAAGGGTACATACTAACTGCACCTACTTCCCGCTACCTCTATTACCCCACGGGAACTATACTTTTTCAGAGATAAAAGTAGCGTATTAATGAAAGGTATGAGGTATCTTCATTCCAAGTTTCATGCAAATCCGTTTTAGCATGAAAGAGTATAAACAATCATACAATCGAAAATCGACAAACGACAGACAAACATTATTTGCTTTTATAATATCAGTGCGATTGAAACTAAAGAGTTTTCAAGAAATTTTTTGCTTTCGACAACGTAAAATAAGTTCAAATCTCTATCGAGATATATCAGCATGTGTGATGGAAACTGCAGCCAAACCGTAAAAAGCATCCGGTTACTGAATCCGAGTTCCGGTCGAATTGAATTTAAACTGAGCGATGCTCCTCCACTGACGCTTCCAATTCGGCGCGGTCCTTGACGTCGATCTCTGAACATGTGCACACTGAACATATTAGCTTCGAAAAGAAACGATGTCAAAATGGATACGGTACCAAATATTATTGTGTGACATTTGTATCTACTCAATAAACAATATGTCTCGTGTCAGCTGCAGAAAACCAGTATCCATGTGTGCGTTCATGTGTTGGTTTGTTGGTGCGGTAAGGTAGTGGGGACGGGTGCTAAAGTGAAGCTTGTGCATAAGCACTAGTCTTTAATAACTCGCTGGAGAATATGTAGCATTCTCCTTTATACCTGTTTTATATAGAACACTTAGCACTGCGGTGATACCTATCAATGCACTTATAGAACGTTATGGTATATTTCTGTATGGTCAGTGAACTGCAGCTGTATTCGAATATGCAAGTCGCGACTCGAAGCGCCTTTAGTGTGATAAGTTTTTGTAGCAATGTCGTGCCTTAAGTTCATAAACTGCCGCCGGACAAAGCCTCATGTTCGCCTTCCGTAAAGCAAAAACATGCATTTATTAGGAGAACTAATTTAACTTTGTAATTAAAACATATAAAATTCAATGAAACGGCTGTCACTTTATCAACAACGATCAGCGGATATCATGACACGGCACACATTACATACATTCGCGTGCTTAATAAAGAAAATTTGCTATTTGATAAGAATATTGCAGTCAATTGAATTTGAAACCCTCGTACAGTAGCTTGGCACTATAGGATCTTAACAAATAGAAAGAAAGAAAGAAAGAAAGAAACCACATTTATTCAAGACACTCACAACACACATTACACAAGAGATACATACAAAAACAATAAAGAATAGAGTAATAATGATGTTGTGAGTGTCATGAATATGGGCCCCGACTCAGCATAAAAAAAAAAAAAAAAAAAAAAAAAAAAAACTCAGCAAATCAAGTTTTTTTTTATACTGTATAGATCTTGCGTTTGACCACTATCTCACTTGATGGTCAGTGACGATGTAGTCGAAGATGTTATCACGCTAGACCTAGAATGCTCACTGGCTCTCAAGGAATGCTCTGCCTGAACACACTATGTGTGTGGTGATAGTTTTTCAAACTTGAGGGTGGTATCTAGCCAGCCCGGTATTCGAAAGTACCATCAAGCTGGGAAATTGATAACGGTGTTACTTTCACCGGAAGCTCAAGCTGTTGTTGGGATCGAACCAGTGTCCGTCAGTTTGACAGGCGACGCCCCCTCGCTGAACTATCATCGCTTCAAAGTGCATTAAACTACCTTTTTTTTTTTTTATTGGGAATAGGCAGGCGTTTGACCACTATCTCACCTGATGTTAAGTGATGATGCGGTCTACGATGGAGCACGCCTGCCTAGAAGATACCTATTCACTCGTGACTTGAAGATACCCAGGTCGTATTTTTTCGGAAATACAGAGTTAGGCAATGAGTTTCATTCGTTAGCTGTACGCACTAAGAATGTGGAAGCAAAACGCTTCGTGCGACAAGTTGGAACGTCCACCATGTATGGATGTCGCATTGCCGTCCGTCTGGTCGTCCTAAGATGGAATGGGGATGGCGGAATCAAATTATGCAACTCCAGAGCGCACTCCCCGAAATGGATCCGATAAAAGACCGATAAACTAGCGACATTACGTCGATGCTGCAGGCTTTGGAGTCTCCTCTTGAACAGAGAGTCATTGTTGATAAGCCTTTTAGCTCGTCTCTCTATCGACTCAAGAACCTCAAGTTGGTACTTAGCCGAACCATCCCACAAATGAGAACAGTACTCCATACACGATCGAACCTGTGCTTGATACAAGTTGAGCAGCTGTTCCGGTGTAAAGTACTGTTTCACCTTTGCAAGGACTCCCAGTTTTTTGGCTGCCAACTGAGCTTTAGACTCAATGTATGACCCAAAATTGAGCGTCGAGTTCAAGGAGACACCGAGTATGTCTAGATGGTCAGTTATCGGCATGGATACATCACGGAAAGTAGGGGTCAAGTTAAATTGACTCTTTTTCGCAGAAAATAAACACGCCTGCGTTTTATTAGAATTAAACCTGACCAAGTTGGCATCACCCCAGTCGGAGACTGCCTTTAGGGTCAGGTTCAAACGTTCGACCATTTCCTCTCTTAATACCTGTGTTTGGGCACCACTGCAGCGTGAATTGGATATGTAGCTCTCTACAACTGTACTGTCATCTGCATACCCAAAGGTGCCGGGCTTGAGCAGGTCATTAATGTGCAGTAGAAACAGCGTTGCAGAGAGCACTGACCCCTGAGGAACACCGGCATTGATATCCAATTGATCTGACGAGCAGCCATCAATGACCACTCGTAATGATCTGTCCCTCAGAAAGTCTGATATCCAATCACACAGTAACTTGTAAGCGAGGCAAATTACGGGTGATACACTTCTTTCTCAGAAGAAAGCCCGAGTGCTCACAGCAAGAATGTTATGAGTTGTAAAAGACAAAAACGTATAAAATATAAAATAAATACATTTTGGCCCTGGAATACAAGAACAAAAATAAATAATAGAAGAACAAGTTAAAGCAGTATTACTTTAAAAAAAATTGAACAAAAGTTAGAACCATTGCTGTCGTTAAATAAATTTATTTCTAAGAAAACATTTACGTTGATGCAGTCGGTTGATTATTATTTTGTGCTTTAGAAAATACAACGTATATTTACTCTGTTAATTAAAATCCATCAGCAGCGACTAGAAGCCCAGAAAATATAAAAAAACAACCCTAGATTGCCCGCAAAAATCCTTCAAAATCTGGCTTTCAAAAAGGCTTTAAACAAAACACCTCAGAAATATGCTCTAGCCGTACCTTTAGGTATACTCTTCGAGTTATAATGACGGAGAGCGCTCCAGTTTCGGAGGGTTGAAACTCATTTGTATTTTAGAAGATAATGTCAAACAAAGAGGCCCTCAGCCGAGCTAGAATGAGCTTCGAAATTCATGGAAAAGCTAAGCTTAAACAGTAATACACCCACTGAGATCTTACCAAGACTAGGCCAGCCTAAAACTGAAACATTACAACAGCTAACACAAGACCGTACTTCATACTTGAAAGTTAATATTCTACTAGATACGCCCCGCGGTTTCACCCGCGCGGTGATGAAGAACGGTTATGACGGTGATGATGAGAATAAGCCTGTGTGTAAATTCAGGGTATAAGTTACCTCCATGCCAAATTTAATTGGAATCGTTATGACCGTTTGAGCGTGAAGAGGTAACAAACGTACACACATACACACAAACTTTCGCATTTATAATATTAGTAGGATATTCGTATGAATCAAATACAAATATATTCTTTGAAGTATATGGCGCTATAAAAATATCATCATTAAAATGTTGTTCATGAAGGAATAATGAATAGCTTAGCTGGTAAGGCGTCAGGATTTTATTCCGTAGTCGTCAGTTCAAGTCCCACTAGTCACTGATTTATTGTTTTTCAATAATCTGAACTCATTTATAAAAATAAGTTTCATTAGTCCTTTCCGAGAAAAGCGTTGTTTCCGGCAACTGTGTGTTGTGTTCGAAGTGACGACGTTGATAAATAGTAGGTATATTTGTTATCCTTGTTTCAAGATAGAAGAAAGTGGCATATCTTATTATCTGAGCCGAGACTCGTGTGGCTCCCTGCGCCGCGCCGTGACGAATCAATGGATAATTGTTATTAGTGGTGAGGGTAATCCGAATATACATGAGCCTTAATCGAAATTGCGTTCCGTTAATCCCAACAAGCAAGGAACAACAGAGATTTCTTTGTACTTCTACAAAAAATGAACTCAATGTATGTAGTTTAAAGATACATATGTCAGAAATGTACATAAAACAACGTCTACGGAGAGTTCCTCACAATTGTTTCAGCTTTCAATAAATAATTTCTCACCCTGTGTTAAATGATAATTCTAGAAGAAACCTGAAGCATATTACCTGTGTCAGATCAAAGTGAAAGGCTATACTATCGAAACTGCTGAACCACCCCTCGATACCACAGAGTCGGTGCAGAGAGGCAGCTACTATTATAGCTGTGTTTAATCTGTGGAGCAATAATGATAGTAGGCCTCTTCATGATGTTTCTCTACAACACACCCGCATCATAGAAGATTTGTTCAAGCCGACGAGTTGATACTATTATTGTTCTGTGCACAAGTAAACTTTAACTCTCGTACAACACAATGTACGGTGTCCGGTGTGTGAGCTACACAGTCAGAAACAACATTTGCGAGAGACATTTCTATTTCCCTACACGACTTCACTCGCGAGATCGTGACTTGACTCGGCTGGGTATCCGTAATATTGAAAACTCATAATACAATATTCATAAATATATATATCGCTTCTATTCCTATTATTTTGACGATCCGCACACTTGTCGATAGACGTGCTTGTACCTATATTACATTTTATAGAAGTGGATATAGACAGAAAAACTCTACAATGATTCCTATATAATACGCGACGTTTACATAATGCATTTATATAAAGTAAACCTTATGTAGCTCATACTACGGTTTAACTACGTAGGTATATTAGTCGGGTCGGGATACCCACTCGACTAATGTAAGGAACCTAAATCGTAGTTTAAGCCAATGATATTATATGTTTATATGAGGAAGATGTCGCACAAGCGCGCGGAAACTGAGGCGGCAAAGATAAGTCAATTGTAGTAATTTTCATTGCGACGCGTATTTCAAGCGCAAGTCTAAACATACAGCTATCCTTTTCTATATTATTTGTACCGTATTATCTGTCGCAGCATGTTTATGTCGTAAAGGAACAAAATCTGAGCACCGCGCAGTATGAATATACGTCATCTTTAGTAAAACATCATTGGTTTAAGCTACATTATTTCGAATATTTACGAAACTTTCAGCAAAAATAGTACCCACCTGGCTGACTATAATTAATCAAAAGGATAGTAAAGCGTACTTTTTTTTAATTAGCTTCAATTATGACAACAGGAGTATCTTTCGGTCGTCGATTTAGCAGGTAAATATAAACAGAATGGTGTGGCTTGTCCAAACTAAAGACCAGCGCCGAGACCCTACACAGCACTCATGCGGCATTAGCGAGAGATCATACACTTTACTAGCTACATATTAGAAGGTAGGTGTATTTAAAACCGTCAGCAAAGTAAATGAAAGCTTAGATCACCTGATAAGGGGTGTGGCCATTTTAAAGTTACGTTAGTTTATTATCTAGTGGGTTCTGTTCTGTCGTTAAGTTTGCAGTAGCATTTATATTTAGCTGCATAACATCTCAAACATTAGTCTGTTTCATATATAAATATAATTAAATTCTTCATATCAGTCTACATTCCCGTGTCATTGACCGGTCTTTTGTGGAGTGTAAGTGTTACCCAAGCATACACTATAAAATATGCTACGGGGATTGGAGGTTAAAAAGGTTGGTAGCATTACTGGATATGAATGAGAATGCAGAACATTATTGTTAAATATCTTAATGCATTTGCTGCGGTTTCACTCAACAGTTGTGCTACTATCGATCGGCGACCGTGATTAATTGATTACGACAGGCATTACTATATCAAATACCTAGCACACGTACGCTTGTTTCTTAGAAATATATTAATCAAACACGTGTCCAAATTCAATTAAACACAAATTATCCGATTTCTATTAAAAGTAGAACCTTCTTTTTCACAATAGGCAAGCGTTTAAGCACTAACTCAATTTTAGTTAATTTATTAACGATAATTAAGTTTATAAATTAAGTTTATTGCGATTTTAATTAATTCCCTCCTACGATACATTCCGGATCGCTCCTACATATGAAGGATTGTACCTACGAAGTATACTCCACGAGATGCTAACATGATTCGTTCTTTATACTGTGGAGTTAGAGCTCAATGTCCCGTGTAACATATAGAGTGTATCTTGTACCGTCTAAGCGCTGTGCTTCCACTGTGCGTATGTAGCGCCCAAAGCCTCAAGACATGTTTCTGAGATCCTGTATATCTTAAACCAAGGCTTACCTTTTTGGGTAAAAGTATATTGCTGATCTTGAACAAGATTTATCGTGAAACGAGCTTATATTACAGGAGGTAGCTTATTATTTAGGATTACACGTTATCTCTGTCGTGTTATTTTCTGTTGCACCACTCGATATTATTCTGTGGTACTGTATAGGAAAAAAAAACAAAAAGTGCGAGTTGGAGTCGCCCACCGAGGGTTCCGTACAAATAGGTAGGCAAATGTTATAAAAAAGTGTAGGTATAGTTATCAATAATAGTTTTATATATACGTAAAAAAGTGATTTAACATTCTTCGTCGTTAATCGAAAACTATACATCATAAAAATAATTAAATATCTGTTTAAACTTGCGCCAATGACGCCTTTTCTTACGATAAGAAGGTTCTGGGTACACGCCTTCCTATTTATAAACTGGTTGCTATGCTAGCATACAAACTTTTTCTTTGTGTATAAACTGAAGAACGCACACGCATTTAGTACACCGCGGATCTAACCATGCCGCTACTGCGAACAGTGATCATCATCATTTTAGCCTCACGTCATCTACAGCTGGATATAGGCCTCTCTCATTTATCTCCACAAAGGTCTTTTTATCTTAATCTGTCCTCCTGCAATTTTAGATGGTCATATCAACGAATAATAGATTAGGTATGTGAAAATCCTACACAAAAATGTTTCATGGGCACTACAGCGAGTCCGCAAATAAATGAACATACAAAGCGCGGGATACCAGTTTCCAGCTATCGATGTTTATATAATGTACGGCGAGGTCATTAACCCGAATCGGGAGTAGGTTTACTCATCCCTTCATAAATATTAATATATCGTTTGATTCGCGTAGGTATCCTGTAAATGGCGCCGGCCAGCGAGCCCGATATTAATTCATCGAGTCATTAGACAGCTACCGGTAATCTTCAGTTATCGAATACATACATACATACATAGGTTGCAAGGTTTTTCCTGAATCGTTGAATACTAAATAATACCTACTATGGACAATATATATGTATAATAATTATATTCAAAAACATGAATTTCTTAAAATTAATGCTTACGTTTGACGGGTGTCTCATGCGATGGTCAGTGACGATATGGTCGAAAGTGGAGTGGAACTAGAATCAGAATAGCGACTGACGCTTGAGAGGATGGACTATTATCATATTATGTTTGTAAGCTCTGTCTGGTTAACCAGTTCAAACTAAAACAATGTTTTTTATACTTTATAGTTCTAGGATTCGACCACTATCTCACTTGACGGTCAGTGAAGATGTAGTCGGGGATGTTATCACGCTAAGCCTAGAATGCTCACTAGCTCTCAAGGACTGCTGCCTGAACACACTGCTCGGTGACAGTGGTTAACCGTGAGAGTGGTAGCTAGCGAGGTGAATACCTACTCAGAAGCACCGTACCACCGACCGTGCTGGAAATGTGATAACGGTGTTACTATTGTATGTCACGGCCGTCGATCATACCGTCGCTGGATCAAAACTTACGTCTGGCTTGGGCGTTGTTCGTACGTAACATCGATATCAAATTGTGTGACTTCATCACAACTTTACTTGTTTTTAACTTTAATTCTTTATGCTCGAGGAAGAAAAATTTCAAGAGTGGTCATGTGTGGTTTCAGGTATGGTCTCTTCGGTCTATACGTTACCGACTACAATGTTCGTCTATCTGTCCATACAATTAATTGTTCACACAATAAAGGGTAAATGGCGCTAACACAACACATCCCCTCAGATGTAAATAAGGAAGGAATACATTCGGACGGCTAGTGGAGTGGTATAGCTTAGATACCAAAGCGACAGGACGGTATTCTGTAGTCGTGGGTTCAAATATCAATAGTAGCCGAATTTTCCCTTCAAAAATGTAAACAAAGTTATCAAAAAGTTCTGGAAAAACTATCAGTATCGTACGGCTAGTATGGTGATAGTAATCATCAGTCGTCTCAACACCACTGCCACGATACGGAGCTTCTTCTCGAGGAGGACTGGCCATGTTCTACTGGGGTGGCTAATGTCGGTTGACGGCCACGGACGGATAGCCACACGACTGATATGTCAAGGTAACAACCGGGACCGGCGGTTTCACGTTCCCTCACAAACAAGGAAACGCTGGATTAAACATATAAAAACGTTGGATCGAAGGAGTTTCCTCACTCTACAGCCCTAATCACCGGTAGCTTGGCCTCTCAAGGTGATCTTGTCTTTCTTTCTTTGTCTTAGCAGTTTAAATTTTACTTTTAATTACTTATTAGCCTAAAGGTAAAGTAAATTTAAAGTTGGGGGTAAAAATTAAACCCATTAAAAAAACATAGTTCATATAATCAGCAGCAAGCTCCTTTTCGCTAGCATAAAATATTGCACTTTTCTATTGCATGAGGATGTCGGCGCTACAGTGTCGAAACGATACGTAAGCGGGTCTCGTGGCTGGTGCCGCGCGGGCGTGAGCGCGGGCGCGGGCGCGAGGACGACCGCGATACTGTCATTCGCTCGCCCAAGACCCGGGATAAACATCAACACTCATCGCACAAATGTTTGCCCCTGCCGGGATTCGAACCCAGGGTCCCGGAGACACAGAAGTCACTGACTCTGACCACTGCGCCACGGCGACCGTCCTTGAACTACTTGTTATGATCATTTGTAGTTTATTAATTACAGCTAATTCATTTGTATGATTTCTCATTCCAGACGGTGCTACGAAAATTAAAACCGTATTTCATGTGCGTGGGCGAGCCCCCGCAATGTATAATAATAACATTTATTTACTTACTTTCGCGTTTTATTCTATATTATAAGTCTAGTATAAATTCTATACAGTTTAGTTTATGGTTTGTTATACAAATTATATATAAATTGTATATTCTTCGATAGTTATACAAAGTAAATGTTTGAATATCTTCCAATATAGAATTCGGACATTAAATTTGGAGCAAAACTTGACTGAGTGTCCCCGATGTCCATATTCAACGAGCCGACTCCGTGCGAGCACGCGGCACGGCACGGTGCCGGCGCGGGTTCGACGCGGGACCGACACGCGACAGTCACGACCCGGCGCGGCGCGAGTGTTTGCTGCAATCACGCCCCGTGTCAAGCGACACGATTTATATGGTAAACCACAGTCTGAATATGCAGAAACGTTTGCTTAGTTTGCCAGTTTCTGCATGTAAATATAGAGAGAGGATGTTATCGTGTGAATAAACTTGATGTGCGGAGGCGAGGCGAGGTAAGATGGTGAAGCACAAGTTGTGATCGCTAGTCTAGCTTGATCTCGTTCACACATCGACGGAAACATGTCGAATCTAGAACACTATTTCGGTAACAGTGCGGCTTGCTATTGACGGCGAGGTTTTCTCACATCGTCATCGTCTCAGCTATTTGTCTCCACAGGGAGCGGCTGGAGGCGGCCAGCATCCGGCCTCCATCTGCGGTTTTAGTCAGGTCGTCTGTCCACCTGGTCGGCGACCGTCTTATGCTGGCGCTTGCCAGTCCGCGGTGGCCATTCGAGAACCTTTCGAATTTTTTTAAAATCTTTTACAAATTTCCATAAACTTGTTTTCTGTTTCTTATGTACTTATCGATGTACCTACCTAGGATAGGTTAATGAGAATAATAGAGAGTGGTTTTGGCTATCAACACACTAATATCTATCGGGCAGAATTTTATATAATAAAAAGTAATAATCATCAAAGCCAATTTCGGCTACCATAACTATATTTTCTGCTCATTGCTTTCTATCATGAGACTTATATAGGTGCCACATATATTGGCGGTGAATGTGCGTCCACATGGTATATATGGAGGGTATCATTAACAAAATTACATTGAACATTCGTGGGTGGTCTAATTTTTAGTTGATCAAGCTCGACGCCTAATTCCATCTTTCTTTGATTCTGAGATGCGTGCATAATTTGTACGCATCCCAAAAAAACGAATCACGCCATTTGGCGATAATATAGAGAATTTGCCGCTACTGATTCCTGATAAGATGGAGTGAATATGCAAAACTACCATGTCGTATCTGTGATTTCGCTTTCCTGATCAGTGATCTGTGAGCGCGCTAACCGACTTTCGTCACCATCTATATACCAAACGTAGAAAGAGAAAATCAAAGCCAATGCTTTGGTTTTCTCTTTCTGCGATTGTGTCCACAGAGAACAATATTGTAAAACTGTATTGCCTTGCCTTATCTATACTGACAACCACATATGTATCGTTCACACTAAAGACATTGACATGTCAAACGTTGTGAATATGCGTTTATTGGTTTACAGAATTAAGCCGCGCGTCGGGCTGTGGCGGCTTAACGGCGAAGTAGCGGCGGTGCAATTTTGTTTTCATCCATGTTGTATTAACGTACGTCTTCATGGCGTCAGAGCACGCGAAGGGGTCGTCAAAGGGTTAAATGTAACAGCATATTCTGGGAAAAAAATAATTTAAAGAATATACCGCCTGTCTTTTGAATTAAGCGTCTAAGTATGCTATGTGTTTGTATAGATTTATAGTTACAATTTATACGTAATTGAACATTGTAAAGTATATTAAATAAATAAGTTAATATTACATAAGTATAAATACTAAAAAAGAAGTTCAATAATTTAAATCAACTACTAAAAATCACAGTCAAAAAAATATGAATCCATAACATATTAACATCTGAGATATTGACCAAACACCACAAACATATGAATATGTACAACGTAAAAAATGCATAACTTTTAAGTTACCTTTTTATTAGATTATACATATTGATCAAATAGTTTGCGCGTATCAAATTTAATATTGTCTTTTTCATACTTTTTAGAGCGTGATTCGTTTCGTGATTTCTGTAGATTATGAACTTTTATTCTAACTCTTCTGGGATTTTAAAAAAAATTTAGTTCATTTTTTGTACCTACAACATTTAGTTAATTACATAAAGATAGTCTTAATATAATATATAATAAGTAGCTTAGACTTTATGAGGAAACAGCGAAAGTCATAATTGTAGAAATAGTTGATATGGAGATGTACACCACTTGAAACTGGTGACATTTAAAATTTCCTGAGAAGAAACCGCTGCCTGGCAATCAAAGCACCGGACATCCACCGACAAGATCCGGCAAGAGAAACTACCTGAGGGCGTGGAAGAAGGTTGAAAATGGGCTCCATCCATGTAGTCCGTTTTCGTATTCATGGAAGAGGCATATGTGCAGCTTTGAAAGTCCTATGGCTGTAATAATTAATGATGTTGAAAGATTAAACGAAGAAAGAAGGAAAGAACAGTACAGTGTTTTATAGTAGGACAAAGTAAGGAGTAGCTTTTCAACAAAATTATTGTCATAATAAGTTTGACAGCTTTTTGCAAAGAGCGAGCATTATACCAACATTATACGATGAAAATATGCGGTAATCTGCCGCCGACGCTGTATGATAGCCGAGGAGACGTCGTCGGCGGAGCGTTCCCTAATTGTGTAGTGAGCGCCTCTAAGTCTGCGACGCTTTTTCATTTCGTTTGCTTGTCTTGTTTCTGTTACCTCGGTACTAAGTGCTGAAAAATAGGGAATGAAAACCTGTCGTGTTAAGGTTTGATCATAGTAAGTAACCATATGAATATGATATAACTCTTAAGCTTTAGAGTACCACAGACAACAAATATACAGAACAGTAATCTATCTGGGTGAAACGACATGAGTGCGAATTGTCGGATGTGTGACTTTCGAAATTAAAACCATTCTTTCCACTTTACGCATAGAAGAAGTTGCTTAGATGGCTAAATCTTAGTTCATCAACTATCTAATAATAATTAGTCCTTCGGTACCAGATAGTTTAAATAGTATATGTAATAGTTTTTGTAGAATTTCTAATTAGGGCTGACTGAAGTAAAAAATAAGCAAAAAGATAATTTTGATTCCATGTAGTATCTACGTAGCTGGAGTTTTCAGTTGGAATTATTTCGTTAAATATTTTATAAACAAATCTCTTTTCTATTATTTGTTATATAATAATTGGCTTTGCTCACAAAATATATTGTATACCAAAAATGTTGAAATTTAGTTCAAATGTAAATAAATACCCAATAATATTATATTGCACTATTTTGATGTCCCGGCACAGACGCCGGCAGTAGCGGGCACTTTGCAGCGCGGATGAATTCCCGGCACAGACGCCGGCAGTAGCGGGCACTTTGCAGCGCGGATGAATTCCCGGCACAGACGCCGGCAGTAGCGGGCACTTTGCAGCGCGGATGAATTCCCGGCACAGACGCCGGCAGTAGCGGGCACTTTGCAGCGCGGATGAATTTAATTAGTGTTGCAATTACATTTCATTCATTTTTGCTAACGGTCTTCATAAATAGTCTCATTTGCGGAACCCTTCGCTTTAAGTTCTCTGCGCTCCTTTTGCCGATGGAGTTTCATACACAATATGTACTACCAATAAACTATTCCATATTTTTTAATTACCTGCGGCTCTCCTGAGCTTAATGTTTCCGCCGACGAAAGGCACAGCGCCATCTCCAAACTTGATCACCTCCCGAGGAAGACTGTTTATTTGACATGTCCTCGGTTTTAAGTTATATTAACTGAATATTTATTAGCTAAATGATTACTACGTACGTACGTATCACTAAATTAAATCTATTACACATAGCGAGTGTAATGTATTTTAGATATTAGACATAAATTATTATATCTTATAATAGAAAGACAGCATGAGATGCGAACTTTCTCTTTATATAAAAAGCTGAAGTATACCGAACGTTATTCCAAGTAACAATGACTACAGTCAAAATAATCTCGAAACCAGCTGCCTCCACGATGTTAATAAAACTTAGAGAATAATAAATCCGAACCAAATAGAAATACAATTGATATCGGTGCATTACTTGTCGCCCCCCCACCCCTTCTTCTGTCCCCCTACCTCCTCTGATATGGCTTCAAATGATATATGTGGGGGAAACACCCTTTTTCTTTGTTCGGGAGGAATTTATCGCGAGCGGGCGCTTCCTGTGAGACCTGCGTGAGTAGTTCAACAATGGTTTATTAGGTCGGCGCCATATTGAGATATGGCATACTGCTTCATCTTACCTGTTATAACCGGATTAGTCTGTGTACACTGGCTGACCAACGAATAAGGACTACTTTATTTTGATACCTCACGACTAGTGAAGACGTATCACTCAAAGACTTTACCCTATACTATAAATACAGTATGACTTTAGGATAATACAGTCATACAGTTTGGATTGGATTTGTCGTTTACTGATACCTTTGTAAACTACTATGCCGAAGCTCTCATCACAATCTCTTCTCATCGGAATTATTTATTTTTAAAAAATATTACTTTTATTGAAAGCTCTAACATGAACCTGGTGGAAATCGATGCAGCAAACGTTTGATGTCTGGCAACACCCAAGACTGTCACTAGATTAACACAAGAGGCGGGCCTTCATAATATCTCCATAAGGGTTCGGTAGATATAAAATAATATTGTTATACTCCTAAGTGAAAAGAAAATTCTGCATGTGACTGTAAGTGGCACGCCTGTCCATATCAGTTGCACCGCCTTTCGAAGTTTTAATCGGAAGTTCTGCATTGTGGCTATAGCACTGCGCTCTATCGCAACTGTGTATTTACTTCTATTTCTCACTAAACTATTCGATTACAATATCACTAAATGTCATTTATGTTGTGTGAATGTTCGTTAAGTCATGTTTGTTTAACTGTCAAACGAAGAAGGACAGAGTAGTCGTATTTTGAAATTAGAATACAAATTAAATATTGAAAGCAAGAAAAGACTCGTAGAGCTTTACAACTTCTCAACCGACATAATGAAGTTCGGTTCATGCATTCTTTTTAAAATCACGTCGGCTAAGTAGTGATTTCGGTAATCGATATCATAGCTTTCGGACTTACGTACCTACTCGTAACAATGGTCAAATAACGCTCCGATCCGTGCATCATTTATAACAACATTATTTGAAATAAAAATAATTGTACTATGTATTTTTAAATCTATCCATGAATTGTGAAATTCTGAAGTAAGTAATAAAAAAAATGTTATTAAATTGAACTGCTCCAGTTTTGGTAGTCGTTTAAAAAAAACTCGAACAAACGCATTTCGACTTCTCTTTGTTATCGCAGAGAAGTCGAAACGCGCCCCGAACTAGTAATCGCTCTGTAAGCAACGATGCTGCGACTAAGAGATTTCTTTTTACATTCTATTCAATAATTTTCCCTGGTTCTAAATCATATCTGTTTATGTAAAACTAGTCTGATTATATATTGCTAAGTCATGCGTATGCATTTTTAAATATTTTAATGCCTTTGAAAACCTTAATAACACCACTAAACTGTCTAACTTATACTCTTAGCCGCTCTTTAAACCTGCAATTAAGCTATCTGAACGCAAGTGCCAACTGTCCGCCTCACATGTTCATTATTAAATAGTTTTGCCAAATAATTAATGGTCGGACAGACCACGCATCATCTCGTATCATCAGCCATACAAACACGTACACAAATGCTGTTCTCCCTTTGCTGGCACTTACACCCAGGTTTATTGTATAATACTACTAATAATAATATGTATAATATTCACTTGTTCTATTATATGACCTGCCTTTAGGGTATTGTAGCTGGACCTTTCCATGTAAAAGGGTCCACAGTAGGTACTCTACAAAGCCATCGAAGCTTTCTACAGATTGACTTGAAATTAGGCTCTGAGACGTTGTACATGTATTATTATGTAGGTATTTTGTAGATCTCTTGGTATTCCTAAGAGTCGAACAAACACATTTAATTAACCAAAACGCTCTCGTCCCAAATTGAAATAACAAAGCATCAGTCCTACGCTAAAACATAATTGAATAGAATCAAGTACGTAAATAAAACCAGGAATATTAAATCGACAGCTTATATACAAGTACAGTTTTCTTATTATTATTGAGGTACATCGTTTGTGCGGGCGGTGCCCACGTGATCGTCGCCGACGTTCTCTTAATGGTAAATACAATCTGTACGTATAATGTAGGAAACTGTCTGTCTGACCGATTCACACAGAACTGAAACCGCTGGGTTTCGAACATGATGAAACATCTCTCACACTATGTTCCTCAATATGTATTATCTGAGACGGGAAGTGTTCTTTTCTCTTAGTGAGAAGACCACAGTCCACGCGGTGAAACCACACGGCGCAGCTAGTATTCATTGGCAGAAATGCTGATTAGATTAGATTATGAATTAGATTTGAATTTGATTACACATTCACAGAGAACCGTGATGGCAAGGCTAGTACTGGATATTACTAACCGTACTATCGGGGTTGTGAAAGTAAAGCGGAGTATTATTTATAGTAGAATTATACGATTTTCTAATATGTAACAGTAGTTTTATGAAACTGTTTCATAATAAGGGTTCTCAAAATACGAATGTAAGTTTAAGTTATATAGCATTACAAGAGTGCTTTAAGACCAAATTACGTGCAGTTTCATACACTTTGTCTGATCTCATAAAATAGATGCTGAAATTTACATAATATATACAGCATATGTTTGCATTTATTTGTAAACGTTTAGCGCCAAAATCCATTTGCTAATCGAGCTGAAGTTGTATCTTAACGGCAAAAATGATACATTATGATACAGTCGTCCATAGAAGAGCTGTACCTAATATCATAATTGGTTTTTTAATTTATTTCGTTGGCTAATCTGTAAAAACTGTCATTCAAGTTATGTAATTTTTTTATAGTTTACATGTCTGTATGAGATTACATAAAAGCTGTTCTGGCTTTATTTTATAAAATAAAACGAGTTATAATGTAAGTCTTTATAAAAACTTATTGCATAATGACTACACAGACGTAACAGTCAGTTTAAAACATATGAGCTAGAGCAAAGTTATTTGAAAGAGTACAAGCAGGTTTAAGTAACTCCACTCCCAAAAACAAGTCAAACTAAAAGTTGGGCAAGTTCGGGCGTGATTAAAAACTATCGGTTAACGAAGGCGGTTTAATTAAAACTCCTCGGACGGACAACTACTTGGGTTCTAGAAAAGCGAGAGCAGATGTCTTGCATGATCACGAATCAAAACTATGTTCAAACTTGTATGATCCTGCTTACTCATAAATATTCTTCCTTCAACCACATCGTCACATATAATCAATTAAGATAATGGTTAAACACAGGAACTATCTAAAAACCCTTTTAATTGACTAATATATTATCGTTAAGAGTTTAAGTTAGGATAGCAATAAAATAATCTAACTTAAAATAAAAACCATAAACATTTAATAAGAGTTTAAGTTGAGGTCGTCACCTAATAATGAAGGTTGTCTTAGAGTTCCATAACTAAGGCTTAATACAATCTTGGAGGTTGATCTTATGGTTCACGTGCCGCCCAGCAGATCTATCATGTCATAAATATATTACGTAAGAAATCATTATGTATATGGATAAACGTATTTAACTTTTATATAGGTACATAACATGCCAGTTACAGATTTATTGAACTGGTATATTTGTATATAACCGAATTTAAAATGTTTTATATTTTTTAAATCTTTTCCATAAAAAATATGAAAATACAACGAAATGCGAAATACATTAAAATAAAGATTTATATAATTTGTAACACCTCACTTCTGCCATCCATGCTACCAGCTGCCAGTCACCAATTATGACATGCCACGTCACTCCCTCTCCTGCCCGCCAATGCCACGCCACTGGGAGGGGAGCGTGGCTAGCCTGCCATCAACCCTATTCAAGGCAGCCGGTCTATTATTAAGGTCTCTTTTACATTTAGACACTCCCGGTGTAAGGGGAACCTCTGCCCGTTTGATAATAAACTGTGCTGAAACATCTACAGTGATTTGTTACTGCTGTATCCCACTTGCTTTTTACAAATTATAAGTGTCCGTAATTAGATACATTATTGGCTCCCGCACTAAAAGCAAGCAGACTCGTTACTCTTATAGTCATACACATACATCATAAATAAATAGTCAACGTCTGAGTTAAGAAGTTCAAATTAAAACCGTTTCGTACGACACACATCAAAAATCTTGTACGAACCCTAAAATATCCCAATTCAAATCTTGTCAAAGTATAAGGCGGCCGCGGCGTCTACGTTGAGAAGCTCTCTGCTTCTTTCACTTCGCGAGTTTCAAAATAAACATAGTGTGTTTACCGCGGGCGGGCTCGCAGCCGCCGCAGGAAATGCAGCTCATTTTATGGAAATGAGGAAGCTGAGTTTTCGTTTGATCGAACCACTCAAATGAACGGAGACCGAGTGTAAGGCCCGGCTGGGAAACTTAGTTTGCCATTTGCAAATTAACTAACTCTAGTTTTACGTTCATTTAGTTATTTTCAAAGAAAGCTGGAGTTTAAAATTAGTTTTATTAAATCTTTCAGTTGCCGTGAACAAAATATTACGAGAAAATCCTTTATGAGGTTGCGTCGTTGAACTAAATGCATTTTTGTCTTTATAATCAACTAGCTGCGCCCTGCGGTTACAGCCGCGTGGAGTACGGTTTTCGTGCTACCTCGGTTATCCCACGAGAACTATACTTTTTCCGGGATAAAAGTACCTAGCCTATGTGTTAATTCAGAGTTTCTATCTCCATACCAAATTTCATCGAAATTGGAGAAGCCGTTTGAGCGTGAAGAAGTAACAAACATACACACAAACACAAACTTTTGCATTTATAATATTAGTAGGATAGCTCTAGTGTTTGACAAGTACTCACTTGATGGTCGAAGATGTTATCACGCTAGACCTAGAATGCTCGCTAGCTCTCGAGGATTGCTGCCTGAACACACTATGTGTTTGGTGACAGTTTTTCAAACTTGAGGGTTATAGCTAGGCAAGGGTTCACTAGAAGTTGGTGCCATTGGTGGGGATCGAACAAGCGTCCGTTAGTTTGATGGCCTAGGCTCCCATCGCTGAGCTGTCATCGCTTCAAAATAATCTTATAATAGACACTGTCACGTTTATGAATTTTACAAATTAAATGTTTAAAGGTAGAGAGGGTTAGGTTATAATGAAAAAAGTTGGTTACAGCCGTTTACTTAAATCAAACACAGATATACATCATAGTATAGGTACCTATAATAGCGAACGAGCAATCTTCATCTACCAAAGGATCTTATTAAAAAACTCAATCAAGTTTTTTTCATCCTCTCTAATTTCCAGAGATCGCGTCTAACCCCTTGGGACTCCTTCATCAGCTGAAATAAAATCTGAGCTTGACATTTTAATTTACAATCTGTCATAAATTACGCGTACTTAAGTCTGTTATCCACAACTCAATTAATGAAGATGATTTGAATAAATCTGATTAATATTACTATTACCGCACGTAACTGATTTAATTAGAAATAATTCTGATTAATAAAATTATGTTTGAATTGTGTTTTATGCACCTAATGTCAAATATACAAATAGTCAATAATTGAATCGAGGAACTGTTTTAAGTTCGAAGGTTCGAATCTCACAACAGTCAATGTTTCGTGTCATCGTCATCTGTCAAGCTTCACTACGGATTCGATTCCACACGTAGGTGCATACTTCAGGTCTAACTATAAGACACGGCTTCTATACAAGTCTCTATCGGAGTCAATATCCTCCAAATTACTTAAGCAGTTAATTATTAGTCCACTTCGAGGTTTATTGTACAGTATAATAATAATCACCGCCACTCATGTGTGCTTTATTTGATTCCTCACCAGCGGATGCGCACATGATAATAATATGTAGATCTAAACATTACCCTTCGAGGACCGCACACAACACACTAACGGTAGTCATTGTTACCAATGAAAACGTGGACACACATATAAAACACATAATATAACAAAATCTCCGATGGAGTACTGAGCTTGGAGCTTGTTCACAAGGCTAATCGTTATTTGTACATATATATTTTTATTTCATTCCTTATTTTTTTATTGATGAAAACGGTACTCTACAACACTTACTATTCAAATCAATCACGAACAAAACACATTTGAAATACTTTATTTTTAAATAAATTGTACTTTTTCTAGCTTAATATGTAGTGACTTAATTCTTCTTAATTCTAATTATGTAGCGTATGTCGAAGCATTTAACTACTCAGCATAAATTTCTCTCATAAGTGAGTTAATGTAATTTTGTTGTTGAGAAACGAACCTGTTTAAACCTAACATTTTAAACATTACAATTAAGAAATAAATATAAAGATAAGGCACACAATAAAGACAATTAGGTCTTTATTTGCCCTATAATTATATTTTCTCTCAAAATTACAGCGAAATATACATTTTGTACCGCAATGACTCTGTATCGTGTTGAACTATGCTAAGCAAGGAATTTCCAAAATAAATTTAAAGTGTAAAAAAACTTAATATACCGGTTTCATAAAATAAAGACTTAATACCACCACACAATCGCTTGTACATATATAAATAATATTAAAAAAAGACAAGAAATACATTTGCATTGACTTAAACATTGTTGCGAGAAACATTCCTTAGAAGTTGCCAAATTTCAGTACAGGTAAAGTCCTGGCCCGGCACAAAACTTCACCTCTAAATAACCAGTGGAGCTTACTAAAGAGATATCTTTACCGCATTGTGCCCCGAGTCGAACTCTGCCAGCTCTAGCGCACTCTATCTATTTGTATGCAAAGCAATTTGAACTTTATATCGATTTGTATAAATTGCAGTTTGCCTCCAAATGGGACAGTTAAATTTAACGATATTGAATGTGAGTCCGCAATTTGTAGGTTACAATGTAAATTGTAAATTTACCATTACATTTACAATGTGTTTCGCGCTGATTTAATCGCTTTTGTATTTTACATAACATTTTGACAATATGTCGTATTTGCGATCACATTACGCATATTATTATTATAGATATTCATATTAATACCAAATCAATAAAAATAAAATATTAAAATATAATTCTGGGGATCTCGGAAGTCGATTCAAAATTAACATTGCTTGAAGGTATTATACTATACTTATGTCAGAAGCATATTAGAATATTGTAGTACAACATGGAACCCCCATTATATGATTTACATTCACAGTATAGAAAATATACAGAGCGAGTTCGTGAAGCATTAGAATTGTCGCTGCTATCGTAGTTTTGATACCTACCATGAATCTTGTCTTCATCACCATCTTATGACGCTTAAAAGTAGGCGGGTTTTGGCTGACATGTCCTTTCTACGTGGCATATGTAACACATAGATTGTGCAGATTTATCATCAAAGGTTATACGATTTTCTGTCCCGAAAATACGGACAAGACACACAAATCTATTTGCCGTTGCGCACGCTAACACTGACTACGCACAGGATGCCCGTGTCTCCAGGTTACAACACAGCTGTAATAAAAGGTTTGATAGTTTGGATATTTTCCATGATAGCAAACAGATATTTCAGCGTAGAGTCTTCAAACTACTTTATGAAGAACTGGGCTCAAAAAAGTACACATACACACACACTTTGTCATATGTATAGTTCATACATTATATATAAATTTTCCATAATAAAGTAATTACATATAGTTGCATTAGTATGATTAAAAAATGTAAATCCGTTTTTGGCTATAAGCATAATATATATGTTACATGTATTGTTACACCTAAGAGCTGTGGATTTTGTTTTGTTAAATAAATAAATTAATGTTCAATAGTTGATTTATATTAAAGTTATGATGAGTAATTGCACCTTATTCCGAATTTTCGGAATTAATAGAGCGCAAGAATAAAACAATACAAGATTGCAGGGATCAGTTATCATTGTCTCACCTCGGTCGGCTGTCACGGGGTGACAACACAGGGGCGAACAAATATCAAAAATCATTAAAGGGGTGGAAAGTACCTTAATTCATAACGCTGGTATTTACTACTGTACGCTACGCTCGTTTTATAATAGCTATCGTTACTTCCAACTACGGCAAAAATCAGTCGTTAACCCAAATCCAGCTTAAGGCCGTGCATTCACGTCAGTTCCGCGTAGGAGTGGCATTTCTCCAGCGAGGGGCCTACGCAGGGAGTGATAGGCCCATTCCCTGTCCTTCGAGTCGGACGACGTAATTACACCGCCGACCTGCGTGAACGTGACTCGCTGCCAAACAGGGGAATTGACTTACAGGTTGCAGATGGTTTCATTTTGGAATTAGAGCGGGCTTTCGACTGACAATAATAAAAGCAATACATTATTAAAACTCACGGTCATAATTACTTTACACTGTTTCTACGGGTGTGACGTGATGTCGACTACGTTATACCCGTAGAAAAAGTATAAAGAAAAAGCGGTACATTTGATTTTATTCTTAACTAGCTGCGCCCTGCGGTTGTACCCGCGTGGTAATGAAAAACGGTGATGATGGTAATTATGCAAATTAGCCTGTTGTGTAGCATGTGTTAATCCAGGGTATAAGTTATTTCCATACCAAGTTTCATCGGAATCGGTGTAGCCGTTTGAACGTGAAGAGGTAACAAACATACACATGCACCACATATACACAAACTTTCGCATTTATAATATTAGTAGGATAGTAGGATAATGCCGCTTGAATTGGTGACTCTGAATAGTTTTTAAGATAAGTTTTAAATAAAGGTATTAAAAAAATACTTTTTTGCGGTAGGAATGAGGTTAAGAAGATCCTTTAAACCGTATACTCCTTTTCTGAGTGGAACGGCACGCGCGTGTAACTGAACCATAACTGAACAGCTGACTTTTTACCGCAGTTCATTCGGTAGTTTACATGTTTCTAACTACGAAAACGACAAACTTTCTCCACTGGAACAAACATTCTACTTTGAATATAAATTGGCGAGTAACAGTGTTCTCAATAACACCTTTTCCATAGAAGAACTCCAAGCTCGAAATTGTTTGTTTGTGACAGTAGAGTCGATACTCTTGTTAAAAAAAACATTTTTCTAAAGTTTGGAGTCAATCTGTTGGTTAATGATAACAACTTATTTTGCAATTTATACATAAAAGTAAAGTATTGTATCGCGTGGCAGATAACATCACACGAACTGTTTTATAATTATGTTACTCATGTAAACCACAAGATAAAACATTTGTCTCAGTATATAAGCGTTTGTCATATTGACACGTGACTGACCCGTGACGATTAGGACATAATGGCTTCACTATATCAACAAGTAGCTAAATGTCTATATGTGCAGTCAATGTGATTAGCCATTAACTGTTAACAGATTGTTAAAACATAGCAAATAGAGAAGAATTTAGGACTGTATAATTAATTTTGCCGCTTAGTTTCTTATCTAGTAATGTTGGACCGTTTGATTCCAGTATATAGTTATATTCTAAATATTTCACTGGCCTTAATATAACGTTTAATATGGAATAAATGCTTTTATTAAAATATAGCACTAATAACTAATTACAATACTGCAGCTACTACAATAACATTTGAGCAATCCACTAGCTATTGGTAGCCTATAGATAACTCAAATGTGGAAGGAAGTAATTTATTTGCGGTGGTGAACAGTATATATTTATCGGCCATCGCTCCATCTTCTGAAATCGCTGGGCTGGGGTGTTCACTTTAGTGTTTCTAATTGTACATCGTGAATAAGCCTGAGCATGGTTTTTATATAATTTGTGCATGGTTTTTATATAATTTGTGCCACTTTGATTAACTTGCGTACCCATTTTATACTTCATTATTGCGCCGGGGATTGAGGAAAAGGTTAACACTAGGCTGTTATGTTTTAAACTTAGTAAATCTCATGTACATTATTCTATTACTTTGTATATATTACACGTTAAAAACGATGTGACTTTGTATAAAATATTAATTTCATTTTAATTATCCAATAAGAAGTGAAACTAATATCTTAAAGTAACTAACATTTAGCTGTACATCAGTACGAACTATGAACCAAAGTAAAAATAATACCCGTCTGCAGCACCTTACTATTGTTCAGAGGCTGGAATCGTGGTAGCTGTGACACAGGGAATCCTAGTGCAGCTACCAGCGACCATGCTGGCATATCTAGGTATTCTATAGCTTTTATCACGAAGGTTTTGATAATACACTACTTAGGATTAGTTATATTTGTATTGATTCTGGTATAAATATATTAATGAAAAATAAAATTGTCACAATATGACCGGTAAATGTAACACATCAGTAAGTCAGTACCGAGTACGTTACACAAGAGAAAGTTCCAGATACAAACATAGGTGTCAGTATATTGCCCCTTGTGTACACAAAAGACAGCTCGGAATTATTGACACCCGCTACGCTCGCATCAACCTCTCAATAAATAAAAACAATGTTTAGAGTAACAATGTTTATAAGATCAAACAGAATTAGCAAAAAGATGATTTGTTGAATGTCTACATATGTTCAAAGATTTTAATTTGTCGCAGAAGATTAGCACGCCTGTCGTTCGACAGTCAAAGATAATACATTACAGTGAAGTCGTGTTGTTGACGGAGGTCTCTTTTAAAATCAAAAAGGTGAACTTATAGCTAACGCCAGTCTGATTATTACACTAATAAAAACATTAACAATGTTTAGTGAATGTCCAATCAGTACCTATATCGTTAGATACTTGAAGTAATCATGATATGTAGTCTGATAAAGAGATTATTAGAGGATATTATACTTCTTCACACACTAGAAAAGCGATAATAGCTCGAGTTACTGTATCCGTCAGTCTGACCATCCTCGGTTCGGTTCCCACTCCTGGCTTGAGTTTTCCGAGAAGCTACAAGGTGGAAGGGTACTTTCTAGTAACCCGCTTGGATATCTTGTGAACTCAAGTTTGCGGTAGTTTCAGCGGTCTTAATCACTGTTCAGTGCTTCCACATATAACAAAGATATGAAAAATGCGTTATCTACGTTTTGAAATCGACTCACGCGGGAACCAGTTCACCAAAAATTGTTATGAGCTCAAGCTATTGACAACAAATAGTAGAGGTGGTATTGTAATTAGTTTGCGGTGTCGTATTCTATCTAAAGAAACATTATAATATTACAAATATTAGAATATAGAATTAGAAATTTAGAAACACCAAGATCTACAAGATTTAAAATCATGTGAAAAGATTAAGAACGAGACTCTTAGCGAAAGGTCAAATAGTTGCCACCTCATCAGGTCGTTACGAGTGCTACGTGCGAAGGTCGAAGAGTTGTTATGCCATCCAGCCGCGATTGATACCTGACCTACTTGGGGAGAAGGCTCGTTTTAATTACCGACTACCGCCTCCGGGGGGTGGCTGGCGGCTGGCGGCTGGCGGCCGGCCGACACTTGACCCACCTTCCATCCCAGGGCTTTGCCAACCACGTAGCTGGTAACTACTGAAACTCGGACGTTTTTGAGCAAAGGTCCGTTTGGAGAGCCCTTTTGACCGCACAATTTACTTTACCTATGTTAACACTAGCTTTTGTCTCAAATTTTAAATATTTAAGTTGAGTTCACGTGAGCTTTACACAGAATTGTAAAATAAAATGCATTTAGTTGTTTTGATTTATTATATTAAACTGCTAAAATTAGAAAAGATTATTATATTTTTTTATTCAGCTGTGGACAGGCGTTTCAATCAACACATTTACTACAATTTACGATGATTAGAAAGTAAAAAGATTAGAAACGTTTATTACTACGTTTTCTGAGTACTCCATGCGTTGGTTCCCGTCGCACTCTCTGTATAATTATATAAACAGGAAACATAAAGCATGATGTTCAAGCTTCCCTTTCCTAATCCCATCCCAGTACCAATTTATATTCATATTTGGCGCGGCAACACCAAGCACTGCGCATGCGCGACTACCGCGCCACGCCGCTACAGCGGACAGTGACAGAACTCCGCCGTCAGTTTCAATACAACAACAAAAACTCAAGTTGCGCCGGCGGCCGCCCTTATACGCGCTCGCAAGAAATATACACAAAACTTTCAAAGTGCAGTGAAATATCAGTGTCCAAGAGAAGCCGGAAAACCGTGAGTCCTAAACCTTACCTATCCGCAGCTTGCACTGTCAAAACAAATCGTCAAATAACCAACACATGATATTGTCTTTAAGCATTGATATGGCAGCACTCGTCTATTATTCCACTTGACGATCGGTTATATGGTCGAAGGCGGTACATTAGAATTTTGACTGACTGACAACTAGATGCCAAGAACTAGATACAATGATGGGTGGTTCAGAATGCGCTTGATTCGACCACAATGAAAAATAAATACATTCAAATTAGGATTACATTTGCTCGTTGCAACGCTAATCACTTTTCAGTTTAGCTAGGTTTTATTTATTTTTATCATAATTTTAAAAACTCGTATATATGTTGAAGGGATGTGGAGTGATGTACAGCTTTGAGGGATTGGGACAAAACGACAGACAGACGGTAGAACAGAAAACTTTTATGTAATATGTTTATAGTACAACAGAATCGTTACTTATCAGTCCCTACCAACAAGCAAAAATACAGAGTCACCCTCGCACGGCGGCACATACGTGGCGGTGTGGACACATACGTGGCGGTGTGGACACATACGTGGCGGTGTGGACACATACGTGGCGGTGTGGACACATACGTGGCGGTGTGGACACATACGTGGCGGTGTGGACACATACGTGGCGGTGTGGACACATACGTGGCGGTGTGGACACATACGTGGCGGTGTGGACACATACGTGGCGGTGTGGACACATACGTGGCGGTGTGGACACATACGTGGCGGTGTGGACACATACAATCACAGCACGCGACCGTCCAAGACTCGAGACCAATAACCGCACATACATGTTTGCACTGTGCCCTTGCCGGGGATTGACACCAGGTCCCTACTGGGGAGCACGAGTCATGTCACCACTGACCACTGACCCATGGCACCAGTTGACTTAAATTTGGCAGATAGAAATAATAGTGCCCGCACACTTTAGATAAAGTAATTAGGCCATGGAAACATTTTCACAAAATCGTTCGTTTCGAAAAATGTAAAATGCTATTTTAATTTTTCGGTCATGTTTTACAAAAACGGTCCCTAGTTTCCAGCAGCTGGTGGCAACCTTAGCGAGTGGTGTGGTGTGACAGACGAGGCGGACACCAGTGAAACCTGCACTTGGCTACAAATATAAACTGCAATCATTACTTTAAACTAACCAACCCTTGCCGCAACCTGATTAGGGGTCGTGTGACACTGCTATAAACTTCAATTCTGCAATTTTTTTCTTAGTCGGACGCTGCTACAAATAAAAATATTATCGGAATGTCATTATTTGCGCTTATCATTATGATAGCGATTCGAATTGGACCTTTCAACCCCGAAGTGTACACGTGCGGTTTGTGTTTAGAGTATTCATAGAGACTGTAAGGGTTCGCTGAATGAAGACAACAAATAAATAGTTCAATTTATTATATCTGTTTATTTTTTAATATTACTTAAAATAAAGAAAAGATGCCTCATATTTCTTTTATTATTCGGCTCGTGCTAATCACACATTACCATAGTGTTAGTTGTATCACGTGAGTTTCACACAACGAAAACTGTTGCAATACAGATACCTATAATATGGACGAAGACTGCAGATTATCTATTTCTGCATCATACAGAGGTCACGGTCCCGCCGTGCTCAAATAGAGACCGGAAATGGCAAAGCTTCCGTGGTTCTGAAAACGACACTTCTATTTTTAACCGACTTCAAAAAAGGAGGAGGTTCTCAATTTAAACCTTATGTTTGTTACCTCAGAACTTTCGACTGGGTTAACCGATTTAGATCGTTCTTTTTTATTTGAAAGCTGGTGGTTCGCGTGTAGTCCCATTTAAATCTCATCATAATTGCACAACCGGTTTTTTTATTACTTTCCAATAACTGAAAAGTGCTAGGGCGTACGTCGATGACTTTATATAGTTGCGGATGAGAAATCGGTGAACATACCTAATGACAATTGGTCACGTGAGTAGCAAAGGTCACTAAAAAGTGTACAAAAATATCACTAAAAATTGGAACCGACTTCATTTTATTATAATTTTATTTATTATCATTTTATTATCTCGATGGTCAGTGACGCTGTGGTGGAAGGTGGAAGGTAGAATCATCCTAGAACTAGACTTTTGATTAGTCTTTGATAACAGCGGTATGAATAAGCCTTGTGCCTTATGACAGCTTTCGAACCCGAGTATCGTGTCTCCAGGTTCGAAAGATGTCACAAATACCTATAGTACCTAAATACCAAGTCTCTATTTAACTAAATACAACGCATTCACGAAAAATCGACCAAACTATCCGTAAATATTATGTGTTTTGTATTCTCTAAGGCATATTCTCATCCATATTTCAGGTCGCGAAACACACAATCTTTAGGTCCCAATAAAAAACGGTGACACAAAATCATAAACAACGATCACCTCCCGCGCCTACTGCTCGCTTTTTTCGCTCTAAGAGCATAAAAAGTGGAGTGATTTAGACGAATCACAGTACACAATAGATAAAGAAAATACATTATCACAGAGGCTGAAGACAAAGAGGACGGTACGAAATAATGCTTCTATTCACACTAATGACCTCGACCATCCGGCTGACGGTACAGTCACTTTATCACAAGTTTTTTGCGGTAGTTTTGGAGCAACATTCGTACAAATAATTTGCATCATCACCTCGGCAAAGGGGCAACGAAAAGAACATACGCCGCGCCGTGACGATATATTGAATTTATAATTTACGAAATGCTCGATACATTATTTAAAAGACACTGTCTTTTAGTACATGTAGCTTATAGTTATGACAATAAGGCTAGTTATTTTAATGCATCGACGTGGGGCGTGCGCCGTCCTCAGGTCAGACCCGCGAGCATCACACACTTTTGACAGAAGCTTGCTTATAGTAGGCCCACTTTCTCCCTACTTCATGGCTGTTTGACAAAAACTTTCAAAGACTGATAGTATGTGATTTTGATATATATGCCTGTTAATTGAAATGCGATTTAATTAAATGCAGATGCGATCTATGTTTTATTTGTCCATTAATACCAATATGTACTGCATTGTTTTGATAAATTAAACTTTTTAGTCCTTACAAGTAGCGGAGTTTCGTGAAGCATAAGGACACGTAAGTTCCTGCGTATCACCATCCTGATTAGTCAGTTTTTTTAAATATCGAAGAAGGCCAATATACTACTACCAGATCGGTAATGTTAAAAAGTAGGCAGGTCAAGTGCGCGCAACCAACGCTCTTATAACTATGAAAATAGAAGACCTGAAAGGATCATAGTAAGTGGGAAGATGTAGTCTATACTCACCCTAAATAAATGGAGGCATGAATATATGTGGGGCTGAAATTATGTTGGATGATGACATGGATAGGAGCGTGCGACATGGTGCCGTCTGAGTGAGATGCAATATATTGGCTCGCAGATTTGCACAATGTACTACAGGGGTCATCGATCTGAAATAAATACTTTAAGTGTTGATTATATTGTAAGTATATTTGTAAACATTTTTTTGAGACCTCATAGAGCAACTTATTCCACACGACGCCCATAAAAGGTTTGAAACAAGAAAAGTGGCATAAACGAGGGAGTAGGCACCTGGAAACGTCCATTGAAAAGGAAAAAATCCGGGACAATAGAGCAGTGTGAGCAATTAAGGTAATGTTCGCTTACTTGTTGAAAATTGTCACTGAGCTTTTAAGTGACAAAGGCCGAAGGAGCAGATGAGGGTAGGCGAGGCGGAGAATAAATTGCTTCGCTGAAAGGTAGTATTGTTTTACTTACTTTTAACAAAGATTTTAAAAATGTATAAGTCTTTGGATGGGCGTTATACAATTAGGTCCTTTTCGCTTTGTAGCATGAAATTGTTTTATTTATGTTTGAAAACATCTAAACTCAAGCCGCACAGGAAAACGTAAAAATAATTTAAAACATTTTTTTAACGATATTATTTTCTACTAGTTACTTAGTTGTCATCACAACTAAAGGATTCGGAGAACCCTGTGTAAATAATGTCATTGTAGATGGCAGTATCGTAGTATACCTTATTTTATAACGCCAGCCGCCTGCCAGATGTTTAAGTATTTTAACAATATAGATAGATACCATGGTCACCAGCGACATGGTCACCTTTCAGTTGATAAGTATGTAATTTGATCTATGAATACGAAATTATATTAGAAAATAAACCTTAAATTACTAAACCATTAATCTATAAGATACGGTTTATAAACCTTATCTTATAGATTAATGCTACGCACAATCAGTCTACGTGTACAAGTTTAATGATAGTATATATATTTTGTAAGCGAGTACCGATTACATAATCATAATTCCTAATACAGTAATAGAGTAACCAATGTCCTTGATATATGTACGTCATACATAAAATAGACATGATGTAAAGCCAAGAGACAGCGGCAGTTGATTTATGCTTGCGGCTGCACTGACGATTATTGCTTACCTGGCCGGCTCTGTTCGGGCGTTACTGTGACACAGTGTGTCGTAACGCAGTAGAGAAACTTTGGAGCTTAGATGTATAATGTATAAGGCCTACACGAATAGGTTTGTTGTTGACACGTTCATATGACAATGAATGAATTTTGATAATGGTTATTTTTTATTACAAACGTGTCCAAAACGCGAGTGTCCTTATGTATGTTTCAGGATTTCGTACATTGACAGTTAGGTATAATTTAACTATTGCATATATAAAACAATTGTTATTAATCGAGCCAAATAAGACTCGGGCGTTACACTTCCAAATTAATAAAAACCAGGTGGAAGAGAAAAGGCCCGAGGAAGATTTTATTTTCAAATAATTATTTACAATTTACAGGTTCTTACGTCAGGCACTTGCGATAATTAGGCTACCAATAAAATGTATGTGAGATAATTGATTAAAATATAAAGTGTAAATCTGTTTTTATGGCTACAGAAACTAATACACTTTCACATCGTCCATCGTTATTTCTTTACAAAACGAATACGACGAATGTACTGCATATATTACCCCACCTGCTATTCAGCTAATTATCGTGTGATAAATAAGTACACATCAAACTGTATAACATATATAAACATTGTAAGCATAACTTTTAACCATATATAATATCTAGAAGCTACATCTTTGTTAGTATTAATAATTTTCTATTTTCTTCGACTATAATCAATGACAATAAACTAGGCAATGAGATCTTTCACAATTTTTATACATACATATTATTATATACACGCTTCTTACCCTTAGGGGTAGGCAGAGACCACTGCCTTCCAAATTCTATACGATCCCGACACACTTTTTTAGGTTCATCCACGCTCATCAGACCTTTCATAATTTCACCAAACAATAAAACTCACTTCAAACCCGGTAATACAAAAGTTTTGGTAAATTATATATGTATTGTAAACTCTAAGGTTTTCACGGCCGGCGTGCATGTTGTATGTATTGCTTCCGGGCTGTTTGGCCGTGGTCTAAGTGAAACTTGTGTTCCAGATGTATTTACTATATATGGGTACTGATAAGTCTTGTGAAGTACGTGATCGCTCAGGTCGTCAATATTTAACTTGTATAATTTCTGATGACTTGATATCCGATGATCCCTCCTCTACTTCTAATAATTCAATGATTTACAAAAACTAAAACGTAACCAAAGTTACAAATTCCATAGCAATAATATATAAACGCGGATAACGCAAGTCCTACGAGACGTAAACGGATCGAGAAATATTGAGCCCGCTTCACCCTACTCAATATTGAATCTATCATATAGTATGAATAGTCAATAAGTTATAGGAACGCGTAGACTTTTCACACTTATTTCGAGCTTATTTCTCTCAAGTTTCCCTTTTTTAAGTTGGGCAAACTCACACCTCATAGACGGCCGTATACAGCCTGCGAACTATCGCCGTTATTCAATTTAGCGCTTGTAAACAGCGCGCGCCCATCACTCCTAGGCCGAGCAATATTTCCGTGAAGAGAACCGGTAAATCACCGGTTATCGTCGTTTTCAAGCGTCCGCTCGCCTCGCGAGCGGCGCGCGACGCGACGCGGCCCGCCCTACCCCACCATTACGGGATATGAAACAGAACTCACAAACAAAACGGCATTCAATTAAAAAAGGGCGTTGACGGATGCGATAGCGTCGCGCGCGGACCGCCATTGTGCGCCTTTATCTGCGCCCTTTGTTTCATTTGCGAACGCTTTTATTGGTTGTCGGGTGTAAGCGGGTAAATACGGATAGAAACGCGAATGCCAGCCACGTCCGCACGATAATGAGAGCCTACAAAAAGCGGAGTACCCGCCCACACTATGCCACATTCAATCTTCCCCAATTTACCCGCGGCTGCGTTACTGCCTTTCATTTCTATACTATACTTCTCGGCGTTGATTTGAAAACGTGAGACGCTCAACGAATACCTCTTATTTGTATAACTCGGTTATTGGATTCCGTGTTGCATTATTCTCGCCGGGAACTGAACCCCCTCGCATCTATACTAAATATACTCACTGAGGCAAGAGCGACGTCTGCAACAGTATTCATAATTTAAATTTGCCAACATTCTCAGGGTGGATAATGTGAGCACGAGTCGGGGAACATCAAAGCGGGGGCATAGTTCTCACATAGTTGCTCGAATCGAGGACATTTCGCCGGCGAAGCTGAATAGTTCGCGCAGCTTGTTAAGCTAAGTGCCTATAATTTTTGGAGCATGAAACTGCGGCGCGGAGTTGACGTTTAATGTGATTACACATCTTGTTTCAATGCTGATTAATGTGTGTTTATATAATGTTTTATTGTAAGTGCCACTGGACAAACGGCTTTATATCTTAGCCTCTACTTGTACAGATTCAATATTTTTAAGCTATTGCATAGCTTCTATCGCGAGCCTTGAGCGTGGAGACCGAATCCAGAATTTCCGTAATGAAAATAACTTAACACCCCCCACTCCGACCGGCACAGCGATGATAATTTTTAGTTTTGCCATCTATCGATGAATAGCAGAACTTTTAATGACTTTTTTAAATATCTCGCTTGCCTGTTTAGTTCAGCAACTCGCCTCTAGGTGGCATTGGTTGTATCGGCGTTACTGCATAAGTTATTAACATATTAATTGCATAAGTTGATAAAAAATGCTATGCAATAGCTTTACCGCGGCAGTCCCCGAGTGCCACGCGTCTTTTTTTTTAATTTTGCGAGGCCAGCCGTATTCAGAAACATTTTGAATTGGAAGAGAACATGCAATATATTCGTGAAACCCTGAATGTACATAGTATGATATCGAAATCTATCAAATCAATGTCTCCCGAGAAGCTACTGCATTGATCGGAGATACCTTCGTAATGTAATTGAGAAAAATCAGGATTTCCCCTCGGATCCCCCAGATGTCGCGCGACGTTACATAAGTTATCAGTTACGCTATAATACAATAACTCGTATATCCCGGCAAAAGCAGGATCCACTCTGAGGCTTTTAGAGGGATTAGAGCGTGAGCGTGAGCGTAAGCGGGGGTTGGGGGGGGGGGGGAGGGGGAAGCGATGGCGGGAGCGGGTTGAGGCAGACAACAGTGAGTCAGCAGTTCGCGAGGTCCGAGATTCATCAATCATCTCTTTTCAGCGCAATCATTACCATCTACCAGCATTATACACGAGTAAATTAACCCCTAATAACCTAAACTTTTGATGAATACGCCGCAGATAAAGATGTACCCTCTGAATGACTTTATGGAACGGAAATGAGATCTTTTCATAGAAGTTTCAAATTACTGAGCCCATGGGGATGAAGGCGTTTCGTCCGTGAATCACAAAATTTTGTTTCGGAAGTATTTCTACTATTTGCCATTTTTATTATGAACGTAAAATATATTTTGAGCGAGTTTAAGTTAAATTGAATAATTAATACGATTTACAAATAGTACACATAGTTTTAATTTCTTTTCTTTTATATCCTGTAGGGCTCCAGTATTGTTAACTCGGTTCGTAAATAACAATTGTTTATAATGTAAGCATGCAGTACGTGACTTTGGTAATATGTTTGCTTGTAATTTCTTGACCATACTCTCTTCTCAGCTCCTTCTCTTGAGCTTATGTTCTTGTCGAGATTAATATACAACGTCGAATTCGTTTAACTAAGACAACTTTAAACGGATTTGATTTCGAATGTATTTATTTCTCTAAGTTTAATAACGATCTCCTGTCAATAATCCTTATCAAACGTATACAATTTTACTAATATTACAGAGACTCTAATAATCCACCGCCGCCGTCTGAGATGAATAGAGCCGCTACTGAGAGGAAGCCGCGAGAAATATCTGGGTTAGATCTGAGCTAAGTCCGTTGGAAACTCTTACAAATATTTATTGATTTAACCGAGCGCCGTATGATAAGTAATGAAAAGGGTCGTGTAAAAAAAAAAAATAAACGTGTTTCAACATTGATTCGATCACAAAAATAACTACCCATATTGAAATACGGATACTTATTGTACAAAATGATTGTCCTTTTGTGAAATGCGCCGATCGCCGGGATACGGGGCGGAGAAGCATAGCTCGGATACCCGAAACCTATTTGGCATAATGTCAATCTGAAAAAGATTGGATGCAATTGAAAAGGATCACACAGCTGTTTTATCTGATATATTATTTTAGTTTTTCAAAGATATGACCCACATTTGAAATTGGTGTTTTCTATGGAAAAATCCAAATCTTTATTTTAAATACAATTATTTTAATTAATTAATCAGAGTATGTACGTACTATTGCTATCCATACACTTTCCTCGTTTTATCAGCAGTTCATTTCTGTGTTGAAACAGTTGTGGGAGCGAAAATCAATAAAATCTTTGCAGGTTTCGAACTGTTATCATTGTTCTAAGTTGTGGGCGGTTTTGACAGCCTCATCGAAATGGATTTTTTCCTTGCAAGGAGTTGTCCAAATTCCGTAAAAAGTGATAATCTGTTGGAGCGAGGTCCGGGGAGTACAGTACGTGTCGGGTCTCTATTCATGGTCCAGCAATGGACCTGTCTCGGTTTTTTAACGGCTAGTTTTTTCATAACGGTTTACCGTTTCACACCGAAGCCTGCTGTGAATCACTTTTAATTCTTCTTTGTTAACTAGTCTCCGGCCGTCCACGGGGTTTGTTCTGCAGGTCAAATATCGATAAGAAAGAAAACGTTGGAACCAAAAACGTACCGTGTTTTCTTTAACGGTAGTTTTCCCATTCGCATAATTAATCCTTTGAGCGGTTTCTGCGGCGCTGTGCTGGTGCCACCGTGGAACTCGTATTCGTATTTAAAAACCTGATATTTGAAGTGTTCCATATGTGAACAGAACGATGACAAAAAATACACAAGCCCGATTTGAAATAAATTTTAGTTTGTAATTCTTAACCAAACGATAGATAATTGAGATTAAAGTGGTCAGTTTGACAAAATGCCAATTTCATTATGTAAGAACCATTAGATTCTGAGCAATTGAGAAACAGTATGAGTAAACTACTATTTTTTGTATTGTTTCGGTGGCCTCACAACTAAGATTCACCAGCCATCAAGAATTTTGAAAAATGCACGGGTATATTCAAGTGATTGTTAATTACGAAATGACAAAGTTATAAATATTCGATAGAACACGGGCATGGAAGATCATCCAACTGTCATATGATTACTGCACCTTAGAAATAATACTGAAAGATTCGGAGTACCTAGTTATATCACCAACACCATCCAATCGTCCCGTCTTTTTATCTTAGTAAGCATTTTGTCTGTATTCCCACGAATGCATATCACGCGCCCACGCGCCAGACGGTGAACAATTTGATGATGTTGCATCCGTGTTCTAATACCTTTAAGCTAGATAATAAGTCAGTCTGTAACCTGTCTTCAACTTCATCACTCGTAATATATTAAATTTAATTCAACTTTAATTAAATTAGTATTTTTTAAAAACATTACCACGGCATTTCCCAGTTTGACTGGCGCAGCCTTGTGGATTTTTCGCGAATTTTCCGACGTATACTATCGGAAACACCGAAATCGGTTTCGCGAGTATAGTACGTTAGTCGGAGGTGCGGAAACACGAACCAAATAAATTTGTCTCCCTCGGGAAAACCGTGTGTGTTCGAGTGACCAGACCAGGCTCCGGAGGACATGGGATCGAGCGGCTTGTGAGTAAACCTTTTCACTTCCCGTATTTCATAGTCCCTGTCTTTTCCACATATTTCTCCTATACTACATCTATAGGCTGATATACATTTATCTGATTTTGTTTGCACTAAAATTGGCATACTTCGTTAATTTAATAATTTACTGTGTATTAATAATCTGTGTAGAAATAAATTGTGTACTTATACGTGTATAATTAGATAAGTTAACGTAACGAAATGGAAGGAATTCAAACAGTAGCGAAAGAAATTTTATGTATTATTCCTAAGTTTGATGGGGATGAAAAAATCCTTAATCTATTTATTTCTAAATGTGAGTATGTGTTAAGTGGTAGCCGCGTTCGTGGAAACGCAACACAGGAATTATATTTGTTCCACACTATTAGTAGTAAGCTTGTTGGTAGAGCCGCCGCCTTACTTAGCGACAACCCCGGTATAGTAACATGGGATCAATTAAAAGAAATACTTACGCAGCATTTTGGTGACCCGCGTTCGGAAGAGTGTATAGCGATCGAACTCGAGACACTAAAACTTAAGCAAGGTGAATCGTATATCCAGTTTTGCCAACGTATTCAGAATATTAGAAGTGCATTATTCGCGAAGGTTAACAGGTTAACCGACGAAGGAATTAAGGCAGCTAAAATGATCATATATAACAATACAGCTTTGAACATCTTTCTGTACAATTTACCGGAAGACTTAATTCGCATTGTGCGCTTAAAGGGTTGCTCTAATCTTGAAAACGCGTTAAGTATTGTCACCGAGGAAGTTAATTTTCAGTTCCAGTACAACGCTAAAAATAGATCAGTGAAACAAAATTTACTTCAACAACCAAGCTCACATAATGCATTGAGGCCCTTGCCCATAGGTCAAGGCTTTACGCCTCCACATAATGCTCTACCGCCGCAAAATAATAATTTTAAATTCGGAATACCACAAAGTAATAATTTTAAATTTGGAATACCACAGAATCAAGGGTTTAAGCCAAATTTTGTACAATCAAATAGATTCGTGCCTTCTCAAGGTCGTTTCGTAGCGCCTCAAAACCAAACACAGCGTAACTTTGGTCAGACACCTTTTGGTCAACAGCGCGCGCCTTTCCAAAACGGTGGATTTAGGTTCGGCATCCCACAACAGCAAGGTTTTAAGTTCGGCGTTCCGAATCAACCGTATGCTAACGCAAACCAATATAAATTTGGCATCCCACATCAACAACAGGCACCGAGACTACAGGCAACTGATGTGTCGATGCGCACAGCCCCTGTACGTCAAAATATGATCACAAACGATTTGTATTACATTGATCAACCGAGTTATCAGGAGTACACTCCCGAACTTCAATACGAGAACGAATATAGTATGAACGAGACTCATGTAGATAATGAGTATAAAGCACCACAACCATCCAAAAATAACCCATATGTAGAAAACTTTAACTGTGATGAAATCGCGCAACAGGAACAAGCCCCTGAGGATTTTCAGGAAATAGCCTCGAGCAGCACAGTGAGATAATAAACCTCAACTACTGTGATAGCATATTAAAACTACCGCACGTAGAGATTCCGGAAATAAAATCAAAATTCCTTATAGATACCGGCAGCAGTCGCTCTTTCATTAGCCCTGCTAAAGCCGCAGAATATTTTAGCAATTATAAATATTACGAACCATTCACAGTCGTCAGTACACATGCTCAGAGCATGCATAACGAAGTAATTTATATACCGTTATTAAAAACATTCAAAAGCACACTCCCTCATAAATTTTACGTTTATGATATAGATGGACGATATGACGGATTGATAGGAGCTGATTTGCTAAAAAAGCTAGCAGCTAATATTGACATGCAAAATCAAATTTTACAAACGCATAACACTACAATCCCTATTATCTACAATCCGCCGTATGAAATTAACATACCACCCCGAACTGAAACTCGAGTTAAGATTCCCACAAATCTCCAGCATGGTGACGCTATAGTAGATTTTTTAAAATTCAAAGACGGTGTGCGAATGCCTACCGCTATTATTAAATGTGACAATTTCTTTGCCGAAACCATTATACAAAATGCTACGAATGTAGAAGCCACCATTACCTTTAAAGAACCCTTTGAAGTAACAGTATTTAACAATGAAGAATGTGAGGTGAATGTTGCCAGTGACGATTGTATGATAGACGAAATTCTGAAAGAAAATTTAGTAAAGTTACGTATGGATCATATGAACAAGGAGGAACGTGACGCCATCTCTCAAATTTGCTATGAATTTCGAGACATATTTCATAGTGACAAAATTCCTTTGTCATTTACAAACCAAGTGAAACATCATATTCGAACCACTAACGAAGATCCGATTTACATCCGACCTTACAGACACCCACCTTGTCAGAACGATGAAATTCAAAAACAAGTCGAGAAGCTTATGGATAATAATGTTATACAAAATTCCCACTCACCTTGGAGCGCACCTGTGCACCTAGTCCCTAAAAAGTTAGACGCATCTGGGGAGAGAAAGTATAGAATGGTAATCGACTATAGGCGTCTCAATCAAATTACAGTCGACGATAAGTACCCTTTGCCCAATATTACCGACCTCTTCGATAAATTAGGCAAATCTCAATACTTCAGTACCCTCGATCTCGCAAGTGGGTACCACCAATTAGAAATTAACGAAGCAGATATACCCAAAACTGCGTTTACAACGCAGACCGGACATTTCGAGTTCAAAAGAATGCCGTTCGGGTTAAAAACAGCACCTGCCACATTTCAAAGAGCTATGGATAATGTGTTGAGAGGTCTACAGGGTATCCACTGCCTTGTGTATCTTGATGACATCATAATCTACTCATCGAGTCTCCAGGAACACATAGATAAACTCCGAAAGGTATTCGAACGACTAAGAGCTACAAACCTAAAAGTAACACTCGATAAATGCGAGTTCTTAAGGAAAGAAGTTCTTTATTTAGGTCACACCATAACCAAGAATGGCCTTATGCCCAACAGCGATAAAGTAAAAGCCGTATTAGACTTCCCACTACCACGCACAACTACCGAAATCAAGAGTTTTCTAGGATTAGTAGGTTATTACCGGAAGTTCATAAAAGACTTTGCCAAACTAACTCAACCAATGACGTCGTGCTTAAAAAAGAAAAATAAAATAGACCATACCAAACGAGAATACATAGACGCGTTCGAGAAATGCAAAGAACTACTAACCAATGCCCCACTATTACAGTATCCCGACTTTTCGAAACCATTTATCCTTACAACAGACGCATCTAATTACGCGCTGGGCGCTGTGCTCTCGCAAGGCCCTATAGGAAGCGATAAACCGATAGCTTATGCGAGTCGTACGCTCAACGACGCAGAATCACGATACAGCACGATCGAAAAAGAGCTTTTAGCCATCGTATGGGCTACAAAGCACTTTCGACCGTATTTGTACGGTAAGAAGTTCACAATTTATACGGACCACAGACCATTAGCATGGCTCAATTCATTTAAAGAACCTAACAGCAAATTAACGCGCTGGAAATTACGTTTGGAAGAATTTGACTATAATATTGTATATAAAAACGGCAAACAAAATTGTAATGCGGACGCCCTGTCACGAATAAAACTTAACGTCTTAGGCGAGAACGATGACATTTCGATGAAAGTTAATTTAGACAGAAAAGAACAGGAACTTCAACGACACTTGAACGATTTAAATAAAGAAATTATGCGGTTAAGCAAAAATAAAAATAATACACCTGTAGTGCCGGAAGCACACAAACGACCACCAACTCCTATTACAATAGATTTTCCTTCAGATTCAGAAAAAACAATGAGCATTCCATCAGTATTATGTGACGGTAGACGATCCCCCTATTCTATTCCATCTACGGAAGGTACCATAACTGCATCAGAGAAAGATAGTACTGATAGCATAGGCACAGTTCATTCAGCCCGCGATTTAGACACAGATGGTATACTTATATTACAGGAAGCCATCGATACAAAGCCAAACCAGGTACTCGTACATACCTGGAATAGGAATGAATTATCAGTCAAAGACTTATCTAGAGCAAAACAAAAGATATTGGAAATACATCTACCAGAAAACAACCCCGACATAGTAAAACGATTTTTAAAAGAATACATCCGCCCTAAAATAAAATACTTCTTTTACTTTGAAAGTGAAATTCATCGCAAACAGTTCTCTGAAGCTACCGTAACATTATTTCGAAAAGGAGCAGTTAAATTTTATGAGTGCACTAAGAGAGTAGTATATGTTGACGATGAAAATGAGCAGCGAGATGTAGTTTTAAAATATCACGTGGGTAAAAACAGTCACAGAGGTATTAAGGAAACTTTGATTCATCTTAAACGAACCTTTTATTGGAACAACATGGACCAAATAGTCGCGAGTATCATCAATGCTTGCGAAACCTGTACACGTATGAAATATGACCGCAAACCTCTCAAACCAGAGCTCCAATTGTCACAAACACAAACCAAACCGTTTCAAGAACTTTTCATAGATACTTTCTCGATTGAAGGGAAACACTATCTCACTATAGTTGATGCCTTCAGCAAATTAGGACAAGCAATCGAAATCTCTACTAAAAGTACGCCTGAAGTTATAAGAGCACTATTAAAGTATTTCTCAATGTATGGCATTCCTAGTAGAATCAGTGCAGACCCTGGTGTTGAATTTAATAACACACTTATCAAAGAAATGCTATCATTTTATAAAATCGACTTACACATAAGTACTCCGCACAACCCCAACTCCATGGGAATAGTTGAAAGATTTCATTCAACTATTATAGAAATTTATAGGATTGCAAAATACGAACGCAAAGTGACTGACGCTTCATCTGTTATGACTTACGCATTAATGTCTTACAATCATACAATACATTCTGCTACTGGCCTAACGCCATTTGAAGTTGTATTCGGTCATACCGAATCCAATAACGCCTTTCATGTCGACTTCGACAAACAATATACACAACAGTTAGTCAAAGAGCATGTACGAAAGACGAAATACTTGTATCAGTACTTGACGGATAAGATGATAGATAAAAAGATGTCTGTAAGAGAGAAGCGTGGCGGTGAAAGAGAGTTTGATTTAGACGTTGGAGATACAGTATTTATGAAAGGAGTGAATACGAGACGTAGTAAGGATAAGCCGCGATACCAAAAAGCTGTAATCACAGGAGATATTCAGAGAAATATTGTGCCCGTGACTACACAAAATAGAAATACTAGAGTAACAATTAAAGACATTAGGCGTCCTCCACAGGTTAGTACTGTTGGCGGCCCAGGTGATCCACAGCCAGGCCCTTCATCTGCAGGCAATTGAGAAGAACCCGGGATTGCTACCCTTGAAAGAAGGTCAAGCAGTTATTAGCCATGATAGATGGACTCTCATTAAAGTTCTAGATTTAAGATTACTTCACGACCAATTAGAGATAAATGTTGAAAATTATGTAAAGTTGAAAGGTCAAATTCAAAGCTGCATTGATACGAAAGCCTTCGATTCAGACTATGCTGAAGTCGAATCACAAACAGAATATGCTATGAAAACCACCATTGAAAAGTTTAAGCAGTTAGTTCCCTCATTAACTAGAACAAAGCGAGGTCTCATTAATCCTCTTGGTTCTTTGATCAAGATGATTACCGGTAACCTGGATAACGATGATGCCTTAGTATATGAACGCTTATTATATAATTTAAAGTCAAAACAAGATAGGATGGCTCAAAAGATGACAGTTGTTACCGAAATGGTAGGTACAATTTCGAATATAACGAATGGCACTATACGCAATTTTATTCAAATAGATGATAGCCTTAAAGAAATAGATCGTAGTTTGAATCATTCTAAGCTTCTGCAATCTAGTAATAAAATTATTCACATATATAACATTCTAATTAATAATTTTCAAACGCTTTACATCCGATTGAATGAAGTTGAAACTGCCATTGCTTTTGCTAGACTTAAATTATTACATCAATCCATTGTCGACACGGATGAACTAATCTTATTGTTACAAGATATTGAAAAGGTTGATAAATTTGTGTATCCGGTTAACATGGAGAATATTCTAAAAATAGAGCAGTGTATAGAAATGAAAGCCTATGTGAAACAAAATCAGATAAAATTCATTATGCACATTCCTTTAATACGAAATGAAATATACAACTACTATAAGCTTATTCCTTTACCTGTGCATACTAGTAATAACAGCCTAACTACGCTAATCCTACCCAAATACCCTTACCTCCTTGTGAAAGGTTTTAATATCAAGTCGCTCTCCCAGCCATGCCGTGAAATAGACGAGGACCGTTTCCTGTGCATTGAGAGTGATGTTATGCCACTAATTGAAGATGATTGTATCACCAAACTCATGAAGTTTTCTACAAATATTACAACTTGTCATGCAGTACCTGTTACCATCGACGATGTAAAAGTCGAACTTATTCAACCCAATCGCTGGATAGTTTACGCCAAAACTGAAACGTTACTTACCAAGCATTGTGAAAATGATATAATGCAAGAGAACATTTGTGGAACCTACCTATTGACAGTGGATGACGATTGTCAAGTTAAGATAAAACAGTTTACTTTAAAAAGACACCAAAACCAAGGAAAAGATGTCTCTTACGAGAAGTTTCCTACTATGAACCTGCCCAAAATAGTAACCAAAGCATCCGATATAAAAATGAGACCCGTTGATCTCAACGGAATAGATCTTGCCGATATTCAAAAGTTAAATTACTTAATTCAGAAAAGTGAAAGTGAAGTTATTAGTGATAGTGAAGATTATAAAATCTTTCGTGAAAAATTTAAAAGTGTTAACATAGGAAACCTATCTATGTATACTATAATTATAATTTGCCTTGTACTGTTAGCATGTAAGCATAGAATTAAGAAAATTTGTGAAACCATGAAAACTCGAGATAATCCTCCTCCATCGGATAATCTCGAACTTACGGAGGGAGGAGTTATATCACCAACACCATCCAATCGTCCCGTCTTTTTATCTTAGTAAGCATTTTGTCTGTATTCCCACGAATGCATATCACGCGCCCACGCGCCAGACGGTGAACAATTTGATGATGTTGCATCCGTGTTCTAATACCTTTAAGCTAGATAATAAGTCAGTCTGTAACCTGTCTTCAACTTCATCACTCGTAATATATTAAATTTAATTCAACTTTAATTAAATTAGTATTTTTTAAAAACATTACCACGGCATTTCCCAGTTTGACTACCTAGTGTAGTAGGACCTTTACGTTTGTCAACATTCTTTGTTTAAAAATTATCACAAATAAGAGTGTGTGTTTCGGATATCCTTAGGTCTGCCTCTGAAATTAAATACGACCACAAAAAACATTTCTGTACAAAATAAACAGAATAACTACATCACTATTACTATCTACACAAATTATCTGAATTGATCTCAGTTGAGGTATTAATTCATTGTATGGTTTTTGAACCAATATCGTCATTTCTGTTTTCTGTATTACTATTATCGTGTAAACATTGCGAGGTCAAGCAGGAGTGCCAACCGAAATTGAATTATAACGGGCGGGAAAATAATACGATAATGTTGCAAGATAAAAGCACACACACGCCCTACCCAATGTTGCCAACTTTCACATATAAATTCCGGAACTTTGGGCGTGAAAATAAGTGGCGGATTTTTGTTACAAATTATAATGCGAAAGTTTTTGTTATTTATAAAATGCTGTTTACTTTCTAGGCCGCATCTGTTTCGTTTTCCCGAAAACATTGTAAATTGTTTCGAAGCCTGAAGTTACCAAATTCTACGTGTACCAAAATATACTTTACTAGTTGGTGCCTACGACTTTGCCCGCATAGAAAGGGGTATAATTTTACCGAATTCTAAAAAAGGAGTTTTTTTTTTAATTTTAGTTGTATTTGTTTTTATTCGATGGAAAATAGCTAGTCAGGCGGGTACTCGAAAGTAATCCACCACCATGGTGTAGATTTAGTAACGACGCTAACCTCATCGAAAGCTCGAGCAATCTTAGGAGGGCTTCTGAGATCGAACCAACAGCAGTCAGATCACTGCCGACGCTCCTACCTCTAGGCTACCATTACAAAAATGAAGACAATTATTTCTTCTGCCACCCAATTTCAATACAACATAGATTGAACTTGACCCAAGTTGTTCTTCTAAATACTTCAAGTTCTTTTAATACCAGTTAACATTTAGCTTTTAGTCATGTATCATCTTCGACAGTATTTTCACTGGCAGCCAAGGGAGAGTGATAGGTTAGGTGCCTCAGAAAAATTGATCTTCAAAATGAGTAGCTACATCTTAAAGCAGAAACCAAACACAGTGTCAGGTAATGCCAGTTACAATTCTAGGTTTATTAGGCTAGCGTTTTCCATTTTCAGTTTCATACCAACTTATGGTTTAGAGAAAGTTTAAAAGAAGAGGAAACCGGTTACGCTCGCGTTTACATCACGCCTATCTATGGTCTCACACGCGAGACTGGTCTTACGATATACCTATAAACAACAGTACAGCTTTTTTACATAATATTTTTTTATTACTTTAAACCCTTAGGTTTTATCGGGATCTCTAGCCGATATTCTGATAGTCACGTGGTAGGTAGTATGACGGTAATTAACGACTGATGATAGTAGCCAAGGCAGGAATACTTGTCCCAGTCGCAGCGCAGGCGCAACATGAAACAACTGAACTGTCATTTATCAGGAAAAAATGTGCCACAGAAAAAATATACATACTTAATGTATGTATTGCTTCCGGGCTGTTTGGCCGTGGTCTAAGTGAAACTTGTGTTCCAGACGTTTCGTCGATCACTGCGTTCGACATCTTCAGTGGTTCAGGTCACTAAAACGTCTGGAACACAAGTTTCACATAGACCACGGCCAAACAGCCCGGAAGCAATACATACAACATGCAACCCCGGCCGTGAAAGCCTTAGAGTTTACATATACCTACTTAGTTCGGACGGTACCTATTACGTACGTCACTCATTGAAACGATGTGACGCTAGCTATTTCTGCTCCAAGCACAGCTCTCTCGTATTGTGAATAGCAAACGTACATGAAGCCAAACATACCATTTACGCTCATTACTCCTCGTGAATATCCAGCACACGCAGACATATATATGTAAACTCATATTGCTTTACTATTTCAGTTTCATATGTGATATTCAATAATTTAAAACAACTGGGTACATACATACATATAACGATGCAATGAATATTAATACTCAAGCAAAATATTAAAAAAAGAATACGCATTACAATTACGTGAACAGAATCGTATCGCTGGCGCTGTCAGAACATAAGCCTCGCCCGACATAAATATATAAACATCGTTGATACATTCAAGTGGACCCGAACTTTTACCGTACAGTGTCAAAACCTTTTCCGTCCCCTCTTTGTTTTGAGGAACATGTGAAGAAGGTCACGAATGGAACACGGAAAGCTATTTCCGCTCCTTGACGAATTAATGAGCTCTCTATTTTATTATATTTTCGATGCGAACTTTTCCTCCTCAGGAAACATTAAGATAAGGATATAAGGTTTATGTACTATGTGATATTTACTTGATTAAAACTGTTGTGTGCTCGGTACGGGTAAATGAGGTCAAGTTGATTATAAGTGACTTTTCGGCGAGAATTCAAGATGTCGAGATTGTAATTGCCTGAAAATATTCGCAAATGTTTACTCTATTATTATTGTTATTCTATGGTACAAGTAGTTATATCACCAACACCATCCAATCGTCCCGTCTTTTTATCTTAGTAAGCATTTTGTCTGTATTCCCACGAATGCATATCACGCGCCCACGCGCCAGACGGTGAACAATTTGATGATGTTGCATCCGTGTTCTAATACCTTTAAGCTAGATAATAAGTCAGTCTGTAACCTGTCTTCAACTTCATCACTCGTAATATATTAAATTTAATTCAACTTTAATTAAATTAGTATTTTTTAAAAACATTACCACGGCATTTCCCAGTTTGACTGGCGCAGCCTTGTGGATTTTTCGCGAATTTTCCGACGTATACTATCGGAAACACCGAAATCGGTTTCGCGAGTATAGTACGTTAGTCGGAGGTGCGGAAACACGAACCAAATAAATTTGTCTCCCTCGGGAAAACCGTGTGTGTTCGAGTGACCAGACCAGGCTCCGGAGGACATGGGATCGAGCGGCTTGTGAGTAAACCTTTTCACTTCCCGTATTTCATAGTCCCTGTCTTTTCCACATATTTCTCCTATACTACATCTATAGGCTGATATACATTTATCTGATTTTGTTTGCACTAAAATTGGCATACTTCGTTAATTTAATAATTTACTGTGTATTAATAATCTGTGTAGAAATAAATTGTGTACTTATACGTGTATAATTAGATAAGTTAACGTAACGAAATGGAAGGAATTCAAACAGTAGCGAAAGAAATTTTATGTATTATTCCTAAGTTTGATGGGGATGAAAAAATCCTTAATCTATTTATTTCTAAATGTGAGTATGTGTTAAGTGGTAGCCGCGTTCGTGGAAACGCAACACAGGAATTATATTTGTTCCACACTATTAGTAGTAAGCTTGTTGGTAGAGCCGCCGCCTTACTTAGCGACAACCCCGGTATAGTAACATGGGATCAATTAAAAGAAATACTTACGCAGCATTTTGGTGACCCACGTTCGGAAGAGTGTATAGCGATCGAACTCGAGACACTAAAACTTAAGCAAGGTGAATCGTATATCCAGTTTTGCCAACGTATTCAGAATATTAGAAGTGCATTATTCGCGAAGGTTAACAGGTTAACCGACGAAGGAATTAAGGCAGCTAAAATGATCATATATAACAATACAGCTTTGAACATCTTTCTGTACAATTTACCGGAAGACTTAATTCGCATTGTGCGCTTAAAGGGTTGCTCTAATCTTGAAAACGCGTTAAGTATTGTCACCGAGGAAGTTAATTTTCAGTTCCAGTACAACGCTAAAAATAGATCAGTGAAACAAAATTTACTACAACAACCAAGCTTACATAATGCATTGAGGCCCTTGCCCATAGGTCAAGGCTTTACGCCTCCACATAATGCTCTACCGCCGCTAAATAATAATTTTAAATTCGGAATACCACAAAATAATAATTTTAAATTCGGAATACCACAAAATAATAATTTTAAATTTGGAATACCACAAAATCAAGGGTTTAGGCCAAATTTTGTACAATCAAATAGATTCGTGCCTTCTCAGGGTCGTTTCGTAGCGCCTCAAAACCAAACACAGCGTAACTTTGGTCAGGCACCTTTTGGTCAACAGCGCGCGCCTTTCCAAAACGGTGGATTTAGGTTCGGCATCCCACAACAGCAAGGTTTTAAGTTCGGCGTTCCGAATCAACCGTATGCTAACGCAAACCAATATAAATTTGGCATCCCACATCAACAACAGGCACCGAGACTACAGGCAACTGATGTGTCGATGCGCACAGCCCCTGTACGTCAAAATATGATCACAAACGATTTGTATTACATTGATCAACCGAGTTATCAGGAGTACACTCCCGAACTTCAATACGAGAACGAATATAGTATGAACGAGACTCATGTAGATAATGAGTATAAAGCACCACAACCATCCAAAAATAACCCATATGTAGAAAACTTTAACTGTGATGAAATCGCGCAACAGGAACAAGCCCCTGAGGATTTTCAGGAAATAGCCTCGAGCAGCACAGTGAGATAATAAACCTCAACTACTGTGATAGCATATTAAAACTACCGCACGTAGAGATTCCGGAAATAAAATCAAAATTCCTTATAGATACCGGCAGCAGTCGCTCTTTCATTAGCCCTGCTAAAGTCGCAGAATATTTTAGCGATTATAAATATTACGAACCATTCACAGTCGTCAGTACACATGCTCAGAGCATGCATAACGAAGTAATTTATATACCGTTATTAAAAACATTCAAAAGCACACTCCCTCATAAATTTTACGTTTATGATATAGATGGACGATATGACGGATTGATAGGAGCTGATTTGCTAAAAAAGCTAGCAGCTAATATTGACATGCAAAATCAAATTTTACAAACGCATAACACTACAATCCCTATTATCTACAATCCGCCGTATGAAATTAACATACCACCCCGAACTGAAACTCGAGTTAAGATTCCCACAAATCTCCAGCATGGTGACGCTATAGTAGATTTTTTAAAATTCAAAGACGGTGTGCGAATGCCTACCGCTATTATTAAATGTGACAATTTCTTTGCCGAAACCATTATACAAAATGCTACGAATGTAGAAGCCACCATTACCTTTAAAGAACCCTTTGAAGTAACAGTATTTAACAATGAAGAATGTGAGGTGAATGTTGCCAGTGACGATTGTATGATAGACGAAATTCTGAAAGAAAATTTAGTAAAGTTACGTATGGATCATATGAACAAGGAGGAACGTGACGCCATCTCTCAAATTTGCTATGAATTTCGAGACATATTTCATAGTGACAAAATTCCTTTGTCATTTACAAACCAAGTGAAACATCATATTCGAACCACTAACGAAGATCCGATTTACATCCGACCTTACAGACACCCACCTTGTCAGAACGATGAAATTCAAAAACAAGTCGAGAAGCTTATGGATAATAATGTTATACAAAATTCCCACTCACCTTGGAGCGCACCTGTGCACCTAGTCCCTAAAAAGTTAGACGCATCTGGGGAGAGAAAGTATAGAATGGTAATCGACTATAGGCGTCTCAATCAAATTACAGTCGACGATAAGTACCCTTTGCCCAATATTACCGACCTCTTCGATAAATTAGGCAAATCTCAATACTTCAGTACCCTCGATCTCGCAAGTGGGTACCACCAATTAGAAATTAACGAAGCAGATATACCCAAAACTGCGTTTACAACGCAGACCGGACATTTCGAGTTCAAAAGAATGCCGTTCGGGTTAAAAACAGCACCTGCCACATTTCAAAGAGCTATGGATAATGTGTTGAGAGGTCTACAGGGTATCCACTGCCTTGTGTATCTTGATGACATCATAATCTACTCATCGAGTCTCCAGGAACACATAGATAAACTCCGAAAGGTATTCGAACGACTAAGAGCTACAAACCTAAAAGTAACACTCGATAAATGCGAGTTCTTAAGGAAAGAAGTTCTTTATTTAGGTCACACCATAACCAAGAATGGCCTTATGCCCAACAGCGATAAAGTAAAAGCCGTATTAGACTTCCCACTACCACGCACAACTACCGAAATCAAGAGTTTTCTAGGATTAGTAGGTTATTACCGGAAGTTCATAAAAGACTTTGCCAAACTAACTCAACCAATGACGTCGTGCTTAAAAAAGAAAAATAAAATAGACCATACCAAACGAGAATACATAGACGCGTTCGAGAAATGCAAAGAACTACTAACCAATGCCCCACTATTACAGTATCCCGACTTTTCGAAACCATTTATCCTTACAACAGACGCATCTAATTACGCGCTGGGCGCTGTGCTCTCGCAAGGCCCTATAGGAAGCGATAAACCGATAGCTTATGCGAGTCGTACGCTCAACGACGCAGAATCACGATACAGCACGATCGAAAAAGAGCTTTTAGCCATCGTATGGGCTACAAAGCACTTTCGACCGTATTTGTACGGTAAGAAGTTCACAATTTATACGGACCACAGACCATTAGCATGGCTCAATTCATTTAAAGAACCTAACAGCAAATTAACGCGCTGGAAATTACGTTTGGAAGAATTTGACTATAATATTGTATATAAAAACGGCAAACAAAATTGTAATGCGGACGCCCTGTCACGAATAAAACTTAACGTCTTAGGCGAGAACGATGACATTTCGATGAAAGTTAATTTAGACAGAAAAGAACAGGAACTTCAACGACACTTGAACGATTTAAATAAAGAAATTATGCGGTTAAGCAAAAATAAAAATAATACACCTGTAGTGCCGGAAGCACACAAACGACCACCAACTCCTATTACAATAGATTTTCCTTCAGATTCAGAAAAAACAATGAGCATTCCATCAGTATTATGTGACGGTAGACGATCCCCCTATTCTATTCCATCTACGGAAGGTACCATAACTGCATCAGAGAAAGATAGTACTGATAGCATAGGCACAGTTCATTCAGCCCGCGATTTAGACACAGATGGTATACTTATATTACAGGAAGCCATCGATACAAAGCCAAACCAGGTACTCGTACATACCTGGAATAGGAATGAATTATCAGTCAAAGACTTATCTAGAGCAAAACAAAAGATATTGGAAATACATCTACCAGAAAACAACCCCGACATAGTAAAACGATTTTTAAAAGAATACATCCGCCCTAAAATAAAATACTTCTTTTACTTTGAAAGTGAAATTCATCGCAAACAGTTCTCTGAAGCTACCGTAACATTATTTCGAAAAGGAGCAGTTAAATTTTATGAGTGCACTAAGAGAGTAGTATATGTTGACGATGAAAATGAGCAGCGAGATGTAGTTTTAAAATATCACGTGGGTAAAAACAGTCACAGAGGTATTAAGGAAACTTTGATTCATCTTAAACGAACCTTTTATTGGAACAACATGGACCAAATAGTCGCGAGTATCATCAATGCTTGCGAAACCTGTAAACGTATGAAATATGACCGCAAACCTCTCAAACCAGAGCTCCAATTGTCACAAACACAAACCAAACCGTTTCAAGAACTTTTCATAGATACTTTCTCGATTGAAGGGAAACACTATCTCACTATAGTTGATGCCTTCAGCAAATTAGGACAAGCAATCGAAATCTCTACTAAAAGTACGCCTGAAGTTATAAGAGCACTATTAAAGTATTTCTCAATGTATGGCATTCCTAGTAGAATCAGTGCAGACCCTGGTGTTGAATTTAATAACACACTTATCAAAGAAATGCTATCATTTTATAAAATCGACTTACACATAAGTACTCCGCACAACCCCAACTCCATGGGAATAGTTGAAAGATTTCATTCAACTATTATAGAAATTTATAGGATTGCAAAATACGAACGCAAAGTGACTGACGCTTCATCTGTTATGACTTACGCATTAATGTCTTACAATCATACAATACATTCTGCTACTGGCCTAACGCCATTTGAAGTTGTATTCGGTCATACCGAATCCAATAACGCCTTTCATGTCGACTTCGACAAACAATATACACAACAGTTAGTCAAAGAGCATGTACGAAAGACGAAATACTTGTATCAGTACTTGACGGATAAGATGATAGATAAAAAGATGTCTGTAAGAGAGAAGCGTGGCGGTGAAAGAGAGTTTGATTTAGACGTTGGAGATACAGTATTTATGAAAGGAGTGAATACGAGACGTAGTAAGGATAAGCCGCGATACCAAAAAGCTGTAATCACAGGAGATATTCAGAGAAATATTGTGCCCGTGACTACACAAAATAGAAATACTAGAGTAACAATTAAAGACATTAGGCGTCCTCCACAGGTTAGTACTGTTGGCGGCCCAGGTGATCCACAGCCAGGCCCTTCATCTGCAGGCAATTGAGAAGAACCCGGGATTGCTACCCTTGAAAGAAGGTCAAGCAGTTATTAGCCATGATAGATGGACTCTCATTAAAGTTCTAGATTTAAGATTACTTCACGACCAATTAGAGATAAATGTTGAAAATTATGTAAAGTTGAAAGGTCAAATTCAAAGCTGCATTGATACGAAAGCCTTCGATTCAGACTATGCTGAAGTCGAATCACAAACAGAATATGCTATGAAAACCACCATTGAAAAGTTTAAGCAGTTAGTTCCCTCATTAACTAGAACAAAGCGAGGTCTCATTAATCCTCTTGGTTCTTTGATCAAGATGATTACCGGTAACCTGGATAACGATGATGCCTTAGTATATGAACGCTTATTATATAATTTAAAGTCAAAACAAGATAGGATGGCTCAAAAGATGACAGTTGTTACCGAAATGGTAGGTACAATTTCGAATATAACGAATGGCACTATACGCAATTTTATTCAAATAGATGATAGCCTTAAAGAAATAGATCGTAGTTTGAATCATTCTAAGCTTCTGCAATCTAGTAATAAAATTATTCACATACATAACATTCTAATTAATAATTTTCAAACGCTTTACATCCGATTGAATGAAGTTGAAACTGCCATTGCTTTTGCTAGACTTAAATTATTACATCAATCCATTGTCGACACAGATGAACTAATCTTATTGTTACAAGATATTGAAAAGGTTGATAAATTTGTATATCCGGTTAACATGGAGAATATTCTAAAAATAGAACAGTGTATAGAAATGAAAGCCTATGTGAAACAAAATCAGATAAAATTCATTATGCACATTCCTTTAATACGAAATGAAATATATAACTACTATAAGCTTATTCCTTTACCTGTGCATACTAGTAATAACAGCCTAACTACTCTAATCCTACCCAAATACCCTTACCTCCTTGTGAAAGGTTTTAATATCAAGTCGCTCTCCCAGCCATGCCGTGAAATAGACGAGGACCGTTTCCTGTGCATTGAGAGTGATGTTATGCCACTAATTGAAGACGATTGTATCACCAAACTCATGAAGTTTTCTACAAATATTACAACTTGTCATGCAGTACCTGTTACCATCGACGATGTATAAGTCGAACTTATTCAACCCAATCGCTGGATAGTTTACGCCAAAACTGAAACGTTACTTACCAAGCATTGTGAAAATGATATAATGCAAGAGAATATTTGTGGAACCTACCTATTGACAGTGGATGACGATTGTCAAGTTAAGATAAAACAGTTTACTTTAAAAAGACACCAAAACCAAGGAAAAGATGTCTCTTACGAGAAGTTTCCTGCTATGAACCTGCCCAAAATAGTAACCAAAGCTTCAGATATAAAGATAAGACCCGTCGATCTCAATGGAATAGATCTTGCCGACATTCAGAAATTAAATTACTTAATTCAGAAAAGTGAAAGTGAAATTAGTAGTGATAGTGAAGATTATAAAATCTTTCGTGAGAAATTTAAAAGTGTTAACATAGGAAACCTATCTATGTATACTATAATTATAATTTGCCTTGTACTGTTAGCATGTAAGCATAAAATTAAGAAAATCTGTGAAACCATGAAAACTCGAGATAATCCTCCCCCATCGGATAATCTCGAACTTACGGAGGGAGGAGTTATATCACCAACACCATCCAATCGTCCCGTCTTTTTATCTTAGTAAGCATTTTGTCTGTATTCCCACGAATGCATATCACGCGCCCACGCGCCAGACGGTGAACAATTTGATGATGTTGCATCCGTGTTCTAATACCTTTAAGCTAGATAATAAGTCAGTCTGTAACCTGTCTTCAACTTCATCACTCGTAATATATTAAATTTAATTCAACTTTAATTAAATTAGTATTTTTTAAAAACATTACCACGGCATTTCCCAGTTTGACTAAGTAGTACACTGGCTTAGCGTAGGTGATCAGCGAGCGCTGTTGCAGCGGACAGGTTACATATTACGGCGAATAATGGCCAATCAAGCTCAAGCGCTCACTGAGTCAGACAGGTGGACAGATCTGATACAGATTGCAGAGAGAAGCAGGGCGCTGGTGCTCTCTCTTAGATAGGTAACTGCATGACTAAAAGCTGTGATCTTTGGGATGTATTTGTGGTTAGGTAAATGACTTGTTGTAGTTGATATCTACCGTGGGGTTTATTTCTGAGCGCCGCTCTTAACCCTCACCAACCACCAACCAAGTTGTTTGTGAACATCAATAAGAGAGACATATTTCTAGCAATATACGTCCTGCAGCTGCTGCTGATATTGTGATTATGCGTTTTTGGTATTGTTTTACATCTACACCCCCGCGCCAGGATGCCCTGTGCCGAGGGAGGCAGAGACAAACATCCATGATGTTTGCTCTTACCGGGGTTCGATCCCGGGCCTTGGGGGCCAGAACTCATATCAGTGACTGCCAGCCACGGCGACCGTACGTCCGAGCTTCCGTGTAAATATTGAGTACACACATCATTTACGTGGACGCTTTCTAATTAGAAGGAACATTCGCTGCCGGTAACTAGGAACAATTAACAAGATGAAAAATTATATTAGGAGAGGCAGCTTGATCCCTGTCATGTTAATTTGAAATAAAAAAGTTTTTCAATATTGGTATCATGTTCGATGGCGACCGTCCATCGGGAATTGAATGAATTGAACGATCAATAATGTTCCTTCTGAGCCTTCATGTGACCCGTGTTCTGGAATTGTTTACAATAATTCCTTTTTAGTCTTGTTTTGTACCTAATGAATTGTTACTAGTTTAAGCATACGTTTTTATTTATGAATGAGTTTTTTCATGCGTTTGGGTGGCGCCCTGGATGGTTTAAATTCACAAATCAGCCCGGCAGATGGCGCTGCAGTCGCAAAAAATTGTTTATCCATGCGAAGCCGGGGCGGACCGCTAGCATAATATAATTGTCTCTGAATATTTCATTTTTTTTTAAATAATGTATTTTAACACTTTCAAAGTATTCTATACATAATTTATCATTTATTTGTTCTGACGGAAAACTTTACGATATAATATACTTAAAAATATAAATAAAAACACAGTACACGTATTCCGTACAGTCACAAAAAAAAAAAATTATTATGAAGATATATGAAAGGCTATAAGCGTTTTACCACTATCTTTAATGTTAATCCAATTGTGTTTACTTATATTAAAAATAAACTGTAGTGTAAACTGTTTGAATACCTTTAGTAACAATATATTTTAAATCAACAATCTCTATAAATAAACAGTGATCATGAGCGTCATATTACCAAATATCAAAAATTGTATATAATATTATCATGAAACATCTTTGAAAGCATAAAAAAATTCAATCAAAGGTTCATATAATTTTTCGCTTCACAATATTCTCAAAGAAGTAGAGAACTTTGATTTCGCAATAACAAATCTTCTTTAGAAATAAATATTCAACTGATGTTTATAACCAGGCTTCACCCTGGACCCTTCTAATATCCCGTCCGCTGTTTGAAGTACGCCACGATGGTTCACGGAATCTGCTAAAAACGGCAACACATCGTAAATAATGCCATCGAGCAAGTTACGGCTCTTGAAGACCATAAACTGCGAGGAGAGGTGCTCTGCCAGCGCAGTGTAGGGATCGCCGATAATTCTGCCGTGGAGTGGCATCGGTCTACTCGCCCGTACACCACGACTGAGAGCGACTAGCGATACAATATTTAATTAATAAAGTGAGTAACGAAGTATTTTTATTATTAATTTATTTATAACTAGCGGTCCGCCCCAGCTTCGCACGGAGAAAATAAATTAAAATTATAAGGAAAAACATTTTCAAATAGGTTTTGTAGTTTTGGAGCCTATTCAATGCAAACAAACAAACAAACTATCAAATCTTTCCTCTTTATAATATTAGTATAGACTATAGGGATAACACAATTTTTCGCAGTGACTTGAATAATCTGAAATATCGCAACCATTTCAGTTGGTATAATATACAATTGCTTCTTTCGAATATGGAAAATTGCTTTTATATAATATATGTATCCAGCAATTCAATGCATGATGACACCCATAGTGTCGATTTACATGTTTTTTAATCACTTTGTATCGAAATATTTGCAAAAAAGAGAAATAAATTGTCACTTCTTATTACATTGAAACAGTGACAGGTAAGAAGTAGGAAGCTGACAGTTGCTCTATAGGTGCTTATACAATTAGATACCGAGATCGAAGAGTGTGAACCATTAATCACGCACACTGAAGGTGCAAGTGCGTTCGCTTATATTAATAATTAATAACATTCGCTTACAATAACATCACAGCTTTGGGTAATTAATATTTGGGTATTAATTAGAATAAAATCAAAGCATAGCTGACTCTTCAGGTTAATGAATGTTTATTAGTACTCAATTCACTTACAGTGGATTACGCCATTTTGAAGTTATACTGAAGAAGAGAAATGGAACCTGGTTTATGATAGCAACGCAGTTTAGCGTTGTTGTGTAAGGCTTTATTGAACGATTACAAATTATATATAAATGCAACAATATACAAATAAATAACAAAAACAAGTGTGCGGTGCGAAACGGGCGGTGCGCCAGGTAAAAGAATTCCGAATGAATCGCTCGAGCGGCGGCGGAGGCGAGGCAGCGCAAGCGCAGCCTGTTGACGGGCCACGACTTGCGGTGCAGTTTGTATGGCCCCGTTCTATAAATAGAACGTCGCCTCTGACACTCGCGTATCGCGCGGCTTTGCGTGGTGTATTAATTATTTATTATGTTTAAGTGTGATGAATGAATGATCTAGTGTTTATAAATGTGTAGTGCGTGTTAATATATTATATTATACATAAATCAATATTATTAAAGTATTTGTGATTAGTGTGCTGTAGCTTTTGTGCATAAAATAAATAAATATATTATTTTATATAAGTGAGGTTGTTAGGTCACCTACACGCAGACTTTTTATAAAAAAGTGGTTATAGATATTCATCTCGTAAGCGGAGCTTACGTAACAAATTCGTGAACCTCGCAAAATGACTACTTTTAAAATGATCAATATTTCTAAAAGTATCCATCATTAGAGAACGCTCGATGAACAACCAGTAAATGTGTAGAAATATAAGCAGCCCGCTTGCAGTTGGACCCCGCCCTTTCTGGAACGCTTCCAGCGCAGAAGTCTCATTGACCATCCAATGATGTAACTCTTAACATGCTTTTGCGGCGATTCTCTCTGATGTACTCGCGGTACCCACCGATGGTATTGCTTACACACCGTTGGCCCCATATATCCGAGACAAAGATGATTGATTTTACTTTAGTCGTGTATATTGTAGTTTCATAGTTTTGTATTATACATATTATATGCCCTAATATTATAGAAATGCATCGGTACTGTGACGGTTGTGATTAGCAAGGTTGGTGTGTCTGTATTAGGTACCTATTTACAAAATAATCTAACATTTAAATGCCCGATCTCTTCCCTATGTATGTACGTGTAAAACGCAGAGAGTAATAAAGTCTTTAAGGTTTTTAGGTTTTGAATTGCTTACGAATTTCAAAGAAGACTTACATCCAAATATTAGGGGTTTGTAAAAGGATGTCACTGTAAAATATTTTTGACTATACTATTATCTATACTAAAAAATATACTTCAGTGCAATCAACATATTTGACGACGAAGTTTTGGCTGTAGCTGCGCTGGTGACTTTATTGGCAAAAGAAAACGAACATGGGTTAAAAAATATTAAAAATAAGCCTGTAAAAAATCTATACAATTCAATACACTCAGTCAAATATTCTCTTTCCTAATCTTTGATACTAGTTTTGGCCGCCATCACCTCAGCGGGCGGCTATAATGACGATGGTTACTGGCACATTCTAAATAATTAAAGTAGAAACAGGGAACCCAATTGAATGACGGCCGAGTGCGAAGTGCCGTGTCGACGGCGAGATAAGACAAGGATAACAAATCACGAGCCAACAGGACGGTACACTAATTAGTCAAACAGACTAAGACGGAGGTAGGCTGCGACTTAATACGCTAAGTTACACGCCCCAGTCAGGGCGAGGAAAACCGCAGATACGACCCTAACTCGCTCAAGTTATACTAAGTTACGATTGAACTTAACTCTCTGAGGTGGTGGTTTTGTTTGCGTAAGCCTCGGTAATGGGAGATAATTCGAAAATTCTATGAAAGTTTCGTCTCGAGTTTTGCGGAATTACGGCTCAATGTAAAATCTAAGTCGTACTACTTAGTACACACTTGAGTTAAAGTAATGTTTGAAGAGGTGCTGATCGCTATCGCCGAATCGCTGAATACCACGCTGGGCTTGTATGGTATGCCTTATGGTAAAAGCTACATAGTTTCACAAATCCTTTGATTTTAGGACATTTTCTAGTGCAGTATGGCCAGCGAGCCCTTACATTAACGCGACCAATACTAAGGTATGCGGAATTTGTGACTGAAATCATATAATTATATTAATTTTGCACTTATTAATAGCTACGTAACCAGAATAAGCATAGGGACCGAAGTGTATGTAAGTGATACTGATAAATTAGGAGACGACTTGGCCCAACAAACATTTGCTTAGACATTGTTATGTTTACTTAGTGCTAAAAGCCTGGCGGGCGTTTGACTTAGGGTAGCTGACTAACTTTTAGTTTGATGGTTCAACAAATTATCTTTGTGTTGGCTTACAAAATGAAAAGCGATTATGCCTATTATCAGAACTCGTTCATTTTATGTATGTACCTACATTTTTTTTCTTTTTTATTATAGGTTATTATTATTACATATAAAAATAATATATATTATTATAAGTTAGCGTTTGACAACTGTCTTACCTGATGTTAAGTGATGACGTTGTCTAGGATTTAGCACGCAAACCTAGAAGGTACCTATTCACTCGCGACTTGAAGACTCCAGGATTGTACATATCGAAACACAGACTCGGGCAACGAGTTCCATTCCTTGGCAGTACGCATTAAGAAAGTGGAAGCAAAACGCTTCGTACGTATAGGTGGTCGAGTCGACCGATGATAGAAAGAGGATGGTGGAATCAGATTATGCAATTCCAGTGCACTTCTCCGAAATGCACCCGATAGAAAGCCGGCTTGTTACTCTACGCCGGTGTTATTATTGTGTTATTACATATTTTTTTAGATAGTGTTTATAAGTGTCGAATGGAACAATTTTATTAAAATAAAATACAAATGACTAATTACAATACTGCAGCTACTAAAATAACATTTGAGCAATCCACTAGCTGTTGGACTACCAATTTTATTGAATGTGATGTTTATTTATTGCATAGGTATGTAACCTTCTACCAGATTTTTTTTCCTTTTGTTTCACTTAACCCTATATATATCCCCGTCTGCTTGTTTCCACCTATTCTTACATTCAAAAACATTAATCAAATATGAAACCGTATCATTAAATTAAAACATACATTGTGAGTATGTTTTGCATAAAGAATAAAATTAAATACGTAGACAAAAGCAGTCAAACACTTGTCATATGAGACTGTTGCCAGCTTTACACATACACTTTTTTTTCTGATTATAAGCTTACGTTTGACCACTGTCTCACCTGATGTTAAGTGACTACGCGGTCTAGGGTGTTGCAGGTAAACTTAGAAGGAACCTATTCACCTATAGAACCTATTTCCACAGTTCATTTTCTGCAATAAAATTCATAACATTACAATACTTAAGAGTTTTTATTGTGTATCGCAATACCAACATGCTAGGCAGAACTTAAGTTCAAATATTTTAAGGAAAAAATTCGGCTGCTAGTGGGACTTTTTAGATTCATAGATTCATCACGAGTAGCACTCACTGAATTAAAACAAATATATAATAATAGTGCGGTTAATAATAACATACCCAATAGTGCGTGTTAATCGCAACACTTGGATAAATCTATTCCTGGAAGTGTATTCACTATCGTATTATACTGTCGTTGGTGTTCTTAGTGTTAGTTACCGAACGAAATAGCAGTAAAAAAAGTCTAAAAAATACTGGCGTAAAACTGGATTGAAATAAAAAAGTCATGCTTACACCTATTCAGTGTATTGTAATATCCAAAGCGAAGCAAGTGTCCGCACCCCGGGGCTTAACACAAGCCGAGGCCGTGGTCGGTGCGGGACGCGTGCCCGTTCCCCGGACAAAGGGTCCCTTTGATCCAGAGCGAGGCTTACGTAAACGGTCAAGCGTTACTGAACACATCCTGGGCTAGTTTGCTTAAAGTCAAATAACATACATTATTTTGAAGGGATTCATATGAATGTTATATGGATTTCCCGGCCGTGAGTAGGAATCTCCGGGGTGTATAAGGCATGTGCGGATACCCGGGCGTGGAGTACAGACCTTTACATGCTTGAAACTTCGCTGTTCTTAAATAGCACTCTATGGTTTTACCTGAAGCTAAGTTTATTTATATTTTTTGAAGTTCTTAGATTCAAAACGTTTTATGTTAACTTTACCTTAGAATTAGCTTAATTTCGTTCTGAGCTATTTAGCAAGATTTATTAATATCTTAAATGAATCGTAGGCATGTCAATCGACACGTTGTTTTCCTAACTATGTTGATTTCCATGCCCTAAAATTTTATTCATTACTCTCGTTTCAATTAAATGAACTAAGTACATCGAAATTGAAAACGAATTCATGTTCGATTAATTAATTAAACGGTAAATATATAAGTATTTATGCGGTGAGTTAATTTCAGAACTTAATTATATTCTTAGCGCTTAATCACAAGTTCATATTAATTCCACAAGGAAGAAATACACGAATAAAGTACTTTTGAAACCAGAAAGCGGTTTAATTAACACTCTATTAATTAATTCTAAAGCGATTCTATGAATTATTCAGTTTCAATCACAGACTTTGGAACGTAGAGTTATTGCCGATTAAGAGATCAATACATTTTCATCTGACTCGGAGCCCTCGGACGGTTTAGTGAATATTCAAAACTAAGAAATGAGAGAGAATTCAATTTAAAATGTTCTTCAGACATTAGAAAATACATCTTCAGACTTCAGAAAATATAATAATTTAAATTTAGTTGTGATGGTCGGATTAGCAAATGGAACTGTCATACTCTTCCTTGAATTACTATAATGGTGGGCACAAACGTGACAGTATTTAGAGGTTACGCTTCGCTACGACATTACGCTTAAGATGCTACGCGCTGATTCAAATTGCTACGCCGCTACGTAAAAGAAGACGGGTATTAATATTCCGTAAGGGTTGCCACCCTTGAGATAAATTAAGACAAATTCTTGTCAGGGGTGTACACAAATAGACACGATTCAAAACAGGGCTATAATTGAAATTCCAGGCGACGTTTTAATTTAGTGCGATAAGGAAAATAATTATTTTGTATTCTGCGCTTAGCGTTAGAGCGGAGGTGTCTACGAACAACCCCGCGGAACTACAATTAATTTTCTATTCACTACGAAAGTTTAATTGCGTCAGTCTCTTGTAATTGCGACGAAGAGATGGCGCGAATTTAAGATATAACAATGATATCTTCTTGTGTAAATACTTATCTAGATAACTCGTTCACTTCTATTGAAGAAACAAAATAACAATAGAAATGACTAAAAAGATAGATTTTATTGAACACTTTATTGCACAACATTAGATAACTACATTAAACATTTTTAAAGTAACTTAAATTGTACAATCCGCGACCTTATCGCGACTTAGTTTTGATTATTAGAAGCGAGTGACTGCAAACCGCTTGGTATTTAAAAATGTTGGCCGACGGAGCTTTTGTGGTCCCATGCTAAATTTATAAAGTAATTAAAACAAGTACGATATACTGTATGCATACATACTTATAGTATACTCTTTAATAAATATTTGGTTATTGCCCAAAGGACCGAACCCCTGTACGCGCAAAAAAAACGCTGTACTCATGTTAACGCATTCATTATCTTAATATATATGCAACTGAACAACGCGTATGTATGTACTAACTAGCAATTTTTTCATTTTTTTTTCTTTTCTCAGCAATGTGCGTCCACTGCTGGACATATGCCTCCCCCATATAGGGGGGATTTGCCAATACTCGCCACGCTTGGCAGGCGGGTTGGCGAGCGCAGTATGATTTCCGATCCTCAGAAGGCGCTGCTGCCCACCTCCTGGTACGTTATCCCTTAGCCGACTCTTACGGCACCCACGGGAAGAGATGGGGGAGTACTATTCTAGGCCGGTACCACCACGGCCATTATTACCAGCAATTATTCAAGGCTTATGTTTAACTGATCACCAAATATAGTAAAATATAGCACCAAAAAATACTTCTGAGCACCAAAATTAGAACACAAGTTTTATGGGCTAGGCTCGCGCGTTGTGTGGTCACAAGAAACCTTACACTCCTCGTACCTACACCACACGACTCCGCCTTAGACTACATGACTCTGCGTATTTGGTGACCACTGACTAAATTTGGTGCTCAGTTACTCAATTTGGTGTTCATTTTTTCGTGCATATTATATTTAACTGGTGATCATTATATTTGTTCCTATTATTCAATTGCGTTTGTAACGTTCTTTATATTATATGCCACTACAGAGAGGTGATTCAGTTTACATAACATCAAACTTTATATGAAAATGTGGTGAACTCCAATTATTCAGATAATTTGTCGATTAGTGAGAGTAGTATGAGGGTGGCCGCAAACACCCGGACATTTATCCGACACACGAGGACCGTCAACCCGGTAATCCGGCTGATCCGGGGCGCACACCCGGCGCGCCGCCGCAGCCCTGTCTTAGCGCACAAATCACACGCCGAACGATTGTGTGCGCCGACAGGGACCGAGCCAGAGGAAACAAACGTACACAATCCTCGCGGTGCAATTGAAAGATCAAGCGTTTTAAGTTTATTTCTTTAAAAAACATCAATTAGTGCAATATGGATAATTTTTGAAATACGCAAACGCGCGACGTCCGTCAGATTATTTTAATATTCATGAAATACTGACATCATTGTAAAAAGAACGGCATAAAAACAACTGTGTTTGTAAACGCAACTTGCGAAATAGGGAATACGTATTCTTACCTCAAATCAAGTTATATAACTAGCACCTCTTCTTCTTCTTCTTCTTGTCCTTATTCCACACTAAGTGGGGTCGGCACAACATGTTTTCTTCTTCCATTCTCTTCTATCATTGGCCGTCTCAGTGCTCACACCTTTCATAAACATATCATTCTTCACACAGTCCATCCATACCTTCTTAAAAACTAAATAAATAACTAGCACCGTTTAATAAAATTATAATATATAACAAACTACCATTTAGCAATAAGCAAGTCATTTTAAAATTATCCTTAAAAATCATTAACACGTATCTTTTCATCTATCTGTATAGTGTGGCGCTAAATTATTTAGGTCGAAAATTAATATTCATCCTTAAATTAGCCGAAGAAACTCCTCGGCTGTAATTATTATTAATAATAACGTGACACTGTTCAATTAAGTCGTAATTTTAAATCAGAATTTTATATTCTAATTGTATTTTCAGTACATTAAAATATTTGACAGGTATAAAGCCAGGGATTTTTTATCCCGATGTGCTGACTCAAGAGTTCGCATTTACGCAAATCACATTCCTAAATAATGAGGCGGTCAGCTTTAGGTAAAGCCAGAAGACTAAGCCGTGCCGGAGGACGGGAATAAGGGACAACGGTTATTTGGAAATGTACCTGTATATTATGAATTTTAACTTCAGGCTATCGTTAATGTTTATCATACAAATGTTTTAAAATCATGTCGGGGCTTCCCCGCCGTCTGCTTAGTAGTGGGGCACATCGTTTCCGGATGATGGCATTGAAGGAGGTTTTAAAAGAGTTATAATATAAATTTTATAATGAAGTTACACAATTAGCAATCATTATGGTATCCTTGACGGTTGGGATAAACAACAAATTGGCGTTACATCAAGGGAAAATAAAACATACATTACGCAGTTTTAGGTGTAATAAAATATAAAAACCGACTTGTTGAAGTGAAACTTCTTTTTGATTATATAGCTAGGCCAAATATACTTAACATTTTCTCGAAAATATAAAGAAGTGCTAAACCAATTTCTATCATTTTTTTTTATTTGACTGATTTGAAAGCATATTCTCTAGATAAAAACAACTACTCGGTGCAGGTTATTACAAGTTAGTGTACTCATATTACAACTCACATGCACGTGCTGTTATCGAAATAAGGGTGTCTAGGTGTGGAATATTATATACTATTAGTTAAAATAAATATTGAGTCATTTCATGTATAACTGTGAAATGAGGACGTAACTACGATCGCAGGTAAGGGCTGATGCAGGCCACTTACATCCGGTCCGGGTGGTAGTCAACGGGGGAGTCCTATGTCCAGCTGTGGACGTTGGACTTGGACGTGGAGATGATGATGATGTATAATTGTATCCATCATTCTAATTAAAGTATATTTCTAATTATGGGAGTATATGAGGGTTGGACAGTGCGGAACTTACTTGAGCTAGTTGGTGTTGCGGCGCACGCGCGAGAATACGTGTACACATAATGATAATGACTTTGTTCAATTTCACCAATACGAATAAAGCTGTGTGGTGTCCAAGGAGAGCTTTATCTACCGCTCAAATTTATTAACACCCTCGAATAATTTCTGGGATGAGAGAGTACAGTTTACGACAAATAAACGCTTTTTGTGCTGTGTTACTGATTTTTCATATTAAATTACAACTCACATACGTTTAATACAAATAAACACGGTATCATTTATTTTATTATTGTTGTATGTTTTTATCACACTAATATTATAAATGTGAAAGTTTGAATGGTTACTCCTTCAGGCAAAATCTTCTCAACGGATTTGGATGAAATTTGGCACAGAGATAGGTTATAGTCTGGAATAGCACATAGGCTACTTTTCATCCCGAAAATAGTAGCTGTTCTCGTGGGATAAGCAAATAATTCTATAACTTCTGTTACTCTTTTATGCTCAAACGGTTGTAACGATTTCGGTGAAACTTGGTATGATGATAGGTTAGACCCTGGATAACACACAATACTTTTATCCCGGAAGAACATAGTTTCCGTGGGATAATTGAGGTAGCGGGAAAACTGTAATCCACGCGGGTTTAATCGCAGGGCGCTACTAGAATAGTATATAATTGAAGAATCTCGTGTGGCTCACGCACACACAGATATATATTATGTATCCCGAGTGAGGAATGCTGAGAGCGTGTCGATGTCGAGGCGCGGCGGTTTGTTCTGGTGACGTTCGACGAATGGGTTGTCTATCTCCGCCGCGCCGGTATCGGGTCCACGAATGTCCCGTGTGCACCGCCGCACATACAACGGAGAGTGTTCTGCATTCCGCCATCACGGTTTTACCGCCCCACTAGCCGGCACCGCTTCGAAGCTCATCCACATATTATTGACTCATGGGAGTCACACACTGTGCGATTCAATAGATCGTTTCTGCCACACACCTGCAAAATGTGGAACGAGCTTCTTCCCTTTGTGTTTCCGAGCAGCTACAATATGGGATTTTTTAAACAGAGAGTTAACAGAGTCTTATAAAAGATTGTCAACGTGTTGTTAGTATATCTAGCGTATTTCAGATATCCATAAGAGACGGCGATCGCATTATCATTAAGCGGCCCGCTTGCTTGTTAGCCACCTATTACAGTAAAAAAACACTTTGCAATTTCATCTTATATTTTTGTATTCACAATGGGCAGGCGTTTGACCACTATAGTGATGATGCGGTCTACTATGGATTACCCCTGCCCGGAAGATACCTGCTCACTCGTGACTTGAAGATACCTGCTCACTCGTGACTTGAAGATACCTGCTCACTCGTGACTTGAAGATACCTGCTCACTCGTGACTTGAAGATACCTGCTCACTCGTGACTTGAAGATACCTGTTCACTCGTGACTTGAAGATACCTGTTCACTCGTGACTTGAAGATACCTGTTCACTCGTGACTTGAAGATACCTGCTCACTCGTGACTTGAAGATACCTGCTCACTCGTGACTTGAAGATACCTGTTCACTCGTGACTTGAAGATACCTGCTCACTCGTGACTTGAAGATACCTGCTCACTCGTGACTTGAAGATACCCAGATTGTATTCAAACAGACTTAGGCAATGAATTTAAAAAAAAGGGGTATCAAATATATCATGTTCTCACTTTCTTGGTATTTCGATGGTCGCAAAATTCGATAACTATTTGATTTGGACCGGAATAATAGTTTATTTTCGACGTACTTACATTCAATGAGTTTTATTTAAATCTAATCCATCAGTGTTGCGAAAGTAATATTAACAGGCTCATGGTTATATATGGTATGAAACGTTCACAGAAAGTGTCCCAGTTTCCTGTGCACTAAACAGGAGGCCCGCTCAAAGGACTGCGAGGAAGCTTCATTGAATTACCGCCGCGGCCGCGCAGAGGCCTGAGTGACACTAAATTCGAAGGACATTTATGTATTTAGGTGGCCGGTAAGTTTGTTAAGACATTACAGTCATTGGATCGTTATTGGGGACAGTAAACTAATTAAGCAACAATAACTTTTTCCTTTTCATATTTATTGTCTGACAAACACAAGTCGATTCCCTTTACTTTTTTGCTGTTAATATCGGATATCCAATTATTTGGTATTTATTAAAAGACCAACGAAATGCAACTAAGGGTTTTCAAAAATGGTTTTTAGTGAGTGAAAGGGTTTTAATCAGAACATGTTTAGTAAAATAAGAGTAAACGCATATTTTTATACGCGTTTAGCGCGAACACATTTTTTTGTAGAAATTATATTTTGTAAATAGTTAGAGCCATTCTGGAGATATACAAATTGTTCGTGCTAGACTTACAATATGTATAAGAATATGAAAACAAGATTAAAAATTCCCTTCAAATATTTGAACACAAGATTAAAAACTCTTAAACTCTTTAAAGAAAATATTAAGTTAAGCTCTGACTTTATCTTAGCCGTGACAATATTTAAATAAACTTTTGATAAAAACGCGAGCGAATAACTTTTTTTGGGTTTTACTATACTATATTGCTTAATAACTACTATTTAGTTCATTTGTCCATAAACAAAAAGTAAAGATGACAATCATACATCCACTTAGCACTTAACTTTGTATTATTTATAACGAATATGTAAGTGAAAAAAGCTGTAATACATTAACTTAATGTCCATAAGCTGTTGGGTACGCTGTTATCTTCGAGTTTATGTTTCAGCGTTACCATGGCTACCATTCCAATCTTGTGTTATTGTGCTTATAACCTTTTTGTTTGGCGTGTTCCTGCTTTTTCTAAGTTGTATTTTGGTAACTAATTTCTTTGTTGTTCCCCGAGAACAACCTTTCCGGTAATATTTTATAAGATCGATCCCCTCGAGGGTCGCAGGATAAACAATACGAAATGGACGTTCTACAAAATCCTTAATTAGAAAACTTGGGAATTATCTGCATTGTGGCAGGGTGCGAAGAAAGCGGGGCCATGAATATTCATTTGGCGAATTACCATAAACAAATACAGGCCTACATAAACGATTATAAGAAGAGAAGCGAGATTATTATACGGCCTATTGTAAGGGTGGATTCACTTGAGACTTCATCCCTTAGATACTATAATCGAAGTGGAACCTTTCAATGTGCACCAGCACGATAATGGCGGTTTGTGTATAAACAAATTGCGAGTCGTGGTTTCCAGTATTGAAAAAGCTTATTTTGTGACCGACACAGTAATATCTGAGTACATCGACGTCATCGTCTGTTACTTCATCCGTCTGGAGTCAGCAAAGTGTATAATTACCTTTACCATACAGTAAAACGGTTAGACATTGTCCCGCTAACAGCCTCGTGCCAATTTTGTTTGGAGTCGCTTTTGTTGGTCGTTGACTCAACCCCGCGGGCCGCGGGCGGGGGGGCCGGAGCTGTGTCACCGCTGCCGCGGGCGGGGGGGCCGGAGCTGTATCACCGCTGCCGCGGGCGGGGGGGCCGGAGCTGTATCACCGCTGCCGCGGGCCGGGGGGCCGCAGCTGTATCACCGCTGTTATGTATTCCAATGTACATCCAATATTTTCGCAGTGAAAGGAAATATCCTTACAAATTCAATCAAAACAGAATAAGAAGCTTACATGAACATCTATTTTTTCAACAAGTAACCTTATTTTGATTACGGTTTTCCTTGGAGGCGTTCTTTTGGGGTGATATGTCACTCTCAGTCGAAATGTAAGCGTTGACGTCACGCGACATGTCAACATGTCAAACGTTTGTCTTTTATTCTACTAAATAAAATGCTTCCATCTCTATTATATAGTAATTAAAAGTTATCATCTCGTATGCTCGCGTTGGAATCTCTTTTCACGTAGTTCAATCACCCACGTGTGTCGCTCCAGCTATCTATCTTGGATGTATACGTACGTTATATATGAGTTTGACTCTTAGAACCGCGATGGTGTTTATGAAGACGGTCAGATGAGTTTATTCTCAGAACCAGCAGTGAACAGGTTATTTTATATTAAGGAAATATTCTATATGCAGCCAATCAGAAGCATTCAAAAATACAGATACTTTCTAGTATTCCATGTTCTGGAGTTACATCGACCGCGCTCTTTCAGTAATTGCTGTAACATAAGACTATCGTCGACACAAATATACTTTTGCGTGAATAGTGACGTGTAGTATCTTCTCCATTGTAATTTTTAGACTTTCGCGATTCGAACACACTGTTATTAAATCAAACGGGGCTTAATCGCGAGAAAAACATTTAGTAATTTATTTACCTCGACGTTTCGACCAAGTTGCTTTGGTCATGGTCACGAGAAGACTGGAGAAATGCGGGTGGCAATGTCGGGGAGAGCGCTTAGTTTCGCCAACTACCCACTTTTGATATTATTAAACTGTAGGGCTGTCACAGCCCTGCAAAAGCACAGGGTTGTCACGACACACAACACTGACAGTATCTTCAGTTTTCTCAGGGTGAAAACCGCCGCGACGCGAACATCTATAAATCACTGGGTTCCGAGATGTAGACAACCTAAAACCATCCTCTCGGTTGAAATTTTTATGTTTCCTGATTTCAACCGCTTCGCGTACAATTCTAGGAAAATACTACGCCGTAATAAAATCGTAATAATAAAACGTCGAGGTAAATAATTTACTAAATGTTTTTCTCGCGATGAAGCCCCGTTTGATTTAATAACAATATCTTCTCCATGTCATCCATCTGACTTCATCAGTAGTAAACCAAAGAAGACAATTGTAACGCTGGGTTCGAAGTACAGACTCAGACCAGAGAGCAACAACGAGCATTCTCAGTAAAAGTTAAAATACAAAAAGGTATATTGCATTATTGACACATCGTTGATTCCAGTCATCACTCGCTTGCCGTGGTGGTACCGGCCTAGAAGAGTACTCCCCCATATCCCATATAAGGGATCACAGCTCAGGGTAACAAAATATACTGCGCTCGCCAACCCGCCTTCCAAGCGCGGCGAGTGTTGGCAATACCCCCATGGAGGAGCCATATGTTCAGCAGTGGACGTCTTATGGCTGACATGATGGTGATGATGATCACCCGCGATGGTAGAAAAAATATATTTATTTACAAACACAGGTGTAATAGGCGGTACCCACTGGCTGTCGCAAGTGAATAAGGTTGTGTGCTACACCTTAGAACTCGTCGTCACTTAACGTCAGGTGAGACAGTGGTTAAACTGAAATTTTACAAACTACAGACAAAATTCATATAATTTAAGAGCAACCAGTAACTTCAATCAACTTAGTAGGAGTGTTGACATAGATCTGTTCTGTACGAGCATCGGGTCGGCTAGACGGTTGTTAGCTAACTTGTTTTTTAATAACAACGGTATGTAACATTTAAACTTATATTTATACTTTTAAAATTGTTTACGTAAAATAATATATATATAATAGGTTTATTAGGTGAATACAACTATCCCTAAGCTAAGTATATATAATTCGCATTACTTCAATAAACAAAATCAGTGTTACTATTCGTGAGGACCTGTAATTGGCCTCCTGTTTTATATTAGTATATATCTATTATGTATAACTGCTGTTGGTCTTATTTAAAAAAAAAAAAAAAATGAATAAACATAAGCTTATTTTCTTTAAAAAAATGTTTCTTAAAGTGTCATTTTATGCTCATGTAGAGGAAGTAGGAGAGTGAGACACAAGCGAAGGTACACTGCTATGAGTGTAAATAAGATAGGGAGATGAAACTGTCTTGTAATAGCGCGAACCAAATAAAATAATACTATTATAGCGATAACCGCCAAAATATGTAAGTATTTACATATTATTATGCCGTAGGCAAAACTTGAACTTATAATTTAGCAGCAAGTGATGCGAACTGTAAGCTGACTGGGACAAACTCGGATCGTAAACTTTTTCTTTTATCGCTCGGAAAAATCGCGCGTTAAGCGAGAGCGTCGCCCGCCCAGCGTTAACGCTGCGCCTATAAAATAGTGTGACCCTACTCATAAACTGAAAATAACTTGACTTTGCTCTCAGAAATTTCAATACTGGCCGATTAGGGAACGCTGTTTCCGTTTATTTCGATAAAGGTCTGTCCTTCAATTTTAAGAAGGATCAAGTTATGGCGTCGGTAATTCATTTCCGTGATACACATCAGACCAGTTTTTTTTACTTTATCGGCTTTCTCGTTTGGTCGATGGTGTAATCGCGCTAAATCTAAAAGGTTAACTGGCATTTGAGAACAAATATAGAAATCAACACACACTAACGATATAGAATTCAAATTAAACAGCGCACACCGGGACAGCTGAGTGAGTGCTTAGTCACAGTTAGTGCACATACGAATCTCCTCGAATCATAGTTTATGTCAATTTTACTGTGTTGCTTTTCCTTGATTGTGTACGGGCGAGCGTTGTCGAAATGCACGTTTCAGTTCTAAACATGGTTCACAGTATTTAAGGGAATGTGTTATCACATTATGTCAGCGTCAGATACATCGAAGGTGTGCCTCACGCCTCCCCCATTCACATTTACACAAATATTACAAAACACCTACAGTAAATGTTTGAGTATTGTTTGAAACATTTGTTTTTACACATTTAGGCCACAGCAGGTTACAGGGATGTGACTGACCGTTCTGTTGCCGAGGTTGCGCACGCGGCAGCTCAGATAGGCGGACTTGCCGACCAGCGCGGTGACGTTGCGCGGCGTGGCGGCGTCGAAGGTGGGCGCCAGCCGGGACCCGGGGCCCGCGCCGGCGGGCAGCGCGTTCACCGAGCCTGCTCCTCCGGCCACATCACACAAACCTGCGGACACATACATCACACGTCAGCATGGCCAAACATCGGCACACTCGCAGTGCTAAACAGCTTTCATTCAGTCAGTAAAGCTTTTTTAACTTATCTACGTAGACAAATAACACTTTATTGTACAAGTACATCAACTTAACATAATATATATAAAATAACACATATATGCATATTATGCTTTTACAGGGTTGTTGCGGTGCTTAAAACCGCGAAGAACAAAAATAAGCTGAAATAAATTAATGCTTATAACATTAATGTATCGGTGTTTATTTTTGTGCTTTTTATGTTTTTTATTATTATTTTATGAACACTAAGATAAGAGGCGTGTAATAAATTGTATTTTTCTTATTATATTATTTATATCAATATTCTCATTATCATATCTCATTTCTTACTCATATTGAACATATCTATTTGTAGACTAATTACGTAATTCTGCCGATAGTTTTTAATTTATGTTAATATGATTTTTAATGGATAATATCAATTATCCATTAAAAATATATTTTTGCAATAAATTATATACTCATGTAATTTATATATTTTTCACGTATATAATTAATTATTTAATTAACATACAGCTATTGAGTGGAATTCATAGCCTAAATCTGTGTTTCCACATAAATATATTCTGGGCATCTTCAAGTCACGAGTGGATATGTATCTTCCAGGCGGGCGTGCTCCAGCGTAGACCGCATCATCACTTAACATCAGATGCGATGCCTTACATTAGATTAGTAACACCGAGCCTGTTTCATCGCATCGCACTTATACACTTTCTCACGATGTCAAGTTTAATTTAAGCAATTATGTTTTAACACTGATTTGTAAAACATAACTCAATATCTTTTAGTATTAGTATATGATGAAATATATAAAGGCAGGCAACGTACTTGATAAAAATATTATTTTCTTCAGATTCGTTTTTATTCGTTTATTTTTTAATGCAATTGAATTTTTAAATTAAACCTATGGAAACTAAATTACGCATGAAAACCTACCGATGTAACCGTTAAATGGGACTATAAAAAAGTTCCGATGGAGATAATCTTAGTTATTTTCCTTCTTTTTGACGTGATAACGTTTTATAAATTGATGAATGCCAAAATGAAAAATAGTAACGTTCTGTGTAGCGTTCCGTTTCCGTCAAAAGTCAAAAGTCAAAAGTCAAAAGTCAAAAGTCAGAAGGCAGAAGTCAGAAGTCAGAAGTCGAAGTCGAAGTCATAAATGATTATGACGTTATCACGTAAATCTATCGTCCGTAAACCGACTTTACAGACAACCAATTTTTTTTTTTATTTAGTTCTTAGTTAATACTTATTCCGTTACCTAATAAATAGATAAATAATTATAAGACAAGAGTGCACGATGTTTATGTTCATACTGCGTATAATTAAAATATATCCTAATTAATGGAATATTTACTGCAGTAAATATGAATAATTTATAATCATTTGTATATGTAAAAATACACTGGTAAAAATATTTGAAAACAATGGCCACATATTTATTTCGTACTTTTATTTGTAGTGGCTACATTAAACTTATTTTATTCTATATTTATTTTGGCAAATGGCGTTCAAGTTTAAGATAGAATAGAATAGATAGAACTATTTATAATTTTGCAGTGCCTAAAATGAATAAATTTAATAAATGATTCCAATAACTTTAAGGGACAATGTCTATTAATAGCAAAACTTAGTGTCGTATTACATACGTGATAATAAACAAAATATGCAACGGGAAAATAGTTATTAACTCCAAACAAGACCGATCTATCTTTGCGCCTCCTAAAAAATGGAATACCAACTTAATCAATGAACCATCAATGGCTGGCCGTGATGGATGTCCTCTTAATTAAGGACCACAAAAAACTGTACACAAAAACCAACCACACCACTTTGGCATAAGGCTCCTATTCTCATTCATTTTTGTTTTGTCACAGCCCAAATTCGGACAACGATCGTTTAGTTGTGTTATGGAAACATGTACCGTATTGGTTTAAGATAAGGTCTTTGGCAAGTGAAATCCTATTTTAGCGGTAGCGTGGACAGATTGCGGGCACAGACGAGCCATTGAGGATGATAAAGTGACCACAACACCAGACGTCGAGTATTGGGTCGCGATAGAAAAAGGTTTACCTATTTATTGGTACCACTGCCGTATTAAGGACAAGTCATAAGTTATGTGATTCAGATCTTGATCAACACTACTTACAATTACTTATCAAATAAAATGATTCAAATCAGTTGACATGGAAAAAAAGTAACACGTGCAAAATATAATCGAATCGATAAAGTCCTTATTTTTTGGTGACTCTGTTAAAAAATAACACTGCAATACCTCAGTCTTTGTAGTTTAAATACCAACTTATTAACAATTATGTATAAAAATTATTAACAGTGAAATGTTTCCCAATATGTATACAACAGTTTTTTTTAATTATTCACAAGTCAATTTTTATTGATTACAAATGGAACGAAATTTCGTAATGGTGTTATATGGTGTGCAAGTACGCCCTGGTGTGGGTGAGCAACATTTGCCAATTTGTTTTTTTTTTTACATATTATAAGTTTGCGTTTGATAACTTATAATATATATTATAACTTATATTTGTTTGTCGGCTCTCTGTCTCAGTCGCGTGTGTATCCTATATGTTATTCTGAGGAGATTACACGCGGGTCTCATTTGGTTTTGTTATTATGAAGATGATCGCTGAGATACCAAATTTGACTATGTTCTATATTACACCTTACTCAGAATTCTGTTAATAATATAAGTGAATGTACACTCCTTTCTATCATATTAAGATATTATTAGGACTGTTTAATGTTTAAATGATTATACAATTATAAGATTAAAGAAACGCAGTTGAAGCGAGTGGAATCGGTGAGAGATCTAGGAGTGCATATGGATACGGAGTTACGGTTTAGAATACATGTTGGTAAAGTTTGTAAAAAGGCGTACAGAATTCTAGGATTCATCTTACGCCAAGCTAACAATTTTACCAACCATAAAGCCTTAACAGCGATGTACAATGCACTGGTCAGAAGCCAGCTGGAGAGCGCAGTGTGCGTGTGGGCGCCTCATGAGATAAAATATAGACTTATGATGGAGCGCATACAGAACAAGTTCGCTAGATACTTGTACTGGAAAAGATTTGGCGTCTACCCGTTCTATCCTTTGATGTATCCAACCTTGTTCGTTTTAGGCATGGTTGGCTACAACAAGTTAGAAATTAGAAGGGATGTGGCAAGAGCCGTATATTTGATTAAGGTGTTCAGGGGAACCATGACCGATCCGACCACCTTAGAAATGATGAAGTAGTGCGCGCCAGACGGGTACGTGACGCGACGTAGACGCCCACCTCTGCTCGCCGTGCCGTACGGACGGACTAATCTGTTGAATAAAGCGCCATTAACAAGAACGCTTAAAGCACTCAACCAGGCCGCAGAGAATATTGACTTGTTCCACTGTTCACTGAGCGAGTTCGTAAGGACTATTACGTATAATTTATGTTATAAATAAACTAAACTAACTAATTAACTTATGTGTCTGACTACAGTAAACTGTTAAGAATTAACTACTCTATTGTATTAGGAACTAGCCTGTAATGATAGATGTATTGCTTGATAAATAAATAAATAAATAAATAAATAAATCCACATAATGGTTCGGAAAGCTCCGAGACGTCTTCTCGTCCAAAATACCGCAATTCCTGAAAACGAGGGTCTTCGATTACAATGTGTGTTACCAGTGATGACTTACGGAACTGAAACGTGGTCTCTGACTATGGGCCTTCTGAACAGGCTCAGCGTCGCACAACGAGCTATGGAGAGGGCTATGCTCGCGGTTTCTCTACGTGATCGAATCAGAAATGAGGAGATCCGTAGAAGAATGAAAGTCACCGATATAGCTCAGCGGATTAGCAAGTTGAAGTGGCAGTGGGCAGGGCATATAGTTCGAAGAACCGATGGCCGTTGGGGCCAAAAGGTTCTCGAATGGACTAGGACCGACTAGGTGGACAGACGACCTGACTAAGATCGCAGGCAAGGGCTGGATGCGGGCCGCTTCCAACCGGTCCTTGTGGAAATCACTGGGGGAAGCCTTTGTCCAGCTGTGGTCGTCCTATGGCTGAGATGATGATGAATGGTTGAAGGACAACTACCGGTAGCGAGCTGGTCAGTTACACCACCATGCTTACAAATCACCATTAGGCCATCCAGGATTAATATATTCTTGAGTGCCATCCTAATGTTTACAACAAAAGTTCTAATTTATTACATACAAGACAATTAAAGTAAACAGGTAAAGAAGCTCTTAGTTACTAAACTAGGCTCAAAAAGACCCGTGGGATTTCGTCGAAGTACAGAATCATTTATAGAAAAAAATTAATAATTTATTATTTCTTATTATTCGTATTAAAATTATTTACACTGAATATTAAAATTAATACCTAACGTGTGGTAGGTGTTAATGATTAATATTCAGTGTTAATATTTTTTATTAATTAATTACCTTAATTTAGTTAAACTAATTCATTAAAACCATTATAACGGAATTTGGCCCGATGTGCCGATTGCACGCATACTAATCCTCATCGTTACACGGCACAGCCTTTTTTGTACAAAGCAGTAATTATAATAGTACATATCGGAAAGCGCTTTAAACAGTCTTTTTCTATAAAATGTTGTGATGTAAGTACCGATTAGTATCAGACTGTTTATTTGGCAGCCTGTGAGCTAAGAACGTACTCCAGACACCTTGCTGTATATCGCGCGTCCGGCCGTATTATATCGCTGTTTGGAAAGTGAATTCAATGGGATCTCGGTAAGAGCCCTGGACCGTCGCCAGACAACTAGATGCTTCCCTAAGATACAATAAACATCGTTGTGTAGGTACAAAATACACCGTGCTAGCCGGAGGGTTGGACAAACTTGTTTGGTAAATAATTGGACCCATGAGTGCGCATGCACACGTATAAAATAATATTAACTGAGGGATTCCTGTTTACAAGTTTCTTTTTACGAAGACCCGATAGTTACTGTCACCAAACGCATAGTGACTTGAGAGCACAGAACATCAGGTGAGATAGTGGTCAAACGTTACATAACATTTAATCAAGCTAATTTCTACGTGACCACGTACGTGCTGCTTCCGCAGACAGCGTCCTGGCGACTCGCCCAAGCACGAAACATGCACAAATTCTGCTACTCAATTATCCACATGGCTACTTTAGTCCAGAGTCAATATCGAACCCTTAGAAAGTTGTCATTTCGACTTCATTTAAAGCAGTTCTGTCGATTCAAGGTTTTTTTTGTGACCTGAGAGATAGATAGCATAAAATGGGTTTTGATAAGGTTAAGGACAAGACCATTGGCGTGGAAGTATCTTGCAAGCTGTGACGCAGTCTCGTTGAGCTTTTGTTCGAGACCCTCAACAGAAGTACTGATATAAGCAATTTTACTAATTTTATACCAACCCGATCATCACTTTTTTACAAAAAATAATATGTCTATAACCTTAATAGATAGGTTACATTAAGTTTATAGGCATATTAATTCATTTCTTTGTTGTTTATGTGCTTCGATCAAATATACTATAGATACACAGTCTGGGGGTCAGATGGGGGAGGCCTTTGTCCAGCAGTGGACGTCCTATGGCTGAGATGATGATGATGACACAGTCTCTATGAAAATCGAACCTCAAAAGTGTACCCTCGCCAGATATAGGTCCACAAGCGAATTTTGTTGCATTATTTTAATTAAAGTAATATTAAAATATTTTTATTTTCTCACACTTAGACCCCCGCACTAGGATTCTCTGTATCGCGGGAGGTATGGACACACACAATCACAGCACACAAATATCCAAGACCCGGGACTAACATCTACACTCATCGCACAAATGTTCCGGGGACACAGAAATCATGTCAATGACACTAACCACTGCGCCACGGCGACCGTCAAATAATGAACCCTAACACGCTAGCAATAGCATTGTAAAACGTTTGTAAGAGTTTTTTAACAACTTTTTGGATTCTCACTTCGGCATTTCAACTCGTCACACGATTAGCGCGGTCGCACGAGACTGAGAGCAAAACGAGGCATATGCCTTGTTTTGTCGGTGCCGTTTTCGAGCTGGCGGTCGGGTGTCTACCCTATTTTATATAGCTGCCTATGTGGCACTGATTTTTAAAATTATACTTATTGTACATTTAGATAGTTAGTCCTGTAGGTTACTCAACTAGAAAGGTTGTACGAATAGAGGTGAAATGCGCCACAAAGATAGGTTACATAACTTACTTATATGGTTCCCCTGTAATTACTGAGCTTAGTTCACTGCGGTGACAGCAACGTGGTAGTCCACGCGAGTAACACTGCACGGCTTGCTACATTATACAAATAACAATACACCTACCTACTCTCCCATATCCGCTTGGATAGATCAAAGAAATTCTAACGAAACATTCTCAGAATCTGTTAGCTAAAAAAGCTGGAAATAATTTTCAAGTTGCCTTCTTCAAAGAAAGGAGTATTGGAATATTGTAACCGGAATATCGGATATTAGTTCCAATAATACACGAGTAAGTAACGGGAGCATAATAGAACTCCTTTCGATGTTATCTTCTTACTGGATTGCCTCTATTGATGAAACCTTAGAAGTAAAATTATGTCGTATTAAAGGCAGTTTGTATCTATATTACATCCTAAGAAACTAGACATCTTTGTAAAAGATAACTTCATATTATTTACGACACACAATAGTTTTCTCCATGACGCCGAGAAAATCTCAAACGCTCAGATTTATTTCATTTTAAGAAACTTTAATTAAGGTTCAAATTATTGAAAGGAAAAAATTCGGCTGCTAGTGGGATTTGTACCCGACTACAGGATACCGTCCTGTCGCTTTGTCCAACTAAGCTATAGCAGTCAGTACCTAACACTAGCGCCGAATTTCTCCCTTTCTTTGAACATCTGAGGGGATGTTCTTCTTAGCGCCATCCCATTTTTAACCAACTTCACAATAAGGAGGTTCTCAAAAAATGGATTAATAGAATCGAACTTAATGCAAGCATAGAGTCTATGAATCGTAATTATGTTCAACTGTGCGAAGCCGTTTAGAGAACAAGACCGATCCACAGGGCTCAAGGCGGGCAATCGACATCGGCTTACATGTCCTTGGTTCCCTAACCTTGCTTTTAGTGCATCCAAATTTTATCAAAATCCGTTTAGTAGTTTTTGCGTGAAAGAGTAACAAACATACATCCATACTCACAATCTTTGACATTTATAATATTAGTAGGATTTAGCGTTTGACCATTATTTAAGTTTATTGTCAGTGACGATGTGGGCGAAGATGCTGCTGCCTGAACACACTGTGTGTTTTGTGACAGTTTTTGATCATTGAGCTAGCCAGACAGGTACTCGAAAGTACCGCTATCCAGGGAATTCGATAACAGTGTTACCGTCACTGGAAGCTTAAGTAGTTGGTGGGGATCGAACCAGCGTCCGTCAGTTTGACGGCTGACGCTTGCCGCTGAGCTATCATCGCTTCAAACTTGGCATGAGCAATGAAGACCATTCTGTGTCACAGTTTCTTCGAGGCTATAAAGTAATGACGATGTGGTAGGAGGTTTAAAAATACAATATTATTATATCTGCAAATGATGCCGCTTCAAATATGAAGACGCGATAAGTGCACGATGCGGCTCCACCGCGCGGCCGTGTGACGACAGCGAGCGGAGAAAACGACCCGGTTTAACTGACATACCTTAAGTATAATTATATCAGAAACATGAATGATACTAGGTGACGTTTTGCAATGATAGAATTATAACAATGTATGTTAATGTGAGTGTTTTAATTTTATGTGACATTAATTGAAATACGTAGACCAACATTATGTTAAACTGGGAATGCACGCAAAGTTAATTTACGGGAGATTGCGAATATTTTCACGAAGGTTAGCTGACCAAATAGTTTTTTTTTATCACGCAGTGATACTCCCGCACTAGGATACCCTGTGTCGCGGGAGGCATAGACACACACAATCACATTACACAAACATCCAAGACCCGAGAACAAACATCTTTGTTCATCACAGAAATGGGATTCGAACCCGGGGTCACGGTTCCAAAGTCAGTGTCACTGATCACTGAGCCACGACGACCGTCGATTACGTCACGATGGCTGGCTAAAGACACTATGAATATGCTAAGATGTCATCACGAATACGCAGAAATTTCTCACCAGGGGACTAACAGTACGCCTGATAAGTGCGGTTAGGGTGTTTAGTGTTCGAAGGACAACTCATGGCCGCAACAACAAGGTATAAAATCGGCGAAGAAAGAAAGAAAGAATTACGTTTATACATGACATGGGCAACACCACAACAGTACAAAATATAGAAACACACTGTTATACAAAGAACATACATTACATAAATATTAGGAATTTCGTGTGCCGCATATGGCACATGAATCGCAAGGGAGAGAAAAATAATAGACACATAAGAAATGCGAGCCTACCGAAGCTCCACCAGCGCATCAGCAGTTCCGGGAAGTCAGAAGGGAATTTCGTGCGTCACGTGGTTTCCTCAGGGTGCGCGCACTGCAGGTCTTCTAATGTCGGCACTCGCGAAGAACGCGAAGAAATCCCGTTTACCACGCGCGACACTCGCGCTAAATGGACACGACCGCAAGATATTATATATCACGACGCAATGTTCCGGTCCTTTAGCTTTTTGATGCTTACTGAACCCTAATGCTGAACCATAGCGAAGCGATATATTTTTAATAAAGCCATCACGGGCGGCGATGGGTGCAATATGTGTGCAACGTAGTACATAAATACAATGTTATATGGTTCCTCACGCTAGAGGGCGCTGGGGAGGTCTAGCGCAGCGTTAGCGGTGAGCTAGCATTATGAGGCTGGACATGAGAAGGTAAACTACTTACTAGCGTTAACAGTGTTATTTCTATTAAGTTTGAAGTAAACCGCGGACGCCATTTGAATGATGCAATATAAATTATATTTTTATCGGCAAATTTAACCTGAATGTGAGATAACTTTTGATTTCAATCTGTCGCTACTACTGAACTAAAAAACTTGTTTAAATTTTAAATGGTGTTCTACTCATTGACAAAACTTAAATTTTTGCTCAGTTCTCCATTAATTGAAGCATTTTTATTTTAAGAGTAGGTACACTCAACCCGCCCTTTATTTATCGACCTTCAAGCGAAGCTTCACAACAGCTCACACGCCATCTGTCTGTTTAGATAAAAGTTGAACTCCCATCATTAACCCGTCGAGTCGAGCGGTAACGTTAACCATTCACCACGGAGAGCATCTCGGCTAAATATACAAGCACCATGCGTTTGTAATCACCACTCATCACGCTGTTAACGAAGTGAAGCTGTTTAGCACCCATCTCACTCAGGGATCAATAACATTCTATAAACATATTGTGATAAGGAACTAGACGGCGCTCGACGCTAGACATAGTATGGCAGCCACATTGTATTAATAATTACATGTAGTTATGACATTTATAGTAATATGCTAAGGTGAACTTCTTGACATAACTGTCACGTTTGAATAGCTTAATGTATTTTTTGTGAACAATATTAGCATAATAACATTCCAAGTAATATGATAGGTAATGCTATAAGAGATAATTATGAAACACAAGTTGAATGAACGATGAATGATTGAATTTAATTTTGTAAATAGGTGACAAACAAGCAGACGGCCTATTGGAAGGCGATATATTGTAAACGACCTGTCACATGTAAAGGCTTTTGTTATAGTTTTGTGTATATTTCTTCTTTTTTATGGCTAATAATGATTTAAACTTTGTTCATTAACTGAATAAATAAAAAGTACTATTTGCTATTATTTTATTCTCCTTGGAAAGGAAAGGATAACGATACACGTCCCTCTCTAACAATATTTGCTTTATTTTACATAAACTAATACATAAATATAGTTTGAGTTTGAATACCTGTATTAAAATGTAAAGGCGCAGGATATGTTCAAATTCAAATTCAAATTTATTTATTTTGCAGAAACATAGGTACACATAATGCTCGTATTCAAGGTAGTTTTTAGATCGCTATGCTCTTACCACTTAAGTATGCAAAATTACAAATTACATGTTTACAAATATATCTTCTATCTAAATTCTAAAATTATACATTAATATATTACTATTAAACCAATTTTATAACAGTGATTAATACATTTATATCTGGATTAATGATGCATCTGATTACATTTCAATGTCATTAAAAAAATTATTTGTCGTCTAAATTGTCATTTAGGAATTCAAATGTCGAGTAATAAGTCTTGTAGACAAGAAATTTCTTAAGCCTAAATTTGAATATGTCATTGTTTTTTACGTTTTTAATACACTGTGGCAGCTTGTTATAAATAAATATCCTCATGCTAAACGTACTGTTCCCACTCACAGCAGTTCGACAGCTTATTGTCTGTAGCCTACTGTTATGGCGCTTACTTTTTAACGTCTCGTAGTCATTTAAGTTATTTCTAACTAATAGAGCAGATTCAAAAATATACATCGATGGCAGAGTTAATAAATTAAGTTTTTTAAAATAAGGTTTACATGAGGTTCTTCGCTTCAATCCACACATTGATCTTATACACTTTTTTTGAGATTTAAACGCATATTCTTTATCAACTGAGTTTCCCCAAACAAGTACTCCGTATGCTAATGTTGACGCAACATAAGCGTGATAAGCACTTAAAAGAGTTTTTTCATTAGCTACCCTGCGTAACATGTACAATGCATATGAAAATCGGTTAAGCTTTTTGCAGACATATTCAATATGTGTTTTCCATGACAGCTTAGAGTCTATATAAATGCCTAAAAATTTATTAGTATCGATTTCGTCAATATGCTTGTCTTTATAATTAATGTTTAAGTTGTCAAACTTGGAATTCATATTTTTAAAATTCATAATTTTTGTCTTTTCAAGATTTATTTTAAGATTATTTTTGCAAAGCCAATCAATTATCAAACCTAAGCTGTTGCCAATGTCCATTTCATGTTCCCCTGTCTTTTCGTCCGTAAAAATAGCCGTACTGTCATCTGCAAACATAACCATTGGATATTTAATAGTTTGGGGAAGATCGTTTATGTAGACTAAAAATAAAAGAGGACCCAAGATGCTGCCCTGTGGCACTCCATATCTTATTTGTCTATATTCTGATCTGTATTTAGTTTCTATCTTATTAGTAACATTTATTCTGGTTATTTCTGTAAGTTGGTGTCTGTTTGTGAGATATGATGAGAGCAACTTCAACACATTTCCCCTTATACCGTAAAGTTCTAGCTTTTTGATCAAGATTTCATGATCAACATGGTCAAAGGCTTTGGTAATATCCATGTATAGCGCTGTGATTCTTTTTTTGTCATCAAGTCCTTTATATATTTTTTCAAGAAAATTCAAGAGAGCCATAACTATGGATTTTTCTTTCCTGAAGCCAGTTTGCTCCGGCGCAAAAATATTATTTCTTTCAAAATAGTTACTGAGACGCTTATGTAATACTTTCTCAAAAATTTTGGAGAAAACTGGTATCAATGCAATCGGCCTATAAAAACGCATATCCTCTCTGTCTTGACTTTTGAAAACTGGTATTACAATCGAAGTCGTTAACTTATTGGGAAATACACCATTCTCAATGCTTAAGTTAATGATATGGCTTATCACAGGCGAAATCGATTTAGCTACTGTTTTCACGACTTTAGTGGATATGTTATCAAAGCCAGTACTGTTGGTGTTTTTGAGTGATTGTATTATCTTGTTGATTTCATTTTCATTTGTTGGCTCGAGGAAGCACGAGTTAGGTTGAGATTTTTTCAATGTCATTTGTAAATTTTGATTATTATTGTTTGAAGCATGTTCTACATCATTTATGAAAAATTCATTAAAATACTCAGCTATATGTGTCGGATCAGTGATTGTCGTCCCATTTACTTTAATATGTGTTATTTCTTCTTTGATATTACAATATTTATTTCTATTTATTATTTCCCATACTGCTTTTGGTTTGTTAATTGACTGTTCTATGTAGTAATTGTTTTGAGCTTTTTGGGTCTGCCTTATAATACGTTTAAGTCGAATAGAGTACTGTTTGAATGCATTTTTATTAGACTCTGTTGATAAACGTCTATACTTCCAGAGAAGTTGTCGTTTTCGATTTGTACAAGTTTTTATGCCTTTGCTTAGCCATTTGGGACGATTGGTTAAGGGCATTTTGATTTTCACTACAGGAAAACACAAATTGAAAAATAATTGAAAGTTTTCAATGAATTGATTAAAGGCTTCATCTGCGTTTTCTGCTTTGTAAGTATAGCTGAAAGACAAGCTATTTAAACATTCAGAAAATTTAGTGACGTATTCTTTATTATATATTTCCACCTAAAAAAATGGGTAAGAAAGTAACTTTTCTTAACAGGACACTGCAAAATTTGAGCTGTATGGTCAGAAAATGCATATTCTTTTACAATGGTTTTACAACCTCTAATGTTGCCTCTCTGATTTCAAGTGACATATTATGTGAGTGCATTCATTAACATTAACATTATTAACTCGTTGTTAATAAAATTACGTTAAATTTAGTTGAATAACGTTTAATGATTACACGTAACAAGTATCACGAGTACAGAATGTATCATCTATGTTAGTTAGTTAACTATCGATATGAAACCTATACAGCTAGACTATACTGTATTTATATGTTAATTGTATATAATTATAATCGTTCTGTTCACGTCCAGCATGCAATGTATACGGGAGAGAGGCCGCACTTCATCCTTGCCTGGAACCAGTTATTTCGCGGAACAAATACTAAAATATTGTGTATTTAACATCTTTTTCCTATGCACCTATGGATGTCAAAATCATAACTGTATTTGATAAGACTTGTCTTTTTGTTACAAAGCAAACTTTGCAAACGTGAATAAAAGTGCTAACTGAGTAGAGATCACCTGTCCGGCTTGTAACCTCTCTAAAAATGTCAACATGCCAAACTCACGTTCGCCAAATTGTCCGTCCCGCCCGCCCCGCCCCGCCCCGCCCCGCGGTGCGGCGCGCACGACACTCGGGATTGCCCGCCGCGCCGCGGTCACACGGTACACAACTAGGGACTCCAGGGAGTGCTATCACTGTAGTTTTAGGAAAATCTAACCATAAACAAACGTGTTATTTATAAATAGTAAGGAGAACGTTTATATCAATGTGTAGATGGATAGATGTCAGCAATTCACGGCATATAAATAATTTTAGAAGTGGCCCTGTGTCGGCCTCCAGGGCGCACTCCCTGAGATGTATTTATAAAATACGGATAAACTAACGACTTAGGGTCGGTGATGTGTACTTCGCGTGTACTTACTTTAAATTTACAAAGCGGATTTAAAACGAGCCCTTTACTCTTAAAATGATATATTTAAAGTAAAAACCCACTGACTTTGTAAAAAATCCTAAATAAACTAGTCAGTCTTTTGGCAGAAATTTAAGGCCACACATAAGCGATCCCAACGACGGTGACGCTTCTTTTGTGGTTCTAGGCCCTACGCTCGAGTTGGAGGATTTTGAATGTGGAATGAAATCACTTCGTGCATTGCGATACTTACTTTGCCGGTTATTTTTAGAAGCTCTAGTTATTTTTGCCAGTACATATATAAAATCCCAAACTACTTAACGTCGTGAACATTAAGTATTATTTATTGAATAACTGCCTTCGTTTAATACAGTGCAGTATGTTAACGGTCTCTGTAAGCCTCTCCGCTGCCAGCTCTTAAATTTTAATTATTTAGCGCATGGCAGTATTGCCGCTCGAATCATATTTTTTTATTTATTTATTTATTAACATTCACACAAGGTCTTCAGGTCCCAAACTAGGCAGAGCCTGTACTATGGTAACCTGATGACTGATATACATACTTATATACATATACACACCCAGACACAGGTCAAACAGACATGTTCATACACACAAATGTTTGACCTGTCCGGGAATCGAACCCGGGACCAGCGGCTCAGAAGGCAGAGTGCTACCAACTGCGCCAACCGGCCAGATAAAACAACAATGGCCGCAGGAAGTTCTTTTTAAATTGCCATGTTCATTGCTGAACTCTTAGTGACAGGAATAAAAACCCTCGACGGTAAAACGTTGGATTTTCGAGTACATAGATACCTAAGTGTGTTATTGTATATATATGTGAAAGCTTGAGTGAATCCGTACAGCTTCCGGACACACAAAGGCGAGTCGACAATCATCCTGCAGGTCAAGTCTATTATTGTCTCGAAGCTAGCCTTTACACAATTTGTGTTCAGTTTGAACTATGTTTATACAATACCTTGTGTATTTGTATTTAACCTCAGTCTGTCGTTATAGTATTTGTTTCAGTAGAACCTTTGTTATTAAAAGATTCCATAAGTATTACTACAAGTCATTCTATCTATAATTGACCACGGTAGTTTGGCCCAATGATTTTTTTATTAAAATAATAAATAAATGAAAGGTTCATTAAATACTTTATTTGTAAATCACAAAATAAGTAGAACCACTGTCGAGAAGTAGAAGTGGCAACAGTGTACCTTATCTCAGTGACATTTGTAGATGACAACACCAAAGTTAAATACTCTTCCAAAATGCGGGAAGTTGTAGGTACAATATGTCGTCTCGTTATTTTGTGCCTACTATATGTGCCTGCAATTGAGTAAAACTCGTCGAACATTATAGATAGCTTTGCAAGGTATTTGCAAGCGCTCCACAAATCGAAAGTCAGTCAGAATAAAAATACATCATTGAAATTTAATCACGCTCAAACCTCCGCACTAGGATTCCCTGTGTCGCGGGCGGCATAAACACACACATTCACATCGCGCAAACACCTAAAACTCATCGCACAAATGTTTGCCCCTGCCGGGATTCAAACTCAAGGTCCCGGAGACACAGAAGCCATGCCACTGACCACTGCACCATGGCAACCGTCGGCGAATCAAAAGTCAAAATAAAAATATTCACTTTTAAAACGTGTATATTATTATTTTGACATTTGGCACATCGTACATGCTTTCATTAGATAAATATTGTATCAGATACCGCCTCAAATCTGTACTAATATTATCAAGCTGAGAGTTTGTTTGTTTGGTTAAACGCGCTGATATCGGGAATGTTTTGGATGGTCCATTTATCGAGAAAAGCTTTAGGCTATACTCGTATAACATCACAGGATTTATATCTTTTTGATTGTTTTTTAACTTAGTTATAAGACTTATAAGTCTCACTCTTGCTCTAATACCTACTGAGAATTTATTTGAACTTTGAATCAACTAGCTGTAGCTTTTATAACGCCATGTAAAGTTAATATCAATATAATATAATTCGTAGTTTTTTTTAAATAATGTGATTAACACGCATTTTTATCATATGTAAAAGTGGAAGTTTGCATGTTTGCATGCATATTGCTCAATCATACCAGGATGGCTCTACAGACCTGAATCAAACATGGCGCAGATATAATTATAGTCTGAAGTATAACATAGGCCACGTTTTATCTAGAAAAATGTACGGTTATCGGAAAACTGTAGACCACGTGTAAGAAACCGCGGGGCGTACCTATATATATATAATAAACGCTTGATTAGATTATTGTCATATGAGTATTACACATATATACCACAGTATAATAGCTAGATATGATATGACACAGATGCAGCTAGTACGTGCACTAATAACATCCTGTGAGCTGGCTCGCTAAGTGGCCAATTATCGTGCAACGATTAGCGAGTCCGGCGCGCGACCGTCTCAACCACTGCTCCGTAATACTCGAGTGGGGACTGCTCAGATATAGCCTTGCATCATTTGGATTCAACCACGTGATATCTAGTACAAAACGCTTCTATATCTAGGGACGTATTATGCAAAGCGCGGTTCTAAGCGCTTTTATATTATGACAATTCGTTTAACTTTGGTTTTGATCATTTGTTTTCTCGTGCTAGTTGCTTGAAACACATTATTATACCCATTTTTTAAAAAGCTGTTCATGAGGCTTTTTGGATTAAACCAGTTAATGGCAACCATAAAGGTTTATTCCAAAAAGCCTCTGGACCGTCTTGGTTTCACATTGACGCCCACGTTAAACTTTGGGAGCTACATTGAGTGAATAGGTACCTTCTAGGTTTGCGTGCTAAATCCTAGACAACGTCATCACTTAACATCAGGTGAGACAGTTGTCAAACGCAAACTTATAATATGTAAAAAAAAATAGAAAAATAATTGAGTCCAAAGCTCAATTAGCTGCCAAAAACTTGGGTATTCTTGTTAAAGTGAGACCGTACTTCACACCGGGGCAGTTGATCAATCGAGCACAAGTCCGGTTGTGCATGGAGTAGGTACTGCTTTCACTTTTGTGATGGACCTGCCAACTGGAAGCTATAGAGTGAATCTAGCCAATCTGCCGGCACTCCCACAGTGCCACCGGTTGTTTTTGTATTGAGTTTACTTTGATGATTTTTAACGTGATCCTTTCTTTCGTCACTTAAACGTACACTTCCGTTTCCAGAAAATGTGTCATCTTAAGCCCTCAACGCGGGTGTGAATCGACCCTTTAAACTTGAATAACTTTATCACAATAGCATTGTCCTCCGAAACTTGAGCAAGAACATGAACTCGAGACAGATTACAGTATACAGCGAACGGCATACCGAAACACTTCGCAACTCCGCGAAACGCGAAACAACAGGACCTGGAGGGGGGCACATACCACGCCATTGTTGCCCGACAATGGAAGACAGAGGCAACTGTATTAGTCGCGAGGAATAGTTGAGCAACAGTGGCGCGATAGTTGCGTGCTAATTAATTTATGACTACGAGACAATGGAACTGTGACACTCGAAAACAATTAATGGTAGATGTTTGTAGTTCTCGCGGTGTTTTCTGTATTGTCGTGTTGGAGTAGTGGGGATCGTATGGCGTGCTCTTATCTGTAGAGACCGGGTAGTATTATTTCTTGAGCATATAGATAGAGAAATCTTGTTTATTGTATTCCGCATTGTGAGACTGAATATTTCGAAGAGAAACGTTATCTTAAAACTTTCATAGGGCTTATACGTATCTTCGAATTCATGACCAAAATTATGACTAAAAGTTGCCACAATAAGATAAGTGATAGGCTTTAAAAATAATTTCATTTATTTATTGAAATATCTATGTATTCCTTTTTAACCGACTTCAAAAAAGGAGGTTACTCAATTCGACCGTATATATGTTTTGTTTTCGTCGTTTATGACCCGATTTTCATGTTAGATTTCATTCGTTTCATTCTTATTTTGTTAGATAGAGTATACTTCCGTGGTGGTCCCATTTAAATTTCATCAAAATCGGACAAGCGGTTTTTGAGTTATACTCCAATAATTGAAAAGTGCTCGCGTATCTTGATGATATTATTGTCGCGGTTGAAGACATCGCAGAACACACAATGACAATTAATTGATCCCGTGAGTAGCAAGGGTCACTGAAAAGGGTGAAAAAAACAAAAGCACAATATTGTGATGATAGTCACTTTTGTGTGAACTATCATGGTACCGACTTCAATAAGTTATTTCACACTTTTGAGTGTTCAAGTCGGTTGCATTTTTTGTTAACTTTTTTTTTATGTATATATTTACATTCGAGTCGCATTTTTTTCTGCTGATCTTTTATTCTTTTTTTTTATTTGCGAATAGGCAGGTGTTTAACCGCTATCTCATCTGTTGTTAGGTATGATGCGGTCCTCGACGATCACGCCGGGGTGTTCGGTATAAAATGCTACTTATCATCCTTCCATGTACAAATTTAGTGCAAAAGAATAAATAAAATAATAAAATGTAAAGACGATCTCCAGCTTAAGCTTCGGTGAATTCAATCGCCATTTTTAATAAAAAAACAGCTTCGTGGTAGGTTTCATTCAATTCTATATGTAACTAAGCAACACTATCCCTTCCCAAAATTTGAGGTCATATACACAGTATGCCAAAGTATCTTTAACACGGAACATTCTAGATCTATCGCAATTCTATCTTCATCACATCATCACTGACCATATGCAGCCAAATGATTGTCCTGTATGAAGGTATACAGTAACAATAAGGTTTCCATAGATGTCGTAACCAAGATAAGGACCCGCGCCATTCTCCCTTCCATCTCCAGACATCATTACGGACTCGTAGATGTCTCCGCTCGTTATTCTCGTTTCGTTCGAGGAACCAATAAAATTTTAATCGAAACGACAACCGTCCAAAATGGTTTTTTATTGACTCTATCGTTCCCGGCGATTTGTTTGCCGTTTACAGCGAATCGGCGTTTTTCCTTCCTTTCCTTTAACGATTGCGCTTAATTGCTACCAGGAAATGGTTGCTCATATTTTCGCTGAGATATCTCAGACGTTCTTTGTCATGAAAATATTTGGATTAGTTTTTGCCGTCAATTAGTTATCCTGCTAATGTCAGATATTTGCTTTTATTACATATTATTTGGTATTTCACTTATGGTGAGTAAATGGAAAGGTACCAATGAAAAAATATGCAAATCTAGTCTCTTACCAGAATCTGAAATGATAATAGTAAGTTGAGTATAAAATATTATCGCTATTAGAGCTCGAACTCATCTTATGAGCTACAGACGTCTACCGGCCAAAGCTCTATAATATGATATTATTACTCCAGGTGGTACCAACGTCAACATCAGCATCTCAATCGTAGGACATCCACTGCTGGATAAAGGCCTCCCTATATCTTCATAGGAGGAGTAAGCCAGTACTCGCCACGCTTGGCAAGCGGGTGGCCGAGCGCAGTATTTTGATTTTAACCGCTGACGGACATTCACTTCACGAGAGATCTCAATGACACATTCCTAACATTTGAGGAGAGGATACGCTCAGGTCTATGAGCAGTGGCGTTACCCATAAGTCGTATTTCGGGTAGGAGGGATAAAACCTTACATATGTATCATTCCACACTGAAGGCCGCACCTACTTCTAAACAACTATTATCATTTCAAAAAGTCAAAACTATTGCGAGTTTCTTCCATAATTGTAATGTAACTAGTCGGTTTGTTACATTACAACTATTATCATACTGCGTAAATTATTGAACCATATGTTAAAGTAAATAAGTAAATTATGTAAATAAGTACCAATTTAACATAGGTTAACAAAGGTTTATAAATCTGCTAACATAGGTGGTGTAATGTTTGCGAAACACGAAAATGAGGAAATCCCGTAAAATACTTAATATTTGTTATGTTCCCGCGTACGACCGCATTCACTTAATACATTTTCCAGATGCCTTTGAACGTTGATCGCGCTAATGTTAGAAACTACTGGTTGGGATAGAAAAGGTGTTTATGTGTTGGATAGTCCATTTATCAAGGAAGGCTTTACAACATCACAACTGAGGTAACGGAAACACCGTAGCCGACGCGGGGCGCAGCTAGTGAAGTATATAAACAATATACACAGCTAGTAGTTGCAATGGTGGGTCGCCTCTACCAGTTCCCGGCGACTCGATGTGCACTTCGGCTCGGGGGCCCCCGCGCCGGCCGGGGGGTATCGGCTGCACCGCAGCCGATGGGCCCCTCGCCGGCCGGGGGGTATCGGCTGCCGGTACATCCGACGTTACGTTGTTTTATGAGAAGCTGCGACCGTCCATTGTCGAATTGGCAGCTTTAATTGGAATAGTTTGTGCGATTGTTTGACTCGATGTAGTGGAATCGATATTTAGTAGAAGCCGAACTCGGCGAAAATTATTAAAGTCACTATTTTAGAGGTTCCGAGTCAGATATGCGTTCGTGCACAAATAATATATGAGGAACACCAACATTTTTAGATGTTCGCATTACACTTACACATTATACATATAGAAATGCGATTTTATTGGTTAGTTCGGACTGATTGATCTACCGATAAATAGCTTAAACTACTGAACGGATTGCGCTTAAATTTGGCACACGAATAGTTACTATGTCATAGGCATCCTATAAGATAAAATATCTGAAAATTAAACCCTCAAAAGGATTTATCATAATTCAACATTTTAAAATTTTACTTTTTAATAAATTTCATAATTAAATATTACTTTAATATTTTTGAGGTTGGTTTGACAAAATCTTAAGGTAAATGTAATCTTAATTATTAATTGTTCATTAATTTTCCAATTTAATTATTTAAAACGTTACGCTAGAAAGAAAAAAAGGATGAAGTAGAGAGAAATGGAGAGGCCGGTGTATGTGGTCCGGTTCCAGGCACGCAATCGTGAATAATCCAGCCAATTATTAAATTCCAGACAAAAACTACTTCATTGATCAGTCTTGGCTAAACGTGTTGACTATTAGTTGCATTTTCTGACCCCTAGTTGTCTGACCACAGATTAAAAGATTTATATATCATAGATTTGCAAATGTCTGCATATTAATGTAACTTATTTAAATAATTCAGAACCTTAACTTTAATGAAAGGTAACCACACTTTTTTTCATCCAACTTAATCAGCTTTCGTTTAAGTGAGCCCATCCCCGTCGACGCAGAGTGGCATCACCCTCGCCATCGTATCGAAGCCTCATCAGTCAGAAGAAGGTGCTCGCGCTGTCGTGTGATCGTCACAGAGTGTGACGATGCGCGGAACGCTTGTGACGTTACCGTGTCGCGAGGACGGTGCGGCCGTGACGTCACATTTGCCTGCTGCAGTTATCGGCTACATTCGGAAGAACACGCATTTTAATCAAGATTTATATGGTCTTGAGTGTTTGGGAATAGCTTATATTAATAAAAGCGCCCTGCGGTTTCACCCGCGTGGTTTACGGTTTTACCGCTACCTTAATTTTACCACGGGAACTATACTTTTTCCGGGATAAGAGTAGTCTATTTATTTCAGAGATAACTTTCTCCATACCAAATATCATCAAAATCGGTACAGTCGTTTAAGTGCCAAGGAGTAAAAAGGTTTTTGAATTATTTACTTATCCCATGGGAACAGCAATTATTTGTGAGATGATAAGTAGCCTATGTGTTAATACAGGGTTTAAAATATCTCCATACCAAATTTCATTGAAATCGGTGAAGCTGTTTGATCGTGAAGAAGTAACAAACATACACACATACAACAAACTTTCACCTTAATCATATTAGTTGGAAGTAGGAGGTGCTAAGGTGCTATTCCTCGCAAGTGTGAGACGATGTTTGAGAGATTGGATTCTCGGCTTCCTCATCGCACTCTCCTGTGGCTAGCGCGCATAACATCGCCTCGAATGTTCCAACACACAATGATATTATATGTTTATATCAGGTAGATGTCGCACAAGCGCGCGGAAACTGAGGGGGCAAAATTATGTAAATTGTAGTAATTTTCATTGCGACGCGTATTTCAAGCGCAAGTCTAAACATATAGCTATCCTTTTCTATATTCTTTGTACCGTATTATCTGTAAGCATATTTAAATCGTAAAGGTACAAAATGTGAGCACCGCGCAGTATGAATATACGTCATCTTTAGTAAAACATCATTGCCAACAGAGCACATTTCTATCAGAATGAAATATTGTTAAAACTATACCACTTTTTACTGTAGGGCAACACACTCTGACACACTATTTTTTAAATAATTCCTGAAACCGGCATACTTTGATGTTACTCATAATCTCACAGCGGCCATAACTCGCGGGGGAAGTAAATCACAGCTGATTGTCATGAATCTTTGTGTCAAAGTCCAGATGTGTGACGCCCTTGCCAGACGCCAGGGGTGCGTTTAACGTTTAGGTTAAATAACGAGTTGAAAAAAACACTTTGTCTTAAAAGGACGAATTACAATATGTTTCTTTTCTTTACGTTTATTTTTAAACCACCGTATACAATAGAGCTGCAGGAAATATTTTATGCAATTGTGGCAAAACACACGCGCGTAAATTTACCGATTAACATTATTGTGCTGAAGCTTAATTTGGTGATTTACAATTTGTAAATTTTAAGTATCTAAGGTCAAAAATATAAAAATACATTTTTTTCTCAGTACATATTATAATACTTTCCAAAAATGCATTTCAGGATTCCGCATAAACAATTTTAAGTACCGTTATAATGTATAGAAGAAATAAAAATCTAACAGGTAGAATTTAATCTGGAATAACTTTCAACGTTGAACGTACCCCATGCGCTCACGACGACTTGATGAGACATCAACGCCAGGGTGACATGTTGTATCTGTCAGTTTGTCCAACCAAAATAGATTTGAGAACGAACAGAAACGGATAACTGAAGTTGTATAATAATAATACTAGCTACGCCCCGCGATTGTACCCGCGTGATGATGAAAAACGGTGAAGATAATGAAAACAAGCCTATGGCTTAATTCAGGGTATAACCTATTTCCATACCAAATTAAATCGAAATCGGTGTAGCCGTTTGAGCGTGAAGAGTTAACAAACATACACACATACACACCCTGATACACACAAACTTTGGCATTTATAATAATATAAGGGGAGTAACTGTAAAGCCTGCTCAACTATAATCACACTTCTTGAATCTAGACAGAAAGGTCAGATTCCGACAGTTAGAGGTCGGCAATCCGGAGAATGTGGGTTCAAACCTATCAGAGGCTGAGTTTCTTTGTATTTTTGTTTACTATAACACCATACCTCTTTCCTTAGTAATTAGGTAATAGTTGATTTATTGATTCCCCTAAATAATAAAATAATTTCTTAAATATTTAAAAAATATGACAGTTAACTTTAAAAACTTAGCTCATCGTATAAATACTAGAAAGTTATCATTTAAATGAGGATATGAATACGTTACAAAATTAAACATCAAAATGATCTCCATATTTTGGCATTGCGAATGCAGCAGAAGATCAGACAAGGTGTCACAAGGGTCATTGTGTTACATGTGGTGGCAGTCCGGGAGCGCAGGAACCTTTAACACGGGTATTTCCATACTTAAAACAGGGTGGAAAATAATGATATTATATGTTTATATGAGGTAGATGTCGCACAAGCGCGCGGTAACTGAGGCGACAAAATTAAGTAAATTGTAGTAATTTTCATTGCGGTGCGTATTTCAAGCGCAAGTCTAAACATATAGCTATCCTTTTCTATATTATTTGTACCGTATTATCTGTCGCAGTAAGCATGCTTATGTCGTAAAGGAACAAAATCTGAGCACCGCGCAGTATGTGTATACGTCATCTTTAGTAAAACATCATTGGTGGAAAACCAATCCAATGTAAATTAGATTATGTCGATTGAATACATGTTTTGTATTTGTATTTTCTTATGTAGACTTCATCAGTGTTGTTGTATCTAGAAGACATATTTGTAACTTTTAGGCTGTTAAATAGACATCGTATTATTGAGCTCGTTTTTACACATTTAATTTAGCCACGTAATAACAGCGAGTGTACGGCAGCTGGTGGTGGACTGGTGGTCATTACAATTGCAATCCTAGTGTACAATTTGCATCAGTAAGCACATGTGGACGGGTGTAATGGTATTAACGGACGAGGACAGTTGGTCACACGCCAGCTGACCAAATAGGCCATTAGAATCAATATTTAGCACCTTGATATCTAGGTGAATAAAATCACTGATAGGTGGCTGTGGGATTGTACTCAAACACAATAACATTATACCATAAAATCGATAATTTGTGTATTCTGTGCGTATGTGTATGTTTGAGCTAGAGGTCGAAGAAGGTTATTCCGAAAGAAAATATATATATATATATAATTTAATTCCTCTTGTAATGTTATATGTATGGTATTGTAGAATAGTAAACTAGTATGTAAATTGTATATATGAGATGTACAGATATAATTAATGCCTATATTTATGACTAATAGTTTGCATACCAGTAATGGTGAAATATAGAGGACATAAGTAACGTTATTAACACTACCAACTGTTATATAACACCTATATTTGCAAATAAACTTATTAAATTTGAGTTGATTTAAAAGTTTCCATGGGTACTCTATTGGATTAAGGGCGAATATTAATAGTGCTACATGATCTATACAATCGTAAGATTGTATAGATCATAAGTCAAGGGGGGAAATATCAAAAAAGGAAGAATTCGTTCCTGGCACTACATACCGATAATACTTAAACGGGTTTAATGCGAAAACTATAGCAGTGCGTGACGGGGAGTTCCTACGGAGGCACCGCACTCACGATCCTCATGAGGTCTTCCAGACGAAGATGACACAATAGTCGATTGGGTGTGGACTCCGAAACTACTGAACCTATTTCAAAAATTCTTTAACTGTTGAGAAGCTACACTATTCCCGGGTGGTAAAGGCTAATTATATTTTCAAAAATAGGTATTAGAGATCCTTGTAACTTACAATTTTGATTTATTTTACCCGTTCGAAGCCGGGGCGGACCGCTAGTATAATATAAAGTGAAAATGAGTCTGAGTCTTAACAATATTGTTACGGTAATAATACAACACTGTCACTATTACACACAGCACTCGTTAACGTGCCACGATCTATATGAGATACAGTTGAAACACTTTCTTCTGCCAATTCAAAGCATTCAATTCCAGGAATTTAGTCAGTAGAGTAACTACTCGGCAGGATATTAAGCCAAAATCCTATCTCTCAACTCGACATTACTAATATTTACCTGCATACGATACACTTCTGTGTGTGGATAAGGCCACTAAAACAGTCGTTTTAATAAACAAGGAATATTTTAATAATATAAAAAAATCTTAAAACTAGGACTTCCTGTGATCAAGCAACAATTGAACAAATTAATGAAAATGCTTTTATTAAAATCATTTTCTTTGAAACGTTCAATTCCTACAAAACTATCATGGAATAATTCGTAACTTGGCCTTGAAAACATTAAACCTAGTAATAAAACCGCCCATTGTGGCACACTTACTGAGAAATAATAATATATAAAAAATTGAATAAAAATTTTTTTTTTAAATTTTTGCACCTATTTGTATGGCAACTATTAAATATTTTTTCAATTCTCTCGCTCTAAAAGTCCGTAATTGCAGTGTACCAGACCGGAGCTAAAATATCATATTTAGAATGAGAGGTAAGATTTTTTTTTTACCAACGAGCCCACTAAACCTAAAGTATTTGAGACTCCGCCATCTTGCATTACCATAGCCAAACTGATCTTTCCGTGCATGCATGTTCAAAACTAAGAGCGGCGATCTTGTTGGTAGAATGCGTGAATTGCGTTGAAAGTAATATATTGGATTATTTTATTTTCTCGCAGTCGAAGTGAAAAGTAGAGTGTAACACGCGGTGCTGAAACCCGCCTCATCATAACTCGGTTTGTATTTACTCCTTCGCTAAGCTCGGAAGTAAAACTACCTCATATACAACGATCTACTATTTCATCCGTTACGGTCAAATGTTAATGATGCATGCATTGAAACTTATGCTACATAATTAATGCAACAAACATAGATATATTATGATTCTGTTATTCGGTATTTACTAAATCGTAGTGTATTATGTTCAAGGATAACCGTCGTGGGCTTTAATACTTCTTCTAAATTAAGGCATCAAAAGTTTGACTGTTGTTTGGAACCATACTTATCGCCAGTCGAATATTCGTTGCACACATCCTTTCAAAGTAATGCGAATGCTGCAGCGCTATGCATCCAATGCGAAGATGGAGATACGAAGCGATGCAGAAATTTCCTACTAATTAAAGCATCCGACTGACGCAGAATAGTATTCTGTACATTTCCCTCATAATGGAACCGCCTCAGAGCCTGTGGTTGCGACGAGGCAGTAATAACAATGTGGCCAAATTAAGGATACAATCTCCGATTTCCAACTTTGTTGTTTTTGCATTTTGCACCGTAGACAAGATAAATATCATGAATAATCGTTATAACAGTAAAAGTTTGCTTACGATAATCCGTATGTGTGTTTGTCGACATAATAAGATTATGTATTTATAGGGAAGTTCGTTTTGGTAGTGGCGGTATAATGTTAACGCTCTGAGTGTTAATGTTACGAGTTTTTTGTATGGGTTTTCTTTAGCTATTACAATAATTAAGTATCTCCTTTTTAACCGACATCAAAAAAAGGAGGAGGTTCTCGATTCGACCCGTATGTTTTTTTTTTGTTTTTTTTTTGTGTTTGTTACCGCATTACTTCCGACTGGGTGAACAGATTTTGATCGTTCTTTTTTTTATTTGAAAGCTGGTGCTTTCCGTGTGGTCCCATTTAAATTTCATCAAAATCGGACGAGTACTTTTTGAGTTACAAGTCAAAAACTGAAAAATGCGTGCTTATGCTACACGATATTATAGTAGCGGATGAAGACATCGGTGAACCTACCTACACCACAATAACAATTGATCCCATGAGTAACAAAGGTCACTAAAATGAGTGAAAAAATATATTTTTTTTAAATGTAACCGACTTCAACACTCAAAAGTATGAAATAATTTGTTGAAGTCGGTACCATGAGCACAATATTTTGATATCTGTTACTTTTGATCTATCATGGTACCGAGTTCAACAAGTTATTTCATACTTTTGAGTGTTGAAGTCGGTTACATTTTTTGGTAAATATTTTTTTTTGAAATTTTTTAAACATTTTGTTATTATTACTAGTGGTTAAAATAAGTCGACCATAATGGATCACGCGGATACAACTGGCTGGGATACATAGTCCGGCCAGTTGAGTTGCAGTGGCCAGTAGTCCTGCCGTACCGCGTCGGTGGCCATCGGGGGCTGTCAGCTGCAATATTGGGCTGGAGGGGCGAGATGATGCGACTATGTCAATATAAGAGTGATAAACATTGGATGGAAAGGAAAATAAAAAATGAAATCAATGACATGGTTACAAATTATATAAACGACATAAAATGCACCAAAGCAAATAAAGAGACGATTCAATATGACCCTAAATGACTGGTAGCGGCGCTCATCCCGAATGACATACTTACGCACCAAAATCACGGAAAAAGAAGTTAAATCATTGGTGCGAAATTGAATTTCAAATTTTAAAGAAATATTCTTAATTCATAGACGCAGAGAAGATAAATTTCAAAAATTGGCAAAAATTATTTATTTGCAATTCATGCAAGGATTTTACACGATTATCTTGAAAAATTAGAACATTTTAAAATATAAGCAGAGCATGTATATTTAGGCGTGTTAGCGTAATGGGGCGGACAGACGAGCGTGCACCTGAAACGGTTAGCACGCGTCGGCGCCCCCGGCGAGCGTAGGGCTCCGCAGGCTCTACACGAGATACTGGCGTTAATGATTACGACGTGATAAACAGATGTTACATTACGCTCTGTTTATTTAAAACTTAAAATATTTTTAGCTTACAAAATATTTTTTACGCGGGACTTTTTACTATATTTTGCAGACGTCAGCAAACTGAGGATTTATGAAACCGAAACTTAGTCTTAGTAATTTAAAAACAACAAATTTTTACCAGAAAATTATTCATCAGGTCAAATAAGAAATGAGGACATCCGTAGAAGAAGGAACTTCACCGACGTAGCTGAACAGATCGGGAAGATGAATAGAGGGCAGCGTGCTGGACACATATCGCGAAGAAATTTAGGTTGATAGGGCTAGAGGTTCTCGAATGGGTACTGCCTTGGTCTGCGCAAGAGATCATTTTTAATTTTGGCATACATCGACAAAATAAACGCAGGAGACAGCTAGATGTGAGATGTTTTATCGATGATTGGAAAAGGCCTATTTCCGTGGATATTGCTAAAAAATAGATATATATTTTTACTAAACGCTTATGTCTTATCAGTAGCGAAGGTCAAATTTTCAAATCCAACCTTGAGATTGACCTTCGGGTGACACTAAAATAAAAATAAATAGCAAAGCCTAAAGCGCTCTACAATCTGCGCCTACTCTTGACATTTTCTCCTTGCCCTGGTTCCAGTTCGCTTGGGGTCAACGCAGTACGTGTAGTATATCCGCTCCCCTCCGTCAGCTGTGAAAGCATCAGCCACACCCTTCCCGCTCATATGTATACGAATTTAATCCAGTCATATTATCTGTGCTCAGCCTCTCCCTTTCCATCCATGAATATTCATCATTCTCGCTTGTACACAATAGTGACTGGTACTCCATCTTCGAGCACGCCCACACCAAGCAAAACGATTTCCTTTCAATTGTTCAACCCTGGCACCGCTCCGAAGCTTTCTATAACATGTTCATCTATCTTCTTATCCATTCTCGTCACTCCACACATCCACCTTAACAAACATTGTTTTATATTGATTATAAGCTTACGTTTGACCACTGTCTCATACAACATACTTAATCTTGAGCTTTCCGCCGAGCTCACCACCGTGTATTTCTAGCAGGACCGTTGAAAATGTGTCATCCTTTCTCTTCTGTCGGATCGCATCATCACTCACTCTATATTTATTAGTTTATTATTAATTTCAGTATTATAAACAACTACTTCTACTACTTACAACAACTACTCCTTTATTATGGATTAGCTATTACTAATTATTGTTTTTTCACTTGACTTACTTTTCTCAAACTCCCCCGCACTAAGATTCCCTATGTCGCGGGAGGACAAACACAATTACACCATGCAAACATCCAAGACCTGAGACAAACACCTACATGCATCGCATTCATGTTTGCCCCTCCCGGGATTCTAACCCACCCTGGGTTAGACACCCAGAGACTCAGAAGTCATGTCATTGTCATGTATATATTATATAATTAACTTCAGACATAATTTATTAATATTGTGAGTGTTACCCAACACTGCTACAAAGTTCTTAGAATTGTCCTAACTAAACTGTACCATGGGCACCAATACTATTCGCCTAAGCATCAATACCAATTAGCTCGTTAAAACAACCCACAGCTAAGTTCTTGTTTCACCAATATTGTTAATATTTAGAAACATTTTGTAAATAACCTCCTTACGGGTACCTTATTATTACAGGAAATTGATAGGTTGTAATAATAACGAGTGCTTTTGTTTCCTCGGTGATTAGGTAAGGCAATAAGGCTTATTGTTATATAATGTTGACTTTGGGAAAATTTGTTTTTGTTAATGTGTATTGATCATAGGGACGATAGGTGGAGACCTCAGGATGCCAAACGCAGCGTACATGAAGCACGCCAACGAAGAATAACATTCGATGTGGTACACATGGTACACATGGACATAGATTACTGGCAATGCAGTGTGGACATCAATAGAAAACGACTACGACTAGCGTTGTAAGTGCTACTGCTGAGTAATAAACATTAATGTAAAATTAATAGTAAGGTTCAAGACGCCCCTTAAAATATGGCCACTCTGCCACTAAAATATCAATGAATGCGCTGCATTGTTCTGATGAAATGTCAGTATTCGGCAATGGATTAACAGCGATAATAAAACACTCATCCCATGACAGTAATATGCTTTGAACAAAACGATGTCGACGTTAAACGAATGTTTAATTATCTAAATGCCAGTTACATTATTGAAATTGCCAACTCGCATTTCAATGTACAGTTCGTATAACGTTTCGAATGAGGCGACTAACGCCACAGATCATTTTGATAATAATTTAGATTGCTCATTTGTCGAGTACGAAAAGATTAATTTATAACCAAGTGTATCGTTACCGTGTCGATCGGAACTCGTTTCGATAGATTGGATTCGAGTTTTGGGCTCGAACACACTGCAAGCGATCACAGGCCGTACATTTGTACGCTATATTTTGTATTTTCATTGTCAATATTAACAAATATTTACTGGTCCTCTAGGGGTGTCGTAGATTTGAGGGCTGGATACTGTCGTATAAGACAGCAAACTCAACAATAACACGTTCACCTCCTAGACGAACCGCGCAGCGCTCACATACATGAACGCATAACATTTATGTTCTTGCCTTTGTTGAGGAAAATCTACAAGCGCCTGGTTTGACCAACACGTCAGTATAAATAAACCTCTATGAAGTAAAAATATAACTCCAAATATAACACATTATCGTAAAAAGAGGTATTGGTAATAATAAAACTGTAATTTTACTTAAGCTTTCCTTCGTTATTGCACAATGACGCAAGCTGATAATTCATATTTTATTGTCATAAGCTTCGAAAATATGTTTATAAGCAGTTACAATGTTAGTATAAAATAATTATTATCCATTTTTCGACCACTTGTTTTTACATTAATAGTTTGATTTTGTGAGTTTTCACACAAAAATATATCCGTATTTATAATTCCATTGTCTACACTTGGCCGAGGTTACGCTTATCCTCTTTATCTTCCAGCTGGAAGACATTACCGAAGCGACATTTACCGATCGAGCCGCCTTCAGTGAGAGTAAGTCCTTACCGACATGATGCGATCATGGTTAGGTAATGAGATGGCATAACTGTTGGTAATTAGGACCAGTCGCTCCTCCCCCGCGCCCCGGGGTACGTTCACCCTGGGTATAATACTCCGGGTCACAATCTGCTGTATGCTGGGCTACTATTTAACGTAATTAGATTGCAGTGGTAACGACCTAATTTGAATAGAACATAGCGTGACATTAATAATTAGCAATTGACACAGTACAGCTGAGATAGAACAATATAAGATAAGAATATTTTTTGGTGAATTTCGAAGTATTAGTGTTTACGGTACATATTAGATAAAATATTCACGAAGTTTTTTATTCACAGCATCAGTAAGAGGAGATATTAATACATTATGCGTACTGCATATTAAGCGTTACCTTGAGTTGAGTTGAGTTCGTTTGTATTGGCTATCGTTAGCTTATCAAAGCAAAGTGAGAGTTAGTTAATTAGCTCAAGCGTCTAAGGCGCTACTAAGGATAAGACGACATAAGGATACAGATACTGAGAGTTTAAAGTGAATGGCTAGAAAGTTTATCTCCAATAACGGCCCTCATGACCGAGCAATTCTCGTCGAATGGATTTAACATACGAGAACCGTTTGTTATCAGAATGGAATGGAGAGAAGTACCATAGGAGTGAAAAGAAAAGACCGAGTAAAACTAAAGGATATAAAAATTAAAACAAATTTTAAGAATGCATATACCACATACAAACAATTAAAATGGCGTTGGGCAGGACATATGATAGGGGTGAGAAGGATAAATGGAATAAAATACTAACAGAATGGTATCCACGAGGCAGTACAAGGAACAGAGGTAGACAGACTAGGAGATGGTAGGACGACATTGTGAAAATAGCTGGTCGAATATGGACTCGCACAGGAAAGGATAGGACTCAGTGAAAATCTTTAGAGGAGGCCTTCGTCGGGAGACAAGCTGTAGACGACTAACAACCTTTTGCCGATATGTTTATAAATATATATATATAAAAGAAATCACCTTACATGCTAAACTTTATTCATACTTTTATTGAAACTAGTAGTACATGTAAATGGAAGATAGCAGCAATAAAGGCTTTATTTATTTATTTATTTATTTAACCGTTTGTTAAACCCAACAATGGAGACCGCTGAAATGTTTAGAACCATCCAGAAGGAAAGCGCTCCCGGCGGCGCCCCGTCACAGCTGTAACTACTCCTCCACGTAGTTTATCACAAGCTTACGGAATAGTTATTTCAGAACAAAACATAAATCTAAAAGTCGCTTACTTGAACATGTCCAAGTCAGTAGCCGACTGTACAAGCAGAAAGAGCGAACAGAAACGGAGCGAGCGAAATAAAGTTGTGGCCCGAGTGCTCACGGGACAAGAGAAGCTCTTTAGTATTTCTAAATGACAGATATGAAATTGATTTGTCTCGAACGTTAGCGATAATAATCAGCAAAATAAGAAAGTAACTTATACTCGGAGCATTCGTATATCAATATATATTATTTTCATATATATGTTTTACACGATAATCAACGTTTAAGGGGTCAACCATCAAATTCACCTCTACTAGGCAGCATCCTGACAAATCTGTGACGTTTTATTCTCCAAAATACCAGAATGGCTCAGCGAAGCTCGTACACGATGACGTCATATGGTACTGAAACGTGGTCTCTAACTATGGGTCTGATTATCTAGCTCGAAATCGTATTTAAATAAGCTATGGAGAGAGGTGTTTCACGAGTTTATTACCGGGGTCGATGTAATAAAGAGATCCGAACATAACTTATACATCCCGGCGAACACGCAAGCACGAACGTCCAAAAAACAAAAAAGATAGTTGATTACACTTTGTGCTTAATGATAGATTTTTAAACATGAAGGTATCTATCGAGTTGGACTTTAGAAAGTACAGATCAAACTGTGGAATTGTTTGATATAAGGCCAATATTCGAGATTCATATAATTTGTCAAAATCAAAGGGTAATCGAATACTCTAGGAAAAATTTGCATTTATAACAGACTAGTAATGCGCAAAACGGTTTCAACTGTATGGTTTTTCCGCTACCTCAATACGGGAACTATACTTTTCCGAAATAAAAGCAGCTGTAGCATATGTGTTAATGTAGGATCTAAGCTATCTACATAACAAATTTCATCGAAATCGGTGCAGCCGTTTGAGCGTGAAAGAGTAACAAACATACACACATATTTTCACTTTTATAACATTAGTGGGATAATGATAGTTGCAGTCGATTAAAACAAGTAAATAATATCGTTGACCGACACAACGATTGAAGAGAAGATGCATTCCGAATCCCGCCTCTCCTTGTTATCCGTTACTCATCGACACTCCGACCGCGGGACCACGCGGGACCACACCGGGCATGGAGCTCGGCCCCGGAGCGGAACGAGCGAACTGTGCCGCTCGAAGTTTCACGATCTTCAGTATACAACAAGTATTATTCTCGGCTTTGTGGATAAGCTATCGGTTTTACTTATTGTTACTGCCTGGGCTTGTTTACCTACTTTAAAACACTGGATGTCTCGAACTAACGTTTATATAGGATAGGCTTATGTTTGACCACTATTTCACCTGATGTGAAGTGATGATACGGTCTACGACAAGTCACGCACGCCCTATATACAGTTGTTCGCCGTAGAAACACAATAAATTCCACTCTTTAGCTGTATGCTATGCACTATGAATGTGGCAGTATAACTCTTCATGCATCAAAGTCAAATCTTAGCTAAGTATGGGTGTCGCAATATATCGCCTGGTCGTTTGTGATGGGATTTGGGGAAGGTGGAATCAAGGTATTTAGCTCCAGTGCATACTCTCCGGAATGTATCTGATAGAACACTAGCGATTTTAAGCCAGTGCTCCACACTTTGAAGTCTTGCCCCAATGAGAAATAGTAACTGGCAGTGGAACAGCTCTGACTCGTGAATCGATCTTCACCATTATTGCTCCACGATAACGCAAGACCCTCACATTGCACGAGAAACCTTTTTATTTTTTAATTCACAGTAGGCATAGGCCTTTGACAGACATATAGATTTATAACTCTCCAAGAGCGCCAGTTAGAAACCATACGTCATCTCTGTACTCACCAGACCTTGCTCCAACGGACTACCATTTTTTACGTGATTTGGACAATTTTCTACGTAATAATAAATTTAGTTCCAGGAGGCAGTACAAAATGCTTTCACACAAATCTAGCAACGAACTCAGGGGAGATCCTCAGAGTTATATCGTAAAGACATAAATACGCTTCCGGTCGGATGACAGCAATGTATAGATGATGAGGGTAAATATTTTGATTAAGTAAATATGTTCCATCTTAGAAAAAATAAGTTTAAATTTTCATTAAAAATCGGCATTTTCTAAGATTAACCTCCTAATGTTTTTACAAACCCGCAACAGGATTTTTTTACTGATTATAAGCTTACGTTTGACCACTGTCTCACAATTTGGATTTGTTCCGTCCCCTGGGCCTGTAAACATCCGCGGACCTTCTGAAACGTCACCAGCACTTCCTAAGCAAATAGAAAACAAACAATACTTTTTTTATCCTGATTATCCTGACTGATTTAAATACATCTTGAGGAAATTAACATAATAATCCTTTTGATTTGGATCGTTAGAACACTTTATATCCGAAATTATACATACATATACACGACATATTTTTCATTATTTTTTTATACACACGTAAGCCAGTTTATCAGTACAAACTATACTGATAAACTGGCTTACGCGACAGTTTCCCGCCTTTCATATTATAAATGTCTGTGAACTTAAATATTTTGTAACAGCAACATTTCCACCTTTATGGTTTTAATGCGATATCAATATTATAGCAAAACCTGCAGTTTTGTGCGGATCGATGGATGTACGTACGTAGTGCTATAACGGCTAAACGGATCTAGATGAAATTTATCATACAGATACATTTTAGCCTGAAATCACATGAGTTACATATTATCGGGAAAAAAAAACTTTTCCCGTGGGAGCCTCAGAAAAACTGAACTAAGGTAACCCCTAATCGATTCAAACGAACCCACAGGGCACAGCTAGTAGTTTATAAAACCCCCAATATCAAATTGAAAAACTTGTTAATTAATACTCGCTTAATCCTAAATCATGATCCCACAACTAATCAAAGTTCGTAATAATAAAGTCACCCGACCACTATTTCCGTTCGGCAATAAATGGCCAAGTTAGTAGTTAGGCCAACTAAGGCCAACTTAGGTGAGTTCGCGGCCATTACGGCCAAATATTGGGAAAGTTCAGAGTCGATAGCCTGGAGGCGGTAGTCTGATAGCTATCTGGAATTAGGGTTCCATTACGTGGTAAATATGTAATAATCTCCCTCTAAGTACGCGTCAAGGGCGCGACTTCGTCGGTTATTATTGGTTATTTGTCCGATACAGTAAGGAATTGTATCAATTATTTCCCACTAATATATTTAGGCCTTTTCATACTGAAGTATATCGTTGTTATCGTACTAATCAATGAATGTATCATAGGTCGCTTTGGTGTTGTGCCAAAATCTTGTTCTGGAGCATTTTTACATAACTACATATCAAAGCCCTTTGCAGCGCAGCGGACAAAATTTGGTAAACTTCTTTTGCTTTTCTCAAAAGGTAAGCAATATTTTTAAGCAAAAGCTTATATGATAAATTAAATTAATACCAATAAATTAAAATATAAATAAAAAATATTAGAATATTAAAATTTGGATTAAAAGTGACACGCGTAAGCGATATCCATGGGTTTATATACTTCGTTCGTGGCGATATCATGATCGACAAATATTTGGCCTTTTTTCTGGAAGCAATCGACTACGATTAAGTGTCACGTGGTACCGTCGCCTCGTATAAACCATAAAAAGTAATAAGGACATATTGCAGGTTTCGTTCATAGCCACCTGCATATATAATACATAGCTTACATGTAATATATAGTTTTTACAGGCAAAAATGATTTTGTACTTTAAGAAATAATATGCTAGATTATGGTAAAGAATACAAGGCGATAAAAGAAACCTAACTATTTTGACCGATCAGAATAAACATTTAATTCGCAGAGTTATCGTAGCCCAGATTTAATTAAAGCACTAATTAATTCCAGGATCACTGTATTACGAAGATAACAAAGACATTAGTAGAAAAATAGTTGTCTCTTATTTAAATCTATTTTTTAAACTATCTGATTTAGTTTTAAGTCGTTAATTAATCCAGATAGTAATAATTATTGTACGTATCTATCGATATCGATGTCTCATTTAGATTTAGCCGAAACGAGGGCATCACTATATAGCCTATGTACTTTGTACAGTGCTTTTGTAGTAAACCCCAAGCGCCACAAGTGAGCACATGGACACAGGACAGTGACACGCTCATTACTACACTGAAATATATACATATGTATACATCCTCCATTATTCGTATACCTTATTGCTGGAGATCGGTCACCAAGTAACCAAGTATTCTCACGTGAAAACTGAGCACCATATTGTTCTGGTGCTGGTAGTTTGTAGAGCCTCGTGTACTAGAGCTTTGACTGTGATGCGTATTTGCACGATCAGCAACAGGCCGGGCCCCCGACATCTTTTTGCTTTTATTTTGCCAATGATCATTTTTCAGCCTTTCTAGTTGCAATCATTTTTTCGGCCTTGGAACCGAAGCAATCTTATCATCGATATGCTAATGAGTACACACGACAGTAGACACGGCTACATCCAAACTGTTGCTATGTAGCGCAGAGTTCAGCACACCTTTATTGTCAAAATAATTGTACCACCTCATTATTTTAAGGTGTTATTTGTGTATTTTAAGTTTTGGCAATAATTAATTTTCTTTTACTATTTACTTCTTCAATACCACGTTTCCAATCCAATAATTTGTTTACGGTTTACGGTAGACCATATACGTAATTATCAACTAAATGATTTATGTATTATTATTTATTTCATAAAATGAAATTAAAGAAAATTATCAGTAAATAATAACAACTCATAACTGTATGTTGATGCTAATTTAAAACCCGCTTTTTATACATTAAAAGAAACGTGACGCTATTGGTCACTATAAGCCTTGATGAAACTCCTGTATATGTTAGAGGCTGGTCGAATATCTCTTCATAAAACTTAGAGACAGTCTGTGAGGAATTTCTATCGCAAAATAAAAGTAAAGAAACGGCACATTTCGATTGTGGAACATAGTAGAGTGAACTTCTTCAGCCAAGATCAATCATGATAGTGAGTGCCGGCCGACTCGACATTATAAGTAAGGCAGTTTGTTTCACGTGTATAACATGTGTCGACTTTTACCAACAAACATCTTGTGAATTGATGCATGATCGATTGTTTAACGTTCACGTAGGTAATCAGACAAATATTAAAACTTTCATGCAAACCGATCTTGTTATAACTGACATCAAAATAGAAAACGATTTCCAAATCAGTTGTTCATACATAATAATAGAAGACACCTGAATTAAGAACTTTTTTGCTTGGGAATAGCGGCTTCATATATTTACATATATAATATATATTTGTATATCTCTAATTTTTTTTATACTAAAAATGTGGTACTGGAATGGACGCGTCCGCCAACACCAGAATAAATAGTTAAAAGTGTATGTATAATTATAACTTACAAATAATGTTCGAAGAGCGAAAGTCTAAAAATTATAATCACTAGTACATATTTTTTCTGTGACTGTTTTTCTTGATATTGATACTTGCACTCCGATAATTATTGATAGCTACGACCCGCAACATCACCCCGTGCTTGTAACCACTAACCGTGACCACTCCTAGCTACCGTGTCAGCGTGACGCCTATATAGCGGCAGTCGGTAATTGTCAGCGGGAACGCGACGGCGGGTGTCAGTTTGTTTGGTCGGTCACTCCCGTGGTCAAAGTTAACGAAGTGATGCGTAACTATAACGAGGTACAAGCGGTATTCAAGCCTATGCACGCCTATTTTTGACTTTATAGGTTAAAATTCGGCGGCTATATCACTTGATAAGCAGTGACGATGTGGTCGAAGGTGGAATCCAACAAGACCTAGGCTACTAATTTGCTCCCAATGACAGCTACCGGAACACACTGCCAGTTACGAGACAGTTTTCAATCTAGGTGCAAGGTAGGCGGATATATGGTTAGCCTTGGGTCTAACTAAATAAACCTCAAGAAAACCTACAAAAGATATATTATTTACAGGAAAACATACTATTTATTTTTTTAATTATAAATAACGTTCACTTCCATAATCTGTATATATAAAGGAAACCGTGAAATCTGACTGTCGTGACTGATCAATGCGCACATAGTTTAAACTACAGAACATATTGGGCTGAATGTTTAAAATATATTCGTATATATTAGTTTATAATATATATATGTTTTATATTTAAAAACTAGTATTTGGGTGGCGCGCGGGCTGCGAGCAGCCCGCGTTATCGATTTGCATTAGTATTATTAACAAAAATGTCGTTGCAGTTGCTAAAATGATATAAAATTCTCATGCAAGTCGAATAACTGACAGTTTCATCTATATCAGTAGAAAGTGTGAGCAGGGTTACCATGTGCAAGTTGATTTTTTAAATTAAATTTTAGTCGCGGTAAAACTGGACCAAGATTGTAAACGACTTTTGTTAAGGGACCCCACCTCTAATTGTAAAAATGGGTTCATCCGTGCTTATCAGATCCCACGTCTGGGTATCGGTTTTCACTCTAGTTCAGTTAGTATTTAATATTTCGTGATTTCACCTTTCATGTAAAGTAAATATACTGGATGCCAGTGTGTAGTCATTACTGACTAATTGAGTGGTGTAATGACAATATCGTTGTCGCTGTAATGGGGGGGGGGGGGGGGGGGGGGGTAAATCGTGGTGTGATCGACAATGGGGAGACAGTGGACAGGGCGCGTGCGTGTGAACAGTATATCAGTAAATGACGCTGAGCCTCACACGAGTATATTTTTGTTATTTCTATTGTGGATTGTATCATATGTAATTCATACATTTCATATATTATTCAAAATAAATAATATATGTCTGCCTTATGTCTGAACAAATCGACATATTATTATTATCTAAGAACCAGGCTAGACTCGAGTGATATTGGAAATTTGATCTCCGAACAGTCCGACCAGGGGCCTTACTATCAGCTTTGTAAAAACATGCACGATCCGAGCAGTTCTAAAACCTGACTTAAACCGCTTAGTGTGAAATCATACCATCACCACGACATCACGCTCCTTTCGGTGAACGGTTTAAACGTTTAACAAGATTTTCAGTAAATATATTTTCATAGCGGTGGTCATATCGTTAAAACCTTTGGTTTTTTTAAACCATGCATTGTTTTGAAGATGCGTATGAGTGAACGAAGTGCGCTCATGAACGAATTCAGATAATAGTTATTGTATGACATCATTTCATTTTAAGTAATGACGTAGTCGATGATGTAGCAAGCAAGCTTATTGAGGGTGGTCAGGTCACTCGTGACATGAAAACTCCAGGATTAGAATTAGTGTTAAAACCGCTTGTCCGATTTAATGACATTTAAATGGGACCGCGTCGGAGATACTCTCTATCAAACAAAAAAAGAATTTCGCGAATTCATTTTTCGGTTGAAAAATGGGGAATAAATCGGTGAACGAACATAAAATAAAATAAAAACATCCAGTCGAACATATAACCTCCTCCTTTTGAAGTCGGTTAATAAATAGTAAATAAGTAAGGGATAAGTAACGTAACAGTACACAACCAGAGCCTAAAACATGAACTAATAATATTTGTACTTAATTTTAATATAATTTTTGAATACTTTTCATTGAGAACTTGCTGCAGCAAAGCTTAGTCACAAAATTCTTAAAATGTGACGAAAATAGAAGAATAGAAGAACCTTTCTACTTGTTCTCCGTCGCAAGCACGCCCACAATGTAATCTCTGTACGCGATCCAAACAGCCGCTCCTCACGCAAACATCCTCCGAATAAACTCCTAATTATATTTACAATAACGCCACGCCACAGTTTGTGTACAAACTTGGCACACAAATAAGCAGACCGACAGACGGCACTCGAAAAATCCCCTTAATTAACACCCTCTGTGCCCTAGACGGATCGACAGTTATGCAAGTTTGTTCAACGTGAATAAACGCAGATGTTATTTCTGCTGCAGCTATATCGTAGACATACCACCTATACGTACAAAGCGTTCTTTCAACTTTCTTAGTGTGTACTGTCAGAGAATGGAACTAGTTGCCCGAGTCTGTGCCGAGTCTGTGTTTCCCGATATCTACAATCCTGGAGTCTCCAAGTCACGAATGAATAGGTACCTTCTAAGCTTGCGTGCTCCATCTTAGACCGCATTGTTACTTATCATCAGGTGAGACAGTGGCAAAGCGCAAGCTTACAATATGTTTAGAAAAAAAAATGT